>LR880966.1:5604787-5619648 GCA_904067115.1 Aegilops sharonensis
CACTGAAATAGGCAAAAAAACAGCAATCTGGGTTGGGCCTCCGGTTAATAGGTTAGTCCCAAAAATAATATAAAAGTGTATAATAAAGCCCATTAAACATCCAAAACAGAATATATAATAGCATCTAATAATCAAAAATTATAGATACGTTGGAGACGTATCAGGCCCTAGTGACAAGCATTAAACATAGCAAAGTCATAGCAACATCAATCTCAGAACATAGTGGATACTAGGGATCAAACCCTAACAAAACTAACTCGATTACATGATAAATATCATCCAACCCATCACCGTCCAGCAAGCCTGCGATGGAATTACTCACGCACGGCGGTGAGCATCATGAAATTGGTGATGGAGGATGGTTGATGAAAACGATGGCGACGGATTCCCTCTCCGGAGCCCCGAACGGACTCCAGATCAGCCGTCCTGAGAGAGTATAGGGCTTGCTGGCGGCTCCGTATCGTAAAATGCGATGAGTCCTTCTCTCAGATATTTTTCTCCCCGAACGTGAATATATGGAGTTGGAGTTGAGGTCGGTGGAGCAACATGGGGCCCACGAGATAGGGAGGCGCGCCCAGGGGGGTAGGGTGCGCCCCCACCCTCGTGGACAGGGTGTGGGCCCCCTGGTCTTTATTCTTTCGCTAGTATTTTTTATATATTCCAGAAAAAACCTCCGTGAAGAGATGTCATTCCAAGAACTTTTCTTTCTGCACAAAAATAACACCATGGCAATTCTGCTGAAAACAGCGTCAGTCCTTGTTAGTTCCATTCAAATCATGCAAGTTAGAGTCCAAAACAAGGCCAAAGGTGTTTGGAAAAGTAGATACGATGGAGACGTATCAACTCCCCCAAGCTTAAACCTTTCCTTGTCCTCAAGTAATTCAGTTGACAAACTGAAAGTGATAAAAAGAAAAACTTTTACAAACTTTGTTTGCTCTTGTTGTTGCAAATATGTAAAGCCAACATTCAAGTTTTCAGCAAAGATTATGATCTAATCATATTCACAATGACATTTAGGTCTCATGTTTACTCATATCAATGACGTAATCAGCTAGCGAGCAATAAATGCAGAGCACCTTTAAAGATCACCTTTCTCAAAACAATCATAACATTATATAACAAAATGGTATCTCGCTAGCCCTTTCTGAGACCGCAAAACATAAATGCAGAGCACCTTTAAAGATCAAGGGCTGACTAGACATTGTAATTCATGGTAAAAGAGATCCAGTCATAGTCATACCCGATATAAACTAATAGTAAAACATGCAAATACATCGGTGCTCTCCAACTGGTGCTTTTTAATAAGAGGGTGATGACTCATCATGAAAGTAAATAGATAGGCCCTTCGCAGAGGGAAGCAGGGATTTGTAGAGGTGCCAGAGCTCGATTTTGAAATAGAGATAAATAATATTTTGAGCAGTATACTTTGATTGTCAACATAACAACTGAGAGATCTCGATATCTTCCATGCTACACACATTATAGACGGTTCCCAAGCAGAATGGTAAAGTTTATACTCCAACAAGCATCAATCCACGGCTTGCTCGAAACAACGAGTGCCTCCAACTAGCAACAGCCCTGGGGGAGTTTTATTTGCAATTATTTCGATTTGATTTGCTTAGAGCATGGGACTGGGCATCCCGGTGACCAGCCATTTTCTCGTGAGTGAGGAGTGGAGTCCACTCCTCTTCAGAATAGCCCGACTAACATGGAAGATACAGACAGCCCTAGTTGATACATGAGCTATTCGAGCATACAAAACAGAATTTCATTTGAAGGTTTAGAGTTTGGCACATACAAAATTACTTGGAATGGCAGGTAGATACCGCATATAGGAAGGTATGGTGGACTCATATGGAATAACTTCGGGGTTTATGGAAGTGGATGCACAAGTAGCCTTCCCACTTAGTACAAGTGAAGGCTACAAAAAGACTGGGAAGGGACCAATTAGAGAGCGACAACAATCATGAACATGCATTAAAATTAATTTACACTGAGTGCAAGCATGAGTAGGATATAATTCACCATGAACATAAATATCGTGGAGGATATGTTGATTTTGTTTCAACTACATACGTGAACATGTGCCAAGTCCAGCCACTTAAATCGTTCAAAGGAGGATACCACCCCACTATACCACATCACAACCATCTTAATAGCATGTTGGCATGCAAGGTAAACCATTATAAACTCATAGCTAATCAAGCATGGCATAAGCAACTATAATCTCTAATTGTCATTGCAAACATGTTTATTCATAATAGGCTTAATCAGGAACGATGAACTAATCATATTTACAAAAACAAGAGAGGTTGAGTTCATACCAGCTTCTCTCATCTCAATCAGTCCATCATATATCTTCATTATTGCCTTTCATTCGCACGACCGAACGGTGTGTATAATAATAAGAGTGCACATCCATTGGACTAAGCTGGAATCTGGAAGCATTTAAATCAACGGAGAAGACACGGTAATATAGGGTCATGGTTAAATCAACAATAATGCATATAAGAGCCACTTATCATTTTCATCATGGTCTGCTCCTCTCAACCCCCAAAGGAAAGAAACAAATACAACTATTTACACGGGAAAGATCCCAACAAGCAAAAGAAGAACGAGAATTTTTTTTGGGTTTTCTATTAATTACTACTACTACAAGCATGGAAAGTAAATTAGCTAGGAGCTACAACTAATTTGTTTGGTTTTCTTAAGGTTTATCAAACACACAAGAAGAAAACAAGAAAAAGAAAATAAACTAGCATGTATAGTACAATGGAAAAGTATGAGCATCAACAACTGGAATGAGTGTGTGAACATGAATGTAATGTCGGTGAGAAATACGTACTGCCCCAAGCTTAGGCTTTTGGCCTAAGTTAGTCTATGGCCACGGCTGATATCCATAGTTGTAGCTGGGGTCTTACAGAGGAGCATCCTCAGATTGCCACTCGTTGGCGATCTCCTCCGGATCCCACTGATAAACAGACTGACAGTGAGGATCGAGTGGTGGCTCCGGCTCGGGCTCTGGAGCTGGTATTTGGTTCCGGTAGGCATGAATGGCCTCCGGCAGAACAACGTACTTGCCTACAGATAAGTTAAACATGGAAGGAGCAGGCAAAGTAATAGTTTCAAAACAATTCTTATCTAATATCAGTCTATAATCAAGCTCATTTTTCTTGTTCTTAACAATAAAATCATGTGCTACCATACTCTTATAGTCTAGAAAAATAGTAGGAAACAACTTTTCTTCTTTCTCAAAATGCTTGATAGGTATGTTAAAATATGCAGCAAGGCGCGAAGCCAAGATACCTCCCAAGATGGGGCCCTTCGTATGGTTCAGGTTTAACTGCGTTGCAACAATAGCACCTATACTAAATGTGTTATCACGGAACAAGGCATGGCACAAAATAATAATATCAGCGGCACTAAGGTTGCCACAGTTTCCGTGACCAATTAAACATCTGCTAGCAAATATTGCAAAGTAACATAGAACAGGAAATTGTATGCTAGTAATTCTTCCATCGGAAACTATCCTCGTTTCCCCTATGGAAATTGTGTCAATAAACCCTTCCACATCGTTACAATGTGGTTCCTCTACACTGCCCGTAAAGGGCAGCTTGCAAACCGCACAAAAATCATAGGGGGACATATCCTTATACTCATCATATAGATAAAAATCCACCGAAGGTGGTGATCTCTTAGCATGGACATGAAAAGTTTGCACAAAGATATTAGTGAGCAGGAGATACTGTTCCTGTTGGTCGCGGAGGAAGTCGGTTAGGCCTGCATTCTCAGCCAAATCATAAAAATCATCATGAATCCCGGCTGCTCTCAAGAACTCATCACAAGGCCATTCACACGGCCGAACCTCCGTGGTGCGAGGGAGATTATATTTGGGCCTCTTATCTTCTTCACTTTGCTTATCCTTCGAGCTTCGGCTCGAAGAGCACCTCAAAAATCTCTTCATCACTTTCAGAAATTTTCTAAAATTTTTAGTAACTTCAAATAAAAGTGAACCAAACTCAACAAGATTGATAGCAACTACTCCCACAATTTCCTAGAGACTATATCATGCATTAGAACTACTTGGGACCAAATAAATTCGACATGCATGCTCAAGAACATGGTCACCTAAGCAGAAAAAATTTGCAATAAATAAAGCACTAGAACAAAAACTAATTGGACCATTGGAGGAGTCACATACCTAAGAACAATCCCCCAAAGCAGTTTTGTGAATGGAGCTTTGAGCAAGGAGATCGAAAATGACAGCAAGATGAGCTAGAACATGGGTTTGAGTTGGATAGTGATTTTTTCTAGAGGACGGCGAAGTGTGTGGGTGCAGGAATAAGTGGAGGGGCCACGTGGGGCCCACAAGGCAGGGGGCGCACCCTGGACCCTCGTGGCCAGGTGCTGGCTCCCGTGATGTGTTCTCAGTGCCACGTATTCTTAAATATTCTAGAAAAAATCATATTTCAATTTCAGGGCATTTGGAGAACTTTTATTTTCGGGGTATTTTTTTTATTGCAAGGATAATTCAGAAAACAGACAGAAAATACTATTATTGCTTCATCAATCTCATGCTCATCAAAAGGAATCCACTAACAAGGTTGATCAAGTTTTGTTAACAAACTCATTCCGAATCACACGAAACCAGAGAATTTTCGAATAACACTAAGTTACCTCAACGGGGATATGCACGTCCCCAATAATAAGAATGTCATATTTCTTCTTGACAGTAGGAAGAGGAAATTCAAAACCTCCAATAATAATCAATGGAATTTTTCCAACAGAATTGATACTATGGACTTGAGGTTGTTTCCTCGGAAAGTGTATCGTATGCTCATTACCATTAACATGATAAGTGACATTGCCTTTGTTGCAATCAATAACAGCCCCTGCAGTATTCAAAAAGGGTCTACCAAGAATAATAGACATACTATCGTCCTCGGGAATATCAAGAATAATGAAGTCCTTTAAAATAGTAACGTTTGCAACCACAATAAGCACATCCTCGCAAATCCCGACATGTATAGCAGCGGATTTATCTGCCATTTGCAAAGATATTTCAGTAGGTGTCAACTTATTCAAATCGAGTGTACGATATATAGAGAGAGGCATGACACTAACACCGGCTCCAAGATCACATAAAGCAGTTTTAACATAGTTTCTTTTAATGGAGCATGGTATAGTTGGTACTCCTGGATCTCCTAGTTTCTTTGGTATTCCACCCTTAAAAGTATAATTAGCAAGCATGGTGGAAATTTCAGCTTCCCGTATCTTTCTTTTATTTGTAACAATTTCTTTCATGTACTTAGCATAAGGATTCTTTTTAAGCATATCAGTCAAGCGCATGCGCAAAAAGATAGGTCTAATCATTTCAGCAAAGCGCTCAAAATCCTCATCATCCTTTTTCTTAGATGGTTTAGGAGGAAAAGGCATGGGTTTTTGAACCCATGGTTGTCTTTCTTTACCGTGCTTCCTAACAACAAAATCTCTCTTATCATAATGTTGATTCTTTGATTGTGGGTTATCAAGATCAACAGCAGGTTCAATTTCTACATCATTATCATTGATAGGTTGAGCTTCAACATGAACATCATTATTAACATTATCACTAGGTTCATGTTCATCACCAGATTGTGTTTCAACATCAGAAATAGAAATATCATTGGGATTCTCAGGTGTGTCAACAATAAGTTAACTAGAATCATGCAAAGTCCTATCATTTTTCTTTTTTCTTCTTCTTAGACGGACTAGGTGCATCAACATTAGTTTTCTGAGAATCTTGCTTAACTCTCTTAGGGTGGGCCTCACGATACAAAGGTTCCTGCGTCATTTTACCCCCACTAGTCATAACTCTAACATCATTATCATTTTTCTTATTATTTAATTCGTTGAGAAAATCATTTTGAGCTTTAAGCACTTGTTCTACTTGAGTGGTAACCATAGAAGCATGTTCACTAATAAGTTTAAGTTAACCTTTAACCATAGACATATAATCACTCAAGTGTCCAATCATATAAGCATTATGTTTCAATTGTCTACCAAAATAAGCATTATTTTTTCTTGTTTAACAATAAAATTATCAAACTCATCTAAGAATTGACTTGCAGACTTATAACGAGGAATATCACCTTCATCAAATCTATAGAGAGAATTTACCTTTACTATCTGTGTCGGGTTATCAAGACCATGTATTTCTTCGATCGGTGGTGAATTAAGACCCTGTATTTCTTCAACATGCGGTAAATTCTTAACATGTTCAGCTTTAATACCTTTTTCTTTCATAGATTTCTTTGCCTCTTGCATATCTTCAGGGCTGAGAAATAGAATACTCCTTTTCTTCGGAGTTGGCTTAGGAGTTGGTTCAGGAAGTGTCCAATTGTTTTCATTAGTCAACATAATTTTTAATAACACTTAAACTTGATCAACAGTTCTTTCCCTGAAAACACAACCAACACAACTATCCAGGTGGTCCTTGGAAGCATCGGTTAGTCCATTATAAAAGATATCAAGTATTTCATTTTTCTTGAGAGGATGATCAGGCAAAGCATTAAGTAACTGGAGAAGCCTCCCCCAAGCTTGTGGGAGACTCTCTTCTTCAATTTGCGCAAAATTATATATTTCCCTTAAAGCAGCTTGTTTCTTATGAGCGGGGAAATATTTAGCAGAGAAGTAACAAATCATATCCTGGGACTACGCACACAACCAGGATCAAGAGAATTAAACAAATTTTCTCATCATTAGTGAATAGGGTGGCTATATCATTTAATTTAGTAAGATGTGCCACAACAGTTTCAGATTCAT
The DNA here is from genome assembly GCA_904067115.1 of Aegilops sharonensis. Taxonomy (NCBI): domain Eukaryota; kingdom Viridiplantae; phylum Streptophyta; class Magnoliopsida; order Poales; family Poaceae; genus Aegilops; species Aegilops sharonensis. Next base: position 5,611,592 of record LR880966.1, read on the forward strand.
AGCCATAGAAAGGAACAGATTCAACCAAAGTAATTATCTCAGGATCAACAGAGAAATCATGATCCTTAATTATCAGTAACAAAAATAGGTGAAGTAGCAAAAGCAGGGTCATATTTCATTCTATCATTCAAAGACTTTTGTTTCAGCTTAGCTAGTAATTTCTTAAGATCATTCCTATCATTGTAATCCAGAAAGTCTCTAGTAGTTTCTTCATGCATAACATAACCCTCAGGCACAATAGGCAATTCATATCTAGGGGGATAATCTTCATCATCACTTTCATCAATATTATCAGTTTCAATAATTTCATTCTCTCTGCCCTAGCAAGTTGTTCATCAAGAAATTCACCTAGTGGCACAATATTATCAAGCATAGAAGTAGTTTCATCATAAGTATCATGCACAGCAGAAGTGGCATCATCAATAACATGTGACATATCAGAATTAATAGCAGAAGCAGGTTTAGGTGTCGCAATTTACTCATAACAGAAGGTGAATCGAGTGCAGAGCTAGATGGCAGTTCCTTACCTCCCATCGTAGTTGAGGGATAGATCTTGGTTCTTTCATCTTTCAAGTTCCTCATAAGTGATCAACAAATATAAATCCCAAGTGACTCAGAGAATAGAGCTATGCTCCCAGGCAACGGCGCCAGAAAATAGTCTTGATAACCCACAAGTATAGGGGATCACAACAGTTTTCGAGGGTAGAGTATTCAACCCAAATTTATTGATTCGACGCAAGGGGAGCCAAAGAATATTCTCAAGTATTAGCAGTTGAGCTGTCAATTCAACCACACCTGGATAACTTAATATCTGCAGCAAAGTATTTAGTAACAAAGTAGTATGGAAGTAACGGTAACGGCGGCAAAGGTAACAGTAGCAGTTTTATAGTAATTGTAACAATGGCAACGGAAAAGTAACTAAGCAAAGATCAATATGTGAAAAGCTCGTAGGCAATGGATCAGTGATGGATAATTATGTCGGATGCGATTACTCATGCAACAGTTATAACATAGGATGACACAGAACTAGCTCCAGTTCATCAATGTAATGTAGGCATGTATTCCGAATATAGTCGTATGTGCTTATGGAAAAGAAATTGCTTGACATCTTTTGTCCTACCCTCCCGTGGCAGCGGGGTCCTATTGGAAACTAAGGGATATTAAGGCCTCCTTTTAATAGAGTACCGGACCAAAGCATTAAAACTTAGTGAATACATGAACTCCTCAAACTACGGTCATCACCGGTAAGTAAGACCGTCTTCCCAAATTTTCAGCTCAAAAGGAGGAGTCTAGGAGGTACTTGCTTTGCAAAGTGCCACACTAGACATAAATACCAATGTTGAAGCTGGGCTCAAAATAATGAATGGATTGAGCTGGCATTTGGTGGAGGATGGTTATTTGGGTAGGGGAGAGCACTGTAGAAAATGGATACCATTTGGACATGCCAAAATGGTACTTCCTTCACAAAGTGCTGCTCTGAACAGAATATAAAAATGAATATTATTGAGTTATTTTTGAACTAGGCAAGGAAGGTTTTTGACATATTTGATGAAGATATTATCGAAATAATTTATGAGATTTTTTTGGGAATTTTCGGAATAACAGAAATATAGGTTGCTTCACAACCTAGGGCAAAAATTGACACATGGACATTCCACATAGGCAAAACTGATGAGATGGCGCCTAGTCATCACAACCCACCACAATCTACAAGGCTATGACCATCTATATTGGTCGTTAACAGCTACAAATAAGGCAGCGGACCTGCACTATTTACTTTGTGACCATTTCGTGTAAGGAAATTACGACCTTTCTGACCAAAATGGTCGCAATGGTTTAGGGTTTGGAGCCCCCCGAACAGCTTTTGACCAATTGGTCTCAAATGGTCATAGATCTATGACCAATTCTTCTAGGGTCGCTGGCAGACAGTCATTAGTTGACCTATTTCTTGTAGTGTACCTCGACTCGTACCGCTACACACCATAGATGCGGTGTATCTCTTCTGCGATTGCTGAGACGGCAGAGACGGCTGACGTGGCTGAGGTGTGGCCTGACACGGTGCCGGACTTGAAACCGGAGAAGTGGCATGACGCTGTGCCGGACTTGAAACTGGAGGAGTCAGCTCACGCGTTCGGGGACTTGGAGGATGTGGTGGACTTCGAGGAGGAGTCGGCTCACGCGTTCGTGGACTTGGAGGAGCGGGAGTCTGCTGACTCGGTGGCGGACTTCGAGGAGGAGTCGGCAGACAACGCGGTGTCAGTGGACTTCGAAAGATGATGCAATCCTTTCTCCATAGGATGATATGATGTATGGCCTCTCCCAGTGTGCGCTCGTCTTCACCTCCAGGAATGTCAAGCTGTAGCCCCGAATATGGGTCCACCACTTCATCAACCATGACACGAGCATAGCCCTCTGGAATCGGGATGCAATGGAAGGTTGCTTCGGGGGTAACTGGAAAAGCAACGCCGTCCGCCACCTTCATGGATATGTTCTTTATTTTGGAGTGTAGCTCACAGTTAGTGTTCTCTATGATGTCATCCACAGGGTATGTATCTAGCAGTGTGTCACCCGGGGCAGAACCAACGCTGCTTCTCGGCATTGATGGGATGGTGCTATCCAATGCTGGACGATCATCCGCTTGCTGCTGCCGCTGCTGAGACCCCCTTTCCTGGCTAAGTGAGTCGATCTGCTGCTGCTGGAATTTGAGTGCCAGGTCCGCATGCCTTGCTTGTAGGCCTTGAAGGCGTTCTGCGTCCTGCTTCCTCTGCTCCTCCTCCAGCTTCCTTTTCTTCTCCTCCTCCATCTTCCTTCTTGCACGGGTCCTGTAGTCCCCGTTCCATTCTGAAAAGCCCTCATACCAGGTAATAACGCCCTTGCCTCGTGTTCTTCCCGGGTGTTCAGGATTTCCCAGGGCGCACGTAAGCTCGTCGTTCTCTCTGTTGGGCGTGAACACCCCCCTTCGAGCTTCTTCTATTGCGTCAATTATCTTTTGTTCGGCTCCTTTTAGATTTGCCTTCCGCGAAACTTCGCCTGTCTTCGGGTCCAACGCCCCCCATGCGCATAGAACCAAGTTCTGCACCTGGGGGCCAGTTCCTAGTAACCGGAGTGACCCCTGCATCCTCCATCTCTTGCTCATACTTATCCCACTTAGGCAATCCCACCGCGTAGCCACCTGGACCCAGCCTATGGAACTGCGTATTTTTTGCGGCATTTGCCTTGTTTTTCATCGACCGTTCCTTAGATAATTCTGAATCCTTGAAGGTCACGAAATCTTCCCAGTGTTCTCTTTGCTTCTCCAGTGTTCCCGTGAAATTTGGAGTCTTCCTTTCATTAGCGAGGTAGTTGGCCCATACAGTTTTCTTGGGGGTGTTGAATGCAATTGCCATCTTCTTAAGAGGAGCGGCCTTGACTTTCTCCACATCTGCTTCAGTGAAATGATCTGGTAGGGTGGAATGTTCCATCAGAGATTTCAAAAGGACTTTTTTGGCTCTGTCATCGACCCAAGTAACACCTGGACATTTAGTCTTTGGCTCTTTCCATTCTTGAATGGAGATCGGGAGTTTGTCCTTCACAAGAACTCCGCACTGACGAGTCCTCTTGTCCGCAATGTTCTTAGGCGTGAGGGGTTTGCCACTAAGTTTGATGGATTCGATGTGGTACTTTACACCATCCTTCAACAATCTGCCTGGGCCTCGCTTTGTCTTGCTGTCTGTAGAAGCAGATTTGCTCGATCTGGAGGGCTGAAAGAAGAAAGATCGATTCGTTAATATATCTTCAATAAAAGAACATGTGATGATCACCATGATGCATGCTTATATAAATATACCTCGCCGGTAGTCTTTGTTATTTGAAGATCAACATTGTCTGTTTCATCACAAACATTGTCTGTGTCATCATAATCATAATCATAGTTCATGACTTCCTCAGCTCGGTCGTCGAGATCGAATATCTTTTCATCACCCTCTCCGGTATTGTTCAGATATTGGGAGCCGTCATCTGCTTCATTCAGATCATCTAGCCTGTGAGGGCTGCGTATGATGTCGAACAATTCCTCTTCTCTCTCTCTACCGGTATTGTCCGCCATAGCTTTTACTTTACTAATACAGAAGAAATATAAAACAATTTAGTATTCAAATTACAATGCATGGATGCAATTAATAAGGAAAAACTGAATCTCGAATACATCATCTCGAATATATAATCTCGAATACATCATCGTCTTAATCTTATATTTACTAATTGGAGGCACCAAACGAATCTCCACATTAATCCTCAGAAAACTAATCAAATCATCCGTACGATCTCCCTGCTATCTATTTACAGCCGTAAGATGAAGCACCTCAGGAGTCCACACCATTTGTCCTGCGTACACATGTCCTTACCGAACTCTTCATGGGCTTTGGAAAAGAAACTCTTCACGGGCTGAAAAATATGTCTACCTTGCAGTCCAAGACTCCACCGATCACTTCTCCTTCCTCACGTTTCCCCCCTCAGCACTTTCACGTCATCAAAACAAGAAACCTTCCACGCTGCAATAATCCATCTAAAACAGATCCAACCGGCCTCTGCAAGATCCCCTTCCTCTCTAGCCATTGAATCTCCTCTGCCCCAACCATGTTTTGACCCTTGGCTGTTCCAGGTGAGAAGGATGTTCCTTCAATCTCAGTTTCCATGTCTTGATCACATTGCAGTCCATTATATACGATGTAGTAGAAAAGGATGTGCGCCCATGTCTGTTTAAATCAGATAGCACAACTACCATTGTTGACGAGGCTCTAGAGTGGATGAACTACAGTCTATGGCTGACTTATGTCACTGTTCTTCACCTCCCCTACATTACCGGAGTTCTTCGCTCAACACACATATCCCCATGAATACATGGTTCAGGCAAGTAACCCATTAGTCTTATATGCCAAAAATTAGATCAATGTCGTGTATCCGATAAAAAAACTGGTATTGCTGATGTCCGGTTATCTGAACTACTAATGACCAATATCTAAAATAGGGAATTGTAACATAAAACCTTGTGTTGTGGGATCTTGAACAATATCAAGCAAAGTAAGCTACTCTGACATGTCCCAGATTCAACAAACAAGTAGTATTTCATTTGTTGCAACTTTCAAGGGGGATTTACCAATATCTTCATCAAGGTTCACAGAAAGAAAGTTTGTTTTCATGTTGTGTTGGAGATTAAACATTATATAGTTTTTACCATGTTTTTCAGTTAAAGTCAGAGCTGATGCTTTTTTTTCTGCTGCAAACATGGCTCTAAAGTTTGCAAAAAGTGCAGGTCTAAATCTTCTGTAGCGGTGGACGACAGTTTCTCCAGCATCATCTTGCAATCTCGACAACAACGTTGAGCATTAATTACTTGATCTAAGCAAACGCCAGCAGAGGCTTTAGAGATGTTTTTCGCTATTTCCACTACTGGAATCAACTAAATTGCCAAGTGTCATCAATCACCCCTAGACAGGACCACAAGCAATAATCTCGCACGTTCAACTAATGGATGTATGCTGGCCATAAATTGTTGTTCTCTGCCAGTGTACGACCCCACATAAAAGAAGATTGTTGATGCACAAGAAAAGTGATAATAGAAGGGACCGCACATGGCGTGTTAGATTCAGGTAATTTTACTTTTTTTCCATCCTGCGGTTTTTTTTGCGGGGGTACCATCCTGCGGTATTGCTCTGGTGCTTCTCGTTGAATCGTTGATTTTGTTTGTCCAAGCAACATGATGGCAGAAGTTGCTCGATTGGTAGGCTCTAAAAAGAACAAGGGAAACACTTTCTATCTATAGTCTGATAGGACTATTGACTTGCGTTTTTCTATCGGACATAGCGTGATTTTACTAAGCGGTTCACTACTTATAGTGTTGCTTGCGTCACTATTATGTGCATGCATTAGGACCAAATATCTAACACAAAGTTACTTAGAAGCGAAATCTGTTAGCTCCTACAACTTGGTAACTGCCTGGATAGTTAGCCTTATTAATAGCTTACCTAAGGAATTTAATCCTTACTTTCAATATCTGTCAAAAAATCCTTCTGTGCCTTAATAGCTTATTTGAATATTTTCAGTCTTTACCTCTCAATAGCTGTCGAAATAATTCTTACTTTCAGTAGCCTTCTAAATAATCCATTGGTTTGGACTTCTGTTTAGCAACTACCAATTTAGTTAGTAATCTGTTGGACACTTGGACCATGTGTATTTCTGTTCTCAGCGCAGATGTACTAAAGTGTATTTCATATGTTAGTCTCTAAATTAGATTTGTACCCTAGACCATAATAATATGGATATGGTGCAAGCACATTGTTATTTGTTTCAAGAATACTTTTGTATATTTTCGTTTTCTAAGAACAGACTAGCTACGGGATTTGTGCCAAGCTTGATGGTAAAATTATTAATTGTGACACTCAGCGTGGGTGGAAAATGAAGGTTTACAACCTATTCTGCAGTTGGCAAAGACAATAAAGGTTGTAGGCTATACATGCACTGGAGGATTCATATACAAGGCTGTTGGTTAATTTTCTCAAAACCTGCTTCAACCATGTAGTACATTTTTCATGGGTCAGAAGATCTGCTAAATATTTTGTTCATCTAGCCGTGGTTTCGTCAATATTTCAATTTATAGTTTCTTCTCATCATATTAATGAAAATACTGCCTCAAATTCGGATTTAAAAAGTGGGTATATTTGTAGGAAACTGCAATACTTTGGTTCTCTCTCAACTAGATGTCATAACTATTAATTTATTCTTAGTTTAGACAGAAAAGCTAATACATTTCTCCGCTGTTATAGGACATGTATATTATATTATATATATTTACTATTCCATATATATGGGATATGAGAATCCATGAATTATTTTAGTGATGACGGAACTGGATTGTATGAGATTTGGTCGTCCGCAAAATTTTACGGAACTTATAGGATTTTGATTTCATGTAAAAAAATATTGAACAAATATATAATCTAATTGGATGAAGGTATCTAACTCCTTCCATCTATGTCCAATAAATAAAAACATTTCACATGCATATTTAACTACAAACACTTAAACAATATGTTTATTATTTTCCTACACGACTAATTTAAATAAACTTTCTCATGCAATAAACATTCTGCTAGCCCGTGCGGGTGCACGGGTTGACGACTAGTATATATAATCTCGAATACATCGTCTCGAATATTATATATTGAATACATCACTGGCTAGGTACCTAATAAAGATCGAGTACTACAGAAGAATCTAGGCCACTCGTTGTCCCTGGGGCACGGGCGATGGACACCCAAAGAGAAGGAACCGTCACAGGATCTTATCTCCGGTCATCTGCCGAAAGAACCTGCCAAGTATTGGAGAACCTGACGTCCATAGCAGCCATGTAGCGATGGACGTGCTCGTCCTCCTCCCTGACACGGCGACGCACCACCTCCGGCGGCGTCGGCTCCCTCTGCACTGAATGTGGCCCACGCGAACGCCACCAAAGGACATCAGGGTCGACGACGGGACCCGAGGTCGGGTTCCTCACCAAGCGGTGCACCCCTCCAGGTAGCACCTCCCAGTGCCAACCCGTCGAAGCCCAGTCCCGGACATGGGTCCTCTAAAGCAGGATGTCGTCGCGAACGGGCGACGGCGAGGATGCGGGTCGGGCATATCGTCGAGAACAAATACTATATGCCCGCAAAAAGTAACATTTTTTAAATGATTGGATTGTGATAACTAAAATTCTATATATATGCAAATTCTAACAATTTGATATTAATTCTAAAATTTCCTGATTATATAACTAACATTTCTATAACAATTCTAATATTTATGTAAAAATTGCTAACATTTCTACAAATATTTATATAACTAAAAAACAGAAAACATTTATAACATTTCTATATAACTAACATTTCTAATATTTATATTACTAAAAAACAGAAAAATTGCTAACATTTCTATAAATATTTCTATAACTAAAAAACAGAAAAAATTTATAACATTTCTATATAACTAACAGTTCTAATATTTATATAACTAAAAATCAGAATAATTTCTAATATTTCTAT
>LR880966.1:5652566-5662616 GCA_904067115.1 Aegilops sharonensis
AACCCAAAGTTGTGATGTCATGGTTGATACTCTCTGTGAACTTGTAATACAAGTATGTTGATTGGGGATTTGGTTAACCCTGACAGTACTTCCATCAGGTTGCAGTCTAGCAGATATGTACCACTTGCAAGGCTTGACACTACCATCAAATCCTCTGCACCTCGCATAAAACTTCTTCCTATCAGTCCAAACAGTCTTGGCATCAAACTCATGTTTCACTGCATAAGTCTTGAAACACATCCTAAACTCCTTCATGCTTGGGAACAACTTGCCTACTTCAATGACAGGGTTTTCTTTGTCATACACATGCACCAGCTCATCATCATGTGCATCATCTACTTCATCTGCAGCTTGTTTCATCAATTGTCCATCTACATCTTCATCAACATTAGCAGGAAAACTAGATTCTCCCCTCTCCTACTTATCTCTGTCATCGACTGGAATTCCAAAAAGTTTGGCCATCTCAATGACAGGCATTGGTGCAATGACCAAATCAGTAGGCTCATCTAATTCAACTACATTCCAATCAACAGTTGCTGCAGTTTTAGTTTCAGTTCCAGTCACTTGTCCCTCTTCGGCTATTATTGTAAGTTCAGTACACATGGGAATCAATGGCCTCTGTGTAGCCCAATCATCATCTACCATCTGCACAGCCAATTGTGATGGCACATATCCAACCTTCGAAAAAATATTCAGATCAACCAGCTCAGCAAAAAAATTAGCTCGTTTGCTTGTCCAGCCGTTTTGCCGATCGATTTCATCAACAATCTGTCCACCATCTTCCATTCTCACATACTCTCCTTTCCAATCATCAAACCGCAACAATGATACTTCTTGCTCTGGACCCCAAACAACATTCTCCCCAATTTTTTCCACCCATTTCTTCACTGCCTTCTCTCCCATGTTCTGTAGAACTTGTGGATCAATCTCTGTAAACTCAACCTCCCATTTAACAATTGTGTCTCTCTCAATGTTCTGAATGCTACCATCAACTAATTTTGCCTTTGATGGAAAGAACTTGACCGTCAATTTGAAGGTCCGAGCGGCAGCATCCCCTCTGTCAGTGGCGGACAGTGTGAGCCCGTGAGAAAGAGCAGACTAGGCCCTAATTGCATGCAAAATTGGATCAGAGAGAGGAGCATTACCTATTCGAAGTTGAATCTGGCGGCTCCATCTCAGTATGCCCACGGGCTCCCCTCACAACCTATCGATTCAACAAGCGAGAACAGAGGAAACGAGCTGAGATCTACGGGGTCGAGAGAGGAACGGGAGGGGGACTAGTGTTCTCACTCACCATTTTTTGAGGACAAAGGCTCCGCCGCCGTTGAGAACGAGGGCTTCGCCGCCGCCGTTGAGAACGCAAGATCCGCCGCCACCGGAGAAGAAGGGGGGAGGGGGCAGAGTGGCGGGCCCGGCACGATCGGGCGGCAGGGCACGGTCAGCTGTTTTGAGGCGCAATTAAGTTGGACCCACATGTCCTAACATAAACGGGCTTGGTTGACGACCAATTTAACCACATTTAACACCCCATGTGGCCCTAGGCTATTACCTGCTCAAATGTGTCGCACCACAGCCATTCGCTCGAACAACGTCGCACTCTAGCCAATTCACATAAAAAACGTCGCACAGGAGCTATTGGCCCCAGAAGCTCATGCTGCCGGCTTCCTCAACCCAGATTTCATTCTTATTTTTCCCATGTTCGTTTCCAGTTCGGAGCTGCCTCTTGGAGAGTAGCAGATTGATGAAATGAGGACCAAGGAGCATGCCCATTGTTACATGTTTTGATTCTTCATGTTTCTTTCTGAATTTATTCATAAGTTGATGAAAGCTTTTTGTATTGTTGCAGCCTGGTCATAACTAGATTATGTAATGGCCAGTCCTGATTGAAGCATTTCTCTTACACGTGTGTTGAATAGATAACTCTTCTTTTGTAGAAATGCAAAGATTTTTGTTTTAATGTCTTATTGATTAGAACCAATAATATAGCCTATTAGTAATATATAAGCCGACGGCCAGGTCGTCGGCATAGATTTTCCACCTATGTCGACGGCCTAGCCGTCGGCTTACCCCTGCCACGTGGCCTCTTTCGGTTGGTTTGACTTAACAACGGCACCGTTAGTTGCAGCCATGCCGTTTCTATGCCGTACGAAAGCCGTCGGCTTAGGGGTAAATACCGACGGCATATATATACCAACAGCCTAAGACTACATCGTCGATATTGACGTGGAAGGCCCTATGCCACGGCATAGAGGTTTATTCCGATAGTGATCAGTTCCTGGACATGAAACATTAGTCAATACAAGTAGGAGTAACAAACAAGTCAGCCCAATATGAAGAGCCAACATAGCACCAACACAAGTCAGCCTAATATACACAACCAACATGGCAACACAAAGGAGCACTATCAGGAGGCCTGCATATCTGCATGTGCACTGCCCGTAGCAGATTTTTGTTGCTGAAGGTGTCTGCCTTCTTACTAAACTAAACCTACTGTCATATATACATGTTAACAAATACGACAACTAGATTAGTGCGCACATATCCGTTTTAAGAGGCGCCACCAGGTGGCGCGCCCCAAACACTAGTGCAATGGCAAAGCTGACGCGCCATGTCTCATCCACACCATCTCACCTTGTAGCTCATACAGCTGCATAGCTAGCTAGCCACACAACTGGAGATAAGCGGAATAGTGTGTGTGTGTGTGTGTGTGTGTGTGTGTGTGTGTGTGTGTGTGTGTGTGTGTCACGGGCGCCAACACGCTCCCGCTCCCTTTTTCACCCTCTCTCTCTCTCTCGTATGATTGCAGCGGACGGGTATTTACAGACTTTTATTGCGTGAAATGTGTCGATGATATTTATGTAGTTTGTTAAAGCGAGTTTTTGCTCTTTGGGAGCCCAACAAATTTACTCCAATTCCAGGAATAATCCCCATTTTTCATGCACTCACTGACATACGGGACCTAATTGTCATTGACTCGGTGTTTTCTTTTCCTCTTTATATTTCCTCCCTTCGGCTTTCCGGTGCATGCCATGCTGTCCGGGGAGGAGCCAGGGAGCGTTGGATCAGCGGTGGAGCTGGAGAGGCAGCGGCGTCATGGGCGACAGCTATCAGTAAAGGGCATCATGACGGCGGGAGGAGGACGTAGGTCAACAGCGCGCTCGCTGACGCATTGGCAAGGGCGGCGATTTTTTGCGGATGTGGAAACGTGTACCATGTCAGCAATTGAAAAGAAAATAGAGGCTCTTGATTATTTATTTTTTGGTCTTGCTATATAGTTAGTTGTTCAGCCAGAGTCCAAAAACACTATTTTAGGTATGATAGGGGCGAAACTTTTTGTGGACGGTAATATTTGAATTAAATTAATTACATAACTTTTTTGTTAGAAACACAGTGCATATGTAGACGCTCTGATCCCGGGTGGGTTGGGGGCATAACTACCTTCCTAACCATCCAACCATAGGTTGGTTCTCTGATTACGGAAAACTAGTGCAAAGGAAATATCTATTTGCATGGCAATTGTCCACTTTTATAAAAATGACAATGTGGAAATTTAGACATGCATTAGCAATCTGCATAGCTGATGGGTAGGTGTTCTTCTGGGAGGCATTGTTGCGGCGAAATCGAAGTCGTCGGATCATGACTGCGATGGATGATGCATGACAGCATAGCTAGCAGTGTCATGCGGATCATGTCATGCCTTACTTTCCTTGCATAGTTGGCATTGCCAACGTTGTTCGTCCAGTGCTGCCTTAGAGCAATTGTCACATCCTGTGTTTTACATGACTAGCACATATGCCCGTGCGTTGCAACGGTAGAGATATTCTTTTGAGAAACAATGGGAGAGATAATTGATGTGTGCACGAAAAACGGCCTGCACAACAGTGGGGCGACAGAGCGAGGAGCTGTGGTCTTCTCTCGGATCATGTTTGGCCTACGAGATCTTGATAGTGGTGGGTTTAGTTGGCGTGGCGACGACCAACCAACTCATGCCTTTTTTCCTTTGGGTTCTCCCTCGTGTCGGCGACCAACCAACCAACTCATGCCAATTTTTTTGGAGAACACAATTTTTTTTGACAAAATGGCACATTTTCTAAAATGTAATTTTATTTTGAATATCTTGATTTCTTTGGGAAACACAAACATATTTTTAAAATATTTGGATTGTTTTTGTAATTTTTTAGAAAATAGTAATGATTACAAAAATTAGAAGTTTCGAACATTTTTTAAAACATGAACAAAATTTTGGAATTCAGAACTATTTAATAAAAATTGAGAACACAAATCTAAATTCTGAATTTTTTAGTTTTTTATTTAAGAAAAAACAGTTAAAAGTTAAAATTTTCAGGAAAATATTTAAAAAAGTAGAGAAAGGAACAAAAATAAAATAAATATAAAATAAGGAAAAAAATAAAACGGCTTGGCACTGCTTTGCGCACTGTGTGAAGATCAGATTATTTCTCGCGATGTGCGGTAAATAGTGTTTTCCTAGCTGTGTGCGCAGGGAAATAAATGGGCTGGCTTCGACGGGCTACAACGTGCACGGCCCATGTACGAAAATTCTTTTTTTTTCTAGCAAACGGACGCACAAAAATTTAGTATCACCCCGGATAGGAAAAAAAGACTTTTTGGCGATGAACGGATGAAAGAATTGGGGAAACGCACCTTGTTTTATTAATAGGTATAGACTACTTAAACTAAAAAAGACAATTATTTGAGCCATCAAAAATTTTCTTCGCAAACCAACCTGTGGTTGGATGGTTAGTGGGACAGTGGTATCCCCAACCCATCAGATTCAAGTCCTGGTGCTCGCATTATTTCTAGGTTTATGTCAGGATTTCCATTGATGCGCTTTCGGCGGAAGGAGACGTTCCCAAAAGAATATTCAAAAAAGATTTCCTTCTTTGATTTCCAGTGTTTATTTTAATTGTTTTATTGGTGAAGCTACCGATGTGTGCTGCAAGACACTACAGCGGGCGCCGAGACCTCCGTCACGCTGCCGACCCAAAACCGCCAAGTGGACGATGTCGTCGCAGCATCTAAATTGCCGGCTCCTCCTGCACCCAGTGTCACGCCAGACCATCCGCATCCTCATGGTGACACTAGGAGCACTCACCAACACTGAAAGTACTGATGTTGGTGCCATCTGAGCATTGATCGAGCCCCTTCAAGCCACCGTCGTTGGCACCGGAGTTATCGCCGCATCCACACCAGTTCCAACCATCGATCTGACGGGAAGACACCCGCTCACGCCACCATCCATTGTATTTTTTTGAAAAAATGTATATATTCACCGGTGTAATTTTTTGTGTTAACAGATCTATGTAATTTGTTTCGGTAATCATTTCTTTTGAAGAAAATAAAATATTTTTTAGCCAAATTGAGTTATTTACCATCTTTGTTTGGACCCGATATTTTTACCAAGTTACGTCAACATTTTTGTTGAATACATGAAATATTCTACGGACAATATTTTTGTTCGTACAGAATATTTTTAGTCATATAAATTTTAGAAAATGTGAGAACATTTTGTTTCAAATGTATGGACATGTTTCCCTTATAAGGTGAAACATGAGACCTTTTTTGTTGTTGAAACAACTCTCGGGAGTTGAGTGAACATTTTAGTTTTATACAAACGAAATAGTTTACTGGTGAACCACACTTCTTTTGCAACAGTGCCGAACGACTCACGCGCCCTCCGATTTCCATTGCGCAGTCGCGCTTCATCCGGCGGTTGAGACGTGTCTCACCCTGCAAACCTTACCCGCGCGCCCTCTTCCTCTCGTCTCTCCCGCTCAGCCGCCTCCCATCTCTCCCTCGTCTCCGGCGTTAGGAAGCGGGTAGGACCTCGACTAGGGCACCGGCGGACCGGCAGGAGGTGGCGCTAGGCAACCGGAGCACCTGCAGGCGGCAGTGGCGGCTGAAGGAGGTGACCAGCAGCGTGGATTGGGCGGCAAGTGCATCAGCCATGAACCCCTTCTTCCTTCATCTTCGTGCTCCGTGCAGGGGCGTGGTGCTGTACCTGCCCGGCGTGGGGGCCTGCGGTGCGGACGCCTTCAACGAGAATGAGTTCCACTTTGCACCAAAGGGGTATGGGCAGCAACACATCAAGTCCTCCCTCGGTTGACCCTTCTTGTTTCTATGTGAATCAGTTGTTCTAGGATGCGATTGCTCCAATTGCAGCAACTTGGCTGCCCAAATTGATGCCTTGGGAAGCTTCTGCCCGCCTGGAGGACTTGCACTAGAACTATACACTCCTGATAACTTGTACTCCCTCCGTCTAGGTGAATAAGTCATATTAGAAGGTGCATCACGACCTAGGTGCAAGCACATTGGTGGAAAAGAAGAATATTTCTCTCTTCTAAACACAACATTTAATCACAGCAGGCCCTCGTAATTCATAGCATGCAAAGAGCTTTTATTTCTTGCCTAATAACCGCATGGACGTGATGCATGCATTGGTCCTTTTCCGAGCAAAAAAAATAGGGAGAAAAGGGGTTTCCATGGGAGACAACGAGGCAAAGGTGGAAGGGCTCGCTGGCGAACAAGGCAGGGCGGGCATCGAGATGGAAAGTTAATGAACGGCGCCTAAACATTTTGGAAAATCTAATTTTCGTCAGGTGACTTACTCACCTAGACGAAAGGAGTACTGTACATCCCTCATAACTTTGTTCTGCACATGGTCGAGAACATTTTGTCTCTGTCCACAGTTGTGTTGACAATAATGGTAGAAACAACGATAAAGTTAATGGGCGAACACTCCAATCTTGTGACAAAACAGGATCGGAAAGAGTGCTCACAACGATTCTCTCTCTCATGATTTTTCCCCGCACATATGTGTCGTGGGCAAAAAACAATATAGCACACGTGCAAGGATTCGAACTCGAGTCATGGTGTTTCACCGGTTTGACATTTCAACAGAATGATAATAGTGGATCTCAACAATCTTAGGTACACAGAAGAACCATTCGTCCTAGCCAATGATTTGGCGCGGGTTTTCTATGTGAAGAACATGTCTACCCAACCGAGAAAAAGAAAAGATAAGGAAGTGAATACATCATATGATGAGTCAAAGCGCCACATAGTTCTTTCAGAAAAAAGAAACATCGTGGGAGTAAAGAACAAGACCGACATGTCTGAAGATTATGAAAACTTTCATGAAATTCGTCCCATCAAAGTAAAGGCTGACTCATGCATCATGTTAAACGATGAAGATTATCCATAGTTACAGCGCAATAAGCAAGGGACACACGCGAAGAAAAAGTGAAGATAACCAAATATTTTGCACCTTTGATTTTGGGTTGAAAGCTATAGTGTTATGCTCCACAACTATTCTGATGATGGCTTTGATCTAGAATATCACTCCAGTTACATGTCAAAAAATGAAATCCCTTTGTAATAGACGAGTTCTCGTCCAAAACCCTGACACTTCGAAAGAAATTGTCCAGTTTGTACACGAAGTACATCCAATTTTTGCCCTAACCCTCTAAACTTTTTAGCATAGTTTATGTGGGTGAAATTATGATACCATACCAAATTTCAACGTTTTCAGAGTTCATTTCTAGTGCTTTTCAATTTCAAGGTCATTTAGCTCAAAAAATTTATTAAATGCATGAAAAATAGCAAATGAAGTCAAAAAATGGTTGAAAAATATAACATTATTAGGTTAACAGAAAATACTAAAATAAAACCTAGCTTTAGTCCCCGTTGGTGGCACCAACCGGGACTAAAGACCTACCGCAGATTTTCACCAGTATTTAGTCCCACCTCGCCAAGTGACGAGCTAGTCGACCACCTTAAATATCCGGGTCGTCTAGAAGGGATAAGTTTCTGACACCATTATATCCTTTGTTAAGGAGGTGGACTGTTACTATGAATCTTCTTAAGATTCGTAGTAACGGTCTATCTCCTTAACATAGAACACAATGGTGTCGGCTTTTTTGAAAAATTATATAACATGAAAAAAACATAAAAAATAAAGTCGGTACAGAAACTTGTGCCTACTAAATTCATGAACTTCATGCCTCTTGAAAATGTTTCATTAACAAAGTTGATCAAATCTTGAAAATGACTTTGATGCTTGGCGCAGAGGCAAGAAACAACATGATCCAAGTCTCCGACACATAGCTATTCAGCACCCTTCTCGCCAACGCCAGACTTGTGCTCCTTGTCACTGAGGGCTTCGGCTACCTCACGCAAATGTTCGGCCGTCGACACCATGAAGTACGGAGCCACATGGTTTGCACCAGGATGAAAATTCCATTCTAGCCAGGGGGCCAATGCCCCCTCCCCACCTCAAAGATTCAAAAAAATTTAGACATACCCTTTAGATTTCCGTATAAACATTTAAAGTTATATTTAACCCGGTCCCCTTGATTGGTTCTTAGCACCATCCATGGATTTTGTTTTCTTCGGCGATTTGTTTATTTCTGTGTTTTTCCTATTGATGGACAAATAGAAAGAGTGATAATGGATTAGCAAAGGGCGAAAAAGGTACACACTAGTATCAAGCGGTCAATAGTGAACTGTAAAAACCACATCGAACGAAATGCCCAACATGACAAGTACAAAGGAATGCCAAAAATCCATTTTGGCTCTAGGAAGCATATGCTCCTGCATTGTAAAAATGGATTTTACATATGTTGAAAAATAAAAATAAAAAGAACAGGTGTGTTCATTGTCACACCCAAATGGTACATGCAAAATTTCAAGAAAAAAACTTGATTATATTTGTTTCAGCAAAAAAATATCAATGTTACAGTTAATTTTGCTTTTTCAACACTTGGTTAAATCCATTTCGGCTCTCGGGAGCGCATGCACAACAGAGAATTTTACCGTCTAGTGCTAGTGCTAATGGTAAAGCTGAAGAAACGGAGGAGACGATGGTGGTGCTACTTCCAATGATAGAGCTGCTACAGATTGATGGTATGCGTGAGTGACCCCGCCACCTTAATTGCATAATTGATGCCTAGCTGCTGCTTTTATCGCTTTCCCATTGCAGTGACCGCACGATGTCTTGATGGCATCCCATGCTTTGTTAGAGCCGCTCTGGTCACTTGTGCTGTAAAGCTGACGCGCCATGTCTCATCACATCATCTTATCGCGTACTATTCAGACTGCTGCTACCGACACAGGTAAAGTGGAGTGGAGTGGAGTCATGTGCGTCGTCACGGCCACCAACACCCTTCCCCGAGTATACAAACGCTCCTCTCCAAGCGGCTAAATTTGATGTTTTAACCTTTTTTTTTTCCAAAATTTGATCAAGATCTGAACCTGTCTTGCAAAAATTTCGGGATCTGATCATTTTTTTACCGTCAGGATTCATGGCGGTAGTGTATAACAGCCTATCTTCAAGGTCCCTGGCAGTAAGGTTACACGCCCTATCCGAAATTTTTCCTAAGTACGAAACACCGTGCATGCTTGCACCTACCGCCGGACACCTTGACAGTAGGGTTGTACAGGCTGCCGTCAGCCTGTTTGGCGATAGGGATCTTTCTACCGCCAAGGTCCCAGGCGGTATGCTGTTACACCCTACCGCTATAAATCCTGGCGGTAGCAAAACAGTAAGATTTCTCCGTGCACTACTAGAACCAGGGATTTTGCCGTCTGCCAGTTCTTTGCCGTCTGCTATCAGACGACAAAGAAGGTCTTTACCATCAGCTACCAAGAAGCAGACGACAAACAACTGGCAGACGGCAAAGAAGGTCTTTGCCATCTGTCATTTCTTTACCGTCTGCTGGCTGACAGTAAAGAATCTTTGCCGTCAGCTGGCTGACGGCAAAGAGAGAGGTGGCACCCACTAACGATCTGATTAGAAAAAACTTAACGTCCCCACTTTTTGCCGTCCGCAGCAGACGACAAAGATAAACAAAAAGCGGACGGCAAAGACTAACCTAACTAACCTAACTAACGGCCAAGCCCCCCGCCCCCCCTCCCCGCCCGTTACTCTCTCTGTCTCTCTCCCTCTCTCCTCCCCGACGCCCCGCCACCAGATCCACCCAGCGCACCACCCCCGCGGCCCGGCGCCACCCCCGCCACCCGTCGCCGGCCCCG
>LR880966.1:5703124-5718525 GCA_904067115.1 Aegilops sharonensis
CTTCTACTTGCTCACAGAATAGAATGGTGACACGTGCGTGCGTGTGAAGATTACCTGTGCGGCCTACATACAATAATGTATTGTGTGGTTTTTCTTGTGCATGGTTCACGTGAGATGACATGGCCCCGTCAGCACCGTTCGACGAACCTACCGGCTGGCAGAGAATGAAGCATGCACGTACAAAAATCCAATGAGATGCATGCACCACTACATGCTATGTACTATTGTGGTCCCTGTGGCCTGTGCATGCATGTGTATACACGTTAGCAAGAATTTTGCTTGGATCCTGAACGATTTTGGTGTTTCTCACGAGCGCATGGAGCGCGTGGGGTGGCTCACCGGACAGCAGGACAGCCAGGTTTGGATCTACTATGCCCCGATGTCTACATATACATTATATATATAATAGCACACTCAGCAACTCAAAATGTATGGCAGTAAGATTCTTTCCCAAATGAAATGCTTCACTTCCATTAAAAATACTAATTGATTATATAAAGTTCAGCAATAAAGCATACAAACTCCAATCAATTTTTTTTTTGAAACACGGTCCCTTACTGCCCGGTTCATTAAAAAAGGGCGAAGAGAATTGCCCCGTTAATTAACGGAAAACCGAGCGAAAACTGTCACATCACCTCCGCAAAAAAGAAAGCACATGGGATGACCTGACAACCCACACAATAACGCAAACACGCCGCCAATGAGAAAAGCGACATCGAGGTTGTTGCCCGGCGTCATCGTCATCACGCCCCCGTGAGGGCGACTCCGACTCCACAATCGACGACCACCGAAGAAACCCTCACCACAAAAGAGTGTCGAGGCATGCGCCGGTCAACACCAAATAGTCAGCCACACGCGCCAGCGACCAAGCAGCTCCGACTCTGTTGACAAGCATTGCAGGAGAAAAGCATTGGGCTTGCGCCGAGCCAGCGCCAGAGCCGACCACCCGTCTCGTGTCATCGCCACCACAAGGGCCCCTCATCAGCTCGAACTTTAGGACTACAAAGCGAGGCACGGTGAGCCCTCGAACATGCCGTAAGAGACAGATCGGGTCTTAGGCTTTCGCCCGAAGAACTGGATCCAAGGGTGCGCAAAGGGTGTACTCCACGGCGGCGCCTACAAGGACGTGAAACGACGTCCACAGACGCCGACGCCATCGGCCGGTAAGAGCCCGGCAAGCTTTTCCCGGAGCACCACCCAAACCCACGGCCTCACGCACAACACCTCCCTTGAACCGCACAACTCCCTCAAAGTCACCGCGCCATGACCAAGCAGGAGCCGCCAGAAACCTCATCACCAGCCAGGTGCCGACGAGCCGAATCCAGCCAAAACCGTCCAGATCAGGCAACCCACCATCGCTGCAGTGCCAACGAAGAGCCCCTAGCAGGGAGGAAGGGCCGCCAGTCCACCCCAACTCACCAACGAGCTACCAGATCGGCAGCCCACCAACCGAACACCCAGCCGGAACCACCACGGCACCTAGCCGGAGAACACACAATAGGAGGCAAACCCAGGACTCGCATCAGAGGAGCCGAGCCTCCCTCCACCCGCATCACCCGTCCTCGTGAGCCGCATCCCGCGAGATCCCAGATCAGGACCACACGAGCGCCACGACCGCGACCGCATGCACTGCAACAGCGCGCCCACCTCCGTGACCAGACGCCGCGCCGTGCGTCCAAGAACGCCTCTGCCGCGAGCGAGGACACCACCCGAGGCCGAGCGCCGAACAGCTGCCAACCGCGCACGAGATCCCCTCCTCCCGAGCGAGCAGCATCCAGAGAGCGCCTCGCCGCCACCGGCTCCGCGCAGGCTCTGCCTGCCGGAGGCCACCGGCAACGGCGAGGAGGAGAAAACTCCAAACAATGAAAATAAATATGATCGCACGACGAGATATGGCAATAGATACTGATTGCCTCCAAAAGAAAAAGAAATCACTTAGTACATATTAAATAGACTTGTGCAATAATTCATTAATTAAGACTATAAGTCTATGTGCTTTCATGACCTCAAAGTGATGAATGATTGCATCACTGGTAACTCTTCTCGTTTCTTCTTTCTCCAAACAACAAATAAGGTTGTGATCAATTCATCAGCACCAAGACAATTGCACAAAAATGTCTACATAATTTTCTTGCCTGAAAAACATCTCTCAACTGGAGCAGTAGCATTAGGCAATAAAAGTTCAAGATTCACAAGCCAATAACCAAAGGATAGATAATGTGTTTCTTTGTCTCCACCATTTTTTGAGAGAGCTGACACATATTATTTATATTAGAGAATCAATCATCTGCTCCAACATCTGCAATATAAAGACAGAGGTGATGTGTAAGGTCCCTTAGTTCTCCATCATCAAAGTCTTCCAGATAATGTCTAGCTAGATCCATCAAATGCCCTAAATTAAAATCTTTGAATGATTATTTTTGTCTCAAATCAGCTAAGCACATTAGTAGCTTAGAATTTTTCTTATTAAAGCGGCTATCAAGTTCTTCAAGCAGCCAATCAATAACATCATTGAAACAATCCACTTCAGAATGATGGTTATTAATGATACCTGTTTGTTGACATGGCTTCTTTAGATTGACATATTGCTCTTCCATCTCCAACTTGGAAATCCCATGTTTGTCACAAAAAGCATATGTTTCACCCAAGACTGATTCCATCTACTCCTCCTTACATCATTCAAGGAGTTTTTGGTTGACTACACACAATGTACGACATTTTCTATGTCTTGATTCTTACTTTGTAGAGCCAATGATAATGTGTTTGAGATAACCAATATAGTGGACATAAGCTGTGGCTAGTACACAAAATCAAATGAATGGAAATAAACAAGGAGACCACATGCTTGCCTTCTGTTTGCGTCATCCCGGTCTTCTTCTTCCACATATTCTAGCACTTAGATAACTATAGGAAACAAATAAATCAAAATCTTAAGATTCCTCTAGTGAGACCTCCATCGAGTGTCTCCGAGTCTTTGAAGTGCTAGATCCTGATTTAATATCGCCCCACTTTGAAGTGCACCACCACATAAGGCTTCATATGCTTGTTCTTTATATTTATCTCGAATCATGTCTTTTCTATTTTAAGATCCACAAACTAAATTCAAGAATACAGATATCATATAGAAAAATTTCTGATCCATTTGTGCTTCATTACAGCAGCCACAACAACTAATTGCAATTGGTGAGCAAAACAATGAACATAAGATGCGGTGTTGTTCTCCCTTATGATTAAGGATTACAAACCATTAAAATCACTTTGCATGTTGCTCGTGCCGTCGTATCCTTTGCACCTAAGTTGCTTGAGACTTAAATTGAGTTCTACAAAAAAATCATCAATAACAGCCTTGAGGTACTTTGAAGTTGTCTCCTTCACATGAACAAGGCCGACTAAACCCTCTTCCACACTTCCACATTTACTAGCATATCTCAAGACCACCGCCATCGGTCTTTACCAGCTACATCCCTTGACTCATCAACCAGCAAGGAAAATACACCATGTCCAATTTCGAAAACAATAGAATGCAATATTTGTTTTGCAAAACATTCAGCTATGTTCTTTTGGATCTTTAGGGAAGTCAATTGATTATTACCTGGAGCATCAAGGCCTACAACCTAGCATGGGAGAAGCATAGAGTATGGTGGTTAAACCTGAAATACTCTTATATTTTCTTTTTCTTTTTTCTAGATTTTCGTTTCGAATGAACATCTAGTGCCGAAGTGTAGTGAGCACCACAACAGCTTCTAAAGCCTTCATCTGATTTCCGAATACTTGCCAATGAAGATTAGATTATTTTATATGGCCTCATGTTCAGATTAGTGGTTGGACTACTGAGAGAAAGACACATAATGTTGATTTCTTGAGTTTTTTATGAACGTTCTTGTAATGCATTTTTATTGAATTTATATTAGACATGCAAGATTATTAGTGGAGTAACATAAGATGCACAGTGTAGAAATTAAAGATGTCGAGGGAGCGAGGGAGGGAATCCATCACCCGTCACATGAAATGCCAAAACAAATAGTACTAGCTTGCTTGTGATGCATGTCTTATCGCAGCAGCATATCAATGGTGTTAATCAGTCCCTGATCATACGCAACGTCTTCCTTCCGGACACACTCACATGAGCGAACACCACTGGAACTCAAATGAACACAACTGCATGCGAATTTTGGGAGCTTTTTCCCTTTTATTCATAATTGTGCCACACGATCCACACACTTGTCGTGCCATCCCACGACTGGATCTTGGTGTCACACACTAGCACGTCATCGATGCACCCATATGCTACGGTGCCATGCAAAGCACTTTACCAAGTGATAAAATAAACCAGTACAACCTGCATGAAACACAGGAAACATACAACAGGTTTGATTATTTTGCTGCTGCCAGTACTACAACACGTTTCTTGTATGGTACGCACTCCTTCCTCCAGTGGAGAGGTGGCCGGCCCGGCCAGGCCGAGAAGAGTGCATCCACCAACCAGTCATGGAGTAACATATACCCCAATCGCGTCCAGGAATTGGCCAGAGCGCCCAAAGAAGCCAACGATTTTACCGCCGTCAAGCACAGGGACGCGGAAAGGAGTACCGTTAACTCGGCCGTATGACCTGGGAGCCCCCTTCAAGGTGACAATTTTAAGAGATGTTATGACTTCGCTCCTCTGAAATGTACCTATTGTCCCGGAGATTTCCGTCACATAGTTCGTAGGGTCAAGAGTGATCTGCAAGAGATGGGATTCATCATCTCGTGTATGTAAGAGGTGTATACAAGTAACTGCAGCAGAAGTAGTAACCCTAGCCATTGGAGAAGATCTAGCTAGAATGCCCAGACCGAACATTAATCAAAAGCTGGCCCGGTATTGTATATGTGAAAGATGAAAGGAGAAAGAAAAAAAAAACATTTTCACGCACCGTGTCGAGGGAGCCGCCNATTGTCCCGGAGATTTCCGTCACATAGTTCGTAGGGTCAAGAGTGATCTGCAAGAGATGGGATTCATCATCTCGTGTATGTAAGAGGTGTATACAAGTAACTGCAGCAGAAGTAGTAACCCTAGCCATTGGAGAAGATCTAGCTAGAATGCCCAGACCGAACATTAATCAAAAGCTGGCCCGGTATTGTATATGTGAAAGATGAAAGGAGAAAGAAAAAAAACATTTTCACGCACCGTGTCGAGGGAGCCGCCGGTGCCACCCCATGTGTTGGAGGAGTGATTCTCACCCTTGCTGCTCACGTAGGTGAAGGAAATCGCGTCAATGGCATTTCCGCTACGGATGTTCACACCAATTAGCCGGCTGGGCGTCTGCGAGATATCGCGTGGACTGCCACCGTTACCACCCCAGTGCCCAATCTTGACAGGCTTGCTCTGCATGGATCAAGGAGTATACGATTAGTCCACTGGAATATAACTGAAAATGGGTACACGTGAGGACCCAACACGTACCATTTTGGCACTTGCTTTATGAAACCCACGTAAGGCGCAACCTTTGTATGTGTGTAGAAGATTGTGGTGTGATTTGCTGGATGGATTCCTTCAGCAACCGAGAACCTAGTATATATAGCCGTGCAACCCGGCCCCTAAGAGTTGAAAAGCACAACCAGTCGCTGTCTTTGAGACTGTTGCAAGCGGCAATGGAAATAATACTATATGAGCAAATTTTAATAGGAGCCAGAACTCTAGTTAAAACTTGGAGATTTTAATTGGTGGTGGAATGTGGTACCAAAAATATGGTCATGTGTTCCACGTGGTAGTCAATTAAACATCATTTTAGGATCACTTCATCCAAAAAAATATATTCATATCATCCTAGTATCTAGACCAGAAGCAGGGTAAAATTGTGGTCACAGGTCCATGTAACTCCGGCAATGATTTTCCCTTCATACGGACCTATGATCAAATTACGATTTTCTGGTCACAAGGAAATAATTGACTGATGATTTTTACTGCCTGTGGATTGTCTTGGTGTAGAATAAGCTATTCTATACAATTCTGGTGCGTAATTCCTTATTGCAGGGTATGGCTATAATAGCACGCAGAAATTTGATTGTTAAATTTTTAACTACAAGTAGTAAGTTCAATCATAAATGCGAGTGTAGCCCAATGCCATAAATACTGGACTGCCAACCTAGAAGTGCAAATTGGGACTGTAAACCATTATTCTAGAATTGTGGCGCCGTGGTGCCAGCGATGATGTTGATTGTAAAATCTTGTATGAGAATCGTGAATGCACTTAAGAGCCGAGTATCTTTCGCTGCAGGTTCAACAACGCTCATGTGTATCATAAATTCATTTTTATTTATTTTTAAAAACATCGAAAAGTATCCTGAACGCAATTGCAAAAGTAACTATTTTTCAAGGAATAATGGTAATAATATGTTCGCAATATCCCCTAAAAAACATGTTGGCAATATAGTAACAGCACACACATTCAGTAATAAATTTGCAGAGGCGGTGCATTGACTCTCTTCTACTTGCTCACAGAATAGAATGGTGACACGTGCGTGCGTGTGAAGATTACCTGTGCGGCCTACATACAATAATGTATTGTGTGGTTTTTCTTGTGCATGGTTCACGTGAGATGACATGGCCCCGTCAGCACCGTTCGACGAACCTACCGGCTGGCAGAGAATGAAGCATGCACGTACAAAAATCCAATGAGATGCATGCACCACTACATGCTATGTACTATTGTGGTCCCTGTGGCCTGTGCACGTTAGCAAGAATTTTGCTTGGATCCTGAACGATTTTGGTGTTTCTCACGAGCGCATGGAGCGCGTGGGGTGGCTCACCGGACAGCAGGACAGCCAGGTTTGGATCTACTATGCCCCGATGTCTACATATACATTATATATATAATAGCACACTCAGCAACTCAAAATGTATGGCAGTAAGATTCTTTCCCAAATGAAATGCTTCACTTCCATTAAAAATACTAATTGATTATATAAAGTTCAGCAATAAAGCATACAAACTCCAATCAATTTTTTTTTGAAACACGGTCCCTTACTGCCCGGTTCATTAAAAAAGGGCGAAGAGAATTGCCCCGTTAATTAACGGAAAACCGAGCGAAAACTGTCACATCACCTCCGCAAAAAAGAAAGCACATGGGATGACCTGACAACCCACACAATAACGCAAACACGCCGCCAAGGAGAAAAGCGCCATCGAGGTTGTAGCCCGGCGTCATCGTCATCACGCCTCCGTGAGGGCGACTCCGACTCCACCATCGACGACCACCGAAGAAACCCTCACCACAAAAGAGTGTCGAGGCATGCGCCGGTCAACACCAAACAGTCAGCCACACGCGCCAGCGACTAGGCAGCTCCGACTCTGTTGACAAGGATTGCAGGAGAAAAGCATTGGGCTTGCGCCGAGCCAGCGCCAGAGCCGACCACCCGTCTCGTGTCATCGCCACCACAAGGGCCCCTCCTCATCAGCTCGGACTTTAGGACTACAAAGCGAGGCACGGTGACCCCTCGAACATGCCATAAGAGACAGATCGGGTCTTAGGCTTTCGCCCGAAGAACTGGATCGAAGGGTGCGCAAAGGGTGGACTCCACGGCGGCGCCTACAAGGAGGTGAAACGACGTCCACAGACGCCGACGCCGTCGGCCGGTAAGAGCCCGGCAAGCTTTTGCCCGGAGCACCACCCAAACCCACGCCCTCACGCACAACACCTCCGTTGAACCGCTCACCTCCATCAAATTCACCGCGCCATGACCAAGCAGGAGCCGCCAGAAACCTCATCACCAGCCAGGTGCCGACGAGCCGAATCCAGCCGAAACCGGCCAGATCAGGCAACCCACCGTCGCTGCAGTTCCAAGGAAGAGCCCCGAGCAGGGAGGAAGGGCCGCCAGTCCACCCCAACTCACCAACGAGCTACCAGATCGGCAGCCCACCAACCGAACACCCAGCCGGAACCACCACGGCACCTAGCCGGAGAACACACAATAGGAGGCCAACCCAGGACTCGCATCAGAGGAGCCGAGCCTCCCTCCACCCGCATCACCCGTCCTCGTGAGCCGCATCCCGCGAGATCCCAGATCAGGACCGCACGAGCGCCACGACCGCGACCGCATGCACCGCAACAGCGCGCCCACCTCCGTGACCAGACGCCGCGCCGTGCGTCCAAGAACGCCTCTGCCGCGAGCGAGGACACCACCCGAGGCCGAGCGCCGAACAACTGCCAACCGCGCACGAGATCCCCTCCTCCCGAGCGAGCAGCATCCAGAGAGCGCCTCGCCGCCGCCGGCTCCCCGCAGGCTTTGCCTGCCGGAGGCCACCGGCGACGGCGAGGAGGAGAAAACTCCAAACAATGAAAATAAATATGTTCGCACGACGAGATACGGCAATAGATACTGATTGCCTCCAAAAGAAAAAGAAATCACTTAGTACATATTAAATAGACTTGTGCAATAATTCATTAATTAAGACTATAAGTCTATGTGCTTTCATGACCTCAAAGTGATCAATGATTGCATCACTGGTAACTCTTCTCGTTTCTTCTTTCTCCACACAACAAATAAGGTTGTGATCAATTCATCAGCACCAAGACAATTGCACAAAAATGTCTACATAATTTTCTTGCCCGAAAAACATCTCTCAACTCGAGCAGTAGCATTAGGCAATAAAAGTTCAAGATTCACAAGCCAATAAACTAAAGGATAGATAATGTGTTTCTTTGTCTCCACCATTTTTTGAGAGAGCTGACAAATATTATTTATATTAGAGAATCAATCATCTGCTCCAACATCTGCAATATAAAGACAGAGGTTATGTGTAAGGTCCCTTAGTTCTCCATCATCAAAGTCTTCCAGATAATGTCTAGCTAGATCCATCAAATGCCCTAAATTAAAAGCTTTGAATGATTATTTTTGTCTCAAATCAGCTAAGCACATTAGTAGCTTAGAATTTTTCTTATTAAAGCGGCTATCAAGTTCTTCAAGCAGCCAATCAATAACATCATTGAAACAATCCACTTCAGAATGATGGTTATTAATGATACCTGTTTGTTGACATGGCTTCTTTAGATTGACATATTGCTCTTCCATCTCCAACTTGGAAATCCCATGTTTGTCACAAAAAGCATATGTTTCACCCAAGACTGATTCCATCTACTCCTCCTTACATCATTCAAGGAGTTTTTGGTTGACTACACACAATGTACGACATTTTCTATGTCTTGATTCTTACTTTGTAGAGCCAATGATAATGTGTTTGAGATAACCAATATAGTGGACATAAGCTGCGGCTAGTACACAAAATCAAATGAATGGAAATAAACAAGGAGACCACATGCTTGCCTTCTGTTTGCGTCATCCCGGTCTTCTTCTTCCACATATTCTAGCACTTAGATAACTATAGGAAACAAATAAATCAAAATCTTAAGATTCCTCTAGTGAGACCTCCATCGAGTGTCTCCGAGTCTTTGAAGTGCTAGATCCTGATTTAATATCGCCCCACTTTGAAGTGCACCACCACATAAGGCTTAATATGCTTGTTCTTTATATTTATCTCGAATCATGTCTTTTCTATTTGAAGATCCACAAACTAAATTCAAGAATACAGATATCATATAGAAAAATTTCTGATCCATTTGTGCTTCATTACAGCAGCCACAACAACTAATTGCAATTGGTGAGCAAAACAATGAACATAATATGCGGTGTTGTTCTCCCTTATGATTAAGGATTACAAACCATTAAAATCACCTTGCATGTTGCTCGTGCCGTCGTATCCTTTGCACCTAAGTTGCTTGAGACTTAAATTGAGTTCTACAAAAAAATCATCAATAACAGCCTTGAGGTACTTTGAAGTTGTCTCCTTCACATGAACAAGGCTGACTAAACCCTCTTCCACACTTCCACATTTACTAGCATATGTCAAGACCACCGCCATCGGTCTTTACCAGCTACATCCCTTGACTCATCAACCAGCAAAGAAAATACACCATGTCCAATTTCTAAAACAATAGAATGCAATATTTGTTTTGCAAAACATTCAGCTATGTTCTTTTGGATCTTTAGGGAAGTCAATTGATTATTACATGGAGCATCAGGGCCTACAACCTAGCATGGGAGAAGCATAGAGTATGGTGGTTAAACCTGAAATACTCTTATATTTTCTTTTTCTTTTTTCTAGATTTTCGTTTCGAATGAACATCTAGTGCCGAAGTGTAGTGAGCACCACAACAGCTTCTAAAGCCTTCATCTGATTTCCGAATACTTGCCAATGAAGATTAGATTTTTTTATATGGCCTCATGTTCAGATTAGTGGTTGGACTACTGAGAGCAAGACACATAATGTTGATTCCTTGAGTTTTTTATGAACGTTCTTGTAATGCATTTTTATTGAATTTATATTAGACATGCAAGATTATTAGTGGAGTAACATAAGATGCACAGTGTAGAAATTAAAGATGTCGAGGGAGCGAGGGAGGGAATCCATCATCCGTCACATGAAATGCCAAAACAAATACTACTAGCTTGCTTGTGATCCATGTCTTATCGCAGCAGCATATCAATGGTGTTAATCAGTCCCTGATCATACGCAGCGTCTTCCTTCCGGACACACTCACATGAGCGAACGCCACTGGAACTCAAATGAACACAACTGCATGCGAATTTTGGGAGCTTTTTCCCTTTTATTCATAATTGTGCCACACGATCCACACACTTGTCGTGCCATCCCACGACTGGATCTTGGTGTCACACACTAGCACGTCATAACGATGCACCCATATGCTACGGTGCCATGCAAAGCACTTTACCAAGTGATAGAATAAACCAGTACAACCTGCATGAAACACAGGAAACATACAACAGGTTTGATTATTTTGCTGCTGCCAGTACTACAACACGTTTCTTGTATGATACGCACTCCTTCCTCCAGTGGAGAGGTGGCCGACCCGGCCAGGCCGAGAAGAGTGCATCCACCAACCAGTCATGGAGTAACATATACCCCAATCGCGTCCAGGAATTGGCCAGAGCGCCCAAAGAAGCCAACGATTTTACCGCCGTCAAGCACAGGGACGCGGAAAGGAGTACCGTTAACTCGGCCGTATGACCTGGGAGCCCCCTTCAAGGTGACAATTTTAAGAGATGTTATGACTTCGCTCCTCTGAAATGTACCTATTGTCCCGGAGATTTCCGTCACATAGTTCGTAGGGTCAAGAGTGATCTGCAAGAGATGGGATTCATCATCTCGTGTATGTAAGAGGTGTATACAAGTAACTGCAGCAGAAGTAGTAACCCTAGCCATTGGAGAAGATCTAGCTAGAATGCCCAGACCGAACATTAATCAAAAGCTGGCCCGGTATTGTATATGTGAAAGATGAAAGGAGAAAGAAAAAAAAAACATTTTCACGCACCGTGTCGAGGGAGCCGCCGGTGCCACCCCATGTGTTGGAGGAGTGATTCTCACCCTTGCTGCTCACGTAGGTGAAGGAAATCGCGTCAATGGCATTTCCGCTACGGATGTTCACACCAATTAGCCGGCTGGGCGTCTGCGAGATATCGCGTGGACTGCCACCGTTACCACCCCAGTGCCCAATCTTGACAGGCTTGCTCTGCATGGATCAAGGAGTATACGATTAGTCCACTGGAATATAACTGAAAATGGGTACACGTGAGGACCCAACACGTACCATTTTGGCACTTGCTTTATGAAACCCACGTAAGGCGCAACCTTTGTATGTGTGTAGAAGATTGTGGTGTGATTTGCTGGATGGATTCCTTCAGCAACCGAGAACCTAGTATATATAGCCGTGCAACCCGGCCCCTAAGAGTTGAAAAGCACAACCAGTCGCTGTCTTTGAGACTGTTGCAAGCGGCAATGGAAATAATACTATATGAGCAAATTTTAATAGGAGCCAGAACTCTAGTTAAAACTTGGAGATTTTAATTGGTGGTGGAATGTGGTACCAAAAATATGGTCATGTGTTCCACGTGGTAGTCAATTAAACATCATTTTAGGATCACTTCATCCAAAAAAATATATTCATATCATCCTAGTATCTAGACCAGAAGCAGGGTAAAATTGTGGTCACAGGTCCATGTAACTCCGGCAATGATTTTCCCTTCATATGGACCTATGATCAAATTACGATTTTCTGGTCACAAGGAAATAATTGACTGATGATTTTTACTGCCTGTGGATTGTCTTGGTGTAGAATAAGCTATTCTATACAATTCTGGTGCGTAATTCCTTATTGCAGGGTATGGCTATAATAGCACGTAGAAATTTGATTGTTAAATTTTTAACTACAAGTAGTAAGTTCAGTCATAAATGCGAGTGTAGCCCAATGCCATAAATACTGGACTGCCAACCTAGGAGTGCAAATTGGGACTGTAAACCATTATTCTAGAATTGTGGCGCCGTGGCGCCAGCGATGATGTTGATTGTAAAATCTTGTATGAGAATCGTGAATGCACTTAAGAGTCGAGTATCTTTCGCTGCAGTGGCAACAACGCTCATGTGTATCATAAATTCATTTTTATATATTTTTATAAACATCGAAAAGTATCCTGAACGCAATTGCAGAAGTAACTATTTTTCAAGGAATAATGGTAATAATATGTTCGCAATATCCCCTAAAAAAACATGTTGGCAATATAGTAACAGCACACACATTCAGTAATAAATTTGCAGAGGCGGTGCATTGACTCTCTTCTACTTGCTCACAGAATAGAATGGTGACACGTGCGTGCGTGTGAAGATTACCTGTGCGGCCTACATACAATAATGTATTGTGTGGTTTTTCTTGTGCATGGTTCACGTGAGATGACATGGCCCCGTCAGCACCGTTCGACGAACCTACCGGCTGGCAGAGAATGAAGCATGCACGTACAAAAATCCAATGAGATGCATGCACCACTACATGCTATGTACTATTGTGGTCCCTGTGGCCTGTGCACGTTAGCAAGAATTTTGCTTGGATCCTGAACGATTTTGGTGTTTCTCACGAGCGCATGGAGCGCGTGGGGTGGCTCACCGGACAGCAGGACAGCCAGGTTTGGATCTACTATGCCCCGATGTCTACATATACATTATATATATAATAGCACACTCAGCAACTTAAAATGTATGGCAGTAAGTTTTTTTCCCAAATGAAATGCTTCACTTCCATTAAAAATACTAATTGATTATATAAAGTTCAGCAATAAAGCATACAAACTCCAATCAAATTTTTTTTTGAAACACGGTCCCTTACTGCCCGGTTCATTAAAAAAGGGCGAAGAGAATTGCCCCGTTAATTAACGGAAAACCGAGCGAAAACTGTCACATCACCTCCGCAAAAAAGAAAGCACATGGGATGACCTGACAACCCACACAATAACGCAAACACGCCGCCAAGGAGAAAAGCGACATTGAGGTTGTAGCCCGGCGTCATCGTCATCACGCCTCCGTGAGGGCGACTCCGACTCCACAATCGACGACCACCGAAGAAACCCTCACCACAAAAGAGTGTCGAGGCATGCGCCGGTCAACACCAAACAGTCAGCCACACGCGCCAGCGACCAAGCAGCTCCGACTCTGTTGACAAGCATTGCAGGAGAAAAGCATTGGGCTTGCGCCGAGCCAGCGCCAGAGCCGACCACTCGTCTCGTGTCATCGCCACCACAAGGGCCCCTCATCAGCTCGAACTTTAGGACTACAAAGCGAGGCACGGTGAGCCCTCGAACATGCCATAAGAGACAGATCGGGTCTTAGGCTTTCGCCCGAAGAACTGGATCCAAGGGTGCGCAAAGGGTGGACTCCACGGCGGCGCCTGCAAGGACGTGAAACGACGTCCACAGACACCGACGCCGTCGGCCGGTAAGAGCCCGACAAGCTTTTGCCTGGAGCACCACCCAAACCCACGCCCTCACGCACAACACCTTCGTTGAACCGCTCACCTCCCTCAAAGTCACCGCGCCATGACCAAGCAGGAGCCCCCAGAAACCTCATCACCAGCCAGGTGCCGACGAGCCGAATCCAGCCGAAACCGGCCAGATCAGGCAACCCACCGCCGCTGCAGTGCCAACGAAGAGCCCCGAGCAGGGAGGAAGGGCCGCCAGTCCACCCCAACTCACCAACGAGCTACCAGATCGGCAGCCCACCAACCGAACACCCAGCCGGAACCACCACGGCACCTAGCTGGAGAACACACAATAGGAGGCCAACCCAGGACTCGCATCAGAGGAGCCGAGCCTCCCTCCACCCGCATCACCCGTCCTCGTGGGCCGCATCCCGCGAGATCCCAGATCAGAAACGCACGAGCGCCACGACCGCGACCGCATGCACCGCAACAGCGCGCCCACCTCCGTGAACAGACGCCGCGCCGTGCGTCCAAGAACGCCTCTGCCGCGAGATAGGACACCACCCGAGGCCGAGCGCCGAACAGCTGCCAACCGCGCACGAGATCCCCTCTCCCGAGCGAGCAGCATCTAGAGAGCGCCTCGCCGCCGCCGGCTCCGCGCAGGCTTTGCCTGCCGGAGGCCACCGGCGACGGCGAGGAGGAGAAAACTCCAAATAATGAAAATAAATATGATCGCACGACGAGATACGACAATAGATACTGATTGCCTCCAAAAGAAAAAGAAATCACTTAGTACATATTAAATAGACTTGTGCAATAATTCATTAATTAAGACTATAAGTCTATGTGCTTTCATGACCTCAAAGTGATCAATGATTGCATCACTGGTAACTCTTCTCGTTTCTTCTTTCTCCACACAACAAATAAGGTTGTGATCAATTCATCGGCACCAAGACAATTGCACAAAAATGTCTACATAATTTTCTTGTCCGAAAAACATCTCTCAACTGGAGCAGTAGCATTAGGCAATAAAATTTCAAGATTCACAAGCCAATAAACTAAAGGATAGATAATGTGTTTCTCTGTCTCCACCATTTTTTGAGAGAGCTGACAAATATTATTTATATTGGAGAATCAATCATCTGCTCTAACATCTGCAATATAAAGACAGAGGTGATGTGTAAGGTCCCTTAGTTCTCCATCATCAAAGTCTTCCAGATAATGTCTAGCTAGATCCATCAAATGCCCTAAATTAAAAGCTTTGAATGATTATTTTTGTCTCAAATCAGCTAAGCACATTAGTAGCTTAGAATTTTTCTTATTAAAGCGGCTATCAAGTTCTTCAAGCAGCCAATCAATAACATCATTGAAACAATCCACTTCAGAATGATGGTTATTAATGATACCTGTTTGTTGACATGGCTTCTTTAGATTGACATATTGCTCTTCCATCTCCAACTTGGAAATCCCATGTTTGTCACAAAAAGCATATGTTTCACCCAAGACTGATTCCATCTACTCCTCCTTACATCATTCAAGGAGTTTTTGGTTGACTACACACAATGTACGACATTTTCTATGTCTTGATTCTTACTTTGTAGA
>LR880966.1:5721655-5732812 GCA_904067115.1 Aegilops sharonensis
CCTCCAAAAGAAAAAGAAATCACTTAGTACATATTAAATAGACTTGTGCAATAATTCATTAATTAAGACTATAAGTCTATGTGCTTTCATGACCTCAAAGTGATCAATGATTGCATCACTGGTAACTCTTCTCGTTTCTTCTTTCTCCACACAACAAATAAGGTTGTGATCAATTCATCGGCACCAAGACAATTGCACAAAAATGTCTACATAATTTTCTTGTCCGAAAAACATCTCTCAACTGGAGCAGTAGCATTAGGCAATAAAATTTCAAGATTCACAAGCCAATAAACTAAAGGATAGATAATGTGTTTCTCTGTCTCCACCATTTTTTGAGAGAGCTGACAAATATTATTTATATTGGAGAATCAATCATCTGCTCTAACATCTGCAATATAAAGACAGAGGTGATGTGTAAGGTCCCTTAGTTCTCCATCATCAAAGTCTTCCAGATAATGTCTAGCTAGATCCATCAAATGCCCTAAATTAAAAGCTTTGAATGATTATTTTTGTCTCAAATCAGCTAAGCACATTAGTAGCTTAGAATTTTTCTTATTAAAGCGGCTATCAAGTTCTTCAAGCAGCCAGTCAATAACATCATTGAAACAATCCACTTCAGAATGATGGTTATTAATGATACCTGTTTGTTGACATGGCTTCTTTAGATTGACATATTGCTCTTCCATCTCCAACTTGGAAATCCCATGTTTGTCACAAAAAGCATATGTTTCACCCAAGACTGATTCCATCTACTCCTCCTTACATCATTCAAGGAGTTTTTGGTTGACTACACACAATGTACGACATTTTCTATGTCTTGATTCTTACTTTTTAGAGCCAATGATAATGTGTTTGAGATAACCAATATAGTGGACATAAGCTGCGGCTAGTACACAAAATCAAATGAATGGAAATAAACAAGGAGACCACATGCTTGCCTTCTGTTTGCGTCATCCCGGTCTTCTTCTTCCACATATTCTAGCACTTAGATAACTATAGGAAACAAATAAATCAAAATCTTAAGATTCCTCTAGTGAGACCACCATCGAGTGTCTCCGAGTCTTTGAAGTGCTAGATCCTGATTTAATATCGCCCCACTTTGAAGTGCACCACCACATAAGGCTTAATATGCTTGTTCTTTATATTTATCTCGAATAATGTCTTTTCTATTTGAAGATCCACAAACTAAATTCAAGAATACAGATATCATATAGAAAAATTTCTGATCCATTTGTGCTTCATTACAGCAGCCACA
The DNA here is from genome assembly GCA_904067115.1 of Aegilops sharonensis. Lineage (NCBI taxonomy): Eukaryota > Viridiplantae > Streptophyta > Magnoliopsida > Poales > Poaceae > Aegilops > Aegilops sharonensis. The sequence goes on from LR880966.1 coordinate 5,722,911, forward strand.
ACAACTAATTGCAATTGGTGAGCAAAACAATGAACATAATATGCGGTGTTGTTCTCCCTTATGATTAAGGATTACAAACCATTAAAATCACCTTGCATGTTGCTCGTGCCGTCGTATCCTTTGCACCTAAGTTGCTTGAGACTTAAATTGAGTTCTACAAAAAAATCATCAATAACAGCCTTGAGGTACTTTGAAGTTGTCTCCTTCACATGAACAAGGCTGACTAAACCCTCTTCCACACTTCCACATTTACTAGCATATGTCAAGACCACCGCCATCGGTCTTTACCAGCTACATCCCTTGACTCATCAACCAGCAAAGAAAATACACCATGTCCAATTTCTAAAACAATAGAATGCAATATTTGTTTTGCAAAACATTCAGCTATGTTCTTTTGGATCTTTAGGGAAGTCAATTGATTATTACATGGAGCATCAGGGCCTACAACCTAGCATGGGAGAAGCATAGAGTATGGTGGTTAAACCTGAAATACTCTTATATTTTCTTTTTCTTTTTTCTAGATTTTCGTTTCGAATGAACATCTAGTGCCGAAGTGTAGTGAGCACCACAACAGCTTCTAAAGCCTTCATCTGATTTCCGAATACTTGCCAATGAAGATTAGATTTTTTTATATGGCCTCATGTTCAGATTAGTGGTTGGACTACTGAGAGCAAGACACATAATGTTGATTCCTTGAGTTTTTTATGAACGTTCTTGTAATGCATTTTTATTGAATTTATATTAGACATGCAAGATTATTAGTGGAGTAACATAAGATGCACAGTGTAGAAATTAAAGATGTCGAGGGAGCGAGGGAGGGAATCCATCATCCGTCACATGAAATGCCAAAACAAATACTACTAGCTTGCTTGTGATCCATGTCTTATCGCAGCAGCATATCAATGGTGTTAATCAGTCCCTGATCATACGCAGCGTCTTCCTTCCGGACACACTCACATGAGCGAACGCCACTGGAACTCAAATGAACACAACTGCATGCGAATTTTGGGAGCTTTTTCCCTTTTATTCATAATTGTGCCACACGATCCACACACTTGTCGTGCCATCCCACGACTGGATCTTGGTGTCACACACTAGCACGTCATAACGATGCACCCATATGCTACGGTGCCATGCAAAGCACTTTACCAAGTGATAGAATAAACCAGTACAACCTGCATGAAACACAGGAAACATACAACAGGTTTGATTATTTTGCTGCTGCCAGTACTACAACACGTTTCTTGTATGATACGCACTCCTTCCTCCAGTGGAGAGGTGGCCGACCCGGCCAGGCCGAGAAGAGTGCATCCACCAACCAGTCATGGAGTAACATATACCCCAATCGCGTCCAGGAATTGGCCAGAGCGCCCAAAGAAGCCAACGATTTTACCGCCGTCAAGCACAGGGACGCGGAAAGGAGTACCGTTAACTCGGCCGTATGACCTGGGAGCCCCCTTCAAGGTGACAATTTTAAGAGATGTTATGACTTCGCTCCTCTGAAATGTACCTATTGTCCCGGAGATTTCCGTCACATAGTTCGTAGGGTCAAGAGTGATCTGCAAGAGATGGGATTCATCATCTCGTGTATGTAAGAGGTGTATACAAGTAACTGCAGCAGAAGTAGTAACCCTAGCCATTGGAGAAGATCTAGCTAGAATGCCCAGACCGAACATTAATCAAAAGCTGGCCCGGTATTGTATATGTGAAAGATGAAAGGAGAAAGAAAAAAAAAACATTTTCACGCACCGTGTCGAGGGAGCCGCCGGTGCCACCCCATGTGTTGGAGGAGTGATTCTCACCCTTGCTGCTCACGTAGGTGAAGGAAATCGCGTCAATGGCATTTCCGCTACGGATGTTCACACCAATTAGCCGGCTGGGCGTCTGCGAGATATCGCGTGGACTGCCACCGTTACCACCCCAGTGCCCAATCTTGACAGGCTTGCTCTGCATGGATCAAGGAGTATACGATTAGTCCACTGGAATATAACTGAAAATGGGTACACGTGAGGACCCAACACGTACCATTTTGGCACTTGCTTTATGAAACCCACGTAAGGCGCAACCTTTGTATGTGTGTAGAAGATTGTGGTGTGATTTGCTGGATGGATTCCTTCAGCAACCGAGAACCTAGTATATATAGCCGTGCAACCCGGCCCCTAAGAGTTGAAAAGCACAACCAGTCGCTGTCTTTGAGACTGTTGCAAGCGGCAATGGAAATAATACTATATGAGCAAATTTTAATAGGAGCCAGAACTCTAGTTAAAACTTGGAGATTTTAATTGGTGGTGGAATGTGGTACCAAAAATATGGTCATGTGTTCCACGTGGTAGTCAATTAAACATCATTTTAGGATCACTTCATCCAAAAAAATATATTCATATCATCCTAGTATCTAGACCAGAAGCAGGGTAAAATTGTGGTCACAGGTCCATGTAACTCCGGCAATGATTTTCCCTTCATACGGACCTATGATCAAATTACGATTTTCTGGTCACAAGGAAATAATTGACTGATGATTTTTACTGCCTGTGGATTGTCTTGGTGTAGAATAAGCTATTCTATACAATTCTGGTGCGTAATTCCTTATTGCAGGGTATGGCTATAATAGCACGCAGAAATTTGATTGTTAAATTTTTAACTACAAGTAGTAAGTTCAATCATAAATGCGAGTGTAGCCCAATGCCATAAATACTGGACTGCCAACCTAGAAGTGCAAATTGGGACTGTAAACCATTATTCTAGAATTGTGGCGCCGTGGTGCCAGCGATGATGTTGATTGTAAAATCTTGTATGAGAATCGTGAATGCACTTAAGAGCCGAGTATCTTTCGCTGCAGGTTCAACAACGCTCATGTGTATCATAAATTCATTTTTATTTATTTTTAAAAACATCGAAAAGTATCCTGAACGCAATTGCAAAAGTAACTATTTTTCAAGGAATAATGGTAATAATATGTTCGCAATATCCCCTAAAAAACATGTTGGCAATATAGTAACAGCACACACATTCAGTAATAAATTTGCAGAGGCGGTGCATTGACTCTCTTCTACTTGCTCACAGAATAGAATGGTGACACGTGCGTGCGTGTGAAGATTACCTGTGCGGCCTACATACAATAATGTATTGTGTGGTTTTTCTTGTGCATGGTTCACGTGAGATGACATGGCCCCGTCAGCACCGTTCGACGAACCTACCGGCTGGCAGAGAATGAAGCATGCACGTACAAAAATCCAATGAGATGCATGCACCACTACATGCTATGTACTATTGTGGTCCCTGTGGCCTGTGCACGTTAGCAAGAATTTTGCTTGGATCCTGAACGATTTTGGTGTTTCTCACGAGCGCATGGAGCGCGTGGGGTGGCTCACCGGACAGCAGGACAGCCAGGTTTGGATCTACTATGCCCCGATGTCTACATATACATTATATATATAATAGCACACTCAGCAACTCAAAATGTATGGCAGTAAGATTCTTTCCCAAATGAAATGCTTCACTTCCATTAAAAATACTAATTGATTATATAAAGTTCAGCAATAAAGCATACAAACTCCAATCAATTTTTTTTTGAAACACGGTCCCTTACTGCCCGGTTCATTAAAAAAGGGCGAAGAGAATTGCCCCGTTAATTAACGGAAAACCGAGCGAAAACTGTCACATCACCTCCGCAAAAAAGAAAGCACATGGGATGACCTGACAACCCACACAATAACGCAAACACGCCGCCAAGGAGAAAAGCGCCATCGAGGTTGTAGCCCGGCGTCATCGTCATCACGCCTCCGTGAGGGCGACTCCGACTCCACCATCGACGACCACCGAAGAAACCCTCACCACAAAAGAGTGTCGAGGCATGCGCCGGTCAACACCAAACAGTCAGCCACACGCGCCAGCGACTAGGCAGCTCCGACTCTGTTGACAAGGATTGCAGGAGAAAAGCATTGGGCTTGCGCCGAGCCAGCGCCAGAGCCGACCACCCGTCTCGTGTCATCGCCACCACAAGGGCCCCTCCTCATCAGCTCGGACTTTAGGACTACAAAGCGAGGCACGGTGACCCCTCGAACATGCCATAAGAGACAGATCGGGTCTTAGGCTTTCGCCCGAAGAACTGGATCGAAGGGTGCGCAAAGGGTGGACTCCACGGCGGCGCCTACAAGGAGGTGAAACGACGTCCACAGACGCCGACGCCGTCGGCCGGTAAGAGCCCGGCAAGCTTTTGCCCGGAGCACCACCCAAACCCACGCCCTCACGCACAACACCTCCGTTGAACCGCTCACCTCCATCAAATTCACCGCGCCATGACCAAGCAGGAGCCGCCAGAAACCTCATCACCAGCCAGGTGCCGACGAGCCGAATCCAGCCGAAACCGGCCAGATCAGGCAACCCACCGTCGCTGCAGTTCCAAGGAAGAGCCCCGAGCAGGGAGGAAGGGCCGCCAGTCCACCCCAACTCACCAACGAGCTACCAGATCGGCAGCCCACCAACCGAACACCCAGCCGGAACCACCACGGCACCTAGCCGGAGAACACACAATAGGAGGCCAACCCAGGACTCGCATCAGAGGAGCCGAGCCTCCCTCCACCCGCATCACCCGTCCTCGTGAGCCGCATCCCGCGAGATCCCAGATCAGGACCGCACGAGCGCCACGACCGCGACCGCATGCACCGCAACAGCGCGCCCACCTCCGTGACCAGACGCCGCGCCGTGCGTCCAAGAACGCCTCTGCCGCGAGCGAGGACACCACCCGAGGCCGAGCGCCGAACAACTGCCAACCGCGCACGAGATCCCCTCCTCCCGAGCGAGCAGCATCCAGAGAGCGCCTCGCCGCCGCCGGCTCCCCGCAGGCTTTGCCTGCCGGAGGCCACCGGCGACGGCGAGGAGGAGAAAACTCCAAACAATGAAAATAAATATGTTCGCACGACGAGATACGGCAATAGATACTGATTGCCTCCAAAAGAAAAAGAAATCACTTAGTACATATTAAATAGACTTGTGCAATAATTCATTAATTAAGACTATAAGTCTATGTGCTTTCATGACCTCAAAGTGATCAATGATTGCATCACTGGTAACTCTTCTCGTTTCTTCTTTCTCCACACAACAAATAAGGTTGTGATCAATTCATCAGCACCAAGACAATTGCACAAAAATGTCTACATAATTTTCTTGCCCGAAAAACATCTCTCAACTCGAGCAGTAGCATTAGGCAATAAAAGTTCAAGATTCACAAGCCAATAAACTAAAGGATAGATAATGTGTTTCTTTGTCTCCACCATTTTTTGAGAGAGCTGACAAATATTATTTATATTAGAGAATCAATCATCTGCTCCAACATCTGCAATATAAAGACAGAGGTTATGTGTAAGGTCCCTTAGTTCTCCATCATCAAAGTCTTCCAGATAATGTCTAGCTAGATCCATCAAATGCCCTAAATTAAAAGCTTTGAATGATTATTTTTGTCTCAAATCAGCTAAGCACATTAGTAGCTTAGAATTTTTCTTATTAAAGCGGCTATCAAGTTCTTCAAGCAGCCAATCAATAACATCATTGAAACAATCCACTTCAGAATGATGGTTATTAATGATACCTGTTTGTTGACATGGCTTCTTTAGATTGACATATTGCTCTTCCATCTCCAACTTGGAAATCCCATGTTTGTCACAAAAAGCATATGTTTCACCCAAGACTGATTCCATCTACTCCTCCTTACATCATTCAAGGAGTTTTTGGTTGACTACACACAATGTACGACATTTTCTATGTCTTGATTCTTACTTTGTAGAGCCAATGATAATGTGTTTGAGATAACCAATATAGTGGACATAAGCTGCGGCTAGTACACAAAATCAAATGAATGGAAATAAACAAGGAGACCACATGCTTGCCTTCTGTTTGCGTCATCCCGGTCTTCTTCTTCCACATATTCTAGCACTTAGATAACTATAGGAAACAAATAAATCAAAATCTTAAGATTCCTCTAGTGAGACCTCCATCGAGTGTCTCCGAGTCTTTGAAGTGCTAGATCCTGATTTAATATCGCCCCACTTTGAAGTGCACCACCACATAAGGCTTAATATGCTTGTTCTTTATATTTATCTCGAATCATGTCTTTTCTATTTGAAGATCCACAAACTAAATTCAAGAATACAGATATCATATAGAAAAATTTCTGATCCATTTGTGCTTCATTACAGCAGCCACAACAACTAATTGCAATTGGTGAGCAAAACAATGAACATAATATGCGGTGTTGTTCTCCCTTATGATTAAGGATTACAAACCATTAAAATCACCTTGCATGTTGCTCGTGCCGTCGTATCCTTTGCACCTAAGTTGCTTGAGACTTAAATTGAGTTCTACAAAAAAATCATCAATAACAGCCTTGAGGTACTTTGAAGTTGTCTCCTTCACATGAACAAGGCTGACTAAACCCTCTTCCACACTTCCACATTTACTAGCATATGTCAAGACCACCGCCATCGGTCTTTACCAGCTACATCCCTTGACTCATCAACCAGCAAAGAAAATACACCATGTCCAATTTCTAAAACAATAGAATGCAATATTTGTTTTGCAAAACATTCAGCTATGTTCTTTTGGATCTTTAGGGAAGTCAATTGATTATTACATGGAGCATCAGGGCCTACAACCTAGCATGGGAGAAGCATAGAGTATGGTGGTTAAACCTGAAATACTCTTATATTTTCTTTTTCTTTTTTCTAGATTTTCGTTTCGAATGAACATCTAGTGCCGAAGTGTAGTGAGCACCACAACAGCTTCTAAAGCCTTCATCTGATTTCCGAATACTTGCCAATGAAGATTAGATTTTTTTATATGGCCTCATGTTCAGATTAGTGGTTGGACTACTGAGAGCAAGACACATAATGTTGATTCCTTGAGTTTTTTATGAACGTTCTTGTAATGCATTTTTATTGAATTTATATTAGACATGCAAGATTATTAGTGGAGTAACATAAGATGCACAGTGTAGAAATTAAAGATGTCGAGGGAGCGAGGGAGGGAATCCATCATCCGTCACATGAAATGCCAAAACAAATACTACTAGCTTGCTTGTGATCCATGTCTTATCGCAGCAGCATATCAATGGTGTTAATCAGTCCCTGATCATACGCAGCGTCTTCCTTCCGGACACACTCACATGAGCGAACGCCACTGGAACTCAAATGAACACAACTGCATGCGAATTTTGGGAGCTTTTTCCCTTTTATTCATAATTGTGCCACACGATCCACACACTTGTCGTGCCATCCCACGACTGGATCTTGGTGTCACACACTAGCACGTCATAACGATGCACCCATATGCTACGGTGCCATGCAAAGCACTTTACCAAGTGATAGAATAAACCAGTACAACCTGCATGAAACACAGGAAACATACAACAGGTTTGATTATTTTGCTGCTGCCAGTACTACAACACGTTTCTTGTATGATACGCACTCCTTCCTCCAGTGGAGAGGTGGCCGACCCGGCCAGGCCGAGAAGAGTGCATCCACCAACCAGTCATGGAGTAACATATACCCCAATCGCGTCCAGGAATTGGCCAGAGCGCCCAAAGAAGCCAACGATTTTACCGCCGTCAAGCACAGGGACGCGGAAAGGAGTACCGTTAACTCGGCCGTATGACCTGGGAGCCCCCTTCAAGGTGACAATTTTAAGAGATGTTATGACTTCGCTCCTCTGAAATGTACCTATTGTCCCGGAGATTTCCGTCACATAGTTCGTAGGGTCAAGAGTGATCTGCAAGAGATGGGATTCATCATCTCGTGTATGTAAGAGGTGTATACAAGTAACTGCAGCAGAAGTAGTAACCCTAGCCATTGGAGAAGATCTAGCTAGAATGCCCAGACCGAACATTAATCAAAAGCTGGCCCGGTATTGTATATGTGAAAGATGAAAGGAGAAAGAAAAAAAAAACATTTTCACGCACCGTGTCGAGGGAGCCGCCGGTGCCACCCCATGTGTTGGAGGAGTGACTCTCACCCTTGCTGCTCACGTAGGTGAAGGAAATCGCGTCAATGGCATTTCCGCTACGGATGTTCACACCAATTAGCCGGCTGGGCGTCTGCGAGATATCGCGTGGACTGCCACCGTTACCACCCCAGTGCCCAATCTTGACAGGCTTGCTCTGCATGGATCAAGGAGTATACGATTAGTCCACTGGAATATAACTGAAAATGGGTACACGTGAGGACCCAACACGTACCATTTTGGCACTTGCTTTATGAAACCCACGTAAGGCGCAACCTTTGTATGTGTGTAGAAGATTGTGGTGTGATTTGCTGGATGGATTCCTTCAGCAACCGAGAACCTAGTATATATAGCCGTGCAACCCGGCCCCTAAGAGTTGAAAAGCACAACCAGTCGCTGTCTTTGAGACTGTTGCAAGCGGCAATGGAAATAATACTATATGAGCAAATTTNCGATTAGTCCACTGGAATATAACTGAAAATGGGTACACGTGAGGACCCAACACGTACCATTTTGGCACTTGCTTTATGAAACCCACGTAAGGCGCAACCTTTGTATGTGTGTAGAAGATTGTGGTGTGATTTGCTGGATGGATTCCTTCAGCAACCGAGAACCTAGTATATATAGCCGTGCAACCCGGCCCCTAAGAGTTGAAAAGCACAACCAGTCGCTGTCTTTGAGACTGTTGCAAGCGGCAATGGAAATAATACTATATGAGCAAATTCTAATAGGAGCCAGAACTCTAGTTAAAACTTGGAGATTTTAATTGGTGATGGAATGTGGTACCAAAAATATGGTCATGTGTTCCACGTGGTAGTCAATTAAACATCATTTTAGGATCACTTCATCCAAAAAAATATATTCATATTCTCCTAGTATCTAGACCAGAAGCAGGGTAAAATTGTGGTCACAGGTCCATGTAACTCCGGCAATGATTTTCACTTCATACGGACCTATGATCAAATTACGATTTTCTGGTCACAAGGAAATAATTGACTGATGATTTTTACTGCCTGTGGATTGTCTTGGTGTAGAATAAGCTATTCTATACAATTCTGGTGCGTAATTCCTTATTGTAGGGTATGGCTATAATAGCACGCAGAAATTTGATTGTTAAATTTTTAACAACAAGTAGTAAGTTTAATCATAAATGCGAGTGTAGCCCAATGCCATAAATACTGGACTGCCAACCTAGAAGTGCAAATTGGGACTGTAAACCATTATTTCAGAATTGTGGCGCCGTGGCGCCAGCGATGATGTTGATTGTAAAATCTTGTATGAGAATCGTGAATGCACTTAAGAGCCGAGTATATTTCGCTGCAGGGGCAACAACGCTCATGTGTATCATAAATTCATTTTTATTTATTTTTAAAAACATCGAAAAGTATCCTGAACGCAATTGCAAAAGTAACTATTTTTCAAGGAATAATGGTAATCATATGTTCGCAATATCCCCTAAAAAAACATGTTCGCAATATAGTAACAATATGCACATTCAGTAATAAATTTGCAGAGGCGGTGCATTGACTCTCTTCTACTTGCTCACAGAATAGAATGGTGACACGTGCGTGCGTGTGAAGATTACCTGTGCAGCCTACATACAATAATGTATTGTGTGGTTTTTCTTGTGCATGGTTCACGTGAGATGACATGGCCCCGTCAGCACCGTTCGACGAACCTACCGGCTGGCAGAGAATGAAGCATGCACGTACAAAAATCCAATGAGATGCATGCACCACTACATGCTATGTACTATTGTGGTCCCTGTGGCCTGTGCACGTTAGCAAGAATTTTGCTTGGATCCTGAACGATTTTGGTGTTTCTCACGAGCGCATGGAGCGCGTGGGGTGGCTCACCGGACAGCAGGACAGCCAGGTTTGGATCTACTATGCCCCGATGTCTACATATAC
>LR880966.1:5802242-5827488 GCA_904067115.1 Aegilops sharonensis
TTTGGTTCTAATTTCAAATTTATTTGAAATTGTACATTCATATGCATGTATGTAGTACCGTAGAATATATGAAACTCCTTCAAAATTAAAATAAAGCACAAAAGAAATAAAACAATACAAATTAAACAGAAAACAGGTTTAGGGGGGGGGGGGGCTAAAACCCTAAACCTGCGGCGGCCTTTAGTCGCGGTTGGCCAGAAGAACCGCGACTAAAGGTCCTCCGCCCCGACGGCCGCCTGGCGCCAACGTGGACGGGCCGTTAGTCGCGGTTCTTAAGCAGCCGCGACTAAAGGTGGGGGGCTTTAGTCGCGCTTATTTGGTCGCGGTTGCGCAACCGCGACTAATGGCAGTTGCGAACCGCGACCAAAGGCCTTTTTTCCACCAGTGATCTCCCTTCTAACATAGTATCAGTTTTCGGGTTCTAAACTCTAGCCGCCGCCGCTTCAGCACCCGTCCGCCGCGGGGGCCGCGCCGCCCGTACCTAGGGTTTGTCCGCCGGCCGTGTTGGCCGGCTGCCCTAGAGAGTCTTTTTCCCGATCCTTTGATCCGGGTTTTTCTCTCTTTCGTCGATCGCTTTCATCGGCGTCTATTTTTTGGTTTTCCGATCTATTCTTGATCGGTTTGCGTCGCCCACCGCCGCCGTCGACCCCGAGCGCCTCTACTCCGACCCCGGCGCGACCAGCCGGCCTCTGCTCCGACCTGGCGGCCACGCGCGCCGAGGCGGCCAGTCAGGGCCAGCCGCCGTCTGCGTGTCGGTCCGCCCGTCGCCCTGCGCCGGCCGTCACCGCCCTGCTCCGACCGGGAAACCTGCATCGCCCCGACCCGGCAGCTTCGCGCCATGCGATGGCCAATCATAGCCGTCGCTCACGCGCCGGTCCGCCGATCGATCCACGTCACCCGCCTCCGCCGCGTCTGCACGGCGGCTCGGCGGTCTACCTCGCCGGCCTCGTCCTCGGCTGTCAGGCTCGTCGGCTGCCTCAAACTCGGGAGTCGCTGCACCTTTGGTCGCTCGGGCCTCGCTGCCCGGGCGCCGGTGCTGCTTTGGCAGCTCGAGTAGCGGTGCTGACGTCCCACGCCGTTCGTCGTCGCCGGCCTCATCCAGGACTCGGCCGCCACCACGCCTCCATCGAGCGGCATCCCCGTCCTCGCGCGATCGGCTTTACCACCCGCTTGCCGCCGCGGTCCGCCTCATCTACGTCGCGCGTCCAACCTGGCCCGTCGTTTACGCGCGCCTCCGCAGGTCCCGTGAAAATCGTCTCCGAGTTCAGCGCGCCCCTCCGCCAATCGAGCAACGGGCTGCCGCTGCGTCGCCCCGTCGGGCCGTAGCGCCGCCGCCCCGTGGTTCTTCTCCCGGCTGCACCGTCCCGCGTCACCGCTGCGTCGCCCCTTCGGGCCGTAGTGCCGCGGCCCGCGGTCTACCGCCGCCCCGAGGCCGTCCGCTACAGGCCGTCCCCATGGCTGCACCAACCCTCGCGCCGCCGCTGCGTCGCCCCGTCGGGCCGTAGCGAGCGTGGCACGTGGTCCACGTCGCCGTCTCGAGGCCGTCCACGCGGTTGCACGACCCCGCGCTCCGCTGCTGCCGGTGAAAACGCATGATTTGGCGCTCTGTAGCGGAGATCCGAGCCTCTCCGGCGAACTCGCCGCCGCGGAGAGCTCGTCGGCGCAACTCCGGTGCCGGCCGCCGACGTGGCACACCTGGGGCCACCCCCTGGGTCACTGCCAGTGGGGCCCCTGGTCCCTTGTTGACCAGTTGACCTGGTCAACCGTGCTGACGGGGCAGCCCCCAGCCACTGACATGTGGGCCCCCTCTGTTATATTAGTCTAATAATGTTTTATAAATAAAAAAATGTTTAGTTTAACCTAAGACACTCACTGACGCCGGGGCCCACTCCCCTAATTGCCCCTGTTAGTTTAATTAATCCCCTGTTAAGCCAGCAGAGGCTGACATGTGGGTCCCAGTGGCCCCACTGGCCAGTTTGACCAGTCAACCGGACTGTTGATTGCTGACGTCACACCTATGTCATGCTGATGTCATAATTCCTTTTCTATTAATTTAAATAAATCTAGAATATGCTTTAATCTTTAAATAATCATAGAAATTAAACCGTAACTCGGATGAAAATGTACTCTATATGAAAGTTGCTCAGAAAAATCCAACGAATCCGAATATGCGGTCCGTTCATCTGTCACATGCCCCTAGCATGCTTAACATGGGACATTCCCCCTCCGGTCATCTGTCTGACACAGGTCCGGAACCAGGAAAACATTCCCGGATGTTATCCCCCTTCACCGGTATCATGTAGCCCTGCGTTAGAACACCCCTAGTGTTGCTTATTGTCTTGTTATGCTTATGTTTGCTTGTATTTACTGTTTCTTCCCCCTCTTCTTCTCGGTAGACCTCGAGACCGCTGCTGATGCCCCTGTGATCGAATACATCTACGACGACCCCTCCTTGCCAGAGCAACCAGGCAAGCCCCCCCTTTGATCATCCCGATATCGCCCATTCCATTCTCTCATGCTTGCATTAGATTTTGCTACTGTTATTGTTTGCTTCTATTCTGCTGCATAGCCTGTTTATTGTAACCTGCTATTGTTACCTACCTGCTTATCCTAAACTGCTTAGTATAGGTTGGTTAGAGACCCATCAGTGAACCCCCCCACTTGACTCGACTGCCCCGCTGGATTATCAAAAGACCCGATCAACGGGATTGAAGACCAGGCCCCGGCACCGCACATCACTTCCTCTTAGTTGCTCGACACTACTGGGTTACTATTGAGTACCGAGGGTGAACCTCTTCAGCACTTCTGATGTTAACCCTGTAGTGTAGTCATTCGGTCGTGGTCATCGAGGGTGATTTCCTCCTTAACCACTTCCGATACGACTCTGTCGTGCAACCCCTCATGTGTGAACCTTGAGGGTGATTCCTCTTACGTTCACCTTGATGATTACATCTAGTGGAATTCATCGGGGGTGATTCCTCGGGTTTTCCCCTTGATGTTTGGACACACAGATACTTGTACTTTACCACTGTTACTTGGAAAGACGGGTCGACCCTGAGGGGTACCCGCGCGAGCTTAATTGCGAGTGATGTGGAGTCGGGCGGACCTGGAAGGTGCCCGCGAGATAATTACGAGGCGTGGCCGGGCATTCCTAGCCCTTGCCGCAAGTCCTCGAGACGGGGCAGCGGGGTCACATCTTTCGTGAGTCTCTGCTTGTTACCGCGCGTTCCTAATCCACTATGATTTGGATATTTGATCTGAGGGGCCTCTGGCCTGATAGCACTAACCATCACGTGGGCATAGTATGGGCGTTCTGCGTCGTATACATCAGCCGAAGCTTAATAGACGTCAGCGACTGAGCGGCGCGCGCCGGGTTGGACTGCGTAAGCGCCTGCCTTGTTGAAGGAGGTAGCTAGGTCTGATCACCGGCCGCGTTCGCAACGTGCAGGAGTTCCCGGGGAGATGCCCCATGACCCCTGGGGGCATAGGTTTAGTCCGGCGTGCTGGCCTCTCTATTAAGGCTAGGTGGGGTAGCGGCGTATTGTTTGGCCGAGGCCGGGCATGACCCAGGAAAGTGTGTCCGGCCGGAGTTAAGCGAGCGTGGTGGGTAAGTTGGTGCACCCCTGCAGGGAAGAACTAATCTATGCATAGCCTTTCCTACGGTAACGGACACTTGGAGTTGTATCCCGATCGATACAACTAGAACTGGATACTTGTGATGAGAATTGGATGGTGATGAGAATTGGATTGTGATGATAACCTGATAGTATGGCTCTGGGATTGCTTTCTCGCAGGGAGTCGAGAAAGGATCTCGGCCGAGGTTGATGACACTACTACTACTTACTTTATGCTACTCTACTTCCTCTTGTTGTTGCAAGATGGTGGTTTCCAGAAGATACTAGTCTTCAATAGGACTAGGCCTTCTCTCTATTCTGGCATTTCTGCAGCCCAGTCCACATATACAGCCTTTCTTTGATAATGTTGCATATGTAGTGTAGATCCTTGCTTGCGAGTACTTTGGATGAGTACTCACGGTTGCTTTGCTCCCCCGTTTCCCCATTTCTTTTCTTTCCGGTTGATTCAACCAGATGTCGGAGCGCCAAGATCCAGACGTCACCTTTGACGACGGCTGCTACTACCACGAGGGTGCCTACTACCACGTGAAGACCGCCGACGTCCAGGAGTAGTTAGGAGGCTCCCAGGCAGGAGGCCTTGCCTTTTCGATCATAGATGCTTTTGTGCTAGCCTTCTTAAGGCAAACTTGTCTAACTCATGTCTGTTCTCAGATATTGTTGCTTCCGCTGACTCTTGTGTTTTCAAGCTTATGTATTCGAGTCCTCGAGGCCCCTGGCTTGTAATATAAAGCTTGTATTATTTTCAATTTGTGTCTAGAGTTGTGTTGTGATATCTTCCCGTGAGTCCTTGATCTTGATCGTACACATTTGCGTGTATGATTAGTGTACGATTGAATCGAGGGCGGATCCACGGCTAGGGTTTCTTCAGTGCTACACTTTGGTGGCAAAAAGGTAAGTTCTTTACCGTTGTTCTTTACATCCCAGCATTATCGCCCATAATTCATCACCTGTGGCCATGACAAGCTCCATCTATGTGGTCATCAGGAAACTCCTAGTGCCCGTGTCTACATAGATGCAGACAATCTTGGCAGCGCACTCGGGGGATGTGTGTTTGAGGTTAGTGTACTGAGCATGATCTTCAAACTAGTACTGCTATTGCGGTCAAGCTGCAAAAAAGTTCAGTGTTTAACGCTTGCAGCGACAAGTTCAGTTATAAAATGACTTGAATTGCTCATGATTTATTTAGGATGATATCACTTCTGAGTATGTTGAATGGGTTGATGGGGAGTGGGATAGCAAAGCAAAGTCGGTCATTAAGTATCTTGCCATGAAGAACAAGAAACTGGAGACTAAGATTACAGAATATGAAGCTGAAATTAAAAGGAATGAGAAAGAAAAGAGGGCAATGGTTAAGATGCACAAGGAGATATTGCTCTATAGGGAAAGGATTTTAGGATTTGGAGGTCTTCTGTATCTTGGCCTGCTTGCCATTATGATTCTTGTCATAGTTATCAAGTAGATTGTTCATAAAGTTATTGACATCATTGTAATTGACATGATGAAATGATGCTGAATTATTTGCTATTCAGTTTATGGGCAAAGTGAAACAGAGATTGCAGCATAAATAACATGGGGCCATAATGATTGGTAGACAGTGCACTTTTGGCATGTTCTATATTTGGCAGACAATGCACTTTTGGCATGTCCTGTATTTGACAGACAATGCACTTTTGGCATGTTCTATATTTGGTATGTGATGCACATGGGCACATCACCTAGCAACACTACTGATTTATGTAGCAAACTAGTACATTGTCTTGTTGCAACATAGGAGCAACATGTAGCAGCTTCCATGCAACACTGAAGCAAAGCAACAATACATATTCAATATTCAGAAATTTAACTCAACTTGGCACCTAGGGTGAGCAGTAGATATTCAGTTCTTCAGCCACAAAGAACCCAATCAAACCGTACCGATTGCATTACTTATGTGACGCCCTCGATTCAATCGTACACTAATCATACACGCAAATGTGTACGATCAAGATCAAGGACTCACGGGAAGATATCACAACACAACTCTAGACACAAACTAAAATAATACAAGCTTTATATTACAAGCCAGGGGCCTCGAGGGCTCGAATACATAAGCTCGAAAACACAAGAGTCAGCGGAAGCAACAATATCTGAGTACAGACATGAGTTAGACAAGTTTGCCTTAAGAAGGCTAGCACAAAAGCAACATCGATCGAAAAGGCAAGGCCTCCTGCCTGGGAGCCTCCTAACTACTCCTGGTCATCGGCGGCCTCCACGTAGTAGTAAGCATCGGCGGTGGCATCTGGCTCCTGGGCTCCGTTATCTGGTTGCATCAACCGGAAAGAAGAAGAAAGGGGGAAAAGGGGGAGCAAAGCAACCATGAGTACTCATCCAAAGTACTCGCAAGCAAGGATCTACACTACATATGCAACATTATCAAAGGAAGGCTGTATATGTGGACTGGGCTGCAGAAATGCCAGAATAGAGAGAAGGCCTAGTCCTATCGAAGACTAGTATCTTCTGGAATCCACCATCTTGCAGCAAACAGGAGGGAGTAGAGTAGCATAAAGTAAAGTAGTAGTGTTATCAACCTCGGCCAGAGATCCTTTCTCGACTCCCTGCGAGAAAGGCATCCCAGAGCCTATCCAGTTATCATCACAATCCAATTCTCATCGCAATCCATTGCTCATATCCATGTCTCATTTCAAGTATCCAGTTCTAGTTGTATCGATCGGGATACAACTCCAAGTGTCCGTTACCGTAGGACAGGCTATCGATAGATGTTTTCTTCCCTGCAGGGGTGCACCAACTTACCCACCACGCTCGCTTAACTCCGGCCGGACACACTTTCCAGGGTCATGCCCGGCCTCGGCTGAACAATACGCCGCAACCCGACCTAGTCTTAATAGAGAGGCCAGCACGCCGGACTAAACCTATGCCCCCAGGGGTCATGGGCCATCTCCCCGGGAACTCCTGCACGTTGCGTGGGCGGCCGGTGAGCAGACCTAGCTACCTCCTTCAACAAGGCAGGCGCTTACGCAGTCCAACCCGGCGTGCGCCGCTCAGTCGCTGACGTCTATTAAGCTTCGGCTGATGTATACGACGCAGAACGCCCATACTATGCCAACGTGATGGTTAGTGCTATCAGGCCAAAGGCCCCTCGGATCAAATATCCAAATCGTAGTGGATTAGGAACGCGCGGTAACAAGCAGAGACTCACGAAAGATGTGACCCCGTTGCCCCGTCTCGAGGACTTGCGGCAAGGGCTAGGAATGCCCGGCCACGCCTCGTAATTATCTCGCGGGCACCCTCCAGGTCATCCCGTCTCCACATCACTCGCAATTAAGCACGCGCGGGTACCCCTCAGGGTCGACCCGTCTTTCCAAGTAACAGAGTAAAAGTCCAAGTAACCGTGTGTCAAAACATCAAGGGGAAAACCCGAGGAATCACCCCCGGTGAATTCCACTAGACGTAATCATCAAGGTGAACGTAAGAGGAATCACCCCCGAGGTTCACACTTGAGGGGTTGCATGACAGAGTCATATCGGAAGTGGTTAAGGAGGAAATCACCCTCGATGACCACGACCGGATAGCTATACTACAGGGTTAATATCAGAAGTGTTGTAGAGGTTTCACCCTCGGTACTCGATAGTAACCCAGTAGTGTCGAGCAACTAAGGGGAAGTGATGTGCGGTGTCGGGGCCTGGTCTTCGATCCCGTTGATCGGGTCTTCAATGATGAAGCAGGTGCAGCAAGGACAAGGTGGGAGTCACTGATGGGTCTCTAACCAACCTACACTAAGCAGTTTAGGATAAGCAGGTAGGTAACAATAGCAGGTTACAATAAACAGGCTATGCAGCAGAATAGGAGCAAACAATAACAGTAGCAAAATCTAGTGCAAGCATGAGAGAATGGAATGGGCGATATCGGGATGCTCAAAGGGGGGGCCTGCCTGGTTGCTCTGGCAAGGAGGAGTCGTCGGTGACGTAGTCGATCACCGGGGCATCAGCGGCCTCGGGGTCTACCGGAGAGAAGAGGGGGAAGAAACAGTAAATACCTAGCAAACAGAGGTAACACTAACCATGACATGACGATACGTAGCGCTAGGCATGCTCTAACGCGGTACTACACATTGCAGACGAAGGGGGGAAACATCCGAGGGTGAATTCCCGACGTTAGGTGGATTCTGGACAAGGAAAAGAGGGGGAAAGTTCCATGTTCAGCATGTTAGGGGCATGTGATAGATGAACGGACCATGTATTCGGATTCGTTGGATTTTTCTGAGCAACTTTCATATAGAAAACATTTTCATCCGAGTTACAGATTATTTTATATGAATTTTCTAAGTTTTAAACATATTCTGGAATTATTTAAAATTAATAGAAAAGGAAAATGACGTCAGCATGATGCCATGCTGCCATCAGCAAGTCAACAGACTAGTTGACTAGTCAACAGGGCCCAGGGGGACCCACTGGCAGTGACTGGGCGATGCCCAATCAGCCATTGACTAGGTCAACAGGGCCAGCCGGGCCCCCGGGGCCACGGGGCGGTGACCCAGAGGCGGGCCCCAGGTGTGCCAGCTCAGCGGGCCGGCGGTTGAACGCCGGTGAGCACGAAACGCGGCGGAGGGCACCCGGCCTCGTCAGGATTCGCCGTCCGGCGGCCAAAATGGCCGCGGGAGGGTGCGTTCGAACGGGGATAAGGTGCCGCGTCGCGTGGTGAGGCCGACCGGAGCTGGAGCTGCCGGAAACAGCGCCGGCGACGAGTGGAGGCGGCGGTGGGATTCGGGACCTCGTCGGGATCGCGCTACGGGGGTCCGCGAGGTGGGCAAGCGGCACGGGCGGCCTCGGCGGGCTGCACTGAGCACGTCCACGTGCTCAGGCGAGCAAGGCAACGACGGCGGCCAGCTGCTTGGCGGAGCCGAGTTCGGCCATGGCGTACGCGGTGGCTACGGGAGTGCAAGAGGCCAGGGGAGCGAGGGGAGAGGATGAGGGGCTCACCGCGCGGAGCAAGAAAGGCCCTCGACAGGTTAGGAGCACAGGGGAAGGCCGGAGTTGACGGCGACGGCGACGTTCGTCGGAGAAGACGCGGCGACCGAACGGAGAAGACGGCGTCGATCCGGTCGGTGAGGTGGCGCCGAGCTCGAGCTCGTGGTTGGAGAAGGAGCAACGGTCGATGACGGAGCAGAAGGGCCTGTCGGCGAGGCAAGACGGTGACGGTGGCCGCGGTGGCGATGCAGCACGGCGACGGCGGAACAGAGGAGGAAGAAGGAGTCGAGCGGGCGCTCTGGTGGCCCCCAGCACGGTCCAGTGGCACCAGACGAAGAGGACGACGGCGACGGAGCTCTAGGACAGGCCGGTGAGGCCGGAGAGGCCCGGTGGCCGCGGGATCGACCAGCGCACGGCGATGGTGGCGCTCGGGAGGGGCGAGCGCGTGAGGGAGGGGGAACGAGCGAGGGGAGAAGGGAAAAGATCTTGAGTGCTGACGAGGCCGAGGTGGGGGGACCGAGGCGCCAGGGGGCGGCCTTATCCTCCCGCCGGTGGTGTACGGGGCGCGGCACCGGGTCCGGCGGGGACGAGCAGGAGTCCCCGTCCCGGTCGGTCGTATAGGGGAGAGGGAGACGACCCGGGGAGGGGTTGGGCCGGTCAGTCCAGTTGGGCTGCTTTGGCCCAAAAGGCCAAGGGGGGTCTTTGTTTCTTTTCGCCTTTTCTCCTTTTAGGTTTCTGTTTACGTTTTGTTTTATTTAAAGCAGAGACAGAGGGAAAAGTTTGGGCTACCAAAATACTTTGAAAAACTGTGGGACTAGGTCACTTAAATTCTTTGTACTGATTGGCACAGGCATAAAAAGTTTGAGGGGCAACTAAATCCATGATGGACTTTTCACAATTAAAATAGCATTTTAAATGCTGAGATGGCACTGTTTAAATTGCTATAGTCCATCTTGGCTCGGAGGTGATGTTGTTTTCCTTAACAATCATATGTTATGGAATTTTGGTTAAATGATGAACTATTTTGCAACAACTTTTGTGCAACTTCAAATCTCACTTGCAAATTGAATTCTATTACAAAGTGGAATTTCAAATGAGATATAGAACAAGGTGATTAAGCACTGTTTGGAAAAACGATTAGCTTAATCACGGAGGGTTACTGTAGCATGACATCGTGGGTGTTACAACTTATATGCTTACATATAAAAGCATACCTAACCAACATCAAACCCAAAATAATGTTAACGTATATGCTGAAACATATAACAGCATACCTAACTTAAGATAACCAGCAGCTTCCTCCTCCTTCAGCAATTGTGCCCATCTTCACTTCTTCAGAAATTTGAGGCGGCGTGAGCGGCGCACCACACACGGAGAAGCCTTCTTCTTGACCACCGTTTTGTTGGACAGCTACGCCACCTGATCCTGAGCCACCTCCTCTTCTTCCACCTTCACTACGTCAGGGAGGAGGGGAAGGAGCTCAACGTCGATGGGCATTGTCTTGCCACCCTCGACGGCGACCGGCGCTACCATCTGCACAGCGTCCTCCTCGCCCTCCTCATGGTCATCAGGGATGACCAGTACCTCCTCCACGACGTCAGAGCCCAACGGCAGCACTGACTTCGACACATGGCGGACCTGGTAGTCCGGGCTGACGGGCGTAGGGACAGCGAGCTCGACGTCGACGCGGTCCGCCCTCGACGCGACGCGTGCTGAATCTGGCTCCAGCGTCATGGTGGTGGAGCGGTACATCCACCACCTTGCGCGCTGAACAGGGGAGTCGCTCAGCGTGGCCTCTCGCATTGCCCACACGAGTAGGACAGCCGGCAGGACGCCGCGGCCGTAGGGGAAGGCGCGCTTCCTCTCGGCGTCGGTGAGGACTTTGACGAGGCCACGCGCGTGGTTGACCAACATATCCGTGCTGGGGAACCAGCCGCACACCTCAGTCAACTGCGCGCGCCACCCCTCGTCATCGCTGGCGAGGTCCATCATCGCCCTCTGCCAGCCGAGGCTTCTCTCCATGGAGGCGGCTGCAGCGGTCGCCGGCGAGGGTATTCTCGATCTACTGTAGGTGGGGATAAGAGGGGAGTTCGAACCGGCGCCCGTGGGAGGTGGGTGAGTGTGTGGTGGGGAGGAGAGTGGTACAGTTACTTATTTAATGGCATTTAGGACGTGGGCAGAGGAAATGTACAATAATATTCTTTCTACCTCCCGCCCCGGTATTTAGACAGTAAAGAATTTTTTTGATTTTTTACAGGGAAACATCTTACTTTATTTAAACAAAGACTGGGATCTCGTCTGCTAATACACTAAGGATACAATCAGGGGGCCAAAGCCTCCAAACCAAAGAAACACAAGCGCCTACAGCTACCTTAGCCAAAGTATGAGCCGGCCGATTAACACAGTAAATAATTGAAGCAAGTGTTCTACTCTTATTCCTTCTCCACTTTTCTGCACCTGATAGAAGACAAGTTAAGTTAATGAATGATACAAACTTTAATACTACACAATGCATACAAACACTTACTTCTGATTTAGTTTGCATTTCTTGCTACATTTAGTGTGTCCTACCAATTTGCAAGCGCCGCACCGGGTTTTCAACTCATCAAAAGAGAGTGGTCTACCATTTTTCGAGACAGGGCGGCTCTCATTTGCCTTTGTTGCACCTTTTCTTGACACTTTCATAGGATCTTTAACCTCAATCATGTTGACTACACCATCGTCCACATATTCAACTGCACACTTACTGATGTCATTTGTTTGCTTCAACAAATTTTCCTGTAGTAGATCATACTCATGACTCTTAGCTATCACAGCCTTCAAACTCTCCTGTAACTGATCCCACAAAGCAGGGTGTTTGCATGCCGCATGCATAGCTTCAGACGGTAACACACTGACCTGGCTATATTTGATTCTTTCCCCGGCCCCAGTCCAACCAAATCCCAACAGATCGCTTGTGCGCCTCGCGGGCAGTCCCAACCTTGCTTCTTTCGTGAACCGAATAAGAACTAAACACTTTGGTATTTCAGATATGTTCAAGTGCTTCAGTACATGGAATTTGTGCTTGCAAGGTAGACCCTTCCGAATCATTCTTCTGCAGCTGCACCTTATAGTTTCTGCGGAATTTACTGGTGTATACTCCACCCAAAAACGGCACATACGGTTATTCTTCCAAGCCACGATGTACTGCCGTGATCCGTCTCCCAGCTTAATTTCTACAATCTCCAGGCCGTCAATTTTTCTAAGATCATCCTGCAACATATAGAAGTTTGCTGGAGTGAAGACATGAGAAGCAGCTATCTCAAGTTCCCTCGAGCTAGTAACTGGCACCGGTAAACTCTGTGAGGCCGTGCAGTCATCTCGCACCTCGTTTTCATGGATACGCACAACGGCGTTCTCATAGTGCAAAATCATATCCACCAGGGTCATTTCTCCGTCTAGGTGGAGGTGAAGGCATGAGTTCAGGCTTTCACTCCGCTGGTTGCTTTTCATGCCAAGCCAAAACCCCACTGTTAGATATGCCGCGGCCCACAGTCTCCTCTTCTTATACATCCGCCTCAACCATGTTACAGTTTTTTCCGACTGCCATTTTTTGGAAAATGCGTGCCATCTCTCCTCAAACGTTTCCGTGGACGTGCTGTAGTACAGAAGAGTTCGGAACTCCTTCAAGGACTTGTGACTGAGGTGAATCTTCATATTTTTCTCTATGTGCCACGTACATATACGGTGCCACACGTCTGGCAAGACTTCGCGAATTGCCTTGATCATCGCAGCGTCGGCGTCTGTGATAACACTCTTAGGCATCTTTTGACACATGGACCTCAAAAAAGTCTGCAGAAGCCACACGTATGTCTCCTCGGTCTCGTCCGAAACTATGGCACAACCAAAAACAATGGTCTTCCGGTGATTGTTAAGACCAACAAAAGGAATGAATGGCATACCATAGTGGTTCATCTTGTACGTGCTGTCAAATACAAGCACGTCACCGAAGTCCTCATAGTCATGAGGAGACTGGGAGTCGCACCAGAACATCCTATTCAAATGTCCTTCCTTATCTAGCCTGTACTCGAAAAAGAAGCTAGGATCCCTCTGTTTCCTACTGGCCATGATGCCTATGGTTGTGGCAGCATCACCTTTTGAAAGCAGCTTCCTCTTCTCCTTGGCCAAAGGTTGTATATTTCACGCCTGGTAAAACCAACACCGCCGTACTATATATGCTTGCTGATGAAGCAACCCATCATGTCGTGAATTCTAATCCCTGCAGCTCCCATGGACATTATCGCATGCTTTTGGTACTCTTTGATTTTTCTATGGGACCAAAGAAAAGGTACCTCGTCCGGTCCTGCCAACATATGGCTATGCTTGTCCTCAAAACTTTCAACATACCAAACCCCACACTTTTGGTCAAGCTTGACGGTCAGGTACGCTTCGCAAAAGCAGCGTGTCTCGGCTCTGAGCCTACGGCTGTGTCCTTCCTCGGTTAGCAACTTGCTGTCACGTTTCCCTTGTCTTGAACAAACAAACCGCCTATAACGCATATGACGTGACACTGTTTTGCTATACCTGACCTTATTCTTTCTAATGCTGAAACCATTATCTCTAGCATAGCTGTTGTAGAAATCATACGCAGCATCGTGAGACGTAAAGGTCATTTCCATTATCTGCATGAACATATCCCTCTTATCATCTGCAATGGCAGTATCTTGGACATTCTTTGCCCCATCATCTTGTGTCACCTACACAATCAAAAAACAGCCATGAAAACAGTTTTCTATGGTTTAACATTACTTACACCCATAGAACATTGATTACACACATACCTCACTCATGATGACCGACGACTCGGACTCCCCAGAACCAAGTGCATCTAATGATTCGTCGTTAAAGCCTGTCTCCATGTCGGATTCACCGTAATAGTCGTACGCATTATGACATTCGGAAATGAACTGAAAAATACAACACAAATACATAATTACTTATCATATAATGTTCCAGAAGAAATTCAATTTGCATGCTAACAAAACATTTCACTTACGTACCTGACTAATGTAATCTTCATTCGAGAGCTCCGAGTTGTTTTCCTGAAAGTAATCAAGCTCATCCATCTATAAATTTTCAACACAAAGATTAAATGTTGTCGGATGCCACCAAAAAATTACAACATGACAATGCCACGCACATTAAGATCGTCCCATTCGTTCCCATTCTCTGACCGATCTTCACGATCTGAATTTTCATCATCTGACCAATCTTCTATCCAGTCTTTCATCAGTTCTCCAAACTCCATGTCTACCATGATATAAGTTAACTCCTGGTCCGCCATTTCCTACAACCAACAATATGTATCATCACATGTGCAAACATTATCAATGATGAAATATAAAACACATAGCACATGATCACGGATGTTATGTAAACAACCACAACCGAGGCCGTTCAGATCTGCCAAATTTAGTAAGGAAGATGGCCGCGGCACCCGTCGAGATCACTTTCAATCGCGAGGAACTGTACGATCTCAAAACCTAGCTAGATCTGTGATTACCTCTGCCGCCGGATACCTAGGTTAGCCGCCACATCAATTAACGATCCACATGGTGCGCACAGCCGACGGCAACCGACGCTACGTGAACCCAGATCACGAGGAGCAGCACTACCGGAACAAGATCCACGATCGCATGCGCCGCCGGGTAGCTAGGTTACCCGCTCCGCTAGGTTAACCACTGCCACTGGCGCGGCGGCAGTTCGTTCGATGTTGCCGCGAGCGAGACTAGAGGGGGGACGCGGGATGCGGTACCTGTGCGCGATTGTTGGAGATTCATTACGTTGTCGCGCCCGCTGTCCGACGAGATCGCCGGCGACGAGATAGCCGCCGGCCGGTGGAGATCTACTACGTGACTTATTGTAACGCCCGGATAATTAGGCTACAGTAAAACTCTCTTGATGATGCCTTGTCATCTATGTTACTGTTGCTAATTAAGTGGTAGTTCAAAAACATAGCAAATTCAAAAATGAATTAGCGACAAACACCCAAAGTTTTCAAAAGTCAACACAAAAATGTTCGGGGGTTGCCAAATATTGCATCGGTAATTATGTTGAAGTAAACACATTTTTATAAAATGTCTAAATAATTTAAAATGATTTAAATAGAAAAGAAAGTAAAAAAGAAAAAGAAAACAGGAAACAAACAAAAAAAAAGAAAAAAAGAAGAAGAAAGAAAGGCCCCACTGGGCTTCGGCCCAGCAGGCCGGCCCATTCGGCCACACCGACCGGCCCATCCCCTTCCCCTCCATAACCCCACCAGGGGGAAACCCTAACCCCATCCATCCCACTCTCCCCACGTCGCCCCCTCCTCTCTCCCTATCTGGATCGGGGATGACACCCCCACTCTCTCTCGCCCCCTCCCCCACGTTCGCTCCCCTCTCCCCCGATCTGGATCAGGGAGAGCTCGGTCCCGTCGCCGCGCCCGACGCGCACGTCGCCGCCCTCGTCGGCTCCGTCCCCCGCCACGTCACGCTCCCATCTCCCTCTACACCGTCGCCGTTTCGAACCGCGCCAACCGTCGCCTCGCGCCAGGACGACGCCGCCCGGAACGCCGCCTCGACGACCTTCCTCCTCGCCGCCGCCGTCGTCCCCGACTCTTCCTCAACACCCGCTGCCACGTACCCTACAACTACGGTGAGGCCCTCGGCCTCCCGTTCCCCTCGCTCGCACACCGTCCCGCACCGGCGCGCGACCACCGCGACTCCCACCCGCTGCCATCGACCGTTGCGCTCGCCGCATCGTGGATGCGCCCGACCCCACCCCGGAGCCGCCTCCGGCCACCTGCCTCCGCGCGCGTCCACCGTCGAGCTCCCGCACGCCCTGGACCACGCTTGGCCGCGCCCGACCGTGGCCGACAGCGCGCGCTCGCGCGCACGCCCCCTCTGACCAAGCCCGGCTATGGAGGATCCCCGCTCCCCCTTGCTGCTGCCCGCCCGGCCACCACCGCCTCCATCCCGCGGCTCCTGGCCGCGCCCGCCAGGGCCGTCGCCGTCCGGGGCCTCCCCTGCTCCCCGCCTCCTGCCGCTGTCGAGCGAGGCCGCCGACGCAGCTGGGCCTCGCGCCCTCACTGCGGTGGCCTCGGGCACGGGCGCCCATTGCCCGAAACCGCCACGCCCGCACCCAGCGCCCAGCGCCCACTAGCACCGGAAAACCCACTAAGGCCCCTGGGGCCTATGACAGATGGGCCCCACACCCAGAACGTTTTTCTTTATTAAAAAAAAGAATTAAAAAATATAATAAATAATTAATTAATAATAAAATTAATTAATTAATTAATTAACTAAATAATTAACTTAATTAATCATGTTTAGTTTAACTAATTAAGATTAATTAACCTAATAAATAGTTACCCTAATTAACTACTGTTAATTAGCTAAACAATCCCTAACAGGTGGGACCCACCTGTCAGGTTGACCAGTCAACTCTGTTGACTGCTGACGTCAGCATGACATCATGCTGATGTCATAAGTCTAATTTCGAATTAAATTAAATAATCAATTAAATTCCATAAATTAATAAAATCTTTAGAAAATCATATCTTTTAATCCGTAACTCGGATGAAAATATTTTCAACATGAAAGTTGCTCAGAACGACGAGCCGAACCCGGATAAGCAGCCCGTTCGTCCACCACACACCTCTAACATATCAAACACGCAACTTTCCCCCTCCGGTTCATCTGTCCGCAAACGCGAAACACCGGGGATCCTTTCCCGGATGTTTCCCCCCTTCACCGGTATCACCACATACCGCGTTAGGGCACGCCTAGCATCACGCTTTGCTTTGTCATGCATCGTCATGCATCTGTTTGCTTAAATATTCATTGTTCTTCCCCCTCTTCTTCCGCTAGACACCGAGACCGACGCTGCTGCTACCCAGTACGACTACGGAGTTGACGACCCTCTCTCTTGCCAGAGCAACCAGGCAAGCCCCCCCCCCCTTGATCACCAGATATCGCCTATTCTACTCTATACTGCTTGCATTAGAGTAGTGTAGCATGTTACTGCTTTCTGTTATACCTATCCTGATGCATAGCCTGTCCTTGTTACTACTGTTGTTACCTTTACCTGCAATCCTACATGGTTAGTATAGGATGCTAGCATTTCCATCTGTGGCCCTACATTCTTGTCCGTCTGCTGTGCTATACTATCGGGCCGTGATCATGGGTATATACTATATTCTTATACATGATACATGTGGTGACTAAAGTCGGGTCGGCTTGTGGAGCACCCGCGAGTGGATCTTTGTGGCGGAGCGACAGGGCAGGTTGAGACCGCCTAGGAGAGAGGTGGGCTTGGCCCTGTTCGGCGTTCGCGGATACTTAACACGCTTAACAAGATCTTGGTGTTTGATCTGAGTCTGGCCATTTGGTCTATACGCACTAACCAACTACGTGGGAAAGATATGGGCACTCGGCGTCGTGGTATCAGCCGAAGCCTTCATGACGCCAGCGACTGAGTGGCGCGCGCCGGATTGGAACGCAAGCCTGCTCTTGTATTAAGGGGGCTAGTTCTGCTTCCGGCCGCGTTCGCAACGTGCAGGTGTGCTAAGGGCGATGGGCCCAGACCCCTGTGCGCTTAGGTTTAGACCGGCGTGATGGCCTCTCTGTTGTGCCTAGGTGGGGCTGCGACGTGTTGATCTTCCGCGGCCGGGCATGACCCAGGAAAGTGTGTCCGGCCAAATGGGATCAAGCGTGTTGGGTTATGTGGTGCACCCCTGCAGGGAAGTTAATCTATTCGAATAGTCGTGATCTTCGGTAACAGGACGACTTGGAGTTGTACCTTGACCTTATGACAACTAGAACCGGATTCTTAATAAAACACACCCTTCCAAGTGCCAGACACAACACGGTGGTCGCTCTCTCTTAGGGTTACGAGGAGGGGATCGCCGAATAGGATTATGCTATGCGATGCTACTTGGAGGACTTCAGTCTACTCTTTGCTACATGCTGCAAGGCGGAGGCTGCCAGAAGCGTAGTCTTCGACAGGATTAGCTACCCCCCTCTTATTCTGGCATTCTGCAGTTCAGTCCACTGATATGGCCCTTTATACATATATCCATGCATATGTAGTGTAGCTCCTTGCTTGCGAGTACTTTGGATGAGTACTCACGGTTGCCTTGTTCCCCGTTTTCCCCCTATCTCTACTCGATTGCTGCAACCAGACGATGGAGCCCAGGAGCCAGACGCCACCGTCGATGACGATTACTACCTTGGAGGTGTCTACTACTACGTGCAGCCCGCTGACGACGACCAGGAGTAGTTAGGAGGATCCCAGGCAGGAGGCCTGCGCCTCTTTCGATCTGTATCCCAGTTTGGGCTAGCCTTCTTAAGGCAAACTTGTTTAACTTATGACTGTACTCAGATATTGTTGCTTCCGCTGACTCGTCTATGATCGAGCACTTGTATTCGAGCCCTCGAGGCCCCTGGCTTGTATTATGATGCTTGTATGACTTATTTATGTTTTAGAGTTGTGTTGTGATATCTTCCCGTGAGTCCTTGATCTTGATCGTACACATTTGTGTGCATGATTAGTGTACGATTGAATCGGGGGCGTCACACTTATGGAGCTGCGTCAATGCTCGCGAGATTGATGGAGCTGCTCGCGTGAATGATTGGATTCGGCAGGTCTTACGTGGACGTGGGGTCGTGTGATGTTTTTTTTCGGACCAGGGTACTGTAGGTATACAGTCTGGATTATACGGGGCTAGACAGGGCTTGGATCTGGACTGCGGCGGGCCAGGAAAAAAACAAATTCGCAGGGACAAAAATACCCCTCCGAAATTAGATTAGGGGGGAGCACCGGAGCAGGGCTGATGTACATAAAGGGCAAATGAGATGAGGAGTAGGTGATGGAATTGGGTGTACCTGGTAACTTGTGATACCAACCACATCATAGGACCAGTCTCGATTAAAGCAGGCAAACTCAATTGCATGAACTAACCAGTAGAATGTGGATCTACAATAGTTCTTGCAGAAGCCAAACAAGCTATACCAACAAGAGAGCCAGATCCACGAGGAATCCGAGTGCGCGGCATTTGTCGCCACTGGAACCGGTCCATTTGAGGCAACAACACTGGTCACCGCCGGAGCAGGCTCGCCCGAGGGTGCAGCACTGGCTGTCATAGGAAGTACATCCTCTGACCCACGCAAGGAGATCTTCTGCGCACACTGCTGTAGACGAGCTGATCCTGTCCGGACGATGTGTGCAATCCACGCGCAGCTGGTTTTGAAGCCAGCAATACACAAGGAGATCTTGGGCGCCCACTGCACTAGCCGATCTGAATTTGTGTGGACGTTGCGTGCAATCCACGCACAGCTGGTTTTGAATCGAGCAATACAGGTGGCAACGGCAAGGAGATCTTCTTTTCTCTCTGCATCATCCTCTCTCCGTCCACGGCCCGCGTCGTCTGCTGTAGCTCCGGGATGATGCGGATCTCCAGCTCCCGGAGCTTGTGCGACGCGTCGAATCCGAGGCAGGAAAAGATCTTGGGCAGGAGCAAGCTGATGATGGGCGAGAGCAGCCAGCCAACCACGGTGATGACCGCGGCAACATCCCAGTTCCAACCACCGGCGGCCATGGGATGCGGTGGATTTTCTTGTAAGGATCTGCGAATGAACAGTGTGAGATGGGGAATTTTTATCACTGGAGGCGGCGGGGTAGAAACAGAGAGAGCGAGAGGGGCGGTTTGGAAAGAGAAGCAGTCGATCTCTGGTTACCTTGTTCCGGAGCCGTTCGCGGCGGTGGAAGGATGGTTGGGGGTCGCCGGTGGGATGGATGGAGCGCGAGCGGCCGGGGATCGTTGGCGTGGGAGAGAGAGAATGCGCGTGGGGGTCTGGATCCAAAGCGGCGAGGCTGCAATCATGAAAGAGAGAGAAAGAGAGAGGGACCTCCGACGAGACGACGGTGGGGTAGCGCGTTGCCCAACCGTGACTTTGGGCACACTGCCCTGAGCAAAGCATCCTTCGCCCTTTTCGCACATGGAGACTACCAGCATTTCGACTTCTCCGAGTTTATGCTAGCAAGCTGTTAAAATAAATCCGAGGCATATATCGTTGATCATCCAAGGACCAAGCAATCACAAAAGCACGACACCGAGATTTGTTAACGAGGTTCACCAATATGACTAAATCCCCGGGGCATATGACTACGGGCGCTCCTCCCCGTGACACCGTCACAATACCGCACACCAGCCATTCGGGCGCCATTCTAGGTCACGACTCCACATTCTATGTAAACACAATACAACTCACAGTCCAACTGTAATCTAACTTGTACACTATATTCGACACGACTGCAACAAACTGCACCTTGGCGAATATTCTTCACCACCTTGAATTTTTCCATGCGCCAAACTTCCATGCACATTGGACTTGAGATTAGCCCATGGGTACCGCTGCTACTCCAATAACTCCGTGTGACTCCACCTGCAACTTGTAGTCCCTTCTTTTTTTTACCACAGTCAACACTCGAGGAAAATTAAGTTCCTTGTTACTCTAGTTTATGCTCCCAACTTCCAGAGTATCCGTCCAATGTCATCACACGCTGATCACTGACCTGCGTGAAAGTGAATAACTCACATATTGGGTGACACGTGGCAATTACCACCATAGCCCATGGGGGCAAGCCATGCCGCAGTAGCCCGTGGCGGCAAGTTGCGGCCATAGGCTACGGCGACAGGTTGTGTCCTGCTGCAAATGCTACAGCGGATGTGCAGGCCGTGTCGTTGGTGGCTTCTCTGCCTCGGATTCCATATGCTGCTGCTGATTTTCCCGTCCATCATTCCCGCTCAATTTCCCAGCAATAGCACCACTAATGTGAGCGTATAAAACTCCCCTCGTTCCCACCTAAAGTTATTCCCACCAACCCTGTCCCTCCCTTTTTGTTCCCGCAAACCCCTCTCCTGCCCTTTTTATTCCCACCATCTGCTCTCCCGCCTTTCTCTTGTGTAGCTCATCCTATAAAACCCCTCCCGCCGCATGTTGTGTTGCATCCTATCTTAGTCAATTCTCCAAACATGGTTACCTCCCCCTCCCCATGTTTTACTCCAATGCTGCCTCATTTGATTTTGACAGGTGACACAATAACGAGGTGAGGTAATAGAATTAGGGGGTTCCGGTAGTCCTTTTTTATAAATTAATTAGTAGTGAGAGCCACCTAATGGAGTTGGGTAAGTGCCTATCCAAAGCAGGGCTCCCGGAAAGGAGCCCTGAGGATATTCGACAAGAACTTTTGAGGTTGCATGGGAGGTGGGACAAGATGGTTGAATTCAAACATATGGAGGCACGCGTTCATGAGTTACTTGCTCTCCCTAACCACCAAAAATAAGTTTTCCGCGAAAGCAATATGAGGACCATATAAAAGTAATCGAGTTAGTTTTGTTAGGGTTTGATCCTAAGTATCCATTACGTTCTAATATTGATGTTGCTATGACTTTGCCATACTTAATGCTTGTCACTAGGGCCCGCGTGCCATGATTTCAGATCTGAACCTATTATGTTTTCATGAATATATGAGTTTTCTTGATCCTATGTTGCAAGTTATAGTCACCTACAACGTGTTATGATCCGGCAACCCCGGAGTTACAATAGTCGGGACACTTCCCGGTGAAGATCGTAGATTGAGGAGTTCATGTATTCACTAAGTGCTAATTCTTTGTTCCGGTTCTCTATTAAAAGGAGGCCTTAATATCCCTTAGTTTCCATTAGGACCCCGCTCCCACGGAAGGGTAGGACAAAAGATGTCATGCAAGTTCTTTTCCATAAGCACGTATGACTATATTCGGAATACATGCCTACATTATATTAATGAACTGGAGCTACACTACACCACAACACTACATCCCCAACAGACAAAACGTCCCCAACTGGTCGGGAAAACAACGTCCATTGACAGACAGTCGGTCGGGAAATACTATTTCCGACCGACTCGGTCTGTTGGGGAAAGTACAAAGGGGAAAGCCTTTTCCTGACCGACATATCTTTCTCGTCCGACTGTTTGATGGCTATCAAAAGCATTACCGACCGACCTTTCTCTTGGCCCTGCAATGAACCTTTCCCGACCGACTGTCCGATAGTAGACTTTCCAGACCGACTGGTTGATGATGCTTTCTTTGCTGACCGACTTTTTGTCGGCCCTGCCACAAACCATTCCCGACCAACAGTAGGACGTTGTTTTCTTTTGCCGACCAACAGTTCGATAGCATTTTATTTAGACGAGCAAGATATATTTAATAGCCACCCATTATTTGGCTTATTCCTTGCCAAAACATATCAATCAAGTTGCATATCTCATTACAATACTATCAATCAAGTTACAATAACTTGCATGTACTCCGAAAATACTAAACCAGAACCAAAGAAGAATATTCGCTAACTGAAAGGAGGAAACATTTATGTTTTTATCACCGAGACAACTGATATGTTTACAAAATGATAGATGCATGTCCATCGATTCATTGTTTGCTCCATTACACAAAATACCCAGTTGACAAGACACCATATAGGTTTACAAGATGATACATAGAAGACGCATTGTTATAGCTCCATTACACAAAATGTCTAGTTGACGCAAACTGCCATCTTCATCGTTCCTCCCTGGTCCTCTTGTATGTCATTCCTACAAAGGATTAAAAGAAGTCACCGGTGAATTCATGCATTTATAGAGACAATGGAAAAAATAATAATTGTATGAAGCATCAATGGCAAAACCAGGGCATGTCCAGACGCCCAATTGTTGGGAGCAACAAATCAAAAGACGAACACACGAAAGCCATTTTTTTAGAAAAGACTGCACTAGTTTTCTTTCTTTTTCTTCTCTCGAGTGGAAAAGACCGCACTTTGCTGCACTAGAGGGCAATAAATTTTGCAAAATGATTACTATCTAATACACAACTAGGAGTTTCAATAATGAATGCAGCATGGCATGGGAAAAGCATTGTGAAAACCCCACATACATCAGGAGGTTATACATACTTTCCCTATGTTAGAAATGAATTTCAAGGAGAAGAATCTATTCGCAATCATTTCTAAATGCAGTACTAAGCACATGAGGACCTGCAAAATACTAGTCAAAAAGCATCTAAGCTTAGGCTGCACCTGACTATTATATTCATAAAAGCATCGGAAAAAGCATATGTAATTTAGTGCCACAAATTAGATTAAATTGGTAACCATCCTCTGATCTCACTGCACCAAGCACTAGCAACTAAGGCTGCAAGTGCATGCCCATGGTGACCACATCCAAGCCCGTAAAAATTGTCGTCGTGGACACCACGGGTAAGGTGCCAAAACGATATGGGTTGTCCCATGGGTATTGGCCTATTCGGGCCGGAAGACTATGTGCTTCTGATAGTTCGACTTGTTATGATCTAAACTGACAGAGGAACATGTGGACTGTGTTAGAGAAGATAAATTCACTTCTCTAGTTAATTTTGATGTTTTCAGATTATGCAAGAAAATGCAATATGGTTGTGTGCTACGTCTTGAGCTTGCGTTGGTTTTCGTTGAAGAGGATAGGGTGATGCAGCAATAGTAGCATAAGTATTTCCCTCAGTTTTTGAGAACCAAGATATCAATCCAGTAGGAGGCTCCTCAAAAGTCCCACGCACCTACACAAACAAACAAAGAACTCGCAACCAATGCAATGAAGGGGTTGTCAATCCCTTCACGGCCACTTGCGAAAGTGAGATCTGATAGAGATAGTATGATAAGATAAATATATTTTTGGTATTTTATATTATAGATGCAAAAAGTAAAGATGCAAATAAAAGTAGATTGAAAGCAAATACGATAAAAGATAGACTCGGGGGCCATAGGTTTCACTAGATGCTTCTCTCAAGATAGCATAAGTATTATGGTGGGTGAACAAATTACTGTCGAGCAATTGATAGAAAAGCGATTAATTATGAGATTATCTAGGCATGATCATGTATATAGGCATCACGTCCGCAACAAGTAGACCGGCTCCTGCCTGCATCTACTACTATTACTCCACACATCGACCGACTCCTGCCTGCATCTAGAGTATTAAGTTCATAAAGAACAGAGTAACGCATTAAGTAAGATGACATGATGTAGAGGGATAAACTCATGCAATATGATATAAACCCCGTCTTTTTATCCTCGATGGAAACAATAGAATACGTGCCTTGCAACCCTTTCTGTCACTGGGTAAGGACACCGCAAGATTGAACCCAAAGCTAAGCACTTCTCCCATGGCAAGAAAGATCAATCTAGTAGGACAAACCAAACTGATAATTCGAAGAGACTTGCAAAGATAACTCAATCATACATAAAATAATTCAGAGGAGATTCAAATATTTCTCATGGAAAAACTTGATCATAAACCCATAATTCATCGGATCTCGACAAACACACCGCAAAAAGATTTTACATCGAATAGATCTCCACAAGAGAGGGGGAGAACATTGCATTGAGATCCAAAAAGAGAGAAGAAGCCATCTAGCTAATAACTATGGACCCGAAGATCTGTGGTAAACTACTCACA
The DNA here is from genome assembly GCA_904067115.1 of Aegilops sharonensis. NCBI lineage: Eukaryota > Viridiplantae > Streptophyta > Magnoliopsida > Poales > Poaceae > Aegilops > Aegilops sharonensis. The sequence continues at coordinate 5,826,388 of LR880966.1, forward strand.
AATCATCGGAGGGGCTATGGTGTTGATGTAGAAGCCCTCCGTGGTCGATTCCCCCTCCGACGGAGCGCCGGCGAAGGCTCCAAGATGGAATCTCGCGGACACAGAAGGTTACGGTGGTGGAAATTGTGTTTTGTTGGCTCCCTGGATGTTTTCGGGGTATGTAGGCTTATATAGGAGGAAGAAGTACGTCGGGGGAACTCGAGGGGCCCACGAGACAGGGAGGGCGCGTCCAGGAGGGGTGGGCGCGCCCTCCTATCTCGTGGCCGCCTCGACTGCTTCTTGGCTTGCACTCCAAGCTCTCCGGATCACGTTCATTCCAAAAATCACGCTCGCGAAGGTTTCATTCCGTTTGGACTCCGTTTCATATTCCGTTTCTTCGAAATACTGAAATAGGCAAAAAAAACAACAATATGGGCTGGGCCTCCGGTTAGTAGGTTAGTCCCAAAAATGATATAAATGTGTAAAATAAAGCCCATGAACATCCAAAACAGGTAATATAATAGCATGGAACAATCAAAAATTATAGATACATTGGAGACGTATCAAGCATCCCCAAGCTTAATTCCTACTCGTCCTCGAGTAGGTAAATGATAAAAACAGAATTTTTGATGTGGAATGCTACCTAGCATAATTCTCAATGTAATTTTCTTTATTGTGGCATGAATGATCAGATCCAAATGATTCAAGATAAAAGCTTATAAAACATAAAAATGATAATGCTTCAAAGCATAATAACAAATAATCATGTCCTATCAAAATAGCATAGCCAAAGAAAGCTTATCCCTACAAAATCATATAGTTAGGCCATGCTTCATTTTCATTACACAAAATACTCCCATCATGCACAACCCCGATGACGAGCTGAGCAATTGTTTCATACTTTTTAACGTACTTTAGCTTTTTTTCAACTCTTACGCAATACATGAGATAAGCCATGGACATAGCACTTGCGTGGTAAAAGATGGTGGTTGTGAGGACAAAAAGAGGGAGAAGATAGTCTCACATCAACTAGGCGTATCAACGGGCTATGGAGATGCCCACCAATAGATATCAATGTTAGTGATTAGGGATTGCCATGCAACGGATGCACTAGAGCTATAA
>LR880966.1:5833508-5857030 GCA_904067115.1 Aegilops sharonensis
CATAAGATTGAACATTCTCCAAATATGTGGGATCTAAAGTTGACACTCTTCCAAACCCACTTTCAATATTATTGCAAACACTATTATCAATCTCATATTCATCATGGGGCTTGAATAAATTTTCAAGGTTATAAGAAGAATCACCCCAATCATGATCATTGAAACAAGTAGTAGACATAGAAAAACTAGCATCCCGAAGCTTAGGGTTTCGCATATTATTAGCACAATTGACATCAAGAGAATTTATAGGAAAACCATTGCAATCTTGCTTTTTATTCAAGGAGTTATCGTGGATCTCTTCATCAATTTCTTCATCATAATTTTTAGATTCACAAATTTGAGCAAAGCTTCATAAAGATAATCTAGTGCACAAAACTCACTAGCAATTGGTTCATCATAATTGGATGTCTTAAAGAGATTAGCAAGCGGACGAGGATCCATAGATCTTAGGTTCTCTGTTTAGTAATAAATAAACAACTATTCCAACCAAACGAGGACACGAGCTAAGTAAGACATCAAAGCAAAAAGACGAAAACAAGAAGGGCGAATAAAACGGCAAGGGTGAAGTGGGGGAGAGGAAAATGAGAGGCAAATGGAAAATAATGTAAATGCGAGGGAGATGAGTTTGTGATGGGTACTTGGTATGTCTTTACTTGAGCGAAGACCTCCCCGGCAACGGTGCCAGCAATCCTTCTTGCTACGTCTTGAGCTTGCGTTGGGTTTCCTTGAAGAGGAAAGGGTGATGCAGCAATAGTAGCGTAAGTATTTCCCTTAGTTTTTGAGAACCAACGTATCAATCCAGTAGGAGGCTCCTCAAAAGTCTCACACACCTACATAAACAAACAAAGAACTCGCAACCAACGCAATAAAGGGGTTGTCAATCCCTTCACGGCCACTTGCGAAAGTGAGATCTGATAAAGATAGTATGATAAGATAAATATATTTTTGGTATTTTATATTATATATGCAAAAAGTAAAGATGCAAATAAAAGTAGATTGAAAGCAAATACGATAAAAGATAGACCCGGGGGCCATATGTTTCACTAGAGGCTTCTCTCAAGATAGCATAAGTATTACGGTGGGTGAACAAATTACTGTCGAGCAATTGATAGAAAAGCGAATAATTATGAGATTATCTAGGCATGATCATGTATATAGGCATCACGTCCGCAACAAGTAGACCGACTCCTGTCTGCATCTACTACTATTACTCCACACATCGACCGACTCCTGCCTGCATCTAGAGTATTAAGTTCATAAAGAACAGCGTAACGCATTAAGTAAGATGACATGATAAAGAGGGATAAACTCATGCAACATGATATAAACCCCATCTTTTTATCCTCGATGGCAACAATACAATACGTGCCTTGCAACCCTTTCTGTCACTGGGTAAGGACACCACAAGATTGAACCCAAAGCTAAGCACTTCTCCCATTGCAAGAAAGATCAATCTAGTAGGCCAAACAAAACTGATAATTCGAAGAGACTTGCAAAGATAACTCAATCATACATAAAAGAATTCAGAGGAGATTCAAATATTTCTCAGAGATAAACTTGATCTAAACCCACAATTCATCGGATCTCGACAAACACACCGCAAAAAGAGTTTACATCGAATAGATCTCCACAAGGGAGGGGGAGAACACTGTATTGAGATCCAAAAAGAGAGAAGAAGCCATCTAGCTAATAACTATGGACCCGAAGATCTGTGGTAAACTACTCAAAACTCATCGGAGGGGCTATGGTGTTGATGTAGAAGCCCTTCGTGGTCGATTCCCACTCCGGCGGAGCGCCGGCGATGGCTCCAAGATGGAATCTCGCGGATACAGAATGTTACGGTGGTGGAAATTGTGTTTCGTTGGCTCCCTGGATGTTTTCGGGGTATGTAGGCTTATATAGGAGGAAGAAGTATGTCGGTGGCCGCTCGAGGGGCCCACGAGACAGGGGCGCGCCCACGAGGGGTGGGCGCGCCCTCCTATCTCGTGGCCGCCTTGGCTGCTTCTTGGCTTGCACTCCAAACTCTCCGGATCACGTTCGTTCCAAAAATCATGCTCCCGAAGGTTTCATTCCGTTTGGACACCGTTTGATATTCCTTTTCTTCGAAATACTGAAATAGGCAAAAAAAACAACAATATGGGCTGGGCCTCCGGTTAGTAGGTTAGTCCCAAAAATCATATAAATGTGTAAAATAAAGCCCATAAACATCTAAAACAGGTAATATAATAGCATGGAACAATAAAAAATTATAGATATGTTGGAGACGTATCATTGTGCACAAACTACTGTGTTATCCGTATGAAGTTCATCCACGGTCAAATCTTTGCACCAACTTATAGGAACACTTATGCAAGATGAGTTGTGGCAATTGCGGGATGGACGCGGGTGAATTAACAATGACCTTTTAGAACTAACTTGCTTATGTGGTTATGCCATATGCATGGTAGGATATAGGTTCAATTCGTTTCGTCCATCACCACTAATAGAAAACATGGCTTACGTTCGGGGCAGATAAGCCCATTAGTCCCGGTTACGTCACGAACCGGGACCCATGGGCCCATTGGTCCTGGTTTGTGAGGCCAGGGGGCCTGCCGGGCCTCGTGGGGGCATTGGTCCCGGTTCGTCTGGCCCCTTTGGTCCAGGTTGGTTGGACGAACCGGGACCAATGGGCCTCGATCCTGGCCCACCACTATTGGTACCGGTTGGTGGCTTGAACCGGGACCATAGGGTGGTCTTTAGTCCTGGTTCCAGCCACGAATCAGGACCAATGTACCAGCGAAGGGAGAGGGCATTTGTGTGTAAAACATTATAAGCAAAAAGAATTTTCATAAAATAAATAAAAAAAGCAAAAAAGAAAAGAAAATAAATAATTAGTAACAAAATAAAATAAATAAGTAGAAACAAAAAAAATTAATAAATAAGTACAAACAAAATAAACTTTAATAAAGTAAAATAAATAAACTTTAATAAAATAAAAGAAAATAGCAACAGTAAGTAGAAATAAATAAAATAAATAAAGAAAAAAAGAAAGAATTTTCATAAAATAAATAAAAATAGAAAAAAAGAAGAGAAAATAAATAAGTAGAAACAAAATAAACTTTAATAAATAAGTAAAAAAATATAAACTTTTATAAACCTCTAGTATTATTGAAATTAAAATTAGATAAAATTTATGCAACGAAAATTGTCGAAGTATTTTCTGTTCAAAACATTAATAGCAAAAAGAATTTTCATAAAATAAATAAAAAAAGAAAAAAAAAAATAGTTGTCATAAAATAAATAAAAATAGAAAAAAAGAAGACAAAAGAAAGAAGTAGAAACAAAATAAACTTTAATAAAGTAAAATAAATAAACTTTAATAAAATAAAAGAAAATAGAAACAGTAAGAAGAAATAAATAAAATAAATAAAGAAAAAAAGAAAGAATTTTCATAAAATAAATAAAAAAAGAAAAAAAAAAATAGTTGTCATAAAATAAATAAAAATAGAAAAAAAGAAGACAAAAGAAAGAAGTAGAAACAAAATAAACTTTAATAAAGTAAAATAAATAAACTTTAATAAAATAAAAGAAAATAGAAACAGTAAGAAGAAATAAATAAAATAAATAAAGAAAAAAAGAAAGAATTTTCATAAAATAAATAAAAAAAGAAAAAAAAAAATAGTTGTCATAAAATAAATAAAAATAGAAAAAAAGAAGACAAAAGAAAGAAGTAGAAACAAAATAAACTTTAATAAAGTAAAATAAATAAACTTTAATAAAATAAAAGAAAATAGAAACAGTAAGAAGAAATAAATAAAATAAATAAAGAAAAAAAGAAAGAATTTTCATAAAATAAATAAAAAAAGAAAAAAAAAAATAGTTGTCATAAAATAAATAAAAATAGAAAAAAAGAAGACAAAAGAAAGAAGTAGAAACAAAATAAACTGTAATAAATAAGTAAAAAAATATAAACTTTTATAACCCTCTAGTATTATTGAAATTAAAATTAGATAAAATTTATGCAACGAAAATTGTCGAAGTATTTTCTGTTCAAAACATTAATAGCAAAAAGAATTTTCATAAAGAAATTTTTGTTAGAAACTTTAAAAGCTAAAAGAATTACCAAAAATAATTTCTTGTTAGAAACTAAAATAAAAAAAATATGTTTTTGAATATAATGATAAAAAACAGTAATATTAAATAGCAGGAAAAAGAATCACTCAAAAATCTATTTTTACAGTAAAGCTATTCAAAAACTAGTGATTCACACAAATTTCCAAAAATTCAAATTTAAACTATTCAAATTGGAAAACAAATGGCACTAACAGAAAGTTTATAATTTTTATTACCTAAAAGAAAAAAGAATCACTGAAAAACTAGTAAATATTTTGATGTAAGTAGAAACAAAATAAAATAGAAAAATAAAAAAATAAAAAAAAAGTGCCACCTACTGGGCCACCACGGCCTAAATACGACTAGAAACCCAACCATGGGCCAGGTTATGAACTTATTTCTTTAAGACTCCCATGAACCTGTCAAAGGGGAACATATTGTGTAGAAATACAGGACCCAAAACGTTAATCTCTTTGGAGAAGTGAACTAGGACGTGCGTCATGATGTTGAAGAAGGATGGTGGGAACACCAAATCGAAAATGACAAGACATTGCACCAAATCATTCTCTAACCTTGGTATGATTTCTGGATCGATTACCTTCTGAGAGATTCCATTGAGGAATGCACATAAATTCACAATGGCCAATCGAACGTTTTCCGATAGAAGCCCCCTCAATGCAACCGGAAGCAGTTGCGTCATAATCACGTGGCAGTCATGAGACTTTAGGTTCTGGAACCTTTTCTCTGCCATATTTATTATTCCCTTTATATTCGACGAGAAGCCAGACGGTACCTTCATACTGAGCAGGCATTCAAAGAAGATTTCCTTCTCTTCTTTGGTAAGAACGTAGCTGGCATGACCCTGATGCATGCCGTCTTTTCTGTGCATATGTTGCTGGTCCTCCCGCGCCTCCAGTGTATCTTTTGTCTTCCCACACACGCCCAAGAAGCCAAGCAGGGTCACGCAAAGATTCTTCGTCACGTGCATCACGTCGATTGCGGAGCGGACCTCTAGATCTTTCCAATAGGGCAGATCCCAAAATATGGATTTCTTCTTCCACATGGGTACGCGTCCGTCAGCGTCATTCGGAACAGGTTGTCTGCCACGACCCTTTCCAAAGACTACCTTGAAATCCTTGACCATATCATGTACATCAGCACCAGTACGGTGGCGAGGCTTCGTCCGGTAATCCGCCTCACCTTTGAAATGCTTGCCTTTCTTTCTTACGGGATGCCTGCTCGGAAGAAATCGTCGATGTCACAGGTACACATTCTTCCTGCAATTATCCAAATATATATTGTCGGTATCATCCAAACAGTCTGTGCATGCACGGTATCCCTTGTTTGTCTTTCCTGAAAGGTTACTGAGAGCAGGGCAATCATTGATGGTCACGAACATCAACGCCTTTAGGTCAAATTCTTCCTGTTTGTGCTCATCCCAGGCACGTACACCTTTTCCATTCCATAGCTCTAAGAGTTCTTCAACTAATGGCCTTAGGTACACATCAATGTCGTTGCCGGGTTGCTTAGGGCCTTGGATGAGCACTGGCATCATAATGAACTTCCGCTTCATGCACAACCAAGGAGGAAGGTTATACATACATAGAGTCACAGGCCAGGTGCTATGGTTACTGCTCTGCTCCCCAAAAGGATTAATGCCATCTGTGCTTAGACTAAACCATACGTTCCTTGCGTCACCTGCAAACTCCTCCCTGAACTTTCTCTCCATTTTCTCCAAAGTGACCCGTCATCGGGTACTCTCAACTTTTCGTCTTTCTTGCGGTCTTATCTGTGCCATCGCATTGCCTTGGCATGCTCTTTGTTTTGGAACAAACGTTTCAACCGTGGTATTATAGGAGCATACCACATCACCTTGGCAGGAATCTTCTTCCTGGGGCGCTCGCCCTCGACATCACCAGGGTCATCAAGGCTGATCTTATAGCGCAATGCACCGCATACCGGGTACGCATTCAAATCCTCGTACTCACCGCGGTAGAGGATGCAGTCATTAGGGCATGCATGTATCTTCTACACCTCTAACCCTAGAGGGCAGACAACCTTCTTTGCTTCGTACGTACTCTCGAGCAATTCGTTGTCCTTTGGAAGCATATTCTTTATCATTACAAGCAACTTTCCAAATCCCTTGCCAGATACACCATTCTCTGCCTTCCATTGCAGCAATTCCAGTGTGGTGCCCAGCTTTTTCTTGTCAGCTTCGTAATTCGGGTACAACAATTTCTTGTGATCCTCTAACATGCGCTGCAACTTCTTCTTCTCCTTTTCACTTGCGCAGTTTCTCTTTGCATCGGCAATGGCCCGACCTAGATCACCAGTGGGCTCATCTGATGCCTCTTCTTCAGCTTCTTCCTGCATTGCCGGCTCAGCTTCTTCCCCCATTGGCGGCTTAGCTTCTTCCCCCATTATTGTAACATCCTATTCAGGGACCCATGGCCAGGATAGCTGCCGTCGTCCTCTTCTTCTTCATTGTCTTCCATCATAACCCCTCTTTCTCCGTGCTTTATCCAAACATTATATTGGGGCATGAAACCGGACTCAAACAGGTGGATGTGAATGGTTTTTAACTTAGAGTAATTCTGATCCTTCTTGCAGCCAGCAGATGGACAAGGCATAAAACCATCCTCCCGCTTGTTTGCCTCAGCCGCAATATGAAAAGTATGCACGCCATTAATGAACAGGGGAGAGCATCGGTCATCATACATCCATTGCCGGCTCATCTTCATTACACAACACTGAAAAGACCAAATTAATACAAGTTCATACATAAAGTTCATACATGCATAAAGTTCACACAACACTTAAATGCAACATACAAATAACTCTCTAGCTAAAGCATTTAAATGCAATAACAAATGCGATCAAGATCGCAACTAAGGTAACAATTGATCCAACAGCAAAATGATACCAAGCCTCACTATCAATGGCATATTTTCTAATCTTCCTAATCTTCAAGCGCATTTTCTCCATCTTGATCTTGTGATCATCGATGACATCGGCAACATGCAAATCCAATTCCATCTTCTCCCCCTCAATTCTTTTAAATTTTTCTTTCAAATACTCGTTTTCTCTTTCAACTAAATTTAACCTCTCGACAATAGGGTCGATTGGAATTTCCGGTTCACATACCTCCTAGATAAAAATATATATGTCAACTTGATGGGCATAATTTGTCATAAACACGAAATGCAACAAATAGTTTTAAAAGAGAATATACACATCTGAATCATAACACGGACGAGGGCCGACCGGGACGGATATCAAAACCATGGCACTATGTATAACAAACAACGTATGGGTAAGATAATTATACAAGTAACTATATACCTAAATCACACAAACATGATTTTTTATATAAAAAAGATAAGAACAAGAGGCTCACCACAAGGTGGTGCCGGCGACAGGTCGGTGCGGACGACCGACGGTGGTTAGGACGGAGACGGGAAGGCACTAAGTAAACCACACCCACATATGCAAACTAAGAGTTATTTTGAGCTCGAATTGCATATAAATCAAATAAACTACAACATATAATTCCTCCCAAATTACTAAAAACCACAAATTAATCACTATATAAAGCATTGCAAGAGCTAATCTAGCAATGAGAGATGAAAGGAAAAAGTTGCTAACCTTTGTGATCACTTGAATGGATGGGGGCCTTCAAATCTTGACAAAATTTGGGCAAATGTGTGATGAGCTCGAGGAAGAGGGGAAGAACAGAGAGGAGAGGGGAAAGGGGAAGAACAGAGCGAGCTTGATCGCGGGTGGACGAAGGGTTTATATATGAGTACCTTTACTACCGGTTCATGGCACGAACCGGTACTAAAGGTGCTGGAGGGGCCCTAGTCTGACAACATCCTGCCACCACTCTCTTCAATACCGGTTCGTGGAACGAACCGGTGCTAAAGGTTCGCCACGAACCGGTACTAATGAGAGCGGCCCGTCTAGCCGTTGGAACCGACACTAATGGTCACATTAGTGCCGACTCAAATACAAACCGGGACTAATGAGCTGAACATTAGACCCTTTTTCTACTAGTGCATAGGCGCTGATCGCATCAACACCGCCCCGAGCCCTACAAGAGCAACCAGTGCCTCAACGGGACCACGCCACCATGAAGAGATGAAGCCGCATATGACGAACAGTTGGCTTCAAGGCGGCACCTTCAGGAAGGATATGACACCGGAGCGCCACCACCGCTCGATCTGAGGATCAGAGTTTCCCCTGGAGCCGCACGACAGGTAGTGAGAGCCGTGATGACGCCTTCAAGAAGGGAACGAGTTTCACCATCACCGGTCCGTCCGAAGATAAAGTAGGTTTTCACCCCGGCCAACACTCACCGCCACAGAGCGCCACACCCTAGCAACCACGCCGCCCACACAGTTGTGGCCTCCGAGCAACACCAAGCCACGGGCTCTGTAGATGAGCACCGCGCTACCACCACCAAGGTCGCCGCCTTCGCATCCAAGACCTTGTTGACACCACCTCACCCGAGATCCGGCGCTACCCCAACCGAAGAGACGAGCGGAAAACTCATGCCTTTCACACCCCTGGGCAGCCCCCAGCGCCAAGAGCCAACAGGCCGGCCAAAACAGGCCTCCATCGACCCGTCCTGCTGCACCAGGCATGGGACGAGCTTGGTCCAGCGGCACCGTGTGTGAGATGAGGTCGGTCCTGCTGCACCGTGCGCGAGACGAGCTCGGTCCTGCTACACCATGCACGAGACAAGATAGGTCCTGCCGCACCGGTCGCGAGACAAGCGATGGACCGCAGCTGGGAGAAGGACAACCTTCGACGAAAGTAGCGCCTAGACGACGAGGAGAGGAATCGAAGGCTGACAAAGGCTGCCTACGAGCGAGAAGATGCCGGAACAAGCCAACCGCCGCCAGAATCAAACAGCCACCTCGCGAGCCACCCACCAACAGGCCGACGCCGGAGAAGACAGTCCGACCACCGCCATGAGCCACCACCACGCCGTGGCAGCCCAGATCCACACCAGGACCCTGAAGGCCAGCACCGAGTTGCCCGCCGGCTGCCATGGGCCAGATCGCCGCCAACACCGCCGCCAGCCGCAGCAGTAGCGCACCGCCGTGGTCCACAATCATGGCCACGACCCCACCAGGCCGCAGCCAGCCCCCGCGCCGCCCGACGCCCACACGGCCGCCAGACCAGAATGGTGCTGGACGGGGCCGCCGCCGCCAAGCTTGCAGCACCGCCCCGGACACCAGCCGAGGCCTCACCGCTGCCATGGCGCCATCTGCAGCCCGTGTCGCCATGCAGCCAGATCTGGCGGAGCCGCGCCCGCACCATCCGCCACCACCGGCCGCCCGGCATGCTCCGCCACCACAACACCCACCGAGCAACCAACAGTTGTCGTCGTCACACAGCTTTGGCTCCCCGCCATGACGCAGTGCCCGTCGCCAGCGCCGCGCCCCAGCCCGGCTGCCCCGTCCCGCGTCAGGGCCCCAAGCGAGAGAACGAAGTCTCCCCGCCGGCGCCGGCGCCAGCCGCGCTTCGCCAGGCTGCACCCTCTAGTGGCAGCGAGGGAGGGAGGGGAAGAGGAGGGGGAGCCTCGGTGGCGGCGGCTAGGGTTCCGTCCTGGCCGCCCACGCGGGGGGGGGGGGGGGGGGGGGGGGGGGGCGGGGGGGGGGGGGGGGGGGGGGGGGGGCGGGGGGGGGGGGGGGGGGGGGGGGGGGCGGGGGGGGGGGGGGGCGGGGGGCGCCGGGGGGGGGCGGGGGGGGGGGGGGGGGGGGGGGGGGGCGGGGGGGGGGGGGGGCGGGGGGCGCCGGGGGGGGGCGGGGGGGGGGGGGGGGGGGGGGGGGGGCGGGGGGGGGGGGGGGCGGGGGGCGCCGGGGGGGGGCGGGGGGGGGGGGGGGGGGGGGGGGGGGCGGGGGGGGGGGGGGGCGGGGGGCGCCGGGGGGGGGCGGGGGGGGGGGGGGGGGGGGGGGGGGGCGGGGGGGGGGGGGGGCGGGGGGCGCCGGGGGGGGGCGGGGGGGGGGGGGGGGGGGGGGGGGGGCGGGCCCGGGCGGGGGGGCGGCGGGTCCCGGCCGGGCCCCCCCCGGGGGGGGGGGGGGGGGGCGGGGGAGGGGGCAAGAGGGTCGCGGTCAAGGTTTTCCTCAGTCAGCAGAGAGTCGGTTATTATTTTCCGCCTTATGCATACATTCAATCATGTCATCTACGTCATTTCCAAATTGTCCGGTCAAATGCATGTGATTGGTGAAGATAGAGAAAGAGAGAAATATAAAAGAAAGGATAAATAAATAGAAAAAGTGGTCTGGAGTGGGCCGCATCCTGCATGGAGTGACACCCGCGGCCTAATGCCCACTACTACTACTCAGAGGCAAAGCAGTGATAGGCGCTGCCAAAGGACCGCCGCCTCCCATGATAGACATGTGGCCTACTAAACCAACCTCTCTTCTCTTCTATTCGCAAGTGCGTCCGAGACAAATAATGGCATCCACCTTGCTGGAGAGAAGGATGGCGGCGAGGCGACCTGGTCGGAGGTTTGGGGCTCGTCGATGGCGGGGGCGGGCGGCGCCGCTCCTTCCTCACAACCATCCAACAGGATCGTAGCAAACAACTGTGGTGTTTTGTTTTGCAACAGCCAGCCTGTTGCAGAAACAACAATCATGTTGCAAAAACATTCTCCGTAATACCATATAGAGGTGAAGACAAAGAAAAATAATAATCTGCTACAACACTTGAGTTGCAAAGTTTTTCTGCAATAATACCTATGTTGCAAAAAAAGTGAAGACAGAAAAAAATTCTGCAACACAACCTATGCTGCAAAAATATATTCCCACAGCCCAACCTATGCTGCAAAAAAATCACAACACAATCTCTGTTACAAGTGTTTCCGTAATAAGATCATTGTTGCAAGAAGTGAAAGACGTTCAGCCGTTTTATTTTGTCATATCAGACAGCTCGCGAGGCGGCAGATCTTTTAAAATAATCCGCCGGCTGACGAGTAGCAGCTCCCAATAATTAATTCATTTGTTTTCCTTTTGCAACAAGTTTTTTATGGCAATAGTTGACGGTATTTCATTTCATTGTTCGAAAAGGCAACCATTTATTTATCGAATAATAAGAAAAATCACAGCGAAAGAGAAAAACTGTGCGGATGCTCCCGCTCGCGGCACCGGCGTCGACGACCCCGGCTCGCGCTGGCCCCCTGCCTAGCAATTGAGAGGAGATTTGTGTGTGTGTGTGTGTGTGTGTGTGTGTGTGTGTGTGTGTGTGTGTGTGTGGGGTGGGGGCGGGGCGAGCTAAGATAGTAATACTAGCTACATAGCGGAAAAATGCTCAAAAAAGTATATAGCGGAAAGTGCATTTGGTGGACGAAAATTATTTCTTTTTCAACGCTGCTGTAGCCAGCCCCGGGCAACAGGTTTCTTCGTTCACTGTATAGTTTTCTACTGTAGCGTTGAAGTTGGCCCTGGGCGTGGTGCTAGCCTGGCTACGCCATTGCACGCAGACGCTCATACATACACACACACTCATTCCTATGAACGCCCGTACGCACACCCTATCCCACTACTGCATGAATGCTTAGTAGTGGCGGGTGCCTAAAGCCCAGCAGTGGCGAGCAAGGCTCTTTGGCCGCCCGCCACTGACCTCTTGCCACTGCTAAGGGGTCATCAGTGGCGAGCAGCGCTATATGCCCGCCTGTGTCGTCCCTGTCGTAGCTGTAGCGGACAGCCATACCTATGGCGGGCAAGGCTGCGCGCCCGCCAGTACTCTCTATGGTTTGAGCGGCGGGCCTTTGTTAGTGCCCCCCACTAATTGACGCACCAGGATGGAATAAAAGTCGCTGCCGTTACAACATATATTATGCTCCCACAACAGCGTTAGATGATGCAAATAGGGGACAGTTAACAATTAAATGCGAGCAAATCAGGAATAAAACTAGTGGTAATCACTTAAAATAAAGAACTAGAAGTACATTAAGAATAAACGAGTTACACAAAATACATTGTCATCAACTACATAGTGCAGGACGCAAAATATGTTTAGTCACGGTTTCAGTTTTGCCCGCTCCAATGCACTAGGTAAGGATCTTTTGTTGGTTGGACGCATCTTCTTCGGAGTTATTATAGAATAGGCCAGACGACAAGCGGACCTCTTTGTTTATGATAGCCGCGAACATGACTTGTAGTTTTTTGAGCACTAAGCCAGCTTTGGGCAGATTGTTTTGTACTTCTTGACCCCATTTGAGGATTTTATCATGATGATTTAACATTTTTGCGGAGCGTATGAATTCTTCCATGTGAATGCAGGTGTAGAAGCCACATGTCAAGACTAGTCGGCGGTTGTTTCATACAAGATAGAGTGTTTCATCTCAAGGCAATCATTTTCTTTCCCCTTCCTTTGTAGTTTTCCTCAACCGTGTGGCCTCCCGTAGTATTCCAATCAAAAAGACAATCATCGAGAAGGTCCTTCAGGAGGGACCAATCTTTTCCGGGGCTCTTTGTGGAATCCAGCATGTAACAATTGCACCTTTGCCGTCTTAGCACTAGGAGAACCAATGGTTGCTGCACAAAAGAGGATAAACATAACGCGCGATCATGAGAAAGTTAAAAAATTTGAGACGTCAAAAAAATATATGAGGGAAAGGTACAAAAGCGAAAGCGTAAGCCAAAAAGAGACGTACATGGGTTGGTACGGCACGAGGAGGAAGTTTTAACCTTGTTCTGTTGCATGAAATCCAGAAGGTAGCTCTTCATGCATCGCCTCCCTTCCTCATTTAAATTTCGTCCGAGAAAACAAACTCCAAGATTTTCAGGAAATGAACTAGTCCGAAGCTGCCAATTAGGTGATTCTACCACTTATCCATGTTGGAGCATACCCCTTTTTTTCCTAGTTGTTACAAACCCGTGGGTCCCCGTATCCTTCCTCCTCTGTTCTGCCATCGACCAAGACATGAGAGAGGCGATGCCGCCGCATGGATCCAACTGTTGCATCCCTTCCCCTCTGGCTGCTCTCCACGGATCCAGCTGCCTCACCTCTCCCCTACCTCCTTCCACTGTCCTCCTCTCCCAGGAGGCATTTCTTTCTTATTTGGTGGAAAGTTTTGCTCAAATCATGTGTGTACCATCCCGGCCAGAATGTGTACTATGTATGTATGTATTTTTTTTCGATAAAGGGTGAATTTTATTGTCTATGTTAGATGCAAGCGTTCCTACTCCTCGATGAGGAGCCGCGTTGGTTTATATTGATAAGAGACAGGAACCGCCCCTGTCGTGGCTTACAAGGCAGTACCGATCGTTTCTATGATTCGGTCGTTACAACAAGAGGAGATAGATACGAGGGGGAGAGGGAGAGATAGAGTTTGTTGAGATTACAATACAGTAGATTCTATCTCTATTTCTAACACCCTCCCTTAATCTCAACTATCCTATATTAAGATTCCTCTTGAACTCCTCAAATGGTTTGATGGACAATGCCTTAGTAAAGCCGTCTGCTACCTGATCTTTGGATGGAATAAACCTGATGTCCAGTTTCTTCTCTGCAACCCTTTCTCTCACAAAATGAAAATCAATCTCAACGTGTTTAGTTCTACCATGAAACACTGGGTTAGCAGAGAGATAGGTGCCTCCCAAATTATCACACCATAAGCATGAAGTGCGGTGTTGCTTGACACCCAACTCATTAAGTAATGATTCCACCCAAATGATCTCAGCAGTTGCATTAGCCAGTGACTTATATTCAGCCTCTGTACTTGACCTTGACACTGTAGCCTGTTTCCTGGCACTCCAAGAAATAAGATTAGATCCAAAGAATATTGCAAATCCTCCAGTTGACCTCCTGTCATCACTGCATCCTGCCCAGTCAGCATCAGAAAAAGCACTGACAAGAGTGGAGCTGGAACGTTTAAACTGAAGTCCTAGGCTTACAGTGTACTTTATATATCGTATGATTCTTTTAACAGCTGTCCAGTGTACAGTAGTAGGTGCATGTAGATACTGACAAACCTTGTTAACAGCGAATGATATATCTGGCCTTGTCAGTGTCAAGTACTGTAAGGCACCCACAGCACTCCTATACCTCGTGATCTCTTCTTCCTTTAGAGGTTCCCCTTCAAAAGCTGAAAGTTTTTCTGAAGAGGACAAGGGTGTAGGTGAAGGCTTACAATCCTTCATTCTCATGAGAGTCAGAAGCTCAGTAGCATACTTTTCCTGATTCATTACTGTGCCATCTGGAATCTTCTTCACCTCAATGCCCAGGAAGAAGTGTAGATCACCAAGATCTTTCAAGGCAAACTCTGAACTTAAATCATGAAGTAGAGCATTAGTAGCACTTGATGAAGAACTGGCAACTATAATGTCATATATCAAAACAAATATGACTGTGTTTGCCTTATTATAGATGAAGAGTGATGTGTCAGCTTTAGATGCAACAAATCCAAGACACCTTAGCTGAGAACTTAACCTTGAGTACCATGCTCTTGGTGCCTGTTTTAGGCCATAAAGGGCCTTGTCAAGCTTACACACATAGTGGGGTGTTTACTTGTTTTCATACCCAGGTGGTTGTCGCATGTAAACCTCCTCTTCCAGAACACCATGCAAAAACGCGTTCTGTACGTCTAGCTGCCTCAAGCTCCATCCCCTGGAAACAGCAATAGCTAACACAAGCCTAATAGTTGCAGCTTTAACAACAGGACTAAATGTGTCCTCATAATCCAGACCATAACGCTGTTTTAAACCTTTTGCGACCAGACGTGCCTTATACCTGTCAATCGAGCCATCTGCCTTTTTCTTGATTCTATATACACACTTACAGTCAATAACATTTTTACCTTGCTGCTCAGGTACAAGATGCCACGTTTTATTTTTCATGAGTGCAGAGTACTCTTCATCCATTGCATTTTTCCACCCTGAATCTTAAAGTGCTTCTTCCAATCTAGTCGGCTCTCCTGCAACACATAACATGCCATAGCATATAGTACCATCTGTTCTAACTTTTGGATTCTTTATACCTTTCTGAAGACGAGTTGTGACACGCGAGACTGGCACTGGCTATGGCTGAACAGGCGACCGTGCCACAGAAGATCCAGATGATGCACCAGATTCTCTGGATCCACTTTGCATAGCTGATTCGCCGCCTGATTCTGTGGCCTCCGGTGTGTTCGCGTTGATACTGGCAGACTCTGTAGCCGCAGCCCCGCGCGATGCAGAAGATCCCGAAGGCGTCGCTGTCACCTGGACCGCACGCGATCCCGAGCCAACCGCCCGCGATCCCGAGCCGACCGTCTCAGGCTGGAGACCGGTCGTGGTGGGCCACCCGCACATGGGACGCGGAGCCGGCCCACTGTCCGGCGACGTGTCGTGCTGGCGCTGGCCTCTGGCGGGCGCGCGGTCCGGAGTTGATCGCTGCATGCGATCCAAGGACGCCAGGCACTGCGGCGTCGCAGGTTGCGCCGGATCTACCTCGTGGTCTGCGCCTGCCTCTTCTCCCTCCAACACATGCAATATAGGGCCGTTTTGTGCCAAATCTTGATTGTTTTGAGCACCGTTTTCTCCTGCGTTTTCTCCATGACCCTGCACATGAATAGATGCACCACTAGAACTGATTGAAGTGTCATATTGGTCAGTACAATCATCGCCCCCTTGCTCAAAATTCCGAAGGTTTGGAGGAAGAAGAAGGATTTCTTTCTTAAGAATGGCTCCGGCGTTAGGGTGAAGAGAGGCAAAAGGGAAAATGGACTCATCGAAAACGACATCACGGTATATATAAACTCTGCCAGTAGAAACATCTAGGCACTTTACTCCTTTGTGAATAGGACTATATCCCAGGAAAACACATCGTTTGGAACGGAAAGCAAGCTTGAATGAGTTATATGGCCGTAGGTTAGGCCAGCATGCACAACCAAAGACACGCAAAGACTTGTAATTTGGGCTAGTGCCAAAAAGACGTGTGATAGGAGTCTCAAATTTGATGACTTTGCTAGGGAGCAAGTTGATGAGATGTGTGGCAGTTAAGAATGCTTCATCCCAGAATTTTAGTGGCATAGATGCATTTGCGAGTAGAGCTAGGCCTACTTCAACAACATGATGGTGTTTTCTTTCTGCTGAACCATTTTGCTGGTGCGCATGGGGGCATGCAACATGATGAGAAATGCCAAGTTGCTGAAAGAAGGAATTCAGTTTCCTGTATTCACCTCCCCAGTCGGTTTGCATGGCGATGATCTTAGTGTCTAGTTTTCTTTCAACAAGATTTTTAAAGTTTGTGAAAACTTGAAACACTTCAGACCGTTTCTTAAGAAGATAGATCCATGTAAACTTGCTATAATCATCAATAAAGCTTACATAATATGAGTATCTACCGACTGAAGTAGGAGCTGGCCCCCAAACATCTGAGAAAACTAGTTGCAAGGGTGCAGTAGATATGCTAGTAGATACAGGGTATGGAAGTTGATGGCTTTTAGCCTGTTGACATGGATCACAAATCGACTCACTTATCTCATGAGAAATAGGAAGTTTATTCTTGCTAAGAACAAATTTAACAATGACTGATGAAGGGTGACCTAATCTACTATGCCACTTGGATGATGAAGGCTTGATAGCGACAAACACTCGTTTATTCGATGATGATGACGAAGATATAAGTGGGTAGAGACCTCCCACGCATTTGCCCCTAAGAAGGATTCTCCTCGTGTCCAAGTCCTTTAACAAAAAGAAATAAGGGTAAAATTCAATAAGGACACGATTATCTAAGGTAAATCGATGAACGGAAAGAAGATTTTGTGAGGCTTCAGGAACATGAAGAACTTTGTTTAGATGCAAGGTTTTTTTAGGGGTTTTAACGATTGAATGACCAATATGAGCAACTTTCATACCAGAACCCTTGCGGTGTGTACTTGATCATGTCCATGGTACTTCTCCTTGAACGTCAACTTGTCCAGCTCGCCGGTGATGTGATGTGAAGCACCGGTATCTGCGTACCAGTTCGTGTCGACGCCATAGGAGTTGGTGACCATGTTTGCACTCTTCTCCTAGGGTTCATCTTCATCATACCTATGCCAACAATCACGAGCACCTCCTGGATGATGTTTGTAGCAGATTTGACATTCTGGATAGTCATGTGCTTGCTGCTGTCGTTGTTTTTGTGGGTGACCGCGGCCACCTCTGCCGCCGCCATGGCCACCAGATGGAGTCGGGGAAGGACGCCTGCCACGGCCACGCCCCCTGCTGCTGCTGCGCCCGCGGCCCCTGCTGTAGCCGCGTCCGCGCCCCCTGTACGCCAAGTTTGCAGAGGTTTTGAAACCCCCGTCAGGACCATCGCCAAGCATCTCGACTCGCTGATCGAACGCCGCGATCTGAGCAAACAAGTCATCAACTGTGATCTGGTTCTTGATTGCGCCAATAGCTGCCACAACAGGATCATAATCTCTGTCAAGGCCGGCGAGAACATAATCCACCATCTCTGGATCCGAGACGGGGCGTCCTGCCGCTGCGAGTTCGTCCCCCAGGTTCTTCATCCTGGATATGTAGGCGCTGCTGGACATGGAGCCCTTCTTCGTGTTGGTGATGGCAATCCGCAGATTGGTGAAGCGGGATTGGGACTGCGAGGAGAACAAGGTGGTGATGGCAGTCCAGAGATCAAAGGTTGTCTCCTTGCTCGCAACCTGGGCGAGGATCTCCATTGACAAGGAGTTCAGAAGATGACTCAGAACCTGTTGATCCTTTGATATCCACTTTGCATACAGCGGATTGGGCTCCGTGGTGACGGTTTTGTCCGTCTGCTCTCGCTGCACCGTCTTCGGTGGCGCGACGTCTGACCTGTCGAGGAGGCCGGTGACCTGCGCTCCTCGCAGGCCCGGCATGACCTGTGCCTTCCACAGGATGTAGTTGGTTTTGGTAAGTTTCTCGGATGGTAGGGCTCCGAGGTTGAGGATGACGGTGGATGAGGACGACATGGCGATGGCAAGGGTGAACGAGGAAGAAAGCTTCTGGCTAGATCGATGGGAAGAGGATGGCTCTGTATACCATGTTAGATGGAAGCGTTCCTACTCCTCGATGAGGAGCCGCGTTGGTTTATATTGATAAGAGACAGGAACCGCCCCTGTCGTGGCTTACAAGGCAGTACCGATCGTTTCTATGATTCGGTCGTTACAACAAGAGGAGATAGATACGAGGGGGAGAGGGAGAGATAGAGTTTGTTGAGATTACAATACAGTAGATTCTATCTCTATTTCTAACAGGCTAAAATGGAGCATCGAGAAGATACAATATGAGCACACACCTGGCCTCTGCATAACTAGGATGCACACAGCCAACCCAACACACACACATAAACACGCCAACAACTAGCAAGGTCACAAGACCAAAAGCTATGCATAGGCATGGAAAAAAGAAAAAGAAAAAGTAAAAAGCTCCAAAGAGATCAGATCAACAATCGACAAACTACAACTGAGACCATGTCCGCACTAACCATGGACATCACATGGAGGCCGATGATCTTCAACATCAACGCCTTGAAGGAAGCGACACTCAAGCGCCGCCGTCACCGGATCCAACCACAAAGGCCAGAATCAAAGTTTTCACCCTGAATAATAGTCTGAACATAACTGAGCAATGCGTCCAACAAAGTAACGACATAGAAAACATCGCCATTGCCAGGTATGACCACTCGGGTCTGACCTAGGCTTTCGCCCCGGAGCTCGAGACCAGGTGCTCACAGCACCACCATCAAAACCATGCATGTGTTGTCGCCACCACTATTCTGCAATACCAGCAGCTACAATTTGACCGCCGCAACTTCACCAAACATCCCTGTGTGTCAAGTCTTTGTCCATAATTTGTATCACACCACAGAAAGTCATCCACCAGATCAAGAGATAAAACCTCCCGAAGTCTTTTCGATAACCTCGCTGTCATGGATTCATAGGAAGTCAGTACTGAACACTCAGTAGTCACCACTGCCCGGCCAATCTGATAAAAATCACCACCACCAACCGAGGATCGCAATGTCAGCGGCTCGCACCGCACACGCAGAAGGCCACCACATCGCCACAGCCCCACATGCCCAGAGACCGCCGTGGCCGGAGCCGTGCCATTAAAGGTGCACCGCCAAAAGTAGCTGCTGCAGGGGAACGAGCAACATTGCCACAAGAACCATGACGCCGGAGCCACCACCACCGATGGAGTGAGGTGGGCGGCAGACCGGAGAGGTGTCAACAGAGAACAACCGCGAAGCTTGAACTCACTGCCAAAGGAACGCCGTGAAACACAATGTCACCGCAATTCGGAGCAGGCACCGCCGTGGACTGAGGTGGGGGGAGAGCCCGCATACCGCCGGATCCGATCTAGGGGAGAGCCCATGGTCCGCCGGATCCAATCTGGTGGAGAGCCCGTGGTGCATCTTGACGGAACAGAATCATGCGGATCAAAGGAGCCTTCCTAGTGCCTGGTGTAGTGCGCATCACATCCAGAAAGAGAGCCCAGGGAAGCAGCCGCCATTGACCTGGATATTAACTTCCTAGAGTACTTGATGGCACACACCTGGATTGCAAATAGTTTTGCTTGGCCCCGATCTGGATGGATGTGGACGCTGCATGCACTGGCCGAAGATCCGACGCGCGCCGGCGGCGCCGTCAACCGCCGCATGGGAATCCGCCAACGCCTGTCTGGCCGCGAGAGCGTACAGGGAAAGGCCCCGATGCCGCCAGCACCGCACGGGCTTCGCCCGACGGTGACCTCCGGCGGCGGCGAGGGGGAAGAGCAGACGACGGAGGCCGAGGTGGTGTAGATGGGATCACCACCCGTGCCGCCTAGGTTAGGCGACGCGGGTGGAAATATTATTGAATGTTTGTATGTATGAAAATATAAATTATAAGGTATATGAATTATTCGATGAATGCTACAAGTTCTTCCAAGTTTTAAGATTGACCGTTCGTCCATTCCGGGCGTTGTGGACATTTCACTACACTTGTGGTTTTCTACAGCAGCGTATACAATCATTCAACTTATGCGGTAAAATCCACAGCACACAGATTCCCAGAATCTAAGCCACATCTGATACTCGGGAACCTGTAGCCCAAACAATGGGGGCCTAAGATGGTGAAACTTATGCGGTAAGCACTCTTCCAAAGATAGAAAAAACAATAAATCCATCCTAATTCCGTGCAGATATAAATTGATGGGCGTCCACCTTTGCACCCACTGCTAGTCCAGTTTATGTGAAATTCCCTAGGCACTTCAAGAAATGACTGAGAGCTTGGATATTCTCTTGTGATGATAGGATCCATCAAGAGCTCATATTACACACAGATAGATGAGCAGCCAAAGGAGAAAGGTTTTTTGTTTTTTGTGAAGTGTAAACTTGCGTCTTTTCTATGTTTTTATTTCTTTTTTACCTGAATGCTCAACAAACCAAACAGTACACCCATCACAATCCACAGGAAACATAAAGACCTAGATATACAATACAAATAGCTGAAGGGCACAAACTCGTCCGCCAAGGAAGTCGATCGCACCAACCGTATTAAAAATGAAATGTACGTGAGAAAGGTGAAGATACAAGCACCGGCCTTGAATTGATTGCGGTTTCATCAACTCCGGGATGGTTCGGTGATGAGCCATGCCATGTTTCATCCTGCATGCATGGCCATCCACATCGGTGATCAGTCATTCATTGGCACGACTATATAACTGATGTCTATTGGATATTTTGACTGTTCATATATTATTATGTACCTGACTGAGGAGTCGGGGAGTAGGATGCTTTCATGGTGGTGCTCCGAGGATGCGATCTAGCAGCTGCGGGAAGGGCAAGGATGAACCTGGCTGGCCTAGTATAGGGAAGGTGTTGAACGTCCCGCCTGGGGAATTTTCCGCCATGTCGCGCAGAAGCTATCATATGCCGACATGATACATAGATACACATGAGTTCAAATATAATTAATTAGATGGTCGTGATTTGGACTCAAGTAGCTCAGGTCTGATACTTACGCTGTTATCTGCATCCCCGCCAAGTGTAAATGTGTGGACTGGCACTTTGGACATGAAACCCTCGGCTCCATCGAAGAAGTCACCCTTGTTAGCCAACCCATCGGAGAAGAGCAAGATGATGCTATTCCAGTGCCCACGGTAGCTGATCAGTTTATGCGCCTCAGTGAGGCCATACGCCATGTTCTTGGTGCAGGTGGCCTTCGTCTTGCGCTGGCTTTCCTTGTAGCCTTTTTCCTTTGTATCCGCAGAGTCAACCAGTTTGATCTCAGACGTGCAGGTGCTACCTGTTAACATGACATACGTATACCCGAGCCAGCTATCTGCGAAGTGGGTGAGCTTCTCTTGCACCACCCAAAAGACCTCATTGTTTACCCTGACCCAGTTAGGGGTTGCCTCGGTGCAGTCAAATGCATAAACAATTACCACATCCAGTGGCCATCTCCCTGCATCCACATCAGTATTCATTACTGGTCAACTATCATCCAGTCAATCTTATATATACTCTAATAGAAAACCTTGTTTTTTTTAAACTACTGAATTCTGATGGGATTGCATGCTTTTGACTGCTTATCATCATAGATCGTACCAATAATACAAAAAAGTTGGATTGACCACTAATGATGCTCATCATCATTCATAGTGCCATCAGTGTTTCCAAAAAATAAGCATCCAATCCTATTTTCTGTATTAATGACCATTATTAGTGGTCAATCCTGAATCCGGGCAGTTACTACTAGTAGTAGTATCAACGATGGTGCCCATACCTGAATTCGTACTACGGCGTCTATCATCATTCATCGTGCCATTAATGATGCTATCCAGTAGTTGCGAGAAAGGTGCAGATAGACTCGGCTTCTCTGGTGCAGGGAGGGGGCTGAACATGCCGCCTGGTGAATTTTTTGCGATGGTGCGGAGACCCTGTATTGCATGTACACAAGAAACAGGTCAACAAATTGAGGTTAACTAATAAGCTTATCAGGACTTGCGTTAATGTAGCTCTGACTTGATACCAACATTATTATATGTATCCCTGCCAAGAGTGAATGTGTGGACTGGCACTTCAGAGATGAAGTCCTCGGCTCCATCAAAGAATTGGGGATTACTAATCAACCCATCAGAGAAGAGCAAGATGGTGCCATTCAAGTGCCCGTGGTCGCTGATCAGTCTATGTGCCTCCTTGAGGCCTGCCGACATATTCTTTGTGCAGCTGGTCCTTCTCCAGGCCGAGCTTTTCTGGTAGACTTTTTCTTTTGTCTCCTCAGAGTTAACTAGCTTCATATCAGACGTGTAAGTGTTTTGTGTCGACATGACGTATACGAAGCCAAGGCAGCTATTCACACAGTGGGTGAGCTTCCTTTGTACCAACCAGAAGATCTCATTGTCCAGCTTGTACCAGTCCGGGGTCGATGTTGTGCAGTCAAATGCATACACAATCACAACGTCAAGCGGCCATCTCCCTGCACATATTTATCCACTATTCATTACCCACTCAATCAGATGTACGCATCCTATCAAGCATATTTTTATGACAACTCATGAATTCATATTACATCCGACACGAGTGTGTGTGTGTGTGTGTGTGTGTGTGTGTGTGCGTACCTATCTTTGGAGTAGGATGCTTTTCATGATCATCCGCCGTGCGATTGATGATGTTATCAAGTAGTTGCAAGAAGGGCACCGATGGCTGTTTCGGAATAGGGAGGGGGCTGAATTTCCCGCCTGTGGAATTTGCAGCTATGGTGCGAAGACCCTGTGGAATATACACCGAAATAGGCAAAGCAGTAAATAAGCAAGTCAAGATCGGGATTGATATGGGGAATTTGTGATACCGACATGGTTGTATGCATTCCCGCCAAGAGTGAACGTGTGAACGGGCACTTTGGAGATGAAGTCCTCAGCTCCATCAAAGAAGTCACCCTTGTTAATCAACCCATCAGAGAAGAGCAAGATGATGCTGTTCCAGTTCCCACGGTAGTTGATCAGTTTATGTGCTTCTAAGAGGCCAGACGCCATGTTCTTCATGCATGTGGTCCTTGTATAGGCCGAGCTTTTCTTATAGCCGGTTTAAACGGCCATTAGTCGCGGCTGCGCAACCGCGACCAGCAAAGCGCGACTAAAGCCCGCCACCTTTAGTCGCGGCTGCTTACGAACCGCGACTAAAGGCCCGTCCACGTGGGCGCCAGGCGGCCGTCGGGGCGGAGGACCTTTAGTCGCGGTTCTTCTGGCCAACCGCGACTAAAGGCCGCCGCAGGTTTAGGGTTTTTAGCCCCCCCCCCTAAACCTGTTTTCTGTTTAATTTGTTTTGTTTTATTTCTTTTGTGCTTTATTTTAATTTTGAAGGAGTTTCATATATTCTACGGTACTACATACATGCATATGAATGTACAATTTCAAATAAATTTGAAATTAGAACCAAAAAGAATTCAAGAGGAATATACAATATATATTCAATATCATCGGATGACC
>LR880966.1:5857130-5872940 GCA_904067115.1 Aegilops sharonensis
CTCCAACACTTCATGTCATGTTTGTTTCATGCTCTTGGGGCATTTCATCAAACACCTTATGTGCATAAGAGGAACCAAAAGCAAACCTACACCCACTTGTGAAGAGAATGGCTCCAAATGGCTAAGTGTTGGCTGCTGGATGGGTATATATAGGGGAGGGGCTTTAGTCGCGGTTGGCCAGGCCAACCGCGACTAAAGGTGCCCGAAGGCCTTTAGTCGCGGTTGGCCTGGCCAGCCGCGACTAAAGCCCCTCACGTGCACCAGCTGGCCACCGAGCGCCCAGGGCCCAGGCCTTTGGTCGCGGTTCACCTCCAGAACCGCGACTAAAGGTCCCATTAGTCGCGGTTCCTACAGCTTCGCGACTTATGGGCTGGACGGAAAGCCTGTTTTTCCACTAGTTCTTTGGTCTCCTTAGAGTCAACTAGTTTCATATCAGATGTATACGTGTTAGGTGTCTGCATACCGTAAGTGTACCCAAGGCAGCTACCGCTCAAGTGGGTGAGCTTCTCATGGATCAACCAAAAGATCTCATCATTTACCCTGACAAAGTCAGGGGTTGGCTCGGTGCAGTCAAATGCATACACAATTATCACGTCTAATGGCCACCTCCCTGCGCATCAATAGTGGCCATCCATCATCCACTCCATTTTATGTATATATATTTCATAGAAAGCATTTTGTTATGACAACTCCTGAGTTCGGCATGGATGGTTGTGTATATATACCTGACATAGTAGGATCTTTCAAGGTGTCATTAAGGATGTTGTCCAGTAGTTGCGAGAATGGCACCGATAGACTCGGCTTTTCCGGTATAGGGAGGCGGCTGAAGGTCCCACCCGGGGAATTCGCTGCCATAGCGCGAAGCACCTATAAACATACATAGGTGAAATAGCCATATCATTACATAAAAAAAAAGCTAATGTAGATTTGTAATGATGCAGGTCCGATTTGATACAAACATTGTTATATGCATCCCCGCGAAGAGTAAATGTGTGGACGGGCACTTTGGACATGAAGCCCTCAGCCCCGTCAAAAAAGTCGCCTTTGTTGATAAGCCCATCAGAGAAGAGCAATATCATGCCATTGAGGTTCCCATGGTCACTGATCAGTTTATGAGCCTCGGAGAGGCCAGCCGACATGTTCTTTTTGCAAATGGTCGTTTGCCAGACCGGGCTTCTTTTGTAGCCGTTTGCCTTTGTATCCCCGGAGTCAACTAGTTTCATATCAGACGTATACGTGTTAGGGCTTTGCCTGACGAACACGTAGCCAAGGCAGCTATCTGCAAAGTGGGTGAGCTTCTTCTGAACCAACCAATAGATCTCATCGTCTACCCTCTCCCAGTCAGGGGTTGTCTTGGTGCAATCAAATGCATACACAATCACAACGCCCAGTGGCCCACGCACTGCTTTACTCATAGCGGAAAAGCTCTGCCTGCATGTGTAGATGTAGTGTACATGAGATCGAATATGAAGAGAACCACAAACAACAACATACGAGTTTATGAATAAGTGTATGTACGTAGAACCAAGTTTTTGTTTATTTTGATACAATTTTTTCGGTAGGGGGCGGGAGTTGGTGTGGTCGTTCGGTATAAATAAAATATTCAGTTTCTACCATTCAGTTTTTTTTCAAATTCGGTTAATAAAAACTGTATAAACCAAAAAATGAGAGATCAAAATAGATAACCAAGAAATCAGTGCTGTTTTTGGTTTAAACAGAGAAGACCTTGCGTGGAGTAACTGTGTTTCCCCGACATGTTTCGTGTACTGCATAGCGTACAGTTCGGATATTTCGGACAACCAAGATAAAAACCGAACAAACTGAATCTAGTGCAGTTATTGAAACTAAAAACCGAAATTATGCATACCAATGGAAAACTGATTTCAGGAATACATCGGTAATTTTTATATTTTTTGCCTAAAAATACAAATGAAATTCGAATTATTTTATTCCTAACTAAAAAAGACGATTGTCATTGCTATTCCCAGGGGTCAGGTAGCGAGGTCTTGGGTTCGAATTATACCCAGTGCACTCGGTTTTTCCTTCTTAATTAGCAATAAGGCCTGCAGTCGTAGAAAGACAGCACATGATAAATATGTTTACCTGGGCTTTACGTTTTGTGTTCACAAAAAAAGAAAGATACATGGGGTCTACGTATCATATTTGACCTCTTTCGACTTTTCAATTAAAATCCATTTGAATATTTTCGGACGGTGTCTATGTTTCTCATGAGGGAGCGGAAGGGCCGGTTTTCACTCGGTTTCCGGAAACAACGTTCGGAATAAATCTTGTGTAGAACACACATATAAACATGCAAGTTCTCAACAATTAAGAGTTCCTATATGTTACACAACAACTTGTTATACTAAGCCTATGACTTAAAAAATGAACTTCTACTTATCTATGAGGGTGCTTGGATACGTTTTAGTCCCATGACTAAAAGTAGTGGGACTAAAACTTGCTAGTCTCATCCATGCTTGGATCCAAATACTAAAGAGACTAAAATCAAGTTATTGAGCATTTATTATCCTACAAACCCTCCAATCCAGAACTCGCATGTGTTAAAGGAGAGAAATTAAATGAGGAGAGAGAGGGCTAATACATATTTTAGTAGGTTTCCTATGACTAAAAAATTTTTAGCCTTAAGACTAGTCCTAGCCTCTCTTTAGTCAGGGGTGCTTGGAACTTTAGCCTCTAAAAGAGACTATTTTTAGTCAGACTAAAAATAGTCTCTTGGATCCAAGCACACTCTATACCTATTACCTATTGAACACTCCAAATCATAAATACTATCATCTATAAATACACAATGCTTCCCGGTTTTTAAGGCCTCACTGTCAACGAGGTATCCAATTTGAAATTGGGCCACCCAACTTTGACCAGGTCAACAATTTCTCATTAAGCTCTGAGACTCAAATCTTTTAACACACTGTGATCCATTATTTTGGAGCTCTCCCATTAGATTGAGATATTAAATTTTGGATTTTTTTTCATGATTTTGACAAGTAATATAATACGTGCAACCATCGATGCAGAAAATTTCCCCACATAAGTATGAGTTGATTAGTAGAGAACACAGAGTCACACTGCAAAAGGCCTAACAAAACACCACATTATAAATAAATAGAAAATCATCCATCATCTCCCCCACTTGGCAAACCAAATACCCCCTCGGGTCCAAAATATAAGGTATGTTGTTTTTTTAAGTCATTTTTTAAAACTTGCCCAAGTTCTGAGACAAAAATATCAACAACCACAATACTAAATAAATGAAATATGAAAACTCATTTCATGATTAATCTAATGGTACAGATCTGAGTATGAATTGAGATAATTCTCTGCAAATTTGGTCAAACTTAAAGAGGTTTGACTTTACAAAAAACTAACACATGCTATATTTTGAAAAAAGGGAGTAAAATAATCATGAAAATCAAACAACACACACGGCACAGTAAGCCAGTAAAGCACGCCCAATCCTTCAAATCTGATACTAAAAGCACATAAAGGTCGGTGGTTTATTGGGTACACGCAGCATATAGATTGGCAAGTTGTTAACTTGTCGATTGTGCAAATAAAACATACATTGGCAATTTTTATACTCGTTAGAAATAGAATAAATTTAAATGACTTTGTTTCTCCGTAAGCCGGCAAATAATCAGCTTGTCCCAGATTTCCTAGTTTTCCCGGGGTACGACGAGATCACTTGACCATTAACTATTCCTAAACGCTAATTTTTTTTAATGAGCTAACTCTTTTTTTCTTTCATCGAGGGACTAATTATGGACAGATGGATGCATAGAAAACATAAAGAGACGAACTTTTCTTTATGGAAAAGAGACGAACTTTTCTTACATAGGGGGACTACCTATGAACAAATTATGAACTTGATCTGCTTGTCAAGCAGACTACAAAAAGAGTAGAACAAAGGACTTAACTTACCTGGACAATGTAGCTACTGCAGCGGGTGGGTATGATGGAAATGAGTCGTTTGCTGCGTTGTGAGGAGCACTCAAAACACCAGCTCTTAAATAGAGGGGAGGTGCATACCACTTGACTCACTGTTGCTAATTAACTTGACTCACGTGCAAGTCCATAAGAAAACAGGGCTCGACCTTTTCTAGCCAATAAGCATGTGCATACCACTTGTTGTAAATTAATCAAAGTTCTGCATGTGAGTACCATCTCCGAGTGATTTGAGTTTCAAATCCACCGAAGGAAAACTCTAGAGCCGAAAAATTAGACAGTGATTTAGCATCGCTGGAATCTAAGTCTAGAACACTCTGCTCGTTACTCTTGAGAGTTGCACACTCTCTAGACAGTTAGGTTTCAAGTCTTGCATTTAACAAGAGTAATTGTGGTTCACTCTCCTTTTTCGGGCACGTACGGGGGTATCTTTATTGTGTATTATATGACCTTACAAATATGCGTGGTTTGCTGCGATTAGGAGCATGGATTAAGCTGATAGCATGCACAATGGTGCTTTGTTTGGCAGTTGTGTAGTGCCAACTCAAAATGAAAGAGGTTACATTGGCACTACTTTGTTTGCTAGCTACTCAGTCGTACACGATGTTGCCACATGGTGTTTTATTTCAATCAGAAGATAAAATGAATCCTACGAAGCTGCTCAAGCTGCGCACAACTCGACTGGTGGGTACCGGTTTCCTACTAATTAGAGTATGTGTATGCATATAAGTTTCTTCGCGCACATGATGTGGTTATTATATGCTGATTGTTAAATGGTTCTGAAACTGAATAATGGATGTGTTATGAACAACTAACCATAGCAACTTAACTGGTAACAACTGAACTATCTGAAGGAACATGGGGAAAACCTAGATGTTAATGTTGCTAATTTTGTAGGGTTCACATGCATTAGCTACTTTTAATGATACATTGTTCTGAATTGTGTTATTGACGCCTGCTGAATTATTTCTTGTCAAGTTGGTACGTTAAAAGGAAGTACCATGTTTGTATTTCTTGATGTTGTTATTGTTCTCTTGATGTAGAAATTGAATTGTCACCATTGTGTGTTTAGTTTAAATTTCATTTGGTTAGCTCGGTCAGCCAAACTTCAACGAATATCCTTAATTTTTATCAGAATAAATTTATGCAATGTTCGACGTTGGCTTAATCAACCGTGAAGAAGGACTTTATGTGAATCAAGTCTTCCATCATATTTATTTTATATGGTGGTTGCTACTTGTCCACTTGAACAGCAAAGCTAATATTTTAAAAACTCCTACCCTTGTCCTCTCTAACATGTTAGGTGTAAAAATATGTACTTCTTATTTTAGATATACACACTTATTTAGAAGAAAGAGAACACAAGCATCAATCATAATGTTTAGTTGTGTATTTTTTTCTTTGCCATGTGATGGTGGCTAGATCTGAAATCAAAATGAGAACCATTAAAAAATCAGTGTGAGTTTTGTCTGTTAATTTGTTTGTCCCAGCGGCGGGGTTTCCACTCCTGGCTTCAATAGGTAAAGGCAAAAGGTCAGTGGACCATTTTTTTCTCTTTCTCCTGGCCATGTTAGGTTCCGAGACACAACTTGACTTGGTTGTCCCTTGCATGAACTAAAATATTCAGAAGGTGCTGACGTTCGTAGGTGTAGATTTGGATTTGGAGGAGCCAATCATCGAACTCGGACAAGGCCGGAGCTTAATGAACTAATTATGAAGACTTGATCGTGTTTCTTTAGAGACTGGGAAGACGTTTGGTCATCTGTATTTTAGAGCTAGAAGAGACAAGGGTGGTTAGCAAGGTGTAGTTTTAGAGACCTGCAAGACGTTTGGTCATCTGTATTTTAGAGCTAGAAGAGAAAAGGGTGGTTAGCAAGGTGTAGTGGGTAAAATAACCCTGATCCATTGGTGACTTATCCAGCTAACGAGTATTATTTTGAGTCGTTCGAGATTATTGAGCATCATTTAGCTCACGTGGTACACATAATGGGGTGGTACCCAAGAAGGTTGAAAAAGGAAAACTACAATGCATTTTGTGAACCGATAACCAAATGGCCATGGTTCCCAGTCTCCCGTACATTTCTTGACCATTATTTTTTTAATTATAAGGTTTCTTATAAGCAAATGGCCATGGTGATGCACGAAGTTGCCCGCGACCCCGTTCTACGAACTGTCACTAACACCTAGCTGCTCTGCCTCCCGGCGGTGGTGGTTATCGGCAGCGGTGGATCTCTGGCCGCGGGCGGGCCCTTGGGCCCGACAGCGGGTTGGAGCAGCGGGGAGGACGCGTCCCTCATGGCCCTAGTGATCTTCGTGCAAAGTCACCATTCTACTTGCGATCGGTCCTCTTTGATTTCGCCGTCGGCGAGTTCCGGACTTCTCATTCGAAGGAAAACAAGGACTGGCATATATGACGCTCTTTGGACAGCTTGATTGGATTGGGCCGGTCGAGTACACCCTCAACATCAGCATAACTAGCTTCATTGCGGTAGTGCGAAGCTCCATTTTTGTTGACACCTCGGGACATGTCTGCACCAAGATTTCCAAGGGATAAACACATGCGGACAATGCCATAGCGTGATTGGAGGAACTACAAGTGACGAAGGCGGGGTCTTGAATGCGATGAAGACTTTGCTTCATAGGCACTTGTCCAGACTTGGCTGCGGGATATGTTCCCGTCCAAACCAGGCATGAGTTCTTGTGAGCCTGGTGGTACGGGACTTCTAGTAGCGGACTCCGCAAGTGGGGCGACAACATCGGAGGACTTCTTTGTTGGTGATGCTCCTTTGAGTACCAAGTCGTGATTTCCAGGGTGAAGACCCAAGGTCTGGCCTTTATTGGTTGTGCCTGGCAGGGACCTTATTGAAGGCATTGCTTTGGGAACGTGGTCTTTCTCGAGGGTGAAAACTTACGATCTTTGATCGCGCAACGACAACCCTTGTGCATTGTTTCCTTCTTGGAGGCGTTACTTTTGGAAAACCTTCCTTCTAGTACGGGTGTTGTCTTTGGTGGTGGTTAGAGTGTTGCTACTGCGGATGATCGATCACCCCTTTATTCATGTTTTGTCCTTTTTTCATGTTTTCATTTTCTTTTTGGTTGTGTGCATCCTGGATATTTTTAGACATCTTGTAGGTGCAGAGGTTGAGTGTAATTGATATCTACTTGATATTAATATATTCCCCTTATCCAAAAAAAAGGAATGTGAATGCATTCTTACGAACCAAAGGGATCCAAAGGAAGTTTTTGCTACAAAATTACTATCCTATGAAATTCCTGTAAACAAGAGGAGGCCTTAGGAAATACTCCCTCTGTCCCATAATATAACAACGTTTTTGACGCTACACTAGTGTGAAAAACATTCTTATATTATGGGACGGAGGGAGTAAAATTTTGGGCGTCTATCTATGGAAAATAGGCATCAAACTTTTGAGAACTATTTCATCATTTCAAAAAGATTTTCCGTTGTTTGCGAATTATGCTAACCTATCTCAAAAGAAAAACTCAGAGAGGACTTAGCATGTGCACTTTTCTTAACAAGGACAAACATGCCGTAAGTGTCATCTCCGTTGATTGCTACTGCAGTAAGCACTCCTTGATGTGTAGGTACAGATCTCAGATCTGATTTAGAGAAATGGTGGAAACCATAGACTACAGACCTAGCTAAGCCAGTATGTGAGGAGAATTATTAAGTTTGTGTTCAACTGTTTGTTTCTCACTGGTTCAAACAGATTTGAAAATGTGGAACCTAAATATCCTCCTCACACAAAATTGCATTCTTTCTGTTAATTTATTTGTCCCGGCGGTGGGCTTTTTACTCCTGGCTTCAGTTGGTGAAGACGACAAAAGGTCAGTGGCCGTTTGCATACCGAACCATTTCTTTCCTCTCTTTATTGGCTATGTTAGGTTCTGAGACACAATTTGACTTGGTTCTCCCTTGCATGCAGTACAATATTTGAAAGGACGGCCTTTCAGGCCTCCGAAGAAGATGCTGGCATTTGTAGGTGTAGATTTGGATTTGGAGAAGCTAATCACCGAACTCACACGAGGCTGGAGCTTATAATGAACTAATTATGAAGACTTTGATCGTGTTTTTTTTAGAGACTTGCAAGACGTTTGGTCATCTGTATTTTAAAGCTACAAGAGCAAATGGTGGTTAGCAAGGTGTAGTGGGTAAAATATACCAGATCTTGGATCCATGTACATCTGGAAAGGATACTATGATAGTTTCCTTTTGCATTTTGAACCGTTTGAGACTGGTGAGCATCATTCAGCTCACACGGTAAGAAGAAGCTGAAACAAATAAACTAAATTCCATTTTATGAACTGATAAGTAAATGGACATGGTCCTCGGTCTCACTTGGGCTTATTTTGCTAATTATAAGGTTTCTTATAAGCAAATGGCATGATGCACGAAGCTGCCCCCCGTACCGTTCTATGAACTGATTGATGCATGTGATGCTTGTCACTTGGGGTTGTTCGGTCTCACTTGGGCAGGGAAGTGTCAAAAAGTCCAAAATAAATCTTGAACTCGTAAACGAATGCTAAATCGAATCCTAACTTTTCAATCCCTGAAATCAGCACACTAAAC
This sequence comes from Aegilops sharonensis, assembly GCA_904067115.1. Classification (NCBI taxonomy): domain Eukaryota; kingdom Viridiplantae; phylum Streptophyta; class Magnoliopsida; order Poales; family Poaceae; genus Aegilops; species Aegilops sharonensis. The sequence goes on from LR880966.1 coordinate 5,865,682, forward strand.
TCTATGATCCCGGTCTACTTTCAACCTTGAGAGCGTTCCCAAACAGGGATTTAGCTTTCATCTACAAGTTCAAGGTTTGTTTTGAACTTTTATCCGGCGAAGTATGTGAAAGTGGATTTGTCGTATCCTCAGAAAACCTAGCTAGGTAAGTTAGACATCTGAGGAGATGCGTTGTGCTCACTCCACCCTTGAATTATTAAATTTGTGTTCAACTGTACAGTTCATTTCTCTTGAGCTCCTGGCATAAAATTGGATTTATTTCTCTTGTATTTCAGTTAATCCGCTCTCCTCCATCCCCTATAAAAGGCAGGCCGAGGCAGACACACTAGTATGTCGGAGTTGAGACGACGAACTAGCTAAACCGAGGTGGAAGACGAGGTTTTTGCCTGCGCAAACTTTCCGCAGTTTTCTGATCTCTTTCTCTCTGATCAGAAGAAAATGCAGCTAACGCTAACTGAACTAACTGAACTTGCAAGGTTTATTCTAACGTAGTACGCCACAGGCCACACAATACATACACATACATGCATGCAGACTACTCCACACAATACATCCAGCTGAGCAGAGCCATGAAGCTGTTCATTGTTGTGCTCGCGGCCGGGCTGGTGCTGGCCGTGTCCCTCTCACGCCGAGGGGGACTGCCCTGTGGTGTGCGGCAAGCAGAACGGCGGGCTGGAGTGCCCCAACAACCAGTGCTGCAGCGAGGACGGCAAGTGCGGGTGGGGCGAGGCCCGTGTCATCACAACGTGAAGAACTTCGGCAACCGGTGATGCACCAACAACTACTGCTGCAGCGCCGGCGGGTACTGCGGCTTAGGTACGAGATACAGTAGCATGTGGGCCGGCTGCCAGAGCGGCTTCTGCATTTTTGATGTCAATTGCAGTCCAACCAGAAAGTGCAACAACAACCAGTGCTGCATGAGCCCCAAAATGTACTGCGGCATCGGCATAGAGTACTGCGGCGACAGTTGCCAGGGCGGGCCCTGCTACCTCCCTCCTGCCACCATCGCTGCCAGCGCCAACGACAGTTCCTTGACGAGCTCAAGCTACTACCCCGTCGCCGCCGACGCCAACGGCGGTGCCTTGCAATTGACGGGTCCTCCAACTCCACCAAGTCCAAGTCCCTACGCAACGGCGGGCTGGAGTGCCCGGACAACCAGTGCTGCAGCAGGAACGGGGAGTGCGGCATCAAGGATGACCACTGCGGCATCGGTTGCCAGAGCGGCCCGTGCCAGCCCAGCAACAAGCTGCGGTGCGGCAAAGATTTTGGCAAAAGAAAACGAAATAGATAAATTCCGAATGTTTGGAATTTAAGCATGTCATCCCGAACGTTTTTTGATGGCAACTTTAGCTGCTGCGAGGTGGCAACTTTAGTTGTTAACACATGGCAACTTCGTTCTAATTCGATTTTTGTCAGAAAATTGCTATGTTTGTCAACATCGCCTTAAACTAAAGTTGGCATGAAAAGAGTTCGGATTGGCATGCTTAAATTCTGAATGTTCGGGACTTAGTGAGGTCCAAAGAAAATGCACCAACAACTAGTGCTGCAGCGACAGCGGGTACTGCGGCATAGGTAGCAAGTACTGTATACACGACAAGTATGGAAAATTATGTCAGGTCGACTACGGCGTCTGCTATTCCTCTAAAGACGTCTTGCCTTTTGTGGACGACCTGGTGTGCACCGGCACCACTTGCCACAATAACCTTTGCTGCAATGGCTTCAACAGGAAATGCGGCCTCGGCCACGACTTCTGCGGCGACGAATGCATCGACGGATTCTAGTTCTATTCATGTGCTCTCCCTTTTTTCCCGTATAGCTATTAGCTAGTGACCATATATACATACGTATTTCTTCATCTCACTACGGGCCGGTCGGTTACCCTGAAGCTATTAATTAGAGCATCTACAATTTTGATCCCCAATTGTGCTCGGTCAGTGGTCGGGTTTTTGGCCTCGATGAGCGCATATATTCAATCATGTCCTCTATGTCCTCCCCATATTGTCCTATAAAATGCATGCCGTTGGTGAAGATAGAGAGAGAGAGAAAAAAAGATAAAAAGTGGTCCGGAGTGGGCCGCATCCTATGTCTAGGGACCGGCGCAGAGCGGCGGGGGAGATTTGATAGGGATTTGGGGACAATGGATTGGGTTTCGGTGTCAAACCGTTTTTGGGTGAAAATCGGAACGCGACTGCTAGGTGCCAGCGCGCCGTCCAAAATTTTCGGCCGGTCAGCACCCTACCGTAGTAGCATTGGATACAGGCACATTTAAGCAAAAAAATTGGCCTCCGGTCAGCACCCTAGCGTAGTAGTGTTGGATACAGGCACATTTAAGCAAAAAATTGGCCTCCGGTTGTAGCACCGGTGCTGACTGGTCTGCCCCGACGCAGCAATTTGTAGTGTCCATTTCAGCCAAAAATTGGCCTCCGGTTTGCAGCTTTTTTTTTCTGAAAGTCATCGCTGTAGCCATTTGCACACGAGGCGGTAGCAACAAAATCGCTGGTTGCAACAAAATAATTCGCTGGTTCCAGCAAAAAAATCAAAAGGCCGGATGGTAGCAAAAATAAAATACAGTGGTAGCAAACAACAAAGACGGTGGTAGCAAATTTGAAGTGCAAAAAAAGATGGATCCAACAACAAATCAAAGACGGTGGTCGTAGCAAAAATCGAAGACGGTGGTAGCACAAATCAAAGATGGTGGTAACATAAAAAAATTGAAGTGTTTCCAGATGCATCCACCAAAGAATTCAAAGGACAGGGTGGTAGCAAAGATCAAAGACGGTGGTAGCACAAATCAGAGATAGTGGGAACAAAATTTGAAGTGGTTCCAGGTGCATCCAGCAAAAATAAACAAAGACATGCACTAGTAGAAAACAGGGCTTTGGTTCGGGCTTGGCCAGCCCATTAGTCCCGGTTATTCATGAACCGGTACCAATGGGGGGCATTAGACCCGGTTCATGAGCCCAGGGGGCCAGCCGGGGCCTCGTGGGCATTGGTCCCGGTTCATCTGGATCCATTTGTCCCGGTTCTAGGCACGAAACGGGACCAATGGTCCACGCTCCTGGCCCACAGCCATTGGTACCGGTTCGTGCCATGAACCGGTATAGAAGGGGGGATTTAGTCCCGGTTCATGCCACGAACTGGGACAAATAAGTTGCCTATATATACCCATCGCCGCGGCAGAGCACTCTGTTTTTTCTGGCTGGCGAGGGGAGGGCATTTGGGTGCTCTAGCTCACCTCCTATGCACATGATGTGTTCGATGAAATGCCCGAGCCACACTAGTTAAGCTTTCTCCTCTCGAAGCTCGACCTCGGAGCTCCATTTTTGCCGGTCCGTCACGCCCCGTCCCCGTTTTCACCGCCGTTGATCGCCCGCGCCGACCTCGTCGCCGGCACCACCGTGGTAAGCCTCTTGTTCTTATCTTCTTTCTGATTTTCTTACTTCAGATAGAGACTTGTCTGATTTTCTACTCTAGATAGATACTTGTCTGATTTTCTTACTTTTGACACACATAATTATATATAATGCACGCAGATGAACCGGCAATGGATGTATGGTAATAGACACACCTCCGAGTACATTAAGGGCGAGCATAATTTTCTCGAAGTGGCTGAGGCAAACAAGAAGAATGGTTTTATGTGTTGCCCATGCCCTAAATGCGGGAATACGAAGTCTTACTCCGACCGGAAAATGCTTCACACCCACCTGCTTTAAAAGGGTTTCATGCCACACTATAATGTTTGGACGAGGCACGGAGAAATAGGGGTTATGATGGAAGACGGTGAAGAAGAGGAGGACGATGACAACTATGTGCCCCCTGAATACGGTGATGCTGCAACGGGGGGAGCTGCTGAAGATAAAGAGGAACCAGACGATGTACCCGATGATGCTGCAACGGGGGAAGCTACTGAAGATTAAGAGGAACCAGACGATGTGCCCGATGATGATGATCTCCGCCGGGTCGTTTTCGATGCAAAGACGCAATGCGAAAGTGAAAAGGAGATGCTGAAGTTCGATCGCATGTTAGACGATCACAAAAAAGGGTTGTACCCCAATTGCGAAGATGGCAACACAAAGCTGGGTACCGTACTGGAATTACTGCAGTGGAAGGCAGAGAATGCTGTGCCTGACAAAGGATTTGAGAAGCTACTGAAAATATTGAAGAAGAAGCTTCCAAAGGATAACGAATTTCCCCACAGTACGTACGCAGCAAAGAAGGTCGTACGCCCACTAGGATTGGAGGTGCAGAAGATACATGCATGCCCTAATGACTGCATCCTATACCGCGGTGCGTACAAGGGTTTGAACGCATGCCCGGTATGCCATGCATTGCGGTATAAGATCAGACAAGATGACCCTGGTGATGTTGACAGCGAGCCCCGCAGGAAGAGGGTTCCTGCGAAGGTGATGTGGTATGCTTCTATAATACCACGGTTGAAACGACTGTTCAGAAACAAAGAGTATGCCAAGTTGATGCGATGGCACGGTGAGGACCGTAAGAAAGACGGGAAGTTGAGAGCACCTGCTGACGGATCGCAGTGGAGAAAAAATCGAGAGAGAGTACTAGGTCGAGTTTGCACGTGACACAAGGAACGTATGGTTTCATTTAAGCGCGGATGGCATTAATCCTTTCGGGGAGCAGAGCAGCAATCACAGCACATGGCCGTGACTCTATGTATGTATAACCTTTCTCCTTGGATGTGCATGAAGCCGAAGTTCATTATGATGTCAGTTCTCATCCAAGGCCCTAAGCAACCTGGCAACGACATTGATATGTACCTAAGACCATTTGTTGAAGAACTTTTACAGCCGTGGAATGGAAACTAATTGAGTAACAGAAAGTTTATAATTATACTGAGCTAAAAGCAAAAGGAACAAAAAAATAAAGCAAAAAATCAAAAGAAAATAAATAATTCAAAAAACAAAAAAATAATGGAAAAAATAAAAAATGCCGCCTAATGGGCCACACGGCCTGCATACTTCACAGTTGCCATTGCAATCCAACGAGTAGATAGCTGCCACAATCAACGGAGCTTTACTCAATCCGGGCCAGCCAGCCAAAGATATTTCCTTTTCCTTTAAATTAAGTCGGCTGGTGACATTTTTTGGACATAAATAAATGCCCCGCTCATCTCTGTCCTCCAAGTAAATTGCCACCTGATAACGCTCCCTCAATTCTCTCGTCTTCCTCGTTGAAAACCAGGCGCTCTCTTCAATCTTCTCGTCTTCCTCCTTGAAATCAGGCACTCCTTCATTAATCCTCTCCAAAACTAAAGCTTCGATTAATTTCCATCGCTCCGCCCAATGAAAGCGCCGCCTCCTCCTCCTCCGTGACTCCCTCCTTCCCATATGTTTGTGTGGCAACCTGCTCCGATCCATTGGTTGCGGCTTCCTCTCGCACTCCTCACGCGCATCGTGCCCACATCCAACGCCTCCCTGCATTCGCCACTCGGTAGTTGCTGGACAAGCCCTACGAAATCTCCTCTATAAAAGGCTCCATCTTGCTTCTCCACCTGCCGCACCATCTCCTCCTGTGTCGACCTAGCGCCTCCATCTCCTCCTTTCTCCTCAAGCCAACGCACAATGAGTACATCCAGCAGCCGGCCACTCCCTTTCTTAGTCGCACCGGCCATACTTGTGCTTGCCTACTTCCTGGTTTGGTTCGCCCGCTTTGTGAGGCCATGCTCTCTCTTGATCTAAAACTTTTTTCAGAAAATCGTGGTATGCTGGCACTCACCCTGATAAGTTTTTTGTGAACCTTGTGATGCAGGGATGCAGGCAACAAGTATCCTTCTGTGCAAGCAACGCAACGAGTAGATCCATTGGCCCACCACTCCCAGTCTTTGACGCTCCGGCCTCCCTGCACACTTGTCCACACAGTCAGCCTTCTTGGTTTTGTCCGCCCTCTCTGTAAGAGATCTAACCTTCTTTCATTACATCTTTGCATTGGGCTAGTAAGTCTGATGCATTTTTGGGGGCAAACCTTGTGATTTAGTGATGTGGGCGTGGAGGCAGAGATGTGGGCAAGAGGTATCCTTGGGCGCAAGCATGGCAAAAAGAAGAGGACGTTCTATCGGCTATGGAGTTATGCTCCTGGCAAAAAAAGGGTAAGCCTTCTGCAGGATAGGTGTTTGATTCTAATGACAGACACGAGTCGATTCAAACCAAGGTTACTGGAAATCGACGCTTGATTGATGGTTCCTTTGTTGGTAAACATGCTTTACTATTGCTGCATCTGCATGCCTTGATTTTTATAGCGGTAACATTGGCTGTTTTTTCAAGTAATACTCTATGTTTAATCGAGCAAATAGGGCATGAAATCCACATTCCCTGTCCTGTAAGAAAACACACACACTTCTTTGGGGTTCCTTGTACTCGCCATGCACCACTCCTAGTTGATCAATGTTTTGGTTGCTTGCGACTACAAACCGTCTATTCCAGTTACAAATGGATCACTTAATTCATGCATAGATCACTAGAGTCACGCGCTTAGTTAGTGTCAGCGGGTGCATTGGTTGACTAGTTCCAGTGTTATGTAATGTGATTTATGATTTGTTTCAATTTTCTGTAGTTTGGTATATTAGTTGTTTTACCCGCATCCTAGTTCTTTATTGATTTATGATCACATTACAAAGCATTGTCAATGATTTTCTCCAAGTAACATTTAGAGCTTTTTTGACTGGAGTGGGCATTGCACACACTATAATATCTTGTTGTTCTGTTTGGATTTCAGGAATCTTTGCGTGCTTCTGATCATCGAGCACGAAGATCACAGTGGCGCCGAGCATGTTCCCATACTCTCTGAGCACGGTCCGACTGGCCGCGAGCTTCCCCGACTCTAGCTGGAGTGCCCCCTTGATGTGATCCAATATTGTAACACCCGGATGGTTATGCAACAGTGATCACCTCGGTTACTGTGTCAAACCTCTCTTTGATTCGAACCCGTTCTAAAACAAAAACCAAAACTAAAACAAACGATAAAAAGTTTCAAAAATAAATTCTAAAATGTTCGGGGGTTGTCTAAAATAGCTAACCTAATTATGGTGGGGTGCACTAATTTTTGTAAAATGCTCTGGCATTTTAAATAAACTAAAAACAGAAAAGGGAAAAATAATAAAAGAAAAACAAAATAAAAGAGAGGGGGGGAAACCCCCTGGCCCAGCCAGCCCCCCCTCCCCACCAGGCCCCTCGCCCCTGGCCCATTCCCCCTCCCCCCCTGGGCCGGCCCATCGGCCCAGCCGCCCGGCCACATACCCCCCC
>LR880966.1:5891050-5903677 GCA_904067115.1 Aegilops sharonensis
GATGGTGCACCCCTGCAGGGAAGTTAATCTATTCGGATAGCCGTGATCTTCGGTAACAGGACGACTTGGAGTTGTACCTTGAGCTTATGACAACTAGAACCGGATACTTGATAAAACACACCCTTCCAAGTGCCAGATACAACCGGTGGTCGCTCTCGCTCAGGGTTATGAGCAGGGGATTGCCGGGTAGGATTATTGCTATATGATGTTACTTGGAGGACTTCCGTTTTCCTCTTCTGTCTGTGCAAGACCGGTGACCAGAAGCGTAGTCTTCGTTAAGACTAGCTATCCCCCTCTTATTCTGGCATTCTGCAGTTCAGTCCACTGATATGGCCCTTTACACATATATCCATGCATATGTAGTGTAGCTCCTTGCTTGCGAGTACTTTGGATGAGTACTCACGGTTGCATTGTTTCCCCCTTCCCCCCTACCTATACTCGATTGCTGCAATCAGACGTTGGAGCCCAGGAGTCAGACGCCACCGCCTATGACGACTACTACTCCGGAGGTGCCTACTACTACGTGCAGCCCGCTGACGACGACCAGGAGTGACCTAGGAGGATCCCAGGCAGGAGGCCTGCTCCTCTTTCGATCTGTATCCCAGTTTGTGCTAGCCATCTTATGGCACCTTGTTTAACTTATGTCTGTACTCAGATATTGTTGCTTCCGCTGACTCGTTTATGACCGAGCACTTGTATTCGAGCCCTCGAGGCCCCTGGCTTGTATTATGATGCTTGTATGACTTATTTTATTTGTAGAGTTGTGTTGTGATATCTTCCCGTGAGTCCTTGATCTTGATCGTACACATTTGCGTGCATGATTAGTGTACGATTGAATCGAGGGCGTCACAAGTATTCCTCGGATGCCGGGGTGCACCACAAAGAAGAGATCATTCCAAAGGGTGGCGCCGTCGCTCATTACTCCAAGCGGCTGGAACGCATCCGTGAGACACTGGTCAATGTGTTGCGCCGCTATAGGAACCAGCTCCTTCGTGAAGATGTGGCCATCGAGGCCGGCCTGTGTCAGCTGCATGGTGAGCACATTTTGACGTTGTGTCAGCTCCTTCGTGAAAATAGGTTTGCGTTATTATAGAATTATTTTGTTTCATAGTAAAACATATTTTAGTCGAGACGTGCGTTGCACGTGCATGCTTACTAGTGGTGGCTTGGGACAGAGACCGTGGTTAGCAGCGGGGTGGGAAATTTCGTTGCCCGCTGAATCCACCAGTTGGACACACTTGTGCCGTTCTTGTCAGCTTGTCCATTAAACGCCGGCATCCAACATGTCTGCTCAAACGTTGGATGCTGTCGGGCCCTGTTGCGGCCTCCTGCGCTAGTGCTTAGGTGTGTGAGCGACCGTTATTGAGATCCTCCAGAGCCATGTTAAACCACAAGTATAGGAGATCGCAACAGTAAGTTTCTTGTTATTTCATTACTGATTCTAGTGATTGAGTTAGTTGTTTGCACTTTTCAGTGGGTGAATTTTGTGATTGACTATATTTTGTGCGTACATATTTGGCTGAAGTTGATTTAATTGGTGTGCTGCTAATGCCTTTCTTATTGTAAATAGAGATCTCCAGAATCATAGAGAACTAGTGCGTACATATGCAAACAATGTATTCGACTTACGTTATAGTTTTCTTTCTGGACTTTTATTAGTAAATCTTGTGATTTGGCTAGCTTTAGATTGAATTATACAGTTATAGAGATCTTGATATTATAGAGAACTAGAGTTACAGCAGCACTATATTTCACTTACATCACAATTTTCTTGTAATTTATTTTCCATGGCACTATAAGTTTCACTGTTTAAGTGGTAAATCTTGTGATTTGACTCACTTTGCACTGAAATTTTAAAGGGCAGCGATGTTTTCTTCTCGAGATTAAAGAAGTTGCAGACGAACTACTGTTTGCTTTTAGTTTGTACATGGCAGATGAGATTTATGACATGCGGATAATCTATGATGTCCTCTTCCAGTTAACTCCCCTGTGCTTGTTGTTCCTGATCTCCTTGTCTTCCATTCTTTTTTTGTGGCTTTTTATCAATTGATCTGATCGGTTCTTTTTTGTCTTCCTCTTGTGTGAATTGACTAAATTTTGACTACTTTGTTGGGAGTGGCGATGTTTTATATTTTACATGAAAGAAGATGCAGATGAAATATTGTTTGACTTTAAGATTTTTATATGGAACAGGGGATTTCTGACCCTTGGATAATTTGTAACTATATTTTCTTGCTGTGTATGCCTTCTACTTGGCAGTCCTTGAAGCTCGCGTGCATAATTAGAAGCGAGATTAGTCCACCTATTATGGATCTTTTAGCGGGGTTGTTCAGAGTCAACCTGCCACATTTCCATTGGATTCTTGATTATACATATTTTTTGTTGCGAAAGGGTTGTATTTTTTTTTTTGAGTGATGTTGATTTCAATTCCAATTGAATATCAAATAGACAGCCCGCCTATTTTATACAATGTGATATACATATTCATGTAACATAAATTCTGTTTTGGTACCTCCTCCACAAATTGTAAGTAGTTTTTATAGTAAATATTCACCATCTGACATATGTGTTTACCAGTCATATCTGGCCACTTCAGTACCAGTGTATCACCTTACATGCATGTTGTTTTGGTAGTGTATGTTTGTACCTTACCTTAAAATGTTAGGTTCTATGTGCTCTACTCTGTCATTACCTTAACACTGACCATTCCCATCCATCTCATTCAATATATATGTGCAGCCAAATTTCTAGTTCATAATGCTCAAGGAAGGATTAGAATATGATCACTTTTGAACGATACTTATAATGAGAACTGAGTAGTGCAGCATGAAGTTCGCGAGAGATGAAGAAAGTGATGCTCATTTGGTTCTACTTTTTCACAAGGTAAGAAAGTGTTTAGAAAATATCCCGCATCCATTTTGTTCTCGTACTCCATTATTATTCACTATGTACTGTACTTATGTGTGTGTTCCTTTCGAATCAATGTTCTCTGTGGCAAAGGTGAACAATTATAAAGTTGATATACACTCTGACAAACTAGATATGCATCAAGTCTCTGGGCATGGGCAGTGATCTTTTAACCTGTCATCATCTATTATTGTTAAATCCTAAGTTCATGCATGGAATTAACTAAGAGTGAAACTTATAAGCACATTTTTTGCATCAGAGGATAAAACATATAATTTAACTAAAATGAACACTTTTTGGTTTATATATCTTATATATTCTTAACAAAATATTGTACTCTAAAGCTGTGAATGTGTTTTACAACCTACCTTAGCTATGATGCAAATGAGAGGCTATCATCTTGGTAAAGATGCCTTCCTATTGCCACGTGGCTTGATTTTAAAGCTGCAATAATGAGGAGAATTTTTCACTAATACTCTGTATAATCGAGCAAATTGGGCATGAAATCCACATTCCGTGTCTCACTTCTTTTGGGTTCCTTGTACTTGCTATGCAATGTTCCTACAAACCGGTTAGTTCTGTTAGAAAATGAGATGATTCCTCAGAATATGTTGTTCGTTAAAATGTATGTACCTAATTAAGTTTCTGGTATAGCAAGTGGTCACTTCTGGAATGCATACATCATCAGAGAGATACCCGCGTTAACGAGATGCATTGGCTGACTTGTTCCGATGGTCTGCAGTTTGGTGTATAAATGAGGGACGACTTGTTCCGACGTTTTGCAGTTTGGTGTTTAAATGACCAGTGGGGTTTATAAATAAGTAAACACTTTGTTCTGACGTTCAGTAGTTTGGTTTATAAACGTTCAGTCTACTTAACTGGCTATCTTAGTGCATCCTAGTTTTTCATTGATATATGAGCACCATATAATTTTTCCCCAGTGATTTACTCGAAATAAAAGGTGAAATAGATTACCAACTTTACAATAACTAATCAGTAGATAGCACAGCACTTTGGTGCGTTTTCCTAAACCTTTTGTATTGGCTAGGGCACATCTAGATCTGCCCTAGTTATTGCACATCTATGTGTCTCAATCAGGAATAAAAAGGAAAAGAAAATTCCCACACAAATCTTTGCGTAAGATCAATGGCAGAGGATTTAGACATGCAATACTTATGACACATCTAGATGTTTTTTAGCAAAACTGTTTTATATTCATATACACTTTGCTGCCAGTGCATCAAAGGTTATTATTCCTGAATGGATATCTTTGTGTATTGTTTTAAATCTTCAGTTAAACAATATAATATACATTTGCGATATAGTGATAGACTGACAATTGTTCGCCAACCGCCATATCCTTGCCCACCATGCTCCACGCATGTCGCCTGACCTTCCACCCCTTCATGCGACGCCGTCGGTTGCTGCCAACTGTTAGGAATACACCTCAAGCGTGCCATGTGGAAGTGCTAAACTACTGAGGCCAACGCTCCTCATGCTTGCAGGTAGAACCTCCATCACCACGAAGCAGGTCGATGAGGTCGGCATCAACTTCACTCGCTGGTACGTTATCTTCTGCATCCTTCCTCTACATTGAATGGGAGCATTCTCAGACGGGCCATTCTTGGACTGTTGGTTTCATTATCTATTTTTTGTCGGAGTCTGGTTCGGGTTGTTTCTATCTGCAAGTTGTTCACAGTTTGACTATTTGGTTTTGATCGTCTGTCGCCTCTTCATTCTAGATCAAAGAACCTTTGGTGCTCCCTGACTCTCTAATGGGGAACAAAAGGATTGCGATTTCTTTCGTCAAATTCTAATGCGAGTCATTTCTTCGCAACTTCTTTTTGGGTGTATTTTTATGAACGTGGTTAGATTATAGTTACTATGATCCAGGAAGGTCCACATGGCTTGATGGAAACCACGATTTCTTTGTAAACTCGGACATATCATGCATAAATTGTAAAAAGTATTTATAATATCAAATAAATAGAGGATGCAAGAAATCAGGATCAAAATCCATCTAATCTGAAAGGGAAGAGTTCAGTAACAAATTGGCAACATGGATAGTATGAAAAACAGTAAAATTCACCATTAGTAAACTATATGTCTTCTCCTTGAACAATTATGAATAGCTGGTAGTATTAGTTATTGCCCTCGTGGCGTGCACAGTCTTGCCAAACCATGCCTCTCTACTCATTCACAGGCGCTGCCGGACCAGTTTGTCTCAAATCGATAAAGCATATAGACAAGCAGTGGCCGACACTCAAAGCATCACAACAACCAAATTGAGGCAAAGTTCTTTTGTAGGTCGAGCTCCACGGTCCCTCTTATCTGGCCTGTTGGTTGCATCGAGATTGGTGCAAAAAGAAGCCTCACGAGCCGCGTAGCTGCTGGTTGCAGTGTCATTAGCAGGTGTTGTCCCGTCCTGTCACATGCAGCTCACCGTCTGGTGGGAGGGAGAGGGAGAGGGAGAGAGAGACGATTTTGTCTTGTAAAAGTGTAATAAATGCGACTGGAAATTAGGGCCAGTAGACTAGAACTATAAATTGACTTGGTGTCGACGCGTAGCCGCTCACCATTATGGTTCTATTAGTTCTCATCGAAGTATCTTATTTGGAATTTACCGAGAGAGAGAGAGAGAGAGAGAGAGAGAGAGAGAGAGAGAGAGAGAGAGAGAACTGTCCATGAACTTTTTTCCAAATTGATGAACTTTTCTCAAAATTTGTGAACTTTATTAAACAGTCGATGAACTTTTTTAAAAAATCCATGAACTTATTTTTCAAATTCAATTATTTGTTTTTCAAATTCAATGAACTCTTTTGAAAATCCGTGAACTTTTTCCGATTTTGATGAAATTTTTTCTAAAATCGATGAACTCTTTCTAATTCAATGAACTTTTTTCAATACACGAACATTTTTCAAATTTGATGAACTGTTTTTCAAGTTGGTGAACTTTTCTTGAAAATTGACGAACTTTTTTCGAATCTATTAACCTTTTAAAATTCATGATTTTTTGGGTCAATAATTCAGAAAATATACATTAGTGTTGTGTGCAATAAAATAGCACGGTGACATTGTTATTATGTAATTGGCACTGTTAACTATCACTAATGGCAGGTAGCTCAAGCAGTCAGGAGAACTGCTGCGGTCGCCGCCCCCGTCAGCTGCCGGAGACTCACATAACCATTACATAAATAGTTCACACCAACGTCTCCGGTGCGTGGCCCCCCTCACAGATGGCGCCGCCGCCGGCACCTGGAGGGGGGAAACGGACGCGTCGGGTCTACACGGAGTGGATTTAGCTGTGGGTTTGGCCCGGATGTTGCTCCCCGGTGTCCCTCTGGGCCGACCTGACACAACCGGGTGGAGAGGTCCACTGTTCAAAGCCCGTCCGTGGAAAGTCAAAGAGCTAGATCTCGTGGTCAACCGCTCCAGGGTTAGGCGGGACGGGGGCCCTAGGGGGGGGGGGGTAGCAATGCCACCGAAGCGTCGCACCGGCCCCTCATACATGCGGGGTGGTGTGGTGGCATGTCCGAAGAGGCGGCACGGGTCTCCGGGGGTTGGCCCCCTCACGGACGGCGATGACGCCGGCACCTGGAGGGGGAAACGGACGCGTCGGGTCTACACGGAGAGGATCTTGCTGTGGGCCTGGCCCGGATGTTGCTCCAAAGTGTTCCTATGGGCAGATCTAACACAACCGGGTGGAGAGGTCCACTCGTCAAAGCCCGTCCGTGGGAAGTCAAAGGGCTAGATCCCGTGGTCAACCGCTCCTGGGTTAGGCGGGACGGGGGCCCTGGGGGGTAGCAATGCCACCGGAGCGTCGCACCGGGCCCTCAGACGTGCGGGGTGGTATGGTGGCATGTCCGAAGAGGCGGCACGCGTCTCCGGGGCGTGGCCCCCCTCACGGACGGCGATGACACGGTAGTAGACGTTCTGCGGTAACGATGCGGCGTGAATATTATTAAATACTCGGAGCGCGATAAAATCATGAGTTTTTTTGCAAGACGTGGGCACATGTGCTATAGGAACGATGGTAATTTTTCATAATTTTTGGTGATGGAGAAGTATCTGAAAAATTTCCTCTACGCGGATTGCTCTTCGCCCGTCTACGACTGTGGCCGGCGGCCTCCGGGGGCTAGCATGCCGCCAAATCTTGCGTAGGCGGCCTCTCACAAGTCTGGAAGTGTTGTGGCGGTGGCAAATGCCCGGCACGCGTCTCCGGGGTGTGCCCACCCTCAAGGACGGCGCCGCCGCCGGCACCTGGAGGGGGGAAACGGACGCGTCGGGTCTACACGGAGGGGATCTTGCTGTGTGCCTGGCCCGGATGTTGCTCCAAAGTGTTCCTATGGGCTGACCTAACACAACCGGGTGGGGAGGTCCACTGGTCAAAGCCCATCCGTGCAAAGTCAAAGGGCTAGATCCCTGGTCAAACGCTACAGGGTTAGGCGGGACGGGGGCCCTGGGGGGAAGCAATGCCACCGGAGCGTCGTACCGGGCCCTCATACATGCGGGGTGGTGTTGTGGCATGTCCGAAGAGGCGGCACGCGTCTCTGGGGTGTGGCACCCCTCACGGACGGCGCCGTCGCCAGCACCTGGAGGGGGGAAACGGACGCGTCGGGTCTACACGGAGTGGATGTAGCTGTGGGTTTGGCCCGGATGTTGCTCCCAGGTGTCCCTCTGGACTGACCTGACACAACCGGCTGGAGAGGTCCACTGGTCAAAGCCCGTCCGTGGGAAGTCAAAGGGCTAGATCTCGTGATCAACCACTCCTGGGTTAGTCGGGACGGGGGCCCTGGGGGGTAGCAATGCCACCGGAGCGTCGTACCGGGCCCTCATACATGCGAGGTGGTGTTGTGGCATGTTCGAAGAGGCGGCACGCATCTCCGGGGCGTGGCCTCCGGGGGCTAGCATGCCGCCAAATCTTGCGTAGGCGGCCTCTCACAAGTTTGGAAGTGTTGTGGTGGTTGCAAACACCCGGCACGCGTGTCCGGGGTGTGCCCCCCTCACGGACGGCGCCGCCGCCGGCACCTGGAGGGGGGAAACGGACGCGTCGGGTCTACACGGAGGGGATCTTGCTGTGGGTCTGGCCCGGATGTTGCTCCAAAGTGTTCCTATGGGCTGACCTAACACAACCGGGTCGGGAGGTTCACTGGTCAAAGCCCGTCCGTGCAAAGTCAAAGGGCTAGATCCTGTGGTCAAACGCTACAGGGTTAGGCGGGACGGGGGCCCTGGGGGGTAGCAATGCCACCGGAGTGTCGCACCGGGCCCTCATACATGCGGGGTGGTGTGGTGGCATGTTCGAAGAGGCGGCACGCGTCTTCGGGGCGTGGCCCCCCCTCGCGGACGGCGATGACATGTTTGATGGATTTTTGTACGCACTAAGACTATATTATTTGTATAAGCCAGGGTGGACCGGCATACAAATAAATATGAGCGTATACGTGAAAAGATAGATATATCTTTGATTTATGAAAGTGCCACCCTATGACGTGTGGGTCCCACGTGCTAATAAATTATAAGAAAAAGAATATATCAAATATTGTACTCCATTTGTAGAGTTCATCGTCCTGAGTGCGATGGTGAAAACAGCTCATAAATATGGTGCTTGATTTTGGAATGTAGGGCATCTTCAGCCGTTGGCCCCCCAGGGGGCGTCTAAAAGCGCCGCCTGGGGGTGAGCCGGCGCAAAAAATGGCCCTGGGGGCGAGTCAGTCCCCAGCCGTCGGCCCCCAGGCGCGTATTTAGAAAAAACCGTTCGACGAAGTTATGATAAAAACTAGTTATATTTCGGCCAACCATGGCAAGTTTCGGCGAAATTCGTCCAAACATTACATTAATCTAATCTAAAGTAAAAGAAAGTGGCTGAAGTCGTCGCCGCCATCGTCGTCGTCGGCCTTCTCCTCCTTGACGCGGGTGCCCCTGCTGGACCCCTGCCCGGCGTCGCCTTGGCGAACAGGCGGCGGCGCGTCGTCGTCGTCGTCGCTGTCGCATAAGACGACGACCCCGCCTTCCTCGCGGCCGCGTCGGCGCTCCTCGAAGCGGCGTAGAGCGGCACACTGGCGCTCCTTCTCCTTCTCCCGGCGCGCCTTCTCCAACGCAATGGAGTCCTGGCGCGCCCATTCGAGGGCCGCGTCGTCGTCGTCGAACTCCGCGTTCACCGGCGCCAGCCCCGGCTCCGTCTTCACCGGCGCCAGCCTCGGCTCCGTCTTTGGCTTGACGAAGCGCGCAGGAGCCGACGAGGACGAGGCGCGCCGGCCGCCCTCGTTGATGACGATGCCGGCGCTGCGAGTGCGCCGGCCGAGCGGCGTCTCCGCCGCGGGTTCGGCCTTGACGCCGAGCAGCGCCGGAGAGCCGGAGGAATGGGAAGAAGAGCGCGATGAGGAGGAAGAAGAGGAAGCGCCGAACCTCCTTGGCGCCCATGGCCCGACGCGTCGGTGCTGCGCTGGGGCGGCCACCCTCGCCGGGGGGTACGCCAACGGCGGGTCGTTGCCGCCCTCGAGGTACGTGAGCACGCCCTCGAGTGTGCGGCCGGGGACGCCCCACCAGAGGTGGCGCCCCTCGCTGTTCTGCCGCCCGCCGACCACCGGAGCGTCGTTGGTGGACGCCAAGCGTTGCTGCTGGCGGCGCTGGAAATACGCCAGCCAGGCCGCGTGGTTGTCGGCGACGTACTGGGGGAGGGAGCATTGGGCGTCGGTGAGGGACGCGCGCACGATCTCGACCTCCTCGGCGAAGTACCTCGGCTTCGCCACGGCGTCGGGCAACGGGGGAATGGGCACTCCCCTGGCGCTGAGCCTCCACCCCGTTTGCCCGGCGCGCATGTCCGGCGGCGCCGAGATGTTCGCCTAGAACAGGAGCCAGGACTCCTGTTCGCGGAGCGAACGGCGGCCGAAGCTGTTGGCCGCCGCCTCGTCTCCGGGGAAGCGTTCTGCCATGGCGACGGCGGGGCTGGGCGGGCTCGGGAGAGGTAGAGGAGGGGCTGGGCGGCGGCGCTCGGGAGAGGCAGGGAGAGGAAGGGGCTGGACGGCGGCGAGGGGCGGGGCTGGTGTGGGCACATGCGAGTGGAGGCCGCCGGCTTTTATAGCCGGGTCGCGCCCGTGTGTACGCGTGCGAGGGAGGGGAGGCGTCGGCGCGCCGTCCCGTGAAACGCCGCCCGTGAGGAATCAATGGCAAGACTGACCAGCGGCAGCTTTGCCATTGATTCCCCGCGGGAAACGAGGCGCCGAGTCGCTGACGCGGCTGGCCCGCGTCTTTTTCGCGCCAAAACAGTTCGCCCCGGCGCTCCCGTGCGCCCCCAGCGCGCCGGGTTCGGGTTGGGTTCGCCGGCGCTGTTTTCGGCCCAAGCCGGCGAAAATCAAGCTCCTGGGGACGCGACTGGGCCGTTTTTTCGACGCCGGCGCGAAAAAATCGCCTGGGAAGGCCTTCCTGGGGCGCGGCTGGAGATGCCCTAATCATCGAAAGAGGCTGAAGATGAATGTACAAAGCTAGCCAGCTGATTTGCAATCACGAGTGCACGTTATATGGCCTCGTGCAGTCTCCAACTATGGGCGTTAACTAAAAATTAATTAGTACCTTTGACCGGTTGCCTAAACACGTGACAGACAAGACCAATATTGCGACGTTGCCGGTGATTTACTTGGGAGCAGCAGTAATCTGTTTAGATACGATTTCGCATGAGCAAATCATGTACGTAGACGCCAAGTCTGCTGGAGATAATATCCTGCCAGTTTAAACTCATACGGCTTCAACTAACCAACGTGATTGAAGCCACGGCCAGCGTCTATATAAAGCATGGCCAGCCCTTGTTCAGAGGGGGGGCACGCCAGAAGAGAAGAGGCACGCCAGGGGGAGGAGAGGCACGTACAAAACGCATCCACGCCGACAGGCTCCACGCACACCAGCCAAAGCTCTCACCCTCAAGCACGCCGCTAACTCCACGCCCCTTTTTTCCCCTTCTCAATCTTTACCGTAAAAGTTTCGTCGACCACGGACGACGCCGAAGCTAGATCAACATGCTGATCTTTGCCAAAACCGTTGGCCTTGATGCTAAGTTATAAGATCTGACCGCATCAATGAGCTTTGTGTGATGGAAGAAGACCGATGTCTACTTGGCTATTCCATAAATCTTTATCATGGCACGACCGCCTCATCAAAGTCGTCCATGTAAAAATATACAACCATGGCACGACCGCCTCATCAAAGTCGCCCATGTAAAATATACAACCATGGCACGACCGCCTCATCAACGTCGCCCATGCGGAGATTTACATCCATGGCACGACCTCCTCATCAACGTCGCCCATGTGGAGATTTACATTCATGGCACGACCGCCTCATCAAAGTCGCCCATGTAAAATATACAACCATGGCACGATTGCTTCATCAACGTCGCCCATGCGGAGTAGATGAAAATCCTCACAAAAATACATCGTCGATTGCTTCATCTATATCGGGGGTGTGCAACCCCTGATTCTTAAAATAAAGGAGAAAAGACATGCTCTATCAATGGTCTATCTCAAATCTATGGCCGAATCTCCATGAGGTTATGGTCAAATCCATCATACCCATCTCATGTCTAGTGCCGACAAGGCTAGACGAAATCATGTCCAAGTGCCAAACAATCCCAATCGGGATCAGACACTTCGTTGCTGGGCACCAACGAGGCGAAAGCAACATATACATGTCCATGTTCGATGAATTCTTGGGTACATGACTGGGCATCGACAAGGCAAAGGTCATCATCTTCATCAACAAATTCCGTTCTAAATACCGACATGGCGATGGCGTATCGTGACTGGGTTCAGGCAAACACAAAGCCACCCGCACCTACGTATCACCACCATCTACATCTTTTCTCCAAACATCACACATGCTTCATGGATGAGCAAATTTCACGACGACGACCATCAGTACAGTTTAATCGGAGGTTTTCTGTAGGCTTGACCTGCAGATGTAATTAACCGGACGCTTTGCAAAAGCACCGGGAATCAGCGGACTACACGCAATCTTCCAAGTATACTCCTTATGTTGGGGAACGTAGTAATTTCAAAAAAATTCCTACGCACACGCAAGACCATGGTGATGGCATAGCAACGAGAGGGGAGAGTGTCCGTCCACGTACCCTCGTAGACCGAAAGCGGAAGCGTTATAACAACGCGGTTGATGTAGTCGTACGTCTTCACGATCCGACCAATCCAAGCACCGAACGTACGGCACCTCCGAGTTCTGCACACGTTCAGCTCGATGACGATCCCCGGACTCCGATCCAGCAAAGTGTTGGGGATGAGTTCCGTCAGCACGACGGCGTGGTGACGATGATGATGTTCCACCGACGCAGGGCTTCGCCTAAGCTCCGCGACGATATGACTTCTCCGGCGCAGGGCTTCGCCTAAGCTCCGCGACGATATGACCGAAGTGGAATATGGTGGAAGGGGGCACCGCACACGGCTAAGGAACGATCCGTAGATCAACTTGTGTGTTCTAGGGTGCCCCCTGCCCCCGTATATAAAGGAGCCAAGGGGGAGGGGCCGGCCGGCCAAGAGGAGGCGCGCCAGGGAGTCCTACTCCCTCCGGGAGTAGGATTCCCCCTCCAATCCTAGTTGGAATAGGATTCACCGGAGGGGGAAAGAGAGAGAGGGGGCCGGCCCACCTTTCCTAGTCCTAGTAGGACTAGGGGAAGGGGGGAGGCGCGCGGCCACCTAGGGCTGGCCCTTTCTCCTTTCC
>LR880966.1:5912462-5938388 GCA_904067115.1 Aegilops sharonensis
TACTCGTTCTGTAATACATCATCTCACAACTAACTCATTAGTTGCAATGCTTGCAAGGCTTATGTGATGTGTATTACCGAGAAGGCCCAGAGATACCTCTCCGACAATCGGAGTGACAAAACCTAATCTCGATTCATGCCAACTCAACATATACTTTTGGAGACACCTGTAGAGTACCTTTATAATCACCCATTTACGTTGTGACGTTTGGTAGCACACAAAGTGTTCCTCCGGTAAATGGGAGTTGCATAATCTCATAGTTGCAGGAACTTCGTATAAGTCATGAAGAAAGCATAAGCAACATACTAAACGATCAAGTGCTAAGCTAACAAAATGGGTCATGTCAATCACATCATTCTCCTAATGATGTGACCCCATTAATCAAATGACAACACATGTCTATGGTTAGGAAACATAACCATCTTCGATTAATGAGCTAGTCTAGTAGAGGCATACTAGTGACTATCTGTTTGTCTATGTATTCACACATGTATTATGTTTCCGGTAAATACAATTCTAGCATGAATAATAAACATTTATCATGATATAAGGAAATAAATAATAACTTTATTATTGCCTCTAGGGCATATTTCCTTCACCTTAAGCATAGTCGCAGAAGGCAAAATAGGCAAACTCCAATGGGAGCATGTAACATTGATGTATTTGTAATCATACGATGATGAATGAAATACAGAGTTCCCATAACTTATTTCCGCGTTTGTCATGTATTTTTGTTTTCGAAACAACACGGTAGTAGACGGACCAGGCACTCGCATAGTTACCGGATCAGGTACTCGGTAACGGTACCCCTCAGTCAGTTGCTCTCCTATGTATCACCTTTCACGAGACCATAGAAAATATTTATATCATAAAGAAATGTTGCCCCCTCAATTTATTTCGAAATATTTTAACACAATGTACATTTTTTGTTAGTAGAATTTAGCAAATAATTATATCATAAAGAAATGTTGCTGACCATAGAAAAAATCTGGTTCAGAAAAAAATATACGTGATATTTTAAAAAATTGTTGTACAATATAAAAAAAGGATCATGTAATTAAAAATAATGTTCCAAACCATTAAAGAAAATGTATGGTACATTTTAAATAATGTTCATGCATGTAAAAAGTATGTATACCATATAAAAAATTATATACCATGTATCATTCAAAAAAATTCAAGAACGTGTATTTGAAAAAAAAAAGAAATATACCTATGCCTACGGCTTAGCCGTCAGCATACATGCCACGTGGCATGATTAATATATGCCGACGGCTAAGCTGTCGGTATAGGTCGCCTTATCCATCCCCGGGCGCGCCCCGTCCAGTCGTTGACCCCAATCCAGCTCGCCCCCGATCCCGATTCGCCGCCGCCGCATTCGGCCCCGTCGCCTGCCGCCACCCACTCCACCCCTGCCTCCCCCATCACCGTCTCCACCCGCCGTCGCCCCTGCCGTCCCCGCCGCCGTCTCCACCTGCCGTCTCCCCGCCGTCCCCGCCGTCTCCACCCCGCCTCCCCCGTCGCCGTCTCCACCCGTCGTCGCCCCGGCCTCCCCCGACCGCGCTGCGCCGCCTCGGCCTCCCCCGACCCCAACACCACTCCGGCCTCCCCCCGACCGCGCACCAGTCGCGGCTCCTGCCGGCCCGCACGCCCGGCCCTCCCGTCCCCGGCCGCCCCTGCCTCGGCCCTCCATCGCCGCCCCCTGCTCGCCGCTGCCCCGGCCGCCCCTGCCTCACCGTCCCCGGACGCCCCTGCCTCACCGTCCGCGGCCGCCCCGGTGAGCTTTTTTTTCATTTTTTTTGCATTTTTTACTGCTTGTTATGTGATATATGCATGTTGTATGGATGAATGGATGGATTGATGTATATTGGTTAGTTATAGCTTTGTTCAACTTAGTGATGTTGTCAAATGTTGTCAAATTTGAAGAACAAAATTGGCATATTTGAGATGTTGTCAAATAGCTATAGTTTCATTTTGTGATGTTGACAAAATTGGTATCTGATGAGTAGTTATTTTATCATGATGATATTGCTAAAACAAATTTGAAGAACAAAATTTGACACTTGATGAAAATTAGGATTTGAAGTATCATGATGATCTAAAACCTTGGCTAGATGTCATTAGCAATATGATATTTTTTTTCATAGTTTGAAGTGTCAATGCTTTATGTGATGTGGTGCCGTCAAATTTTTTGACTCTGTAAAATTTACAGGCTTTGTGGTATTCATCTCCCTGGAGCCTTCGTCGTCTGGGTTTGGTCCGTGATCCTGCCGCTGCTCGACTACTTCCTCTACAGCGGAGGGTGAGCTACGAATCCACCTTCACCTCCTAGCCTCTTTTAACTAGATTGAATGTTCACATCAAGTCACGTAACCTAGGTCTCCCGTCCGAAAGGGTTGCATCGATAAATATGCATTCAATTGCATATTTATCACCACAGCTCTTTCGGATTGTCCAGCGCTTTCCACGGACAACCCAAGGATGTGTAGATTGGGTACGTTGTTCATGCTCTACCCCGTTCCGAGACAGGATTTCGGCGGCGCCTCCCTGTTGTTCTCCGGATGCACATTCTCTCGGCATTTTGCCGAGACGTGTATTTGGAGAACAGCGGGGAAGTGCTACCGAAATTTTGTCTCGGAATGGGGTAGAGCATGGACCGTACTCAATCTACACATTCTCGGGTGGGATTAGGACCCATCTTTACCTATTAGAGATGTAGGTGGATTAAATGTCGTTTCTCGTCAACCTTGTAAAAAATAAAATATTGATGTGGGTAATATAAATGAATCCTTAATTTTGTTGTGTGGCTTCCAATAAAGCAGAGATGGCAGATAATCAGTGGATGTATAGTGGGTTTTTCCGTCGGAATCAAGTAACAACAGAGTGGGTCGAGAAAACTGATGTGTTTTTGGAAGAGATATTCCGTAGTCCAATGAGGATGGTGCCAGAATGCCCGTGTGCCAAATGTAAGAGACGTATCCGCGGAGATAAGAGTGAGATGACTAAGCACCTTCGCACGAATGGATTTATGCCCAACTTTAATATGCCGATAAACTTTGCCCAGCGGGACCGTGGTAGAGAGGATGTGATATGACAATGCGTCGCTGGTTATGAGGACGATGGGGTTAGAGACATGCTAGATGATGTCTTTACTGCACAGCCGACACCTCCGTCACATTCAACGAATGAACCGGAGGAGCCGGAGGAAACCGCAAATGCCTTCCTGGAAATCTTGGCCTCGTCAAAGAAACCTCTCTATGAGGGTGCCAAGCTGTTTGTGCTGGATGCCATCTCGCAACTGATGGCAGTCAAGGCTGAGTACGACTGTAGCCGAGGTTGCTTCGAAGCATTTCTGGGAGTATGGGCTAACAGCCTGCCTGAGGGCCATGAACTGCCGAAAACCATGTACGGTACGAAGAAAATCATGAAGGCGCTCTCCATGGACTATGAGAAAATACATGTTTGTCCAAAGAATTTCCTTTTGTTTAGGCATGAGTATGCGGATGACAACTACTGTAGGAAGTGCGGTTCCTCTCGGTATATTGAGGTGGTCAATAAGCATGGTCAGAAGCAGCAGCTAAAAATCCCTGTGAAGGTTCTTCGGTATCTTG
This sequence comes from Aegilops sharonensis, assembly GCA_904067115.1. Lineage (NCBI taxonomy): Eukaryota > Viridiplantae > Streptophyta > Magnoliopsida > Poales > Poaceae > Aegilops > Aegilops sharonensis. Next base: position 5,916,074 of record LR880966.1, read on the forward strand.
ATTTTATAAAAAGAATGCAGCGCCTTTTCATCACCGAGGAGTCTACCAAAATGATGAAGTGGCACAAGGAAGGGAAAAGGTACAATCCAAAAAAAATTGTACATCCATCAGGAGGTGAAGCATGGAAGTCATTCAATATAGAGTACCCGGAGGAAGCAGCCGAGGCTTGGAATGCTAGAATTGCTATAACAGGTGATGGGTTCAATCCATATGGTATGTCGTCTAATCCATACAGCTGCTGGCCCGTATTTTTTATTCCGCTCAATCTCCCTCCCGGCGCCATAATGCAATGCAAGACCATGTTCCTGTCGCTTATAATTCCGGCGCCTGAATATCCGGGGAAGAATTTGAGTGTGTTTATGCAGCCGTTGGTGGATGATTTGCACCATTCTTGGTACTTCCAGAGGTTGACATGCGACCGGCATCTGAATAAATAATTTTGATGAAAGTTTGGCTACAGTATTGCATGCATGACTTTCCCGGCTATGCCCTGTTCGGCGGATGGTTTACAAGTGGAAAGATGCCTTGCCCAGTGTGCATGCAGGCCTTGATTTTCATTTGGCTGGAGAAGGGTGGCAAGTATGTTGCCTTTGACCTGCATCAACAGTTCATCCCTCCAGACCATCCTGATAGGTGGAGGGGTCGGGGGAGGAAACCCTAGAGGAGGAGGGGGTGGGGGGAGAGCCCCTACAGGACGAGGAGGTGGGGGGAGAGGCAACCGGGCCAAAAAACTCCGGGCCGTGTCCGAAATAGGAGGGTCTTCTTTGATGCCCTCCTATGCTGAGGCAGCTTCTGAGTCTGAGGAGGAGGAGTATGTTCCTGATGGCAAGGAGGAGGAGGCCGAGGAGGAGGAGGGTGAGGAGGAGGGAGAGGAGGGTGAGGAGGAGGGCGAGGAGGGTGGAGGGGAGGTTGACCCCGAGTTGTGGGGTGACTTGCCACCGGGTGCTCCGCAGGGGTGGCTGCGTGGTAATGCCGGAGTACCTACACCACCTTCTTTCGAGGCACACAAGTGGCTCATTGAACATGTGGGGACAGAGTAAGTGCATCTCAATCATATTTTCAACACATGACAACATTTTCTTATTGTACACATGGCAATCCTTTGATTCTTTTGCAGTAACTGGATCCTTCGCGGAAGGGCCGTAAACCGAACGGCCTTATCACTGTCCTGTTGAAGGAGTTTTGGCCTGGCCTATTCTGCCCGCGGCCAGACAGGGACCTGCAGCTGCGTGTTTTGGCCACAAGCTGGGCCCACTACGAGGCTTGCAGCAACGCGGAGTACCGGACGGCCGCTAAGGCCGTGATCACCAAATTTTGGGTAAGTTCCCTTTTGAATCACTTGTCTTTAGTTTCGTTCATAGTTTATCATTGAGTCACTCAACTCATGCCTTGTTTTCTTCTGGTTTATGCATGATTGCAGCAACTCTATAGAGTTCTTGACGAGCACAAGGCCAGAGCCGACGTGGTCTTACTTGCGGCTGCGAAGAAGAAAGCTCGTCAGTTGCAGTACGAGGTGCGTTGGGTTGCCATGTCGCAGTACTACCACATCTACCTGCACCAAAAGATGACCAAAACTCAAGCACAGAAGCAAAAACTTACCATGAACAGGGAGCAGTTCATGATGGTAACTATTACTGACTTTTCATTGTTTCAAGCAGTCAACTATATGTTTCGTGCTCACATGTCATGCTTCCAAAATTTACATAGGTTGTTCCTCATTGGTGCTATGGAAGGCATGACGGATGGGCGAGTGTGGTGGATAGGTGGGTCGGTGACGATGCAGAGTTTGCTGCCAAGAGCATTAAGGCCCGGGCTAACCGTGGAAAAGACGGGACACACGACCAAGGAAACAGGAACCACTGGGGCTTCAAGGCCATGAAGGTATATCTATATGCATGATGCATTTTTGTTCTTCTTTACCGTCATGTTCTTATGTATGGCTAACTTCTGTTTGACGTTGCAGGAGGACAAGTTGCAGAGGCCGCTCTCAGACATGGAGTCGTGGAAGCTGGCCCGCGAGCGGTGTGATCGCAAGGAGGGCGAGAGCCAGTACTACGGCAACACCAAGCAACACCTGGAGTCTTACACTCAGAACTATCAGAAGTTGCATCCGGATGTTCCCGTTCCTGAGGTCGACCAGTCTCAGATCGACGACACGGCGGTGGTGGCCATCCAGGGTAAGTCCCATGGCCGGTATCTGTGTTTCGAGCTTGATCACTCCGTCGATCTCGTACACACGGCTTTGAGCTACCAACCCGAGCCCGTTAGAGAGTACGGGGCGTTCGCAGCCTCCCTTAGTCCGCCAGCATGTTGTAAGTACTTCCCCTTATCTTCTTTGTCTCTATCTTTCTTAGTTTATTTTCAGCACTGCCCACTTAGAAACAACCTCAATTTTGTAGGCATATCAGGCCTTTCTCGAGCATAGGCATATTGATGTGAGGGAGTACTTGCAACGAGTGAAGGCAAACGATGGTTATAGCTGTCAAGTGATGGCGGTTAGTTTTGCCCTCTTAAAACCAAGCTCAAATTTGCACTTTCATTCCTTCTGACTTTCTAGTTTGCTTGTTTAACTAACATCCAGGCTATGTTGGCGTCTTGGACTAACCGCACGGAGCCACCACAAGTTGGACCCCCACCACCACCTGCGGGAGACGCCACACACATTCCCACGTTCGAGGAATGGCTGGCACTAGGCGGTGATACTCCGGTTAGTACATTTGCCTAACTAATGACAAACTAGTTCTCGTTCATTCAACACTATCATTCATATTTACCGTTAGAATCTTCTCTCAAACATGTAGGGGACCGGTGGCTCGACTCCTGCTCCGTCGACCCCAGTCACTCCGATCTGGCAGAGTGATGGTGGTCGCGGTGGCGGTTTTGGCAGAGGTGGACTTGGCGGTTGCGGTTTTGGCGGAGGTGGACTTGGTGGTGGTGGTTTTCACGGAGGTGGACTGTGGTGGTGGTGGTTTTGGCGGAGGTGGACTCGGTGGTGGTGGTGGTTTTGGCAGAGGTGGACTCGGTGGTGCTTGATGTCGATGATGATTCCGTGTATGCGGCCGTTGTGCCATGCCTTTCATGTTTCAACTTTTATGATGTCTCATGTCTTGCACTACTTTTATGTTCGTGAACTTTCGCCGGTGATGATCTTTAGATGATGAACTTGACTATATTTAAATGATGATGATGAACTGTCATGTTTCATATTATTCTTCTTTGAAATGCTGTCAAATGAATTGAAAAAGAGAAAACAGGAAAAAAAAACTATGCCTACGGCAAAGCCGTCGGCATATATACGCTCAGGAGCCACCAGGAGGCGCCACGTGGCAGAGCTATGCCGACGGCTTGCCGTAGGCATAGCCCTGCCGCCAGGCCAAACCAGGGGGCGACACGTGGCGAAGGTATGCCGACGGCTTGGCCGTCGGCATACCTTTGCCACGTGTCTTCTCCTGAGTCGCTAGTGGTTTTGACGGCGCCGTCCGTTGCCGTCAGACGAAAAACAACGCCGACGGCTAAACTATGCCGACGGCTGCCCCACGGCCGTCGGCATACGCTCCTATGCCGACGGCTATACTACGCCGACGGTCTGACATAACTACGCTGACGTGATCTACACCGACGTGTCTATGCCGACGACAGCCGTAGGCATAGATCTATGCTGACGGCATAGGACCTATGCCGGTCTGCGAGTCCGGTAGTGCTGTAAATTTCCTCCCGCATTTCGTTCCGCCAACATAGATGCGGAAAGACGCCATCCAATCATAGCTGTATACATTTAAAAAACAATCAACAGTTGGATGAAATTCGTGCAAATAAAGCGGACTTTATATAAACATGACGAATTTCAAGCCGCTGAGCCAGCACTCAGTTCTCCGTAGGCGCTTAAAAAGAGTAGAAGTTCGTCATTTCTCCTCTTACCTACTCCCTCCGTTTTACAATAGATGACCCAATTTTGTATTAAAGTTAGTACAAAGTTGAGTCATCTATTTTGGAACAAAGGGAGTAGCTGTTAATGGTGTCTGAACCGGAGAGTACTCACCAAAATAAATCAGCAGGGCCGGCCCAACATAAATCAATTTGGCAGAACCTTGGGCCTCTCGGTGAGGCCGCTCACCAGCATACGAATGAGAGCCCATTTTTCCTATGTTCCTGGCCCGGTTCGATGTGTTTGGTAAGCCCAATACATTTTCATTATAGCTTTACATTTCAGCCCTCGTTTGCAACGCACCAATAAAAATACATCAATCCTTAAAAAACACAAAACACACCAGAAAAAAAAAGGTCCCTAAAAAAGAGGAGAAAAAGAACATATGTGAAAGACGCAGGAAAAAAATTAAGACCCTTTTATACATTGAAGAAAGAAAAACACACTAATCGGTACACAATGGTTAAACTTCTCATATACAACTTTTGTTAAGAACATAATATAGCTTAAGCAACCCGATAAAAGTTTCAAACAAAAAGATAATACCATCATAGTGAATGGCAGGAGCGACAACTCAGTCCTCACTTAGTTGTCTCTCCACTGTCCCCTTCTCTTGGACCGCATGCCGTGAACTCCACGCCAGTGGTGATTTGAATTTGGGAGATTCTGAGTCGAGAGGTATGGTTACGGAGAGCATGTTTGTGGCAAATGAGGATGGCTTCTTTTCATAGGTTGGTCCTTCGGCTCAAGAACACGCCCCTCAACTGATGACTTGGAGCGATAAGCGCATGGAATATGTGAGGATGCAACTTACAATGGCTGGTGAGATCATTTTCAACTCAATGTGATCACGAAATTGCGAGGTAGCTATCGGAGTGCTATCGCAGGCCCTATGCCAGGCATAACCAGACGTATATAGGACTCTCTTTGATGGGGTGCATGATGGCATGGTAGGCGGTAACGATGGAAAACTGTTTGGTTGAGTGAGAGCGACAATAATCTTTAATCTGCCTAGTGGTTAACAATGTGATGGGGTTCAACCATGTTAGCAACCCTCCACACGGGGGGCCTTGGGCCGGCATGGGAGGGGAGGGCCTAGCAATTAGCGAACATGCCTAGGAAGACCACTACAAGTACTCGGAGGAGGGCTCTGATAGTCTGATTCCGCGCTCTCTATTTCTTGTTCTCATGTCCAGCAACACAAATCCTTGTATCTATGAAGCCATGGTCGAAGCCGCCTTCGACTACTTTAATCTGCTCCTCGATATAGGCGAGCATTGCGAGTTTTGGACCTAGATCTTCTAGTCTCACGCTTGGAAGCTTTGGCCATCTAAGGCAATATTTAATTGATATTTTCCTTTTAAATTGGGTATTAATTCACTCCGTCATTCCAAAAGGCAACCATTAACTAATTAGATAAGAAATTCACATAAGAAGAAAAAACACTGCGGATGCGTCGGGTCCGGCCCGGCTGGAATCCATCGATGAATTAATCTCGGCGATATTGGATCCTAATAAAATGAAGGGAATCCAATGTCACACGAAACTAATACTAGTAAACACTATACAAAACAAATATCTTTTCCTTTGGAAAAAATGGTTATGGCAGTAATTCATTTCATTGTTGGAAAAAGGCAACCATTTACTTATGAAATAAGAAAAAAATCACAGCTAAAGAGGATAAAAAAAAACGGTGGGGATGCGGCGGACCCGGCCCGATCCCACGGATCGATCGCACTCGGAAGGAATGCCGTCGCCGGCGCAGGCTCCGTCCGCCGCCGCCGGCGGCGGCGCGGCGTGGCGCCACCTGCTCCTCCTCCTCACGGCGCTCCCGCTCGCGCTCGCCCTCCTCGCGTTCGCGCTCCAGTGGCGCGGCGGCGGCGTGGACGACGCCGGCTCCCGCTGGCCGGCTCGCCTGGCCGTGCCGGCCCCGTCGAGGCTGCAGGCCCTCCACTCCTCCGCCGCGTCCTGCGTGGAGGTGCTCGCCGCCTCCGCCGGCCCCGCCTTCCCCTACCTCCGCGGCTGGTCCTTCCACTTCGACGCGCCGGACACCCACCACCCCAAGGTACCGCCTTTTTTCCAATCTCGCCTCCGTCCTGTTCCTTGCCGGCCGCCGGCCGATGTGTCTGACCTGCTGATCTTTTGCCAGGTGTGCGTGCAGACGAGCACCTCCGCCAGCCTGGACCAGATCCTGCCGTGGCTCTACTACCACAAGGTCGTCGGCGTCGCGCACTTTCTGCTCTTCGTCGAGGGCAAGGCCGCCAAGCCCAGCGTCGCCGGCGTCCTCGAGTCCATCCCCGTGCGCTCCTCGCCTCATCAGTTTTCCACAAATCCAGTACCACCAATTTGACTCTGCTTGTTTGTTTGTTCAGAGTCTGAATCTCTGTCTCTGTTCCTCTTTCAGGGGGTGAAGGTGGTGTACAGGACCAAGGAGCTTGAGGAGCAGCAGGCCCGGAGGTCCGAAACAATCTTCGCCATCCGCGTGCCCCGTCAGCCTATAGGCAAATTCATTTCGATACCCATTCTTATGATGCATATTATATTTCACCTGCAGCCGCATCTGGGACGAAACCTGGCTATCAGGATTCTTCTACAAACCCTGCAACTACGAACTGTTTGTGAAGCAATCACTCAACATGGAGATGGCCATTGTGATGGCCCGGGTACGTATGTTTGTTTGTTTTCGGCTTATCACAAGTATTACTTACTAGTATTCAGTTAGTGTATCGTACTGTATTTATTATAAACAATTTTTTTTTATTTCTTCGTGGTAGGAATCTGGCATGGACTGGATAATGCATCTAGACACCGATGAGTTGCTATATCCCGGTGGAGCTTCCGAGTATTCCATCAGACGCCTGTTAGCCGACGTCCCCGAGGATGTTGACATGGTTATCTTTCCTAACTATGTAAGCATGCTGCTGCTCCTAATACGCCTGCCAGACTTCTTATACATACAGTAGTAATTGACTTGCATGTCTGCGCTCTGCAGGAAAGCAGCGTCGAGCGTGATGATATAAAAGACCCATTCAGCGAGGTAAACATTCTCTGTATTTAAGAACATAACTTCCTCAAGTTCCATTGGATATAACGTTGGCTGACGGAACAACTTATGTCTTAATACTTTGATATGAATTTTGTTTGTTCGGTTACATATGAAGTCTGATATTGTGGTATGATTTATGTGTCTAATACTCTGATATGGTTGTTTACGTTTGCTTCAAAAACTAGTTTCAAGTTCCCCTGTCACACTTCTATTTAGCCATGCCAGTTTAGCAAATTACTCTAAAAGAAAAGAGAAGTAAATGACAGAATCAGTGAGTACACGCACCAGCTAACACGACAGCAAATTAATCAAGTTGGTTGAGTTTTGACATTCTGTTATCTACGTTAAATTAAGTTAAGAGTACCGTAGTTAGCTCTGTAGCCTTTTTCTTTATAAACTCTAATATCTAGCCACCAATATTATAAAAAAAAATTATATACAACCAGTGACCTATCATGGTGGTTATGTGGATGCTTCACCAGTTAACATGACCTGCATGCTTGTTCGAAACACCTAATCCCATTCCCATCATTAGCTAATTTTTTGTACATTGCAAAATCTTACCAGGTGTCTATGTTCAAGAAGAATTATGATCATCTCCCGAAAGATACTTACTTTGGCATGTATAAGGAAGCAACAAGAGGCAATCCCAACTATTTCATTACTTATGGGAATGGAAAATCTGCTGCGCGAATTCAAGATCATCTCCGGCCAAATGGTGCACACAGATGGCATAACTATGCAAAGAGCCCAAAGTAAGGGCCTTTGCCCATAGCACCCATTTTTTTCAGAACACCACACGTGAGTCTCCGAGTGGAGTTGATTTTTACAATATTGTTGGCTCATAACTAACAGTGAGATCAAGCTGGAAGAGGCTGCAGTTCTGCACTATACATACACCAAATTTTCAGACTTAACATCTAGACGTGATCGCTGTGGATGCAAGCCTACAAAAGAAGATGTTAAAAGATGTTTCATGTTGGATTTTGACAGAGCAGTAAGTAAAGCTACTCAATTTCTCCTGTGAGCTACTACCAGAATTTTTGTCATTTTTTTCTATTGCAGTAGTCCTTTTCCCTTTCAGGATCATTTCCATTTTGCATTCTTATACTAGTGTTAGTTCTTCCTTTTGCATGATTTAGTTTGCTACTGTTTCTGCTACCATCTGACTTCAAAATTTACTATGCAGGCTTTTATAATTGCATCAACTGCTAGTGAAGAGGATATGCTTCGCTGGTAATTTTCATGGTCTCCTTAGTATCACAAATTCTGTTCTAACTTGGCTTAATTAATCTAAACCATCAAACAAAAACACTTTCTGATTTCTAGCATGTACCATCAATGATACCCTGACGGAAAATATACTCTCCTGGACATTTACCCGATCTCCAATTCTTCACTCTGACGCTAACAACTATCATGATGACAAACATGTATTATGAAAGCATAATTTGTTGATACCAATTTCATATGGCCAATTTAGTTTATTACATATTGATGAGCAGAACTGTAGTTTTTTTACTCAGTGGGCACTCTAAGAGCATATAATGCAACAAATCAGGAAAAGATAGCTACTGCTACCACCCCTGAGAAAACGACGGGAATGGTCACGGAAATTTTGTTTTCTTTTGGCCAGACAGGTCATGATATATTTGAGCATTTATCATAAATTCAACTAAAATAATGATCTATATCAGGGTAAACAAAGAAATCAAATTCCCATGAGTTTTATCAATTCACGCCGTAACATGAAAGTATTAGCCAACGTCAATGATTCCCAGTTGGCCGTTTATGTTTTCTTTTCAGAGATGTGGTATTCTCCGTAATAATCCTAGACATCCAACATCTTAGTATGACTGTTGACTGGCTGCTCTTGTGTCAGGTACAATGAACGCGTCGTGTGGAACGATAAGCAGCTCAATCTGAAGCTTCTGAGAAAAGGAGTATTGACTCGCATCTATGCCCCAATGGTACGCAATAAATAACTATTAGCCACATTATCAAAATGTCAGTCATATGTAATACAGTAATATTCATATACTTGACACGTGTGCCTTGTTCTGTCAGGCGATCGTGCAAGGCCTGCGGGAGTCTGGCGTCTTCACCTCCGTCATTGCAGCAGCGGTGGACAACGGCAAAGTTCAACTGAAAGAAAGCGTTGACAGAAACAGAACCGGTTCTGACGACCCTGAAGATGGACCTAGGACATTCGTGGCAGCTAATGCTCGGAAGATCTTGAGCGTCGTCGAGCCTGCCCCTGCCTACAGGGACAGGGATAGTGGCGCATCCGCTGTCCCCCCTTTGTCGCCCCCGGGTTTGGATGACGCGCGAGGGGAGGTGCTGGCTAGGTGATGACTTGGATCATCAGGATGAAAGAATTCTTTTTGCCCATGTAGGTTGGTCAGGTAGTGAGAACAACATGATCATGGATGGGCCATCTAGGGTCAAATATGTTGATGACCAAAGGACATATGTTATATCGAGGATATATGTAATCATGGCTGGTCAATATATAGAGTGATTTTTGGCAGGGCATATTATGTGCACCCATTTTTTGTCAGTATTTAGTAGTGCAAACAAGATGATGCTGCATATTATTTATATAGAAATTAAGAAACAGTAAGAGTAAACTTCCGATGAATATTACAATAGATTTCTTCCTTTCCGCCACAACTATTTTTATTTTTATTCTTTTTTTTAAGTTTACGAAAATCTTTTAAATTCTCCATTTTTTTTCAAAAAGTGTGAATTTTTTCAAATGATGATTTTTTTTAAATATGTGAAATTCTTTTGTGAATTTTGGTTTTGTTTTTACAAATTGGTGAACATTCTCTTAGACCATGTACTTTTTTTTGAAACTGTGAACATTTTTTAACACTCACGAACAATTTTTTAAAATAGTGAACATTCTCTTAAATCATGAGCATATTTTCGAATTCACAAACATTTTCTTGAACTCATGAACATCTTTTTAAATCATGAACATTTTTAAAATTCAAGACTAATTTTTGAAACAATGGACATTTTTTTACGAATTCATGAACATTTTCGAATTTGTGAACACTTTTCTGAAATCATAAACATTATTTTAAATTCATGAATATTTTTAAATATGTGAATATTTTTTTTACAAATTCATGAACATTTTTTGAATTCCCGAGCATATTTTTGAATTCGTGAGTGTTTTATTCAAAATTAGCATTTTTTTAAATTAAGACCTTTCGATATCCCGAATTATTGACAAAAAGAAAAGGAAAAGAAGAAAAAAATAGGCGGCGCCCCGGCCGCACATGGGCCGGCCTAGAAGGGTGCAAAGAGGGAGCGGTGGGTGCGCGTTCGCTTCCTTCGCAGCGCTTGCTATTTTTTTGAAAGAAAGTTTGAACTTTATTCATTAGAAATAATCATTACATCGTTTATGAGGATTGGTACAATTGCATTATGTGGTTCCTCAAACCAATCAGAAATGAATGAAAATCTAGCCAACTTGGCAAGTTCATGAGCAACTTTATTTGCTTCTCTATTATAATGCTCGAATCTAGAAATAGGAAAATCGCAAGCTAAGTGAAAACAGTCATAAAAAATTGCAGCTGCTGTCCCCGACAATCGTCCTCCTTCGTTCATGGTCTCGATCACCTCCATATTATCCGAGTTAATAATTATGCGATTACAACCCGTTCTTTGCGCAAGCGACAGACCAAATATTAACGCCAAAGCTTCAGCCATCAACACATCTGCACACCAGTCAATCTTACCATTTCCCCCACCAATGAACCTACCTTTGTCATCTCTTAAGACAGCCCCGATCGTACCCCTGAGAAGGCCGTGATCAAAAGAAGCATCAACGTTAAGTTTAACAAATCCCGTCGGGGGATTAGACCATCCTCCTCTTTTAATGGAAGCCTTCGGCGAGGAGGCATTAACAAAATTGGCAGCGAGAGCGCGTATCCCCATGGATATCTGTTGTGCATTCTGAGTAGTCTCATTGTGTACCAATTTGCGCCTTTCCCACCACAAGTACCAGGCTGATATGGCAATCATGTCACGCACATTACGAGTGCCCATAATACATAGTTCCTGATCTGGTAATGAAAGTAAATATTCCAAGATTGCCTCACCCGCATAGTCTATTTTACAAGCTCTGTCGATAATATCGTCCATCCCTAGTCTTCTCCAGACTTCTTTTGCTCTGTCACATAGAAACAACTAATGTTTTGTGTCTTCTGGCCCAGATGAGCAGGCAGGACACTTAGGCGAGACCTTCACATGTCTATTAGCTAAGTTAACACGACACGGAATAGTGCCGTGAAGTGTACGCCAAATAAATATTTTAACCTTTGCTGGACAAGCAAGTTTCCAAATCCTCGCCCAAATTGGATTGACCGTGGTAAGTCGCATCCCATTGGTATGTCGTAACTTGTTCCCATATTGGTGGTCCCATTCCACAAAATAAGCAGACCGAACCAAAAAATCCCATTTTTTGTGAAATTCCAACCTATGAAATCTGTCATATCATGTTGCGATATCGGGATCGTAAGCACTCGCTGAACATCAATAGGCCATAGAGTCTGTCTGAGAAGATCTTCATCCCAACTATTTAGGATTGGATCAATCAAATCTGCTACCTTCCGTAACAACTGGCCTCCCTTAGGGGTAACAATTTTACGGTTTGCACAATTTGAAATCCATGCGTCCTCCCAAATGTCAATATTCTGTCCGTTTCCCACTCGCCAAATATGACCACGCTTCAGGGAGTTCACACCCGCCATAATACTTTGCCAGGTGAAGGAAGATCCCTTCTTCATGTCAGTGTTCAACAAGTCACCGTCAGGATAGTATTTGACTCTCAAAATAGTAGCACATAAAGAATCCGGATTCTCGAGAAGACGCCAAGCCTGTTTAGCAAGCATAGCCAAATTGAAACAATGAATATCCCGAAAACTCATTCCTCCTTGGTTCTTTGGTACACACATTTTCCACCAAGCCATCCAATGCATCCTCCTTTGGTTGTCCTCATCTCCCCACCAGAAATGCGCCATCGCGTCAATAATTCCTTTGTAAATTTTTTTAGGAATTTTAAAGACCGACATTGCATAGGTGGGAATAGCTTGAACAACCGCTTTAAGTAAGATCTCCTTTCCTCCAGCCGACAGAAGTTTCTCCTTCCAGCCACTAATTCTCTGAACAATACGATCAATTAAGTATTGGAAACAATCGGTTTTATCTAAACCCACATTGGTCGGCAGTCCTAAATATTTGTCATTCAAGGCCTCAGTCATTATATTGAGAATTGTACACATTTGTTCTCTAGTGTCCACTCCCGTATTAGGGCTAAAAAAGATGCTGGATTTGTCGACACTGACCATCTGCCCTGAAGCTGCGCAATACGAATCTAGAACTGATTTTAATGTTTACGCTATATAGGAGTGAGCAACTAGTTGACGAGCGCTCTTTTGAGAGCCTCGCAGGATCACTTGCGGATGGGATTGAATTTTTTTCCGCACGCGTTCTCAGCTTTTTCATGTCCAATAAAATGGCTTACTTTCGTGAATCTACAGTGGCCTTCGGGGGGAGGATCGATCCGGCCGCGTGTTGAAGGGCGGGTCGGCGTTGGCCGTGGATCCGGCCGATGTTCCTTATGTGGCTAGATCCAGCCTTCCAGGGTTGCTTTTTTCATCGTCAAGATGTGGACCAGATTTTGGTGCTCTCTTTCACTTGCCACGGCGAAGATCATGGGTGCTTGGTAGTTGTGTGGCCAAGGCGGTATGCAGCAACACAAGCGCTTGTAGTTTTTTCCCTTGCCATGCTTTAATCTACGGAAATGTTAACGCCCACACGGGTGGGCGTTTGCATCTCGTCCACACGCGTGGATCCACGTCTGCCTGTGAGCGCATTAATATTGGCATGTTTCTAGTGTCATGTAGTACTGGCCTGGTGTGTAGGCATTCACCCGGTCGCCCACACGACTGTTTCACCATACGGGAGGGGTTGGTGTGTGGGCGTTGAGCAGTTCGCCCACATGCCACTTTTCCATGCACGCACAAGGGCTAGTGTGTGGGCATTTGCCATCTCGCCCACACGTCCGTCTCATCTCCCACATCCAAGTTGCCACTTGTCATGTACTTTGCAGTGTACATGGCAACTGCCCTATGTGCTTTATAAGCAGGTGGCAACTCTTTTTTTTACCCGAACATGTCAGTTGCCACGTTTTTTGCAGGGTACATGGCAACTTCCCTAGTGTGTTGTCGATGGACATGTAAACGCACCCCAGGATTAGTCAATCGTGGAAATCACTCCGGGACCCCAAAACAGTGAGTAGTAGTCCATGAAACGGGCCAGAACCGGCCCAAACTGCGAGCCCTGACGACCAACACGTAAGCATACACCTTGGGGTTCAACAACCATGAAAATCGCGTTGGGACCCCAAAACGGTGAGTAATAGTCCATGAAAGAGCCCAGAATCGGACAAACCTAGAATTATTGGTGAACGATACATAAACGCACCCCGGGGTTTGTCAATCATGAAAATCGCTCAGGGACCCCAGATCAGCGAGTACTAGTCCCACAAAACGGGCCAGAATCGGCCAAAACTATGAGTGTTGATTACCGACACGTAAATGCAGCCCGTGAATCGTCAATCGTGGAAATTGCTCGCGGACCCCAAAACGGTGAGTAATAGTGAATGAAATGGACCACAATCGGCCAAAATTGCGAGTGTTGATGATGGACACGTAAACGCACCGCAGGGTTCGTGATCGTGGAAATCACCCCGGGACCCCAAAACAGTGAGTAATAGTCTAAGAAACAGGCTAGAACCAGCCCAAACTGCGAGTCCAGGCGACCAACACATAAGCACATCTTGGGGTTCAACAACCATGGAAATCACTTTGGGACCCAAAACGGTGAGTAGTAGTCCATGAAAGAGCCCAGAATTGGATAAACTTAGGATTATTAAACATAAACATACCCCGGGGTTTATCAATCGTGAAAATCGCTCAGGGACCCCAAATCGAAGAGTAATTGTCCACGAGACAGGCCAGAATCAGCCAAAACTGTGAGTGTTGATGACCGACACATAAACGCACCCCGGGAATCTTCAATGGTGGAAAGTGCCCTGGGACCCCAAAACGTGAGTAATAGTGCATGACAGAGCCCAGAATGGGACAAACCTAGGATTATTGATGAACGATACATTAACGCACCCCGGGGTTTGTCAATTATGAAAATCGCTCAGGGACCCCAAATCAGCGAGTACTAGTCCACAAAACGGGCCAGAATTGGCCAAATCTATGGGTGTTGATTACCGACACATAAATGCAGCCCGGGGATCGTCAATCGTGGAAATTGCTCTCGGGCCCCAAAACGGTATGTAATAGTGCATGAAACGGATCACAATCGACCAAAATTGTGAGTGTTGAAGACGAACACGTAAACGCACCTCGGGGTTCATCATCGTGGTAATCACTTCTGCACCCCAAAAAAGTGAGTAATAGTCCCAGAAACGGGCCAGAACAAGCCCAAACTGGGAGTCCCGACGACCAACAGGTAAGCACACCTTGGGGTTCAGCAACCATGGAAATCTCTTTGGGACCCCAAAACGGTGAGTAATAGTCCATGAAAGAGCTCATATTCGGACAAACCTAGTATTATTGATGAACGACACATAAACGCACCCTATGGTTCGTCAATCATGGAAATCGCTTGGGGACCCCAAATAAGTGAGTAATAGTCCATGAAACAGGCCAGAATCGTCCAAAACTGTGAGTGTTAATGACCGATACATAAACGCATCCCGGGGATTGTCAATCCTGGAAATCGATTTGGGACCCCAAAACGGTGAGTAAGTGCATGAAACGGACGAGAATGGCCAAAATTGTGAGTGTTGACGAACAACACGTAAACGCACCTCAGGTTTCGTCAATTGTGGAAATCACTCCGGGACCCCAAAACAGTGAGTAGTAGTCCAAGAAACGGGCCAGAACCGGCCCAAACTGCGAGTCCTGATGACCAACACATAAGCACACCTTGGGGTTCAACAACCACAGAAATCGCTTTCGGACCCCAAAACGGTGAGTACTAGTCCATGAAAGAGCCCAGAATCGGACAAATCTACGATTATTGATGAACGATACATAAATGCACCTCGGGGTTCGGCAATCATGGAAATCTCCCAGGGACCCCAAATCAATGAGTAATAGTCCACGAAACGGGCCAGAATCGGCCAAAACTGTGAGTGTTGATGACCGACACGAAAACGCACTCCGGGGATCGTCAAGCGTGGAAATCGCTCTGGGACCCCAAAACGGTGAGCAATAGTGCATGAAACGGACCAGAATCAGCCAAAATTACGAGTGTTGATGATGGACACGTAAACACACCCCGGGGTTCGTCACCGTGGAAATCACTTCTGGACCCCGAAACAGGAGTAATAATCCAAGAAACGGGCCAGATTCGTCCCAAACTGCGAGTCCTGACGACCAACACGTAAGCGCACCTTAGGACAACCATGGAAATCGCTTTGGGACCCCAAAACGGTGAGTAATAGTTCATGAAAGAGCGCAGATCCGGACAAATCTAGGATTATTGATGAACGAGACATAAACGGACCCCGGGGTTCATCAATCATGGAAATCACTCAGGGACCCCAAATCAGTGAGTGATAGTCCACGAAACGGGTCAGAATCGGCCAAAACTGTGAGTGTTGATAACAGACATGTAAATGCACCCCGGGGATCGTCAATCATGGAAATCGCTCTGGGACCCCAAAACGGTGAGTAATAGTGCTTGAAACGGCCACAATCGGCCAAAATTGCGAGTGTTGTCGATGAACATGTAAACGCACCCCAGGGTTAGTCAATCATGGAAATCACTCCGGGACCCCAAAACAGTGAGTAGTAGTCCAAGAAACGGGCTAGAACCGGCCCAAACTGCGAGCCCCGACGACCAACACATAAGAACGCCTTGGGTTCAACAACCATGGAAATCGTGTTGGGACCCCAAAACGGTGAGTAATAGTCCATGAAAGAGCCCAGAATCAGACAAACCTAGGATTATTGATGAATGATACATAAACGTACCCCGGGATTTGTCAATCATGAAAATCGCTCACGGACCCCAAATCAACGAGTACTAGTCCAAAAACCGGGCCAGAATCGGCCAAAACTACGAGTGTTGATGACCGACAAGTAAGCGCAGCCCGATGACCGTCAATCGTGGAAATCACTCCGCGACCCCAAAACGGTGAGCAATAGTGCCTGAAACAGACCAGAATTGGCCAAAATTGCGGGTGTTGACAATGGACACGTAAACGCACCCCGGGGTACGTCAATCGTGGAAATCACTCCGGGACCCCAAAACGGTGAGCAATAGTGCCTGAAACAGACCAGAATTGGCCAAAATTGCGGGTGTTGACAATGGACACGTAAACGCACCCCGGGGTACGTCAATCGTGGAAATCACTCCGGGACCCCAAAACGGTGAGCAATAGTGCCTGAAACAGACCAGAATTGGCCAAAATTGCGGGTGTTGACAATGGACACGTAAACGCACCCCGGGGTACGTCAATCGTGGAAATCACTCCGGGACCCCAAAACGGTGAGCAATAGTGCCTGAAACAGACCAGAATTGGCCAAAATTGCGGGTGTTGACAATGGACACGTAAACGCACCCCGGGGTACGTCAATCGTGGAAATCACTCCGGGACCCCAAAACGGTGAGCAATAGTGCCTGAAACAGACCAGAATTGGCCAAAATTGCGGGTGTTGACAATGGACACGTAAACGCACCCCGGGGTACGTCAATCGTGGAAATCACTCCGGGACCCCAAAACGGTGAGCAATAGTGCCTGAAACAGACCAGAATTGGCCAAAATTGCGGGTGTTGACAATGGACACGTAAACGCACCCCGGGGTACGTCAATCGTGGAAATCACTCCGGGACCCCAAAACGGTGAGCAATAGTGCCTGAAACAGACCAGAATTGGCCAAAATTGCGGGTGTTGACAATGGACACGTAAACGCACCCCGGGGTACGTCAATCGTGGAAATCACTCCGGGACCCCAAAACGGTGAGCAATAGTGCCTGAAACAGACCAGAATTGGCCAAAATTGCGGGTGTTGACAATGGACACGTAAACGCACCCCGGGGTACGTCAATCGTGGAAATCACTCCGGGACCCCAAAACAGTGAGTAGTAGTCCAAGAAACGGGCTAGAACCGGCCCAAACTGCGAGCCCCGACGACCAACACATAAGAACGCCTTGGGTTCAACAACCATGGAAATCGTGTTGGGACCCCAAAACGGTGAGTAATAGTCCATGAAAGAGCCCAGAATCAGACAAACCTAGGATTATTGATGAATGATACATAAACGTACCCCGGGATTTGTCAATCATGAAAATCGCTCACGGACCCCAAATCAACGAGTACTAGTCCAAAAACCGGGCCAGAATCGGCCAAAACTACGAGTGTTGATGACCGACAAGTAAGCGCAGCCCGATGACCGTCAATCGTGGAAATCACTCCGCGACCCCAAAACGGTGAGCAATAGTGCCTGAAACAGACCAGAATTGGCCAAAATTGCGGGTGTTGACAATGGACACGTAAACGCACCCCGGGGTACGTCAATCGTGGAAATCACTCCGGGACCCCAAAACAGTGAGTAATAGTCCAAGAAACGGGCCAGAACCAGCCCAACCTGCGAGTCCTCACGACCAACACGTAAGCACAACTTGGGGTTCAACAACCATGGAAATCGCTTTGGGACCCTAAAACGGTGAGTTGTAGTCCACGAAAGAACCCATAATCGAACAAACCTACGATTATTGATGAACAATACATAAACATACCTCGGGGTTCATCAATTGTGGAAATCACTCAGGGACCCCAAATCAGTGAGTGATAGTCCACGAAACGGGCCAGAATCGGCCAAAACTGTGAGTGTTGATGACCGCCACGTAAGCGCACCCCGGGGGACGTCAATCGTGGAAATCGCTCTGGGACCCCAAAACAGTGAGTAATAGTGCATGAACAGACCAGAATCGGATAAAATTGTGAGTGTTGACGACGGACACGTAAACACACCCTGGGGTTCGTCTTCGTGGAAATCACTTCTGGACCCGAAAACAGTGAGTAATAGTCCAAGAAACGGGCCAAAACCGGAGCAAACTGCGAGTCCTGACGACCTACACGTAAGCACACCTTAGGGTTCAACAACCATGGAAATCGCTTTGGGACCCCAAAACGATGAGTAATAGTCCATGAAAGAGCCTAGATTCGGACAAACCTAGGATTATTGATGAACGAGACATAAACGCACCCCGAGGTTCGTCAATCATGCAAATTGCTCACGGAGCCCAAATCAGTGAGTGATAGTCCACGAAACGGGCCAGAACCGGCCAAAACTGGGAGTGTTGATGACCGACACGTAAACGCACCCTGGGGGATCGCAAATCATGGAAATCGCTCCGCGACCCCAAAACAGTGAGCAATAGTGCCTGAAACGGACCAGAATCGTCCAAAACTGTGAGTGTTGATGACCGACACGTACACGCGACCCGGGGAGCGTCGATCGGGGAAATCGTTCTGGGACCCCAAAACGCTAAGTAATAGTCCATGAAAGGGCCTAGATTCGGACAAAACTAGGATTATTGATGACCGACACATAAACGCAGCCTGGGGTACGTCAATCATGGAAATCGCGCACGGACCCCAAATAAGTGAGTAATAGTCCACGAAACGGGCCAGAATCGGCCAAACCTAGGAGTGTTGATGACCGACACGTACACGCGACCCGGGGAGCGTCGATCGGGGAAATCGTTCTGGGACCCCAAAACGCTAAGTAATAGTCCATGAAAGGGCCTAGATTCGGACAAAACTAGGATTATTGATGACCGACACATAAACGCAGCCTGGGGTACGTCAATCATGGAAATCGCGCACGGACCCCAAATAAGTGAGTAATAGTCCACGAAACGGGCCAGAATCGGCCAAACCTAGGAGTGTTGATGACCGACACGTACACGCGACCCGGGGAGCGTCGATCGGGGAAATCGTTCTGGGACCCCAAAACGCTAAGTAATAGTCCATGAAAGGGCCTAGATTCGGACAAAACTAGGATTATTGATGACCGACACATAAACGCAGCCTGGGGTACGTCAATCATGGAAATCGCGCACGGACCCCAAATAAGTGAGTAATAGTCCACGAAACGGGCCAGAATCGGCCAAACCTAGGAGTGTTGATGACCGACACGTACACGCGACCCGGGGAGCGTCGATCGGGGAAATCGTTCTGGGACCCCAAAACGCTAAGTAATAGTCCATGAAAGGGCCTAGATTCGGACAAAACTAGGATTATTGATGACCGACACATAAACGCAGCCTGGGGTACGTCAATCATGGAAATCGCGCACGGACCCCAAATAAGTGAGTAATAGTCCACGAAACGGGCCAGAATCGGCCAAACCTAGGAGTGTTGATGACCGACACGTACACGCGACCCGGGGAGCGTCGATCGGGGAAATCGTTCTGGGACCCCAAAACGCTAAGTAATAGTCCATGAAAGGGCCTAGATTCGGACAAAACTAGGATTATTGATGACCGACACATAAACGCAGCCTGGGGTACGTCAATCATGGAAATCGCGCACGGACCCCAAATAAGTGAGTAATAGTCCACGAAACGGGCCAGAATCGGCCAAACCTAGGAGTGTTGATGACCGACACGTACACGCGACCCGGGGAGCGTCGATCGGGGAAATCGTTCTGGGACCCCAAAACGCTAAGTAATAGTCCATGAAAGGGCCTAGATTCGGACAAAACTAGGATTATTGATGACCGACACATAAACGCAGCCTGGGGTACGTCAATCATGGAAATCGCGCACGGACCCCAAATAAGTGAGTAATAGTCCACGAAACGGGCCAGAATCGGCCAAACCTAGGAGTGTTGATGACCGACACGTACACGCGACCCGGGGAGCGTCGATCGGGGAAATCGTTCTGGGACCCCAAAACGCTAAGTAATAGTCCATGAAAGGGCCTAGATTCGGACAAAACTAGGATTATTGATGACCGACACATAAACGCAGCCTGGGGTACGTCAATCATGGAAATCGCGCACGGACCCCAAATAAGTGAGTAATAGTCCACGAAACGGGCCAGAATCGGCCAAACCTAGGAGTGTTGATGACCGACACGTACACGCGACCCGGGGAGCGTCGATCGGGGAAATCGTTCTGGGACCCCAAAACGCTAAGTAATAGTCCATGAAAGGGCCTAGATTCGGACAAAACTAGGATTATTGATGACCGACACATAAACGCAGCCTGGGGTACGTCAATCATGGAAATCGCGCACGGACCCCAAATAAGTGAGTAATAGTCCACGAAACGGGCCAGAATCGGCCAAACCTAGGAGTGTTGATGACCGACACGTACACGCGACCCGGGGAGCGTCGATCGGGGAAATCGTTCTGGGACCCCAAAACGCTAAGTAATAGTCCATGAAAGGGCCTAGATTCGGACAAAACTAGGATTATTGATGACCGACACATAAACGCAGCCTGGGGTACGTCAATCATGGAAATCGCGCACGGACCCCAAATAAGTGAGTAATAGTCCACGAAACGGGCCAGAATCGGCCAAACCTAGGAGTGTTGATGACCGACACGTACACGCGACCCGGGGAGCGTCGATCGGGGAAATCGTTCTGGGACCCCAAAACGCTAAGTAATAGTCCATGAAAGGGCCTAGATTCGGACAAAACTAGGATTATTGATGACCGACACATAAACGCAGCCTGGGGTACGTCAATCATGGAAATCGCGCACGGACCCCAAATAAGTGAGTAATAGTCCACGAAACGGGCCAGAATCGGCCAAACCTAGGAGTGTTGATGACCGACACGTACACGCGACCCGGGGAGCGTCGATCGGGGAAATCGTTCTGGGACCCCAAAACGCTAAGTAATAGTCCATGAAAGGGCCTAGATTCGGACAAAACTAGGATTATTGATGACCGACACATAAACGCAGCCTGGGGTACGTCAATCATGGAAATCGCGCACGGACCCCAAATAAGTGAGTAATAGTCCACGAAACGGGCCAGAATCGGCCAAACCTAGGAGTGTTGATGACCGACACGTACACGCGACCCGGGGAGCGTCGATCGGGGAAATCGTTCTGGGACCCCAAAACGCTAAGTAATAGTCCATGAAAGGGCCTAGATTCGGACAAAACTAGGATTATTGATGACCGACACATAAACGCAGCCTGGGGTACGTCAATCATGGAAATCGCGCACGGACCCCAAATAAGTGAGTAATAGTCCACGAAACGGGCCAGAATCGGCCAAACCTAGGAGTGTTGATGACCGACACGTACACGCGACCCGGGGAGCGTCGATCGGGGAAATCGTTCTGGGACCCCAAAACGCTAAGTAATAGTCCATGAAAGGGCCTAGATTCGGACAAAACTAGGATTATTGATGACCGACACATAAACGCAGCCTGGGGTACGTCAATCATGGAAATCGCGCACGGACCCCAAATAAGTGAGTAATAGTCCACGAAACGGGCCAGAATCGGCCAAAATTGCGAGTGTTGATGATGGACACGTAAACGCACCCCGGGGTACGTCAATCGTGGAAATCACTCCGGGACCCCAAAACAGTGAGTAATAGTCCAAGAAACGGGCCAGAACCAGCCCAACCTGCGAGTCCTCACGACCAACACGTAAGCACAACTTGGGGTTCAACAACCATGGAAATCGCTTTGGGACCCTAAAACGGTGAGTTGTAGTCCACGAAAGAACCCATAATCGAACAAACCTACGATTATTGATGAACAATACATAAACATACCTCGGGGTTCATCAATTGTGGAAATCACTCAGGGACCCCAAATCAGTGAGTAATAGTCCACGAAACGGGCCAGAATCGGCCAAAACTGTGAGTGTTGATGACCGCCACGTAAGCGCACCCCGGGGGACGTCAATCGTGGAAATCGCTCTGGGACCCCAAAACAGTGAGTAATAGTGCATGAACAGACCAGAATCGGATAAAATTGTGAGTGTTGACGACGGACACGTAAACACACCCTGGGGTTCGTCTTCGTGGAAATCACTTCTGGACCCGAAAACAGTGAGTAATAGTCCAAGAAACGGGCCAAAACCGGAGCAAACTGCGAGTCCTGACGACCTACACGTAAGCACACCTTAGGGTTCAACAACCATGGAAATCGCTTTGGGACCCCAAAACGATGAGTAATAGTCCATGAAAGAGCCTAGATTCGGACAAACCTAGGATTATTGATGAACGAGACATAAACGCACCCCGAGGTTCGTCAATCATG
>LR880966.1:5945181-6032822 GCA_904067115.1 Aegilops sharonensis
AGATTCGGACAAACCTAGGATTATTGATGAACGAGACATAAACGCACCCCGAGGTTCGTCAATCATGCAAATTGCTCACGGAGCCCAAATCAGTGAGTGATAGTCCACGAAACGGGCCAGAACCGGCCAAAACTGGGAGTGTTGATGACCGACACGTAAACGCACCCTGGGGGATCGCAAATCATGGAAATCGCTCCGCGACCCCAAAACAGTGAGCAATAGTGCCTGAAACGGACTAGAATCGTCCAAAATTGTGAGTGTTGACGACGGACACGTAAACGCACCCCGGGGTACGTCAATCGTGGAAATCACTCCGGGGCCCCAAAACAATGAGTAGTAGTCCAAGAAACAGGCAGGAACCGTCCCAAACAGCGAGTCCTGACGACGAACACGTAAGCACACCTTGGGGTTCAACAACCATGGAAATCACTTTGGGACCCCAAAACGGTGAGAAATAGTCCATGAAAGAACGGAGAATAGAACAAACCTACGATTATTGATGAACGATACATAAACATGCCTAGGGGTTCATCAATCGTGGAAATCACTCAGGGACCCCAAATCAGTGAGTAATAGTCCACAAAATGGGCCACAATCGGCCAAAACTGTGATTGTTGATGACCGACACGTAAGCGCACCCCGGGGATCGTCAATCGTGGAAATCGCTCTGGGACCCCAAAACAGTGAGTAATAGTGCATGAAACAGACCACAATTGGATAAAATTGCGAGTGTTGACGACAGACACATAAACGCATCCCGGGGTTCGTCAATCATGGAAATCGCTCACGGGCCCCAAATCAGTGAGTGATAACCATGAAATGGGCCAGAACCGGCCAAAACTGGGAGTGTTGATGACCGACACGTAAACACACCCCGGGGATCGTCAATCGTGGAAAACGCTCTGGGACCCCAAAACGGTGAGCTACTGCATGAAACAGACCACAATTGGCCAACATTGCGAGTGTTCACGACGGACAAGTAAACGCACCCCGGGGTTCATCATCGTGGTAATCACTCCAGGACCCCAAAACAGTGAGTAGTAGTCCAAGAAACGGGCCAGAACCGTCCCAAACCGCGAGTCCTGACGACCAAAACGTAAGCACGCCTTGGGGTTCAACAACCATGGAAATCGCTTTGGGCCCCCAAAACGGTGAGAAATAGTCCATGAAAGAACCCGGAATCGAACAAACCTACGATTATTGATGAACGGTACATAAACAACTCGGGGTTCACTAATCATGGAAATCACTCAGGGACCACAAATCAGTGAGTAATAGTCCACAAAACGGGCCAGAATCAGCCAAAACTGTGAATGTTGATGACCGACACGTAAGCGCACCCCGGGGATCGTCAATCGTGGAAATCGCTTTGGGACCCCAAAACAGTGAGTAAAAGTGCATGCAACAGACCGGAATCGGATAAAATTGCGAGTGTTGACGACGGACACGTAAACGCACCCCGGGGTTCGTCTTTGTGGAAATCACTTCTGGACCCGAAAACAGTGAGTAATAGTCCAAGAAACGGGCCAGAGCCGGCCCAAACTGCGAGTCCTGACGACCAACACGTATGCACAACTTAGGGTCCAACAACCATGGAAATCGCTTTGGGACCCCAAAACGGTGAGAAATAGTCCATGAAAGAGCCCAGATTCTGACAAACCTAGGATTATTGATGAATGTGACATAAATGCACCCCGAGGTTCGTCAATCATCGAAATCGCTCACGGACCCCAAATCAGTGAGTGATAGTCCACAAAACGGGCCAGAATCGGCCAAAACTGTGAGTGTTGATGACCGACACGTAAACGCACCCCGGGGATCGTCAATCGTGGAAATCGTTCTGGGACCCCAAAACGGTGACCAATACTGCATGAAGCGGACCACAATTGGCCAAAATTGCGAGTGTTCACGACGGACAAGTAAACGCACCCTGGGGTTTGTCATCGTGGTAATCACTCTAGGACCCCAAAACAGTGAGTAGTAGTCCAAGAAACGGGCCAGAACCGACGGAAACTGCAGGTCCTGACGACCAACACGTAAGCACACCTTGGGGTTCAACAACCATGAAATCGCTTTGGGACCCCAAAACAGTGACCAATAGTCCATGAAAAATCCTAGAATCAGACAANACCACAATTGGCCAAAATTGCGAGTGTTCACGACGGACAAGTAAACGCACCCTGGGGTTTGTCATCGTGGTAATCACTCTAGGACCCCAAAACAGTGAGTAGTAGTCCAAGAAACGGGCCAGAACCGACGGAAACTGCAGGTCCTGACGACCAACACGTAAGCACACCTTGGGGTTCAACAACCATGAAATCGCTTTGGGACCCCAAAACAGTGACCAATAGTCCATGAAAAATCCCAGAATCAGACAAACCTAGGATTATTGATGAACGAGACATAAATGTACCCCGGGGTTCGTAAATCATGGAAATCGCGCACGGACCCCAAATAAGTGAGTAATAGTCCATGAAACGGGCCAGAATCGGCCAAACCTAGGAGTGTTGATGACCGACACGTAAACGCACCCCGAGGATCGCAAATCGTGGAAATCGCTCCGTGACCCCAAAACGGTGAGCAATAGTGCATGAAACGGACCAGAATCGGCCAAAATTGCGAGTGTTGATGATGGACACGTAAACGCACCCCGGGGCTTGTCAATCATGGAAATCACTCCAAGACCCCAAAACGGTGAGTAGTAGTCCAATAAACAGGCCAGAACCGTCCCAACTGCGAGTCCTGAGGACCAACACATAAGCACACCTTGGGGTTCAACAACCATGGAAATCGCTTTGGGACCCCAAAACGGTGAGTAATAGTCAATGAAAGAACCCAGAATCGGACAAACCTACGATTATTGATGAACGATACATAAACATACCTCGGGGTTCATCAATCGTGGAAATCACTCAGGGACCCCAAATCAGTGGGTAATAGTCCCATGAAACGGGGCAGAATCGACCAAAACTATGAGTGTTGATGACCGACACGTAAGCGCACCCCGGGGATCGTCAATCGTGGAAAGCGCTCTGGGACCCCAAAACGGTGAGTAATAGTGCATGAAACAGACCCGAATCGGATAAATTGCGAGTGTTGACGACGGACATGTAAACACACCCCGGGGTTCATCTTCGTGGTAATCATTTCGGGACCCAAAACAATGAGTAGTATTCCAAGAAACGGGCCAGAACCGGCCCAAACTGCGGGTCCTGACGACCAACACGTAAGCACACCTTAGGGTTCAACAAACATGGAAAGCACTTTGGGACCCCAAAACAGTGGGTAATAGTCCATGAAAGAGCCCAGATTCGGACAAACCTAGGATTATTGATGAACAAGACATAAACGCACCCCGGGGTTCGTCAATCATGGAAATCGCTCAGGGACCCCAAATCAGTGAGTGATAGTCCACGAAACTGGCCAGAATCGGCCAAAACTGTGAGTGTTGATGACCGACACGTAAATGCACCCCGGGGTTCGTCCATCGTGGAAATCACTCCAGGACCCAAAAACAGTGAGTAGTAGTCCAAGAAACGGGCTAGAACCGGCCGAAAGTGCGACTCCTGATGACCAACACGTAAGCACACCTTGGGGTTCAACAACCATGGAAATCGCTTCGGGGCCCCGAAACGGTGAGTAATAGTCCATGAAACGGGCCAGAATCGGCCAAAACTAGGAGTGTTGATGACCGACACGTAAACGCACCCTGGGGGATCGCAAATCATGGAAATCGCTCCGCGACCCCAAAACAGTGAGCAATAGTCCATGAAACAGGCCAGAATCGGCCAAAATTGCGAGTGTTCACGACGGACAAGTAAACGCACCCTGGGGTTTGTCATCGTGGTAATCACTCTAGGACCCCAAAACAGTGAGTCATAGTGCATGAACAGACCAGAATCGGATAAAATTGTGAGTGTTGACGACGGACACGTAAACGCACCCTGGGGGATCGCAAATCATGGAAATCGCTCCGCGACCCCAAAACAGTGAGCAATAGTCCATGAAACAGGCCAGAATCGGCCAAAATTGCGAGTGTTCACGACGGACAAGTAAACGCACCCTGGGGTTTGTCATCGTGGTAATCACTCTAGGACCCCAAAA
This sequence comes from Aegilops sharonensis, assembly GCA_904067115.1. Classification (NCBI taxonomy): domain Eukaryota; kingdom Viridiplantae; phylum Streptophyta; class Magnoliopsida; order Poales; family Poaceae; genus Aegilops; species Aegilops sharonensis. The sequence continues at coordinate 5,949,286 of LR880966.1, forward strand.
CAGTGAGTCATAGTGCATGAACAGACCAGAATCGGATAAAATTGTGAGTGTTGACGACGGACACGTAAACGCACCCTGGGGGATCGCAAATCATGGAAATCGCTCCGCGACCCCAAAACAGTGAGCAATAGTCCATGAAACAGGCCAGAATCGGCCAAAATTGCGAGTGTTCACGACGGACAAGTAAACGCACCCTGGGGTTTGTCATCGTGGTAATCACTCTAGGACCCCAAAACAGTGAGTCATAGTGCATGAACAGACCAGAATCGGATAAAATTGTGAGTGTTGACGACGGACACGTAAACGCACCCTGGGGGATCGCAAATCATGGAAATCGCTCCGCGACCCCAAAACAGTGAGCAATAGTCCATGAAACAGGCCAGAATCGGCCAAAATTGCGAGTGTTCACGACGGACAAGTAAACGCACCCTGGGGTTTGTCATCGTGGTAATCACTCTAGGACCCCAAAACAGTGAGTCATAGTGCATGAACAGACCAGAATCGGATAAAATTGTGAGTGTTGACGACGGACACGTAAACGCACCCTGGGGGATCGCAAATCATGGAAATCGCTCCGCGACCCCAAAACAGTGAGCAATAGTCCATGAAACAGGCCAGAATCGGCCAAAATTGCGAGTGTTCACGACGGACAAGTAAACGCACCCTGGGGTTTGTCATCGTGGTAATCACTCTAGGACCCCAAAACAGTGAGTCATAGTGCATGAACAGACCAGAATCGGATAAAATTGTGAGTGTTGACGACGGACACGTAAACGCACCCTGGGGGATCGCAAATCATGGAAATCGCTCCGCGACCCCAAAACAGTGAGCAATAGTCCATGAAACAGGCCAGAATCGGCCAAAATTGCGAGTGTTCACGACGGACAAGTAAACGCACCCTGGGGTTTGTCATCGTGGTAATCACTCTAGGACCCCAAAACAGTGAGTCATAGTGCATGAACAGACCAGAATCGGATAAAATTGTGAGTGTTGACGACGGACACGTAAACGCACCCTGGGGGATCGCAAATCATGGAAATCGCTCCGCGACCCCAAAACAGTGAGCAATAGTCCATGAAACAGGCCAGAATCGGCCAAAATTGCGAGTGTTCACGACGGACAAGTAAACGCACCCTGGGGTTTGTCATCGTGGTAATCACTCTAGGACCCCAAAACAGTGAGTAATAGTCCATGAAACGGGCCAGAATCGGCCAAAACTGTGAGTGTTGATGACCGACACGTAAACGCACCCCGGGGATCGTCAATCGTGGAAATCGTTCTGGGACCCCAAAACGGTGACCAATACTGCATGAAGCGGACCACAATTGGCCAAAATTGCGAGTGTTCACGACGGACAAGTAAACGCACCCTGGGGTTTGTCATCGTGGTAATCACTCTAGGACCCCAAAACAGTGAGTAGTAGTCCAAGAAACGGGCCAGAACCGACGGAAACTGCAGGTCCTGACGACCAACACGTAAGCACACCTTGGGGTTCAACAACCATGAAATCGCTTTGGGACCCCAAAACAGTGACCAATAGTCCATGAAAAATCCTAGAATCAGACAAACCTAGGATTATTGATGAACGAGACATAAATGTACCCCGGGGTTCGTAAATCATGGAAATCGCGCACGGACCCCAAATAAGTGAGTAATAGTCCATGAAACGGGCCAGAATCGGCCAAACCTAGGAGTGTTGATGACCGACACGTAAACGCACCCCGAGGATCGCAAATCGTGGAAATCGCTCCGTGACCCCAAAACGGTGAGCAATAGTGCATGAAACGGACCAGAATCGGCCAAAATTGCGAGTGTTGATGATGGACACGTAAACGCACCCCGGGGCTTGTCAATCATGGAAATCACTCCAAGACCCCAAAACGGTGAGTAGTAGTCCAATAAACANCGGTCCAGAACCGGCCCAAACTGCGAGCCCTGACGACCAACACGAAAGCACACCTTGGGGTTCAACAACCATGGAAATCGCTTTGGGACCCCAAAACGCTGAGTAATAGTCCATGAAAGAGCCCAGAATCGGACAAACCTACGATTAGTGATGAACGATACATGCACCCCCGGGGGTTGTCAGTCGTGGAAATCGCTCAGGGACCCCAAATCAGTGAGTAATAGTGCTTGAAACGGCCACAATCGGCCAAAATTGCGAGTGTTGTCGATGAACATGTAAACGCAACCCAGGGTTAGTCAATCATGGAAATCACTCCGGGACCCCAAAACAGTGAGTAGTAGTCCAAGAAACGGGCTAGAACCGGCCCAAACTGCGAGCCCCGACGACCAACACATAAGAACGCCTTGGGTTCAACAACCATGGAAATCGTGTTGGGACCCCAAAACGGTGAGTAATAGTCCATGAAAGAGCCCAGAATCAGACAAACCTAGGATTATTGATGAATGATACATAAACGTACCCCGGGATTTGTCAATCATGAAAATCGCTCACGGACCCCAAATCAACGAGTACTAGTCCAAAAACCGGGCCAGAATCGGCCAAAACTACGAGTGTTGATGACCGACAAGTAAGCGCAGCCCGATGACCGTCAATCGTGGAAATCACTCCGCGACCCNATACATAAACGTACCCCGGGATTTGTCAATCATGAAAATCGCTCACGGACCCCAAATCAACGAGTACTAGTCCAAAAACCGGGCCAGAATCGGCCAAAACTACGAGTGTTGATGACCGACAAGTAAGCGCAGCCCGATGACCGTCAATCGTGGAAATCACTCCGCGACCCCAAAACGGTGAGCAATAGTGCCTGAAACAGACCAGAATTGGCCAAAATTGCGAGTGTTGACAATGGACACGTAAACGCACCCCGGGGTACGTCAATCGTGGAAATCACTCCGGGACCCCAAAACAGTGAGTAATAGTCCAAGAAACGGGCCAGAACCAGCCCAACCTGCGAGTCCTCACGACCAACACGTAAGCACAACTTGGGGTTCAACAACCATGGAAATCGCTTTGGGACCCTAAAACGGTGAGTTGTAGTCCACGAAAGAACCCATAATCGAACAAACCTACGATTATTGATGAACAATACATAAACATACCTCGGGGTTCATCAATTGTGGAAATCACTCAGGGACCCCAAATCAGTGAGTAATAGTCCACGAAACGGGCCAGAATCGGCCAAACCTAGGGGTGTTGATGACCGACACGTAAACACACCCCGGGGATCGTCAATCGTGGAAAGCGCTCTGGGACCCCAAAACGGTGACCAATACTGCATGAAGCAGACCACAATTGGACAAAATTGCGAGTGTTCACAACGGACAAGTAAACGCACCCTGGGGTTTGTCATCGTGGTAATCACTCTAGGACCCCAAAACGGTGAGTAGTAGTCCAATAAACAGGCCAGAACTGTCCCAACTGCGAGTCCTGAGGACCAACACGTAAGCACACCTTAGGGTTCAACAACCATGGAAATCGCTTCGGGGCCCCGAAACGGTGAGTAATAGTCCATGAAAGAACCCAGAATCGGACAAACCTACGATTATTGATGAACGATACATAAACGCACCCCGAGGTTCGTCAATCATGCAAATTGCTCACGGAGCCCAAATCAGTGAGTGATAGTCCACGAAACGGGCCAGAATCGGCCAAACCTAGGGGTGTTGATGACCGACACGTAAACACACCCCGGGGATCGTCAATCGTGGAAAGCGCTCTGGGACCCCAAAACGGTGACCAATACTGCATGAAGCAGACCACAATTGGACAAAATTGCGAGTGTTCACAACGGACAAGTAAACGCACCCTGGGGTTTGTCATCGTGGTAATCACTCTAGGACCCCAAAACGGTGAGTAGTAGTCCAATAAACAGGCCAGAACTGTCCCAACTGCGAGTCCTGAGGACCAACACGTAAGCACACCTTAGGGTTCAACAACCATGGAAATCGCTTCGGGGCCCCGAAACGGTGAGTAATAGTCCATGAAAGAACCCAGAATCGGACAAACCTACGATTATTGATGAACGATACATAAACGCACCCCGAGGTTCGTCAATCATGCAAATTGCTCACGGAGCCCAAATCAGTGAGTGATAGTCCACGAAACGGGCCAGAATCGGCCAAACCTAGGGGTGTTGATGACCGACACGTAAACACACCCCGGGGATCGTCAATCGTGGAAAGCGCTCTGGGACCCCAAAACGGTGACCAATACTGCATGAAGCAGACCACAATTGGACAAAATTGCGAGTGTTCACAACGGACAAGTAAACGCACCCTGGGGTTTGTCATCGTGGTAATCACTCTAGGACCCCAAAACGGTGAGTAGTAGTCCAATAAACAGGCCAGAACTGTCCCAACTGCGAGTCCTGAGGACCAACACGTAAGCACACCTTAGGGTTCAACAACCATGGAAATCGCTTCGGGGCCCCGAAACGGTGAGTAATAGTCCATGAAAGAACCCAGAATCGGACAAACCTACGATTATTGATGAACGATACATAAACGCACCCCGAGGTTCGTCAATCATGCAAATTGCTCACGGAGCCCAAATCAGTGAGTGATAGTCCACGAAACGGGCCAGAATCGGCCAAACCTAGGGGTGTTGATGACCGACACGTAAACACACCCCGGGGATCGTCAATCGTGGAAAGCGCTCTGGGACCCCAAAACGGTGACCAATACTGCATGAAGCAGACCACAATTGGACAAAATTGCGAGTGTTCACAACGGACAAGTAAACGCACCCTGGGGTTTGTCATCGTGGTAATCACTCTAGGACCCCAAAACGGTGAGTAGTAGTCCAATAAACAGGCCAGAACTGTCCCAACTGCGAGTCCTGAGGACCAACACGTAAGCACACCTTAGGGTTCAACAACCATGGAAATCGCTTCGGGGCCCCGAAACGGTGAGTAATAGTCCATGAAAGAACCCAGAATCGGACAAACCTACGATTATTGATGAACGATACATAAACGCACCCCGAGGTTCGTCAATCATGCAAATTGCTCACGGAGCCCAAATCAGTGAGTGATAGTCCACGAAACGGGCCAGAATCGGCCAAACCTAGGGGTGTTGATGACCGACACGTAAACACACCCCGGGGATCGTCAATCGTGGAAAGCGCTCTGGGACCCCAAAACGGTGACCAATACTGCATGAAGCGGACCACAATTGGCCAAAATTGCGAGTGTTGACGACAGACACGTAACCGCACCCCCGGGTTCGTCAATCGTGGAAATCACTCCGCGACCCCAAAACGGTGAGCAATAGTGCATGAAACGGACCAGAATCGGCCAAAATTGCGAGTGTTGATGATGGACACGTAAACGCACCCCGGGGCTTGTCAATCATGGAAATCACTCCAAGACCCCAAAACGGTGAGTAGTAGTCCAATAAACAGGCCAGAACCGTCCCAACTGCGAGTCCTGAGGACCAACACATAAGCACACCTTGGGGTTCAACAACCATGGAAATCGCTTTGGGACCCCAAAACGGTGAGTAATAGTCAATGAAAGAACCCAGAATCGGACAAACCTACGATTATTGATGAACGATACATAAACATACCTCGGGGTTCATCAATCGTGGAAATCACTCAGGGACCGCAAATCAGTGGGTAATAGTCCCATGAAACGGGGCAGAATCGACCAAAACTATGAGTGTTGATGACCGACACGTAAGCGCACCCCGGGGATCGTCAATCGTGGAAAGCGGTCTGGGACCCCAAAACGGTGAGTAATAGTGCATGAAACAGACCCGAATCGGATAAATTGCGAGTGTTGACGACGGACATGTAAACACACCCCGGGGTTCATCTTCGTGGTAATCATTTCGGGACCCAAAACAATGAGTAGTATTCCAAGAAACGGGCCAGAACCGGCCCAAACTGCGGGTCCTGACGACCAACACGTAAGCACACCTTAGGGTTCAACAAACATGGAAAGCACTTTGGGACCCCAAAACAGTGGGTAATAGTCCATGAAAGAGGCCAGATTCGGACAAACCTAGGATTATTGATGAACAAGACATAAACGCACCCCGGGGTTCGTCAATCATGGAAATCGCTCAGGGACCCCAAATCAGTGAGTGATAGTCCACGAAACTGGCCAGAATCGGCCAAAACTGTGAGTGTTGATGACCGACACGTAAATGCACCCCGGGGTTCGTCCATCGTGGAAATCACTCCAGGACCCAAAAACAGTGAGTAGTAGTCCAAGAAACGGGCTAGAACCGGCCGAAAGTGCGACTCCTGATGACCAACACGTAAGCACACCTTGGGGTTCAACAANCCGACACGTAAATGCACCCCGGGGTTCGTCCATCGTGGAAATCACTCCAGGACCCAAAAACAGTGAGTAGTAGTCCAAGAAACGGGCTAGAACCGGCCGAAAGTGCGACTCCTGATGACCAACACGTAAGCACACCTTGGGGTTCAACAACCATGGAAATCGCTTCGGGGCCCCGAAACGGTGAGTAATAGTCCATGAAAGAGCCCAGAATCGGGCAAACCTACGATTATTGATGAACGATACATAAACACACCCCGGGGGTCGGCAACTGTGGAAATCGCTCCGGGACCCCAAAACGGTAAGTAATAGTGCATGAAACGGACAACAATTGGCCAAAATTGCGAGTGTTGACGACAGACACGTAAACGCACCCCAGGGTTCGTCAATCGTGGAAATCACTCCGGGACCCAAAACAGTGAGTAATAGTCCAAGAAACGGTCCAGAACCGGCCCAAACTGCGAGCCCTGACGACCAACACGAAAGCACACCTTGGGGTTCAACAACCATGGAAATCGCTTTGGGACCCCAAAACGCTGAGTAATAGTCCATGAAAGAGCCCNTAAAATTGTGAGTGTTGACGACGGACACGTAAACACACCCTGGGGTTCGTCTTCGTGGAAATCACTTCTGGACCCGAAAACAGTGAGTAATAGTCCAAGAAACGGGCCAAAACCGGAGCAAACTGCGAGTCCTGACGACCTACACGTAAGCACACCTTAGGGTTCAACAACCATGGAAATCGCTTTGGGACCCCAAAACGATGAGTAATAGTCCATGAAAGAGCCCAGATTCGGACAAACCTAGGATTATTGATGAACGAGACATAAACGCACCCCGAGGTTCGTCAATCATGCAAATTGCTCACGGAGCCCAAATCAGTGAGTGATAGTCCACGAAACGGGCCAGAACCGGCCAAAACTGGGAGTGTTGATGACCGACACGTAAACGCACCCTGGGGGATCGCAAATCATGGAAATCGCTCCGCGACCCCAAAACAGTGAGCAATAGTGCCTGAAACGGACTAGAATCGTCCAAAATTGTGAGTGTTGACGACGGACACGTAAACGCACCCCGGGGTACGTCAATCGTGGAAATCACTCCGGGGCCCCAAAACAATGAGTAGTAGTCCAAGAAACAGGCAGGAACCGTCCCAAACAGCGAGTCCTGACGACGAACACGTAAGCACACCTTGGGGTTCAACAACCATGGAAATCACTTTGGGACCCCAAAACGGTGAGAAATAGTCCATGAAAGAACGGAGAATAGAACAAACCTACGATTATTGATGAACGATACATAAACATGCCTAGGGGTTCATCAATCGTGGAAATCACTCAGGGACCCCAAATCAGTGAGTAATAGTCCATGAAAGAGCCCAGATTCGGACAAACCTAGGATTATTGATGAATGTGACATAAATGCACCCCGAGGTTCGTCAATCATGCAAATTGCTCACGGAGCCCAAATCAGTGAGTGATAGTCCACGAAACGGGCCAGAGCCGGCCCAAACTGCGAGTCCTGACGACGAACACGTAAGCACACCTTGGGGTTCAACAACCATGAAATCGCTTTGGGACCCCAAAACGCTGAGTAATAGTCCATGAAAGAGCCCAGATTCGGACAAACCTAGGATTATTGATGAATGTGACATAAATGCACCCCGAGGTTCGTCAATCATGCAAATTGCTCACGGAGCCCAAATCAGTGAGTGATAGTCCACGAAACGGGCCAGAGCCGGCCCAAACTGCGAGTCCTGACGACGAACACGTAAGCACACCTTGGGGTTCAACAACCATGAAATCGCTTTGGGACCCCAAAACGCTGAGTAATAGTCCATGAAAGAGCCCAGATTCGGACAAACCTAGGATTATTGATGAATGTGACATAAATGCACCCCGAGGTTCGTCAATCATGCAAATTGCTCACGGAGCCCAAATCAGTGAGTGATAGTCCACGAAACGGGCCAGAGCCGGCCCAAACTGCGAGTCCTGACGACGAACACGTAAGCACACCTTGGGGTTCAACAACCATGAAATCGCTTTGGGACCCCAAAACGCTGAGTAATAGTCCATGAAAGAGCCCAGATTCGGACAAACCTAGGATTATTGATGAATGTGACATAAATGCACCCCGAGGTTCGTCAATCATGCAAATTGCTCACGGAGCCCAAATCAGTGAGTGATAGTCCACGAAACGGGCCAGAGCCGGCCCAAACTGCGAGTCCTGACGACGAACACGTAAGCACACCTTGGGGTTCAACAACCATGAAATCGCTTTGGGACCCCAAAACGCTGAGTAATAGTCCATGAAAGAGCCCAGATTCGGACAAACCTAGGATTATTGATGAATGTGACATAAATGCACCCCGAGGTTCGTCAATCATGCAAATTGCTCACGGAGCCCAAATCAGTGAGTGATAGTCCACGAAACGGGCCAGAGCCGGCCCAAACTGCGAGTCCTGACGACGAACACGTAAGCACACCTTGGGGTTCAACAACCATGAAATCGCTTTGGGACCCCAAAACGCTGAGTAATAGTCCATGAAAGAGCCCAGATTCGGACAAACCTAGGATTATTGATGAATGTGACATAAATGCACCCCGAGGTTCGTCAATCATGCAAATTGCTCACGGAGCCCAAATCAGTGAGTGATAGTCCACGAAACGGGCCAGAGCCGGCCCAAACTGCGAGTCCTGACGACGAACACGTAAGCACACCTTGGGGTTCAACAACCATGAAATCGCTTTGGGACCCCAAAACAGTGAGTAATAGTGCATGAAACGGACAACAATTGGCCAAAATTGCGAGTGTTGACGACAGACACGTAAACGCACCCCAGGGTTCGTCAATCGTGGAAATCACTCCGGGACCCAAAACAGTGAGTAATAGTCCAAGAAACGGTCCAGAACCGGCCCAAACTGCGAGCCCTGACGACCAACACGAAAGCACACCTTGGGGTTCAACAACCATGGAAATCGCTTTGGGACCCCAAAACGCTGAGTAATAGTCCATGAAAGAGCCCAGAATCGGACAAACCTACGATTAGTGATGAACGATACATGCACCCCCGGGGGTTGTCAGTCGTGGAAATCGCTCAGGGACCCCAAATCAGTGAGTAATGGTCCACGAAACGGTCCAGAATCGGCCAAAACTGTGAGTGTTGATAGCCGACACGTAAACGCACCCCAGGGATCGTCAATTGTGGAAATCGCTCTGGGACCCGAAAATGGTGAGCAATAGTGCATGAAGCGCACCACAATCGCCCAAAATTGCGAGTGTTGACGACGGACACGTAAACGCACCCCAAAGTTTGTTAATCGTGGAAATCACTCCGGGACCCCAGAATCGGCCAAAACTGCGAGCCCCGACGACCAACACGTAAGCACAGCTTGCATTTAACAACCATGGAAATTGCTTTGGGACCACAAAAGGGTGAGTAATAGTCCATGGAAGAGACCAAATTCGGACAATCCAATTATTATTGATGAACGAGACATAGACGCACCCCGGGATTCGTCAATCATGCAAATCGCTCAGGGACCGCAAATAAGTGAGTAATAGTCCATGAAACAGGATAGAATCAGCCAAAACTGTGAGTGTTGATGACCGATACGTAAACGCACCCCGGGGAACGTCAATCGTTGAAATCGATCTGGGACCCCAAAACGGTGACTAACTGCATGAAATGGACGAGAATCGGCCAAAGTTGTGAGTGTTGACTACGGACACGTAAACGCACCCCGGGGTTCGTCAATCATGGAAATCACTCCGGGACCCCAAAACAGTGCGTAGTAGTCCACGAAACGGGCCATAACCGGCCAAAACTGGGAGTGTTGATGACCGACACGTAAACGCACCCCGGGGATCGCAAATCATGGAAATCGCTCCGCGACCCCAAAACGGTGAGCAATAGTGCCTGAAACGGACCAGAATCGGCCAAAATTGTGAGTGTTGACGACGGACACGTAAACGCACCCTGGGGTACGTCAATCGTGGAAATCACTCCGGGGCCCCAAAACAATGAGTAGTAGTCCAAGAAACGGGCCAGAACCGTCCCAAACTGCGAGTCCTGACGACGAACACGTAAGCACACCTTGGGGTTCAACAACCATGGAAATCGCTTTGGGACCCCAAAACGGTGAGAAATAGTCCATGAAAGAACCGAGAATCGAACAAACCTACGATTATTGATGAACGATACATAAACATGCCTAGGGGTCCATCAATCGTGGAAATCACTCAGGGACCCCAAATCAGTGAGTAATAGTCCATGAAATGGGCCACAATCGGCCAAAACTGCGATTGTTGATGACCGACACGTAAGCGCACCCCGGGGATCGTTAATCGTGGAAATCGCTCTGGGACACCAAAACAGCGAGTAATAGTGCATGAAACAGACCACAATTGGATAAAATTGCGAGTGTTGACGACGGACACATAAACGCATCCCGGGGTTCGTCTTCATGGAAATCACTTCTGGACCCGAAAACAGTGAGTAATAGTCCAAGAAACGGGCCAGAACTAGCCCAAACTGCGAGTCCTGACGACCAACACGTAAGCACACCTTAGGGTTCAACAACCATGGAAATCGCTTTGGGACCGCAAAACGATGAGTAATAGTCCATGAAAGAGCCCAGATTCGGACAAACCTAGGATTATTGATGAACGAGACATAGACGCACCCCGGGATTCGTCAATCATGCAAATCGCTCAGGGACCGCAAATAAGTGAGTAATAGTCCATGAAACGGGCCAGAATCGGCCAAACCTAGGAGTGTTGATGACCGACACGTAACCGAACCCCGGGGTTCGTCAATCGTGGAAATCACTCTAGGACCCCAAAACAGTGAGTAATAGTCCATGAAACGGGCCAGAATCGGCCAAACCTAGGAGTGTTGATGACCGACACGTAACCGAACCCCGGGGTTCGTCAATCGTGGAAATCACTCTAGGACCCCAAAACAGTGAGTAATAGTCCATGAAACGGGCCAGAATCGGCCAAACCTAGGAGTGTTGATGACCGACACGTAACCGAACCCCGGGGTTCGTCAATCGTGGAAATCACTCTAGGACCCCAAAACAGTGAGTAATAGTCCATGAAACGGGCCAGAATCGGCCAAACCTAGGAGTGTTGATGACCGACACGTAACCGAACCCCGGGGTTCGTCAATCGTGGAAATCACTCTAGGACCCCAAAACAGTGAGTAATAGTCCATGAAACGGGCCAGAATCGGCCAAACCTAGGAGTGTTGATGACCGACACGTAACCGAACCCCGGGGTTCGTCAATCGTGGAAATCACTCTAGGACCCCAAAACAGTGAGTAATAGTCCATGAAACGGGCCAGAATCGGCCAAACCTAGGAGTGTTGATGACCGACACGTAACCGAACCCCGGGGTTCGTCAATCGTGGAAATCACTCTAGGACCCCAAAACAGTGAGTAATAGTCCATGAAACGGGCCAGAATCGGCCAAACCTAGGAGTGTTGATGACCGACACGTAACCGAACCCCGGGGTTCGTCAATCGTGGAAATCACTCTAGGACCCCAAAACAGTGAGTAATAGTCCATGAAACGGGCCAGAATCGGCCAAACCTAGGAGTGTTGATGACCGACACGTAACCGAACCCCGGGGTTCGTCAATCGTGGAAATCACTCTAGGACCCCAAAACAGTGAGTAATAGTCCATGAAACGGGCCAGAATCGGCCAAACCTAGGAGTGTTGATGACCGACACGTAACCGAACCCCGGGGTTCGTCAATCGTGGAAATCACTCCGGGACCCCAGAATCGGCCAAAACTGCGAGTGTTGATGACCGACACGTAAGCGCACCCCGGGGATCGTTAATCGTGGAAATCGCTCTGGGACACCAAAACAGCGAGTAATAGTGCATGAAACAGACCACAATTGGATAAAATTGCGAGTGTTGACGACGGACACATAAACGCATCCCGGGGTTCGTCTTCATGGAAATCACTTCTGGACCCGAAAACAGTGAGTAATAGTCCAAGAAACGGGCCAGAACTAGCCCAAACTGCGAGTCCTGACGACCAACACGTAAGCACACCTTAGGGTTCAACAACCATGGAAATCGCTTTGGGACCGCAAAACGATGAGTAATAGTCCATGAAAGAGCCCAGATTCGGACAAACCTAGGATTATTGATGAACGAGACATAAATGAACCCCGAGGTTCGTTAATCATGGAAATCGCTCACGGACCCCAAATCAGTGAGTGATAGTCCATGAAATGGGCCAGAACCGGCCAAAACTGGGAGTGTTGATGACCGACACGTAAACACACCTCGGGGATCGTCAATCGTGGAAATCGCTCTGGGACCCCAAAACGGTGAGTTACTGCATGAAACAGACCACAATTGGCCAACATTGCGAGTGTTCACGACGGACAAGTAAATGCATCCCAGGGTTCATCATCGTGGTAATCACTCCAGGACCCCAAAACAATGAGTAGTAGTCCAAGAAACGGGCCAGAACCGTCCCAAACCGCGAGTCCTGACGACCAACACGTAAGCACGCCTTGGGGTTCAACAACCATGGAAATCGCTTTGGGCCCCCAAAACGGTGAGAAATAGTCCATGAAAGAACCCGGAATCGGACAAACCTACGATTATTGATGAACGATACATAAACACCTCGGGGTCAGTAATCATGGAAATCACTCAGGGACCCCAAATCAGTGAGTAATAGTCCACAAAACGGGCCAGAATCGGCCAAAACTGTGAGTGTTGATGACCGACACGTAAGCGCACCCCGGGGATCGTCAATCGTGGAAATCACTTTGGGACCCCAAAACAGTGAGTAAAAGTGCATGCAACAGACCAGAATCGGATAAAATTGCGAGTGTTGACGACGGACACGTAAACGCACCCCGGGGTTCGTCTTTGTGGAAATCACTTCTGGACCCGAAAACAGTGAGTAATAGTCCAAGAAACGGGCCAGAGCCGGCCCAAACTGTGAGTCCTGACGACCAACACGTATGCACAACTTAGGGTCCAACAACCATGGAAATCGCTTTGGGACCCCAAAACGGTGAGAAATAGTCCATGAAAGAGCCCAGACTCTGACAAACCTAGGATTATTGATGAATGTGACATAAATGCACCCCGAGGTTCGTCAATCATCGAAATCGCTCACGGACCCCAAATCAGTGAGTGATAGTCCACAAAACGGGCCAGAATCGGCCAAAACTGTGAGTGTTGATGACCGACACGTAAACGCACCCCGGGGATCGTCAGTCATGGAAATCGTTCTGGGACCCCAAAATGGTGACCAATACTGCATGAAGCAGACCACAATTGGACAAAATTGCGAGTGTTCACAACGGACAAGTAAACGCACCCTGGGGTTTGTCATCGTGGTAATCACTCTGGGACCCCAAAACAGTGAGTAGTAGTCCAAGAAACGGGCCAGAACCGACCCAAACTGCAGGTCCTGACGACCAACACGTAAGCACACCTTGGGGTTCAACAACCATGAAATCGCTTTGGAACCCCAAAACAGTGAGCAATAGTCCATGAAAAAGCCCAGAATCGGACAAACCTAGGATTATTGATGAACGAGACATAAATGTACCCCGGGGTTCGTAAATCATGGAAATCGCGCACGGACCCCAAATAAGTGAGTAATAGTCCACGAAACGGGCCAGAATCGGCCAAACCTGGGAGTGTTGATGACCGACACGTAAAGCACCCCGGGGATCGCAAATCGTGGAAATCGCTCCGTGACCCCAAAACGGTGAGCAATAGTGCATGAAACGGACCAGAATCGGCCAAAATTGCGAGTGTTGATGATGGACACGTAAACGCACCCCGGGGCTTGTCAATCGTGGAAATCACTCCAAGACCCCAAAACGGTGAGTAGTAGTCCAATAAACAGGCCAGAACTGTCCCAACTGCGAGTCCTGAGGACCAACACGTAAGCACACCTTGGGGTTCAACAACCATGGAAATCGCTTTGGGACCCCAAAACGGTGAGTAATAGTCAATGAAAGAACCCAGAATCGGACAAACCTACGATTATTGATGAACGATACATAAACATACCTCGGGGTTCATCAATTGTGGAAATCACTCAGGGACCCCAAATCAGTGGGTAATAGTCCATGAAACGGGGCAGAATCGACCAAAACTATGAGTGTTGATGACCGACACGTAAGCGCACCCCGGGGATCGTCAATCGTGGAAATCGCTCTGGGACCCCAAAACGGTGAGTAATAGTGCATGAAACAGACCCGAATCGGATAAAATTGCGAGTGTTGACGACGAACATGTAAACACACCCCGGGGTTCGTCTTCGTGGTAATCATTTCGGGACCCAAAACAATGAGTAGTAGTCCAAGAAACGGGCCAGAACCGGCCCAAACTGCGGGTCCTGACGACCAACACGTAAGCACACCTTAGGGTTCAACAACCATGGAAATCAATTTGGGACCCCAAAACAGTGAGTAATAGTCCATGAAAGAGCCCAGATTCGGACAAACCTAGGATTATTGATGAACAAGACATAAACGCACCCCGGGGTTCGTCAATCATGGAAATCGCTCAGGGACTCCAAATCAGTGAGTGATAGTCCACGAAACGGGCCTGAATCAGCCAAAACTGTGAGTGTTGATGACCGACACGTAAATGCACCCCGGGGACCGTCAATCATGGAAATCGCTCTGGGACCCCAAAACGGTGAGCAATACTGCATGAAACAAACCAGAATTGGCCAAAATTGCGAGTGTTCATGATAGACACGTAAACACACCCCGGGGTTCGTCCATCGTGGAAATCACTCCAGGACCCAAAAACAGTGAGTAGTAGTCCAAGAAACGGGCCAGCACCGGCCCAAACTGCGGGTCCTGACGACCAACACGTAAGCACACCTTAGGGTTCAACAACCAGGGAAATCAATTTGGGACCCCAAAACAGTGAGTAATAGTCCATGAAAGAGCCCAGATTCGGACAAACCTAGGATTATTGATGAACGAGACATAAACGCACCCCGGGGTTCGTCAATCATGGAAATCGCCCAGGGACCCCAAATCAGTGAGTAATAGTTCACAAAACGGGCCAGAATCGGCCAAAACTGTGAGTGTTGATGACCGACACGTAAACACACCCCGGGGTTCGTCTTCGTGGTAATCATTTCGGGACCCAAAACAATGAGTAGTAGTCCAAGAAACGGGCCAGAACCGGCCCAAACTGCGGGTCCTGACGACCAACACGTAAGCACACCTTAGGGTTCAACAACCATGGAAATCAATTTGGGACCCCAAAACAGTGAGTAATAGTCCATGAAAGAGCCCAGATTCGGACAAACCTAGGATTATTGATGAACAAGACATAAACGCACCCCGGGGTTCGTCAATCATGGAAATCGCTCAGGGACTCCAAATCAGTGAGTGATAGTCCACGAAACGGGCCTGAATCAGCCAAAACTGTGAGTGTTGATGACCGACACGTAAATGCACCCCGGGGACCGTCAATCATGGAAATCGCTCTGGGACCCCAAAACGGTGAGCAATACTGCATGAAACAAACCAGAATTGGCCAAAATTGCGAGTGTTCATGATAGACACGTAAACACACCCCGGGGTTCGTCCATCGTGGAAATCACTCCAGGACCCAAAAACAGTGAGTAGTAGTCCAAGAAACGGGCCAGAACCGGCCGCGAGTGCGACTCCTGATGACCAACACGTAAGCACACCTTGGGGTTCAACAACCATGGAAATCGCTTCGGGGCCCAGAAACGGTGAGTAATAGTCCATGAAAGAGCCCAGAATCGGACAAACCTACGATTATTGATGAACGATACATAAACACACCCCGGAGTCGTCAACTGTGGAAATCGCTCCGGGACCCCAAAACGGTGAGTAATAGTGTATGAAACGGACAACAATCAGCCAAAATTGCGAGTGTTGACGACAGACACGTAAACGCACCCCAGGGTTCGTCAATCGTGGAAATCACTCTTGGACCCAAAACAGTGAGTAATAGTCCAAGAAACGGTCCAGAACCGGCCCAAACTGCGAGCCCTGACGACCAACACGGAAGCACACCTTGGGGTTCAACAACCATGGAAATCGCTTTGGGACCCCAAAACGCTGAGTAATAGTCCATGAAAGAGCCCAGAATCGGACAAACCTACGATTATTGATGAACGATACATGCACCCCGGGGGTCGTCAGTCGTGGAAATCGCTCAGGGACCCCAAATCAGTGAGTAATGGTCCACGAAACGGGCCAGAATCGGCCAAAACTGTGAGTGTTGATAGCCGACACGTAAACGCACCCCAGGTATCGTCAATTGTGGAAATCGCTCTGGGACCCGAAAATGGTGAGCAATAGTGCATGAAGCACACCACAATCGCCCAAAATTGCGAGTGTTGACGACGGACACGTAAACGCACCCCAAAGTTTGTTAATCGTGGAAATCACTCCGGGACCCCAGAATCGGCCAAAACTGTGAGCCCCGACGACCAGCATGTAAGCACAGCTTGGGTTTAACAACCATGGAAATTGCTTTGGGACCCCAAAAGGATGAGTAATAGTCCATGGAAGAGACCAAATTCGGACAATCCAATTATTATTTATCAACGAGACATAGACGCACCCCGGGATTCGTCAATCATGCAAATCGCTCAGGGACCCCAAATCAGTGAGTAATAGTACATGAAACATGATAGAATCAGCCAAAACTGTGAGTGTTGATGACCGATACGTAAACGCACCCCGGGGATCGTCAATCGTGGAAATCGGTCTGAGACCCCAAAACGGTGACTAACTGCATGAAATGGACGAGAATCGGCCAAAGTTGTGAGTGTTGACTACGGACACGTAAACGCACCCCGGGGTTCGTCAATCATGGAAATCACTCCGGGACCCCAAAACAGTGCGTAGTAGTCCAAGAAACGGGCCAGAACCGTCCCAAACTGCGAGTCCTGACGACCAACACGTAAGCACATCTTGGGGTTCAACAACCTTGGAAATCGCTTTGGGACTCCAAAACGGTGAGTAATAGTCCATCAAATAGCCCAGAATCAGACAAACCTACGATTATTGATGAACGATAAATAAACGCACCCCGCGGTTCGTCAATCATGGAATTCGCTCAGGGACCCCAAATCAATGAGTAATAGTCCATGAAACGGGCCATAATCGGCCAAAACTGTGTGTTTTGATGACCGACATGTAAAGCATCCCGGGGATCGTCAATCATGGAAATCGCTCTGGGACACGAAAACGGTGAGTAATAGTGCATATACCGGACCACAGTTGGCCAAAATTGCTAGTGTTGACGACGGACACGTAAACGCACCCCGGGGTTCGTCATCGTGGTAATCACTTAGGGGCCCAAAACAGTGAGTAGTAGTCCAGGAAACGGGCCAGAACCGGCCCTAACTGCGAGTCCTGACGACCAACACGTAAGCACACCTTGGGGTTCAACAACCATGAAATCGCTTTGGGACCCCAAAACGGTGAGTGTCGGTGTCAAAACCGGTGGATCTCGGGTAGGGGATCCCGAACAGTGCGTCTAGGCGGATGGTAAAAGGAGACAAGGGACACGATGTTTTTACCCAGGTTCGGGCCCTCTCGATGGAGGTAAAACCCTACTCCATCTTGATTAATATTGATGATATGGGTAGTACAACAGTAGATCTACCACGAGATCAGAGAGGCTAAACCCTAGAAGCTAGCCTATGGTATGATTGTTGTTCGTCCTACGGACTAAAACCCTCCGGTTTATATAGACACTGGAGAAGGCTAGGGTTACACAGAGTCGGTTACAATGGGAGGAGATCTACATATCCGTATCGCCAAGCTTGCCTTCCACGCCAAGGAAAGTCCCATCCGGACACGGGACGAAGTCTTCAATCTTGTATCTTCATAGTCCAGGAATCCGACCAAAGGTTATAGTCCGGCTATCCGGACACCCCCTAATCCAGGACTCCCTCAGTAGCCCCTGAACCAGGCTTCAATGACGACGAGTCCGACGTGCAGATTGTCTTCGGCATTGCAAGGCGGGTTCCTCCTCGGAATACTTCATAAAAGATTTTGAACACAAGGATAGTGTCCGGCTCTGCAAAATAAGTTCCATATACCACCGTAGAGAGAATAATATTTGTACAAATCTAATTTGCTGACGTATTCCGCAGCGTGACAACACGCCACGACCAAGCCTTTATTCGAACCGTTTTACTGTCCTACGTCAGCGCGTTTAGCGAGGTGGTTTCCTTGGCACGTCTTGTCGAAGCAGAGATCGTGTCCCCTTATTCCGGTATTCTCATCAATACGGGCGTGGGTAACCCAACCATGCCATTAATCACAGCGCTTGGGAGATAAGCGAGTTTTACCAGGCTGGCGGGGGCACATAGTTTCGTCGCCCATATAAGGGGATAAGGATCCAACTTTTTCATCCACGCCTTCTTCCTCCTTTTCTTATCCATTTCCGCGCACTCGAGCTCTAGCGCCCAAGTCCGCGCTTCCCACCTCAACCTTCTCCAGCCATGTCCGGAGCGGGAGGCAGGTGGATGGCCTCCTCCGTCACGGAGGGGCACATCAAAAAGTTGAGGAAAGCCGAATACTTGTCCAAAGACGTTGTGCACCGGCTCCCATACGAGGGGCAGCTCAGCCCCAACCCCAGGCCCCATGAGAGGGTGGTATTCCTCCCCCATTTACTCCGCGGACTAGGCTTCCCACTCCACTCTTTTGTCCGGGGGCTCATGTTCTACTACGGCCTGGATTTCCACGATTTGGCCCCGAACTTCGTCCTCAACATCTCGGCATTTATCGTCGTGTGCAAGGTCTTCCTCCGCATCAAGCCCCACTTCGGCTTATGGCTGAAGACCTTCAATGTCAAGCCGAAGGTAGTGGGCAGCCGGCAAGAGGAGTGCAGAGGCGCCATGGTGGGCAAGATGCCCAACGTCACATGGCTCGAGGTCTCCTTTGTGGAAACCATCAAAGGGTGGCAATCGGGGTGGTTCTACATCACCGAGCCGCGTGACTCTGAATGGGCAGCGGCCCCCGAATTCCAATCTGGCATCCCCACACGGCTCACCTCCTGGAAAGAGACGGGCCTGTCGTGGGGTAATTCGGAAGAGGTGACCGGACTCCAAACCCGCGTCCAAAACCTGGTGGACAAGAAGGTTAAACTTGTCAACGTAGTCCAGGTCATGCTCTTTCGCCGGATCCTCCCGTGTCAACGACGGGCTTTTAACTTGTGGGAGTTCGACCCGGCCCAGCACTAAACTTTGTCCAGGCTCTTTGACACAACACATGAAGATGCCTGGAAGGTGCTATTCAAGGGCACCGAGGTTCCCCCTCCCATTACCGAGGATCGCGGATTCTGCGCGAAGCGCCAAGCCAACATAGTAAGCTTGTTTTACCCATTACAGGATACTTGTTTTTCATAGTTTGACTCTATGCGGGATCTAAGCTCCCATTCTTTTGACAGGACTGGCGGAGACGTCCGGACAGATCGACTGTCTGGCTCCTTTGCCCGAAGGCCCAGCAGATGCCCGCTTGGCGAAGCTGCTGGTTCCGGCACCTTACGTGGTGCCGGAGAAGAAGGCCAAGAAGAAGGCCACGAGAACTCGAAAGTGCTCCCGGCGCCTGGTGGTGTCAGATTCATCGCCCGACGACTCCGAAGCACACTCCTCCCACGAAGACGAGGAGGCGGAAGAAGAGGCCTCTCCCCCTCCAATGGGGGGAGGAAAGAAAAGGAAGGCCACCCCAACTAGGGGGGGGGGGGGGCGGAGGGTCCAAGAAGGGAAAGACCCTTCTTCCGGACTACTCCACCAACGCCGACGACAGCGGAGAGGAGTGGCCATCCAGGGCCAAGCCCCTAGCCAAATCGTAAGTATCCGGATACCAGAATAACTCATGGCGTTCCTTTATTGCGCAGTATCTTCTAACGCTGAATATAATCATGCAGTCCGCCCAAGGCCCGACTCGACGCTTCGTCGAGCGGCTCCCGGGATTCGTCGGATGTGAATAGTCTTTCACTCCCGACCGCTACCTCCCCTCGCCGTACGGACGATGCCGTGGTGGAGTCCAAAAAGGGGCCAAGCCAGGAGGAGGTGGTCCTGGAGGCGCCGCAAGGCAACCTCCCGGACTCCAGGCGCAAAGGGGATAAAACCCCCAAGGGCTCTAAGTCTGGCCCCGGGCCGGACACCGCACCGGAACCTTCAGTGGTTCCGGAGTCCAGTAGGCGGCCCCCTAGTAAGAAGGGCAAGCCTACAACGCCGGTCACCTCCGTCCAACCGGAGGCACCGGATAATTTGCTGGAGGTGCTTAACGGCGCCTCCATCGACGAGGAGCACCGCCCTATTATGAGTGCGGTGATCCAGAAGGTTCAGTCCGCCAAGAGCGGGCTGACGGAAGCCTATGCCAGCCTTCTAACAGGCTTTGAGGTATTTATTTAAGATATGTAAAAATATTACCGCATAGACAGTAGCCCCTGATGCTCAGTTTGGTGTTCGGAAAGAAAAGCCTGACTGAGGATATAAAAATATATACGCAGGAGTCTAACATAAGTATGTCAATATGGGAATGCTGGCTGCACTGCTGACCTCTGCCGCACTAACTGCGGAGGTCGATGCATTGAAGCAGAGACTCGAGCGGTCCGAAAACGAGCTCGGCCTTGCCAAGAAGCAGCTCGAGGACAAGGAAGGTAAGTAGTACCTTATGTAAGTATATAAAAATGATCTGGTTGCAAATAATGACAGGACCGACGTGAGTATTACAGGGGCCACAAGCGAGGTGGCGACCCTGAAGGAAGTGATGTCCAAGGCCAAAGACAATGCGGCCGTGGAGCGCACCAAGCGAGGAAAGTAGGAGGCGCGGGTGGCGGAGGTGCAGCAAGAGCTCCACGCTCTTGTGAAAAAACACGAGAGTTTGGAGCTTGACTCAAAGACTCGAGAGTCCGAGCTTGCCTCGGCCCTTGAGAGCGCCAAATTTGCCAAGGCCGAAGCCCAAAAAGCCCTCCAGGATATTGAGGCGATGAAGAAGATAGCGGAGGGTAAGGGATTCTTTATGCAAAGCAAGCACGTGAAAGTAAATTACTTGTTACTTACTCAAGTCCGGAGCTCTCCAGGAGCATTCGCAGATCTGCCCCGCAGTGTGTCCGACGCTGCCGCATTCTACCAAGCCAAAGAAGGGAGCTCGACAGAGAAGGTGTTCTGGTCCAAGTATGTTGAGGCCGGACACCCGGTGCCCTTGAGCGACTAGCTGAAGCAGCTGGTCGAGCTTCATAAGGCAGCCGAACAGGCCATGAAGGGCCTTATAGGCCGGCTATGGCCTGGGGAGGTCATGCCTGGGAGCTACTTTGGGCTGGTTAGGCGGCTGGTGGATGCCTGTCCATGGCTTGAAATCATCAAGCGCTCCGTATGCATCGAAGGTGCCCGTATGGCCCTTGCACGTGTTAAAGTACACTGGGGCAAGATGGATGTTGAGAAGCTGGTGACAGATGGGCCACCGGAGGGGAAGGAGCATCGCAAGCCTGAGCTGTATTATGAGCGTGTCCTGAAGGGTGCCTGCCTTGTGGCGAATGAGTGTTCCAAGGATGTAATTTTTGAATAAACTCGCTCGTGTTATCCTGTGCGCTGAAAACTTGTTCATATGCGCTAAGCAACGCTTTTTGAATTTAAAATATTACCTTCTGTGCGGCCGTTTATTAAATTTGGGTTTAGGGTTCGTCAATCATGCAAATCACTCTGGGACCCCAAAACAGTGAGCAGTAGTCCAAGAAATAGGCTAGAACCGGCCCAAACTGCGTGCCCTAGCGACCAACAAGTAAGCACTCTTTGGTGTTCAAGAACCATGGAAATTGCTTTGGGACCCCAAAACGGTGAGTTATAGCCCATGAAACAGCCCAGAATCGGACAAACCTATGATTACCGATGAACGATACATAAACGCACCCCCATGGTTCGACAATCATGGAAATCGCTCAGGGACCCCAAATCAGTGAGTAATAGTCCACGAAATGGGCCAGAATCGGCCAAAACTGTGAGTGTTGATAACCGACACGTAAATGCACCCCAGGGATCGTCAATCGTGGATATCGATCTGGGACCCCAAAATGGTGAGTAATAGTGCATGAAATAGACCAGAATCGGCCATAATTGCGAGTGTTGACGACGGACACGGAAACACACTCTAGGGTTTGTCATCGTGGTAATCATTCCAGGACCCCAAAACAGTGAGTAGTAGTCCAAGTAACGAGCCAGAACCGGCCCTACCTGCGACTCCAGATGACCAACACGTAAGCACACCTTGGGGTTCAACAACCATGAAAATCGGTTTGGGACCCCAAAATGGTGAGTAATAGTGCATGAAGGAGCCCAGATTCGGAGAAACCTAGGATTATTGATGAACAAGACATAAACGCACCCCAAAACTCTGAGCGTTGATGACCGACATGTAAACGCACCCCGGGTATCGTCAATCATGGAAATTGCTCTGGGACCCCAAAACAATGAGTAATAGTGCATGAAACGAACATCAATCGGCCAAAACTCTAAATGTTGACGACAGATACGTAAGCACAACACAGGGTTCGTCAATCGTCGAAATCACTCCGGGACCCCAAAACAGTGAGTAATAGTCCAAGAATGGGCCAGAACCGGCCCAAACTGCGAGCCCTGACAACCAACACGAAAGCACACCTTGGGGTTCAACAACCATGGAAATCGCTTTGGGACCCCAAAACGGTGAGTAATAGTCCATGAAAGAGCCCAGAATCGGACAAATCTTGGATTATTGATGAACGAGACATAAACGCACCCCGGGGTTCGTCAATCATGGAAATCGCTCAGGGACCCCAAATCAGTGAGTGATAGTCCACAAAACGGGCCAGAATCGGCCAAAATTGTGAGTGTTGATAACCGACACGTTAACGCACGCCGGGGATCGTCAATCATGGATATCGCTCTGGGCCCCCAAAACGGTGAGTAATTGTGCATGAAACGGACCAGAATCAGCCATAATTGCGAGTGTTGACGACGGACACAGAAACGCTCTCCAGGGTTCGTCATCGTGGAAATCACTCCAGGACCCCCAAACAGTGAGCAGTAGTCCAAGTAACGGGCCAGAACCGGACCAAACAGCGACTCCTGATGACCAACACGTAAGCATGCCCTCAGGTTCAACAACCATGGAAATCGATTTGGGACCTCAAAACGGTGAGTAATCATGGATGAAGGAGCCTAGATTTGGAGAAACCTAGGATTATTGATGAACGAGACATAAACGCACCCCGGGGTTCATCAATCATGGAAATCGCTCGGGGACCCCAAATCAGTGAGTAATAGTCCACGAAATGGGCCAGAATTGGCCATAATTTTGAGTGTTGATAACCGACATGTAAACGCACCCCGGGGATCATCAATCGTGGAAATCGACCTAGGACCACAAAACGATGAGTAATAGTGCATGAAACGATGAGTAATAGTGCAAGAAATGGGCCAGAATCGGCCAAAACTGCGAGTGATGTCGACGGACACGTAAACGCACCCCAGGGTTCGTTAATCATGGAAATCACTCTGGGACCCCAAAACAGTGAGCAGTAGTTCAAGAAACAGGCTAGAACCGGCCCAAACTGCGAGCCCTAATGACCAACACGTAAGCACTCCTTGGTGTTCAAGAACCATGGAAATTGCTTTGGGACCCCAAAACGGTGAGTTATAGTAAATGAAATAGCCCAGAATCGGACAAACCTACGATTACCGATGAACGATACATAAGCACACCCTAGGGTTCGGCAATCATGGAAATCGCTCAGGGACCCCAAATCAGTGAGTAATAGTCCACGAAATGGGCCAGAATCGGCTAAAACTGTGAGTGTTGATAACCGACACGTAAATGCAGCCCAGGGATCGTCAATCGTGGATATCAATCTGGGACCCCAAAATGGTGAGTAATAGTGCATGAAACGGACCAGAATCGGCCATTATTGCGGGTGTTGACGACGGACACGGAAACACACTCCAGGGTTTGTCATCGTGGTAATCACTCCAGGACCCCAAAACAGTGAGTAGTAGTCCAAGTAATGGGCCAGAACCGGCCCTAACTACGACTCCAGATGACCAACACGTAAGCACACCTTGGGGTTCAACAACCATGAAAATCGGTTTGGGACCCCAAAACAGTGAGTAATAGTGCATGAAAGAGCCCTGATTCGGAGAAACCTAGGATTATTGATGAAGAAGACATAAACGCACCCCGTGGTTCGTCATTCATGGAAATCGCTCAAGGACCCCAAATCAGTGAGTAATAGTCCACGAAACGGGCCAGAATCGGCCAAAACTGTGAGTGTTGATAACCGACATGTAAACGCACCCCGGGGATCGTCAATCCTGGAAATCGACCTAGGACCACAAAACGATGAGTAATAGTGCATGAAACGGACCCGAATCGACCAAAATTTTGAGTGTTGTCGACGGACACGTAAATGCACCCAGGGTTCGTCAATCGTGGAAATCCCTACAGGACCCCTAAACAGTGAGTAGTAGTCCAAGAAACAGGCTAGAACCAGCCCAAATTGCGAGCCCTGACGACCAACATGTAAGCACACACTGGGGTTCAACAACCATGATAATCGCTTTGGGACCCCAAAATGGTGAGTTATAGTCCATGAAACATCCCAGAAACAGACAAACCTAAGATTACTTATGAACGATACATAAGCGCACCCTATAGTTCGCTAATCATGGAAATCACTCAGGGACCCCAAATCAGTGAGTAATAGTCCACGAAACGGTTCAGAACCAGCCCAAACTGCGAGCCCTAATGACCAACACGTAAGCACACCTTGGTGTTCAACAACCATGGAAATCGCTTTGGGACCCCAAAACGGTGAGTTATAGTCCATGAAACAGCCCAGAATCGGACAAACCTATGATTACTGATGAACGATACATAAGCGCACCCTACGGTTCGCTAATCATGGAAATCACTCAGGGACCCCAAATCAGTGAGTAATAGTCCACGAAACGGGCCAGAATCGGCCAAAACTGTGAGTGTTGATAACCGACATGTAAACGCACCCTGGGGATCGACAATCATGGAAATCGACCTAGGACCACAAAACGATGAGTAATAGTGCATGAAACGGACCCGAATCGACCAAAATTTTGAGTGTTGTCGACGGACACGTAAATGCACCCAGGGTTCGTCAATCGTGGAAATCCCTACAGGACCCCTAAACAGTGAGTAGTAGTCCAAGAAACAGGCTAGAACCAGCCCAAATTGCGAGCCCTGACGACCAACATGTAAGCACACACTGGGGTTCAACAACCATGATAATCGCTTTGGGACCCCAAAACGGTGAGTTATAGTCCATGAAACAGCCCAGAATCGGACAAACCTATGATTACTGATGAACGATACATAAGCGCACCCTACGGTTCGCTAATCATGGAAATCACTCAGGGACCCCAAATCAGTGAGTAATAGTCCACGAAACGGGCCAGAATCGGCCAAAACTGTGAGTGTTGATAACCGACATGTAAACGCACCCTGGGGATCGACAATCATGGAAATCGACCTAGGACCACAAAACGATGAGTAATAGTGCATGAAACGGACCCGAATCGACCAAAATTTTGAGTGTTGTCGACGGACACGTAAATGCACCCAGGGTTCGTCAATCGTGGAAATCCCTACAGGACCCCTAAACAGTGAGTAGTAGTCCAAGAAACAGGCTAGAACCAGCCCAAATTGCGAGCCCTGACGACCAACATGTAAGCACACACTGGGGTTCAACAACCATGATAATCGCTTTGGGACCCCAAAACGGTGAGTTATAGTCCATGAAACAGCCCAGAATCGGACAAACCTATGATTACTGATGAACGATACATAAGCGCACCCTACGGTTCGCTAATCATGGAAATCACTCAGGGACCCCAAATCAGTGAGTAATAGTCCACGAAACGGTTCAGAACCAGCCCAAACTGCGAGCCCTAATGACCAACACGTAAGCACTCCTTGGTGTTCAAGAACCATGGAAATTGCTTTGGGACCCCAAAACGGTGAGTTATAGTAAATGAAATAGCCCAGAATCGGACAAACCTACGATTACCGATGAACGATACATAAGCACACCCTAGGGTTCGGCAATCATGGAAATCGCTCAGGGACCCCAAATCAGTGAGTAATAGTCCACGAAATGGGCCAGAATCGGCTAAAACTGTGAGTGTTGATAACCGACACGTAAATGCAGCCCAGGGATCGTCAATCGTGGATATCAATCTGGGACCCCAAAATGGTGAGTAATAGTGCATGAAACGGACCAGAATCGGCCATTATTGCGGGTGTTGACGACGGACACGGAAACACACTCCAGGGTTTGTCATCGTGGTAATCACTCCAGGACCCCAAAACAGTGAGTAGTAGTCCAAGTAATGGGCCAGAACCGGCCCTAACTACGACTCCAGATGACCAACACGTAAGCACACCTTGGGGTTCAACAACCATGAAAATCGGTTTGGGACCCCAAAACAGTGAGTAATAGTGCATGAAAGAGCCCTGATTCGGAGAAACCTAGGATTATTGATGAAGAAGACATAAACGCACCCCGTGGTTCGTCATTCATGGAAATCGCTCAAGGACCCCAAATCAGTGAGTAATAGTCCACGAAACGGGCCAGAATCGGCCAAAACTGTGAGTGTTGATAACCGACATGTAAACGCACCCCGGGGATCGTCAATCCTGGAAATCGACCTAGGACCACAAAACGATGAGTAATAGTGCATGAAACGGACCCGAATCGACCAAAATTTTGAGTGTTGTCGACGGACACGTAAATGCACCCAGGGTTCGTCAATCGTGGAAATCCCTACAGGACCCCTAAACAGTGAGTAGTAGTCCAAGAAACAGGCTAGAACCAGCCCAAATTGCGAGCCCTGACGACCAACATGTAAGCACACACTGGGGTTCAACAACCATGATAATCGCTTTGGGACCCCAAAACGGTGAGTTATAGTCCATGAAACATCCCAGAAACAGACAAACCTAAGATNCGAATCGACCAAAATTTTGAGTGTTGTCGACGGACACGTAAATGCACCCAGGGTTCGTCAATCGTGGAAATCCCTACAGGACCCCTAAACAGTGAGTAGTAGTCCAAGAAACAGGCTAGAACCAGCCCAAATTGCGAGCCCTGACGACCAACATGTAAGCACACACTGGGGTTCAACAACCATGATAATCGCTTTGGGACCCCAAAACGGTGAGTTATAGTCCATGAAACATCCCAGAAACAGACAAACCTAAGATTACTTATGAACGATACATAAGCGCACCCTATAGTTCGCTAATCATGGAAATCACTCAGGGACCCCAAATCAGTGAGTAATAGTCCACGAAACGGTTCAGAACCAGCCCAAACTGCGAGCCCTAATGACCAACACGTAAGCACACCTTGGTGTTCAACAACCATGGAAATCGCTTTGGGACCCCAAAACGGTGAGTAATTGTGCATGAAACGGACCCGAATCGACCAAAATTTTGAGTGTTGTCGACGGACACGTAAATGCACCCAGGGTTCGTCAATCGTGGAAATCGCTCTAAGACCCCAAAACTGTGAGTAATAGTGTGTGAAACGGACAACAATCGGCCAAAATTACGAGAGGTGAGGACAGACACGTAAACACACCGCAGGGATCGTCAATCGTGGATATCGCTCTGGGCCCCCAAAACGGTGAGTAATTGTGCATGAAACGGACCCGAATCGACCAAAATTTTGAGTGTTGTCGACGGACACGTAAATGCACCCAGGGTTCGTCAATCGTGGAAATCGCTCTAGGACCCCAAAACAGTGAGTAGTAGTCCAAGAAACAGCCCAGAATCGGACAAACCTAGGATTATTGATGAAGAAGACATAAACGCACCCCGGGGATCATCAATCGTGGATATCGCTCTGGGACCCCAAAACGGTGAGTAATAGTGCATGAAACGGACCAGAATCGGCCATAATTGCGAGTGTTGACGACGGACACGGAAACACACTCTAGGGTACGTCATCGTGGAAATCACTCCAGGACCCCAAAATAGTGAGTAGTAGTCCAAGAAACGGGCCAGAACCGGCGCACACTGCGACTCCTGATGACCAACACGTAAGCACGCCTTGGGGTTCAACAACCATGGAAATCGCTTTGGGACCCCAAAACGGTGAGTAATAGTCCAAGAAACAGCCCAGATTCGGACAAACCTTAAACATGGAAATCGCTTAGGGACCCCAAATCAGTGAGTAATAGTCCACGATACGGGCCAGAATTGGCCAAAACTGTGAGTGTTGATAACCGACACGTTAACGCACGCCGGGGATCGTCAATCATGGATATCGCTCTGGGCCCCCAAAACGGTGAGTAATTGTGCATGAAACGGACCAGAATCAGCCATAATTGCGAGTGTTGACGACGGACACAGAAACGCTCTCCAGGGTTCGTCATCGTGGAAATCACTCCAGGACCCCCAAACAGTGAGCAGTAGTCCAAGTAACGGGCCAGAACCGGACCAAACAGCGACTCCTGATGACCAACACGTAAGCATGCCCTCAGGTTCAACAACCATGGAAATCGATTTGGGACCTCAAAACGGTGAGTAATAGTCCACGAAACGGGCCAGAATCGGCCAAAACTGTGAGTGTTGATAACCGACATGTAAACGCACCCCGGGGATCGTCAATCCTGGAAATCGACCTAGGACCACAAAACGATGAGTAATAGTGCATGAAACGGACCCGAATCGACCAAAATTTTGAGTGTTGTCGACGGACACGTAAATGCACCCAGGGTTCGTCAATCGTGGAAATCCCTACAGGACCCCTAAACAGTGAGTAGTAGTCCAAGAAACAGGCTAGAACCAGCCCAAATTGCGAGCCCTGACGACCAACATGTAAGCACACACTGGGGTTCAACAACCATGATAATCGCTTTGGGACCCCAAAACGGTGAGTTATAGTCCATGAAACAACCCAGAAACAGACAAACCTAAGATTACTTATGAACGATACATAAGCGCACCCTATAGTTCGCTAATCATGGAAATCACTCAGGGACCCCAAATCAGTGAGTAATAGTCCACGAAACGGTTCAGAACCAGCCCAAACTGCGAGCCCTAATGACCAACACGTAAGCACACCTTGGTGTTCAACAACCATGGAAATCGCTTTGGGACCCCAAAACGGTGAGTAATAGTGCATGAAACGGACCCGAATCGACCAAAATTTTGAGTGTTGTCGACGGACACGTAAATGCACCCAGGGTTCGTCAATCGTGGAAATCCCTACAGGACCCCTAAACAGTGAGTAGTAGTCCAAGAAACAGGCTAGAACCAGCCCAAATTGCGAGCCCTGACGACCAACATGTAAGCACACACTGGGGTTCAACAACCATGATAATCGCTTTGGGACCCCAAAACGGTGAGTAATAGTGCATGAAACGGACCCGAATCGACCAAAATTTTGAGTGTTGTCGACGGACACGTAAATGCACCCAGGGTTCGTCAATCGTGGAAATCCCTACAGGACCCCTAAACAGTGAGTAGTAGTCCAAGAAACAGGCTAGAACCAGCCCAAATTGCGAGCCCTGACGACCAACATGTAAGCACACACTGGGGTTCAACAACCATGATAATCGCTTTGGGACCCCAAAACGGTGAGTAATAGTCCATGAAACGGGCCAGAATAGGAAAAAACTATGAGTGATGATAACCGACACGTAAATGCACCCCAGGGATCATCAATCGTGGATATCGCTCTGGGACCCCAAAACGGTGAGTAATAGTGCATGAAACGGACCAGAATCGGCCATAATTGCGAGTGTTGACGACGGACACGGAAACACACTCTAGGGTACGTCATCGTGGAAATCACTCCAGGACCCCAAAATAGTGAGTAGTAGTCCAAGAAACGGGCCAGAACCGGCGCACACTGCGACTCCTGATGACCAACACGTAAGCACGCCTTGGGGTTCAACAACCATGGAAATCGCTTTGGGACCCCAAAACGGTGAGTAATAGTCCAAGAAACAGCCCAGATTCGGACAAACCTTAAACATGGAAATCGCTTAGGGACCCCAAATCAGTGAGTAATAGTCCATGATACGGGCCAGAATTGGCCAAAACTGTGAGTGTTGATAACCGACACGTTAACGCACGCCGGGGATCGTCAATCATGGATATCGCTCTGGGCCCCCAAAACGGTGAGTAATTGTGCATGAAACGGACCAGAATCAGCCATAATTGCGAGTGTTGACGACGGACACAGAAACGCTCTCCAGGGTTCGTCATCGTGGAAATCACTCCAGGACCCCCAAACAGTGAGCAGTAGTCCAAGTAACGGGCCAGAACCGGACCAAACAGCGACTCCTGATGACCAACACGTAAGCATGCCCTCAGGTTCAACAACCATGGAAATCGATTTGGGACCTCAAAACGGTGAGTAATCATGGATGAAGGAGCCTAGATTTGGAGAAACCTAGGATTATTGATGAACGAGACATAAACGCACCCCGGGGTTCATCAATCATGGAAATCGCTCGGGGACCCCAAATCAGTGAGTAATAGTCCACGAAATGGGCCAGAATTGGCCATAATTTTGAGTGTTGATAACCGACATGTAAACGCACCCCGGGGATCATCAATCGTGGAAATCGACCTAGGACCACAAAACGATGAGTAATAGTGCATGAAACGATGAGTAATAGTGCAAGAAATGGGCCAGAATCGGCCAAAACTGCGAGTGATGTCGACGGACACGTAAACGCACCCCAGGGTTCGTTAATCATGGAAATCACTCTGGGACCCCAAAACAGTGAGCAGTAGTTCAAGAAACAGGCTAGAACCGGCCCAAACTGCGAGCCCTAATGACCAACACGTAAGCACTCCTTGGTGTTCAAGAACCATGGAAATTGCTTTGGGACCCCAAAA
The DNA here is from genome assembly GCA_904067115.1 of Aegilops sharonensis. Taxonomy (NCBI): domain Eukaryota; kingdom Viridiplantae; phylum Streptophyta; class Magnoliopsida; order Poales; family Poaceae; genus Aegilops; species Aegilops sharonensis. The sequence continues at coordinate 5,980,480 of LR880966.1, forward strand.
CGGTGAGTTATAGTAAATGAAATAGCCCAGAATCGGACAAACCTACGATTACCGATGAACGATACATAAGCACACCCTAGGGTTCGGCAATCATGGAAATCGCTCAGGGACCCCAAATCAGTGAGTAATAGTCCACGAAATGGGCCAGAATCGGCTAAAACTGTGAGTGTTGATAACCGACACGTAAATGCAGCCCAGGGATCGTCAATCGTGGATATCAATCTGGGACCCCAAAATGGTGAGTAATAGTGCATGAAACGGACCAGAATCGGCCATTATTGCGGGTGTTGACGACGGACACGGAAACACACTCCAGGGTTTGTCATCGTGGTAATCACTCCAGGACCCCAAAACAATGAGTAGTAGTCCAAGTAATGGGCCAGAACCGGCCCTAACTACGACTCCAGATGACCAACACGTAAGCACACCTTGGGGTTCAACAACCATGAAAATCGGTTTGGGACCCCAAAACAGTGAGTAATAGTGCATGAAAGAGCCCTGATTCGGAGAAACCTAGGATTATTGATGAAGAAGACATAAACGCACCCCGTGGTTCGTCATTCATGGAAATCGCTCAAGGACCCCAAATCAGTGAGTAATAGTCCACAAAACGGGCCAGAATCGGCCAAAACTGTGAGTGTTGATAACCGACATGTAAACGCACCCCGGGGATCGTCAATCCTGGAAATCGACCTAGGACCACAAAACGATGAGTAATAGTGCATGAAACGGACCCGAATCGACCAAAATTTTGAGTGTTGTCGACGGACACGTAAATGCACCCAGGGTTCGTCAATCGTGGAAATCCCTACAGGACCCCTAAACAGTGAGTAGTAGTCCAAGAAACAGGCTAGAACCAGCCCAAATTGCGAGCCCTGACGACCAACATGTAAGCACACACTGGGGTTCAACAACCATGATAATCGCTTTGGGACCCCAAAACGGTGAGTTATAGTCCATGAAACAACCCAGAAACAGACAAACCTAAGATTACTTATGAACGATACATAAGCGCACCCTATAGTTCGCTAATCATGGAAATCACTCAGGGACCCCAAATCAGTGAGTAATAGTCCACGAAACGGTTCAGAACCAGCCCAAACTGCGAGCCCTAATGACCAACACGTAAGCACACCTTGGTGTTCAACAACCATGGAAATCGCTTTGGGACCCCAAAACGGTGAGTTATAGTCCATGAAACAGCCCAGAATCGGACAAACCTATGATTACTGATGAACGATACATAAGCGCACCCTACGGTTCGCTAATCATGGAAATCACTCAGGGACCCCAAATCGGTGAGTAATAGTCCATGAAACGGGCCAGAATAGGAAAAAACTATGAGTGATGATAACCGACACGTAAATGCACCCCAGGGATCATCAATCGTGGATATCGCTCTGGGACCCCAAAACGGTGAGTAATAGTGCATGAAACGGACCAGAATCGGCCATAATTGCGAGTGTTGACGACGGACACGGAAACACACTCTAGGGTACGTCATCGTGGAAATCACTCCAGGACCCCAAAATAGTGAGTAGTAGTCCAAGAAACGGGCCAGAACCGGCGCACACTGCGACTCCTGATGACCAACACGTAAGCACGCCTTGGGGTTCAACAACCATGGAAATCGCTTTGGGACCCCAAAACGGTGAGTAATAGTCCATGAAACGGGCCAGAATCGGTAAAAACTGTGAGTGTTGATAACCGACACGTTAACGCACGCCGGGGATCGTCAATCATGGATATCGCTCTGGGCCCCCAAAACGGTGAGTAATTGTGCATGAAACGGACCAGAATCAGCCATAATTGCGAGTGTTGACGACGGACACGGAAACACACTCTAGGGTACGTCATCGTGGAAATCACTCCAGGACCCCCAAACAGTGAGCAGTAGTCCAAGTAACGGGCCAGAACCGGACCAAACAGCGACTCCTGATGACCAACACGTAAGCACGCCTTGGGGTTCAACAACCATGGAAATCGCTTTGGGACCCCAAAACGGTGAGTAATAGTCCATGAAACGGGCCAGAATCGGTAAAAACTGTGAGTGTTGATAACCGACACGTTAACGCACGCCGGGGATCGTCAATCATGGATATCGCTCTGGGCCCCCAAAACGGTGAGTAATTGTGCATGAAACGGACCAGAATCAGCCATAATTGCGAGTGTTGACGACGGACACGGAAACACACTCTAGGGTACGTCATCGTGGAAATCACTCCAGGACCCCCAAACAGTGAGCAGTAGTCCAAGTAACGGGCCAGAACCGGACCAAACAGCGACTCCTGATGACCAACACGTAAGCACGCCTTGGGGTTCAACAACCATGGAAATCGCTTTGGGACCCCAAAACGGTGAGTAATAGTCCATGAAACGGGCCAGAATCGGTAAAAACTGTGAGTGTTGATAACCGACACGTTAACGCACGCCGGGGATCGTCAATCATGGATATCGCTCTGGGCCCCCAAAACGGTGAGTAATTGTGCATGAAACGGACCAGAATCAGCCATAATTGCGAGTGTTGACGACGGACACGGAAACACACTCTAGGGTACGTCATCGTGGAAATCACTCCAGGACCCCCAAACAGTGAGCAGTAGTCCAAGTAACGGGCCAGAACCGGACCAAACAGCGACTCCTGATGACCAACACGTAAGCACGCCTTGGGGTTCAACAACCATGGAAATCGCTTTGGGACCCCAAAACGGTGAGTAATAGTCCATGAAACGGGCCAGAATCGGTAAAAACTGTGAGTGTTGATAACCGACACGTTAACGCACGCCGGGGATCGTCAATCATGGATATCGCTCTGGGCCCCCAAAACGGTGAGTAATTGTGCATGAAACGGACCAGAATCAGCCATAATTGCGAGTGTTGACGACGGACACGGAAACACACTCTAGGGTACGTCATCGTGGAAATCACTCCAGGACCCCCAAACAGTGAGCAGTAGTCCAAGTAACGGGCCAGAACCGGACCAAACAGCGACTCCTGATGACCAACACGTAAGCACGCCTTGGGGTTCAACAACCATGGAAATCGCTTTGGGACCCCAAAACGGTGAGTAATAGTCCATGAAACGGGCCAGAATCGGTAAAAACTGTGAGTGTTGATAACCGACACGTTAACGCACGCCGGGGATCGTCAATCATGGATATCGCTCTGGGCCCCCAAAACGGTGAGTAATTGTGCATGAAACGGACCAGAATCAGCCATAATTGCGAGTGTTGACGACGGACACGGAAACACACTCTAGGGTACGTCATCGTGGAAATCACTCCAGGACCCCCAAACAGTGAGCAGTAGTCCAAGTAACGGGCCAGAACCGGACCAAACAGCGACTCCTGATGACCAACACGTAAGCACGCCTTGGGGTTCAACAACCATGGAAATCGCTTTGGGACCCCAAAACGGTGAGTAATAGTCCATGAAACGGGCCAGAATCGGTAAAAACTGTGAGTGTTGATAACCGACACGTAAATGCACCCCAGGGATCATCAATCGTGGATATCGCTCTGGGACCCCAAAACGGTGAGTAATAGTCCATGAAACGGGCCAGAATAGGAAAAAACTATGAGTGATGATAACCGACACGTAAATGCACCCCAGGGATCATCAATCGTGGATATCGCTCTGGGACCCCAAAACGGTGAGTAATAGTGCATGAAACGGACCAGAATCGGCCATAATTGCGAGTGTTGACGACGGACACGGAAACACACTCTAGGGTACGTCATCGTGGAAATCACTCCAGGACCCCAAAATAGTGAGTAGTAGTCCAAGAAACGGGCCAGAACCGGCGCACACTGCGACTCCTGATGACCAACACGTAAGCACGCCTTGGGGTTCAACAACCATGGAAATCGCTTTGGGACCCCAAAACGGTGAGTAATAGTGCATGAAGGAGCCCAGATTTGGAGAAAACTAGGATTATTGATGAATGAGGCATAAAGCACCCCAGGGTTCGTTAATCATGGAAATCCCTCAGGGACCCCAAATTACTGAGTAATAGTCCATGAAACGGGCCAGAATCGGCTAAAACTGTGAGTGTTGATAACCGACATGTAAACGCACCCTGGGGATCGACAATCATGGAAATCGACCTAGGACCACAAAACGATGAGTAATACTGCATGACACAGACCAGAATCGGCCAAAATTGCGAGTGTTGTCGACGGACACGTAAATGCACCCCAGGGTTCGTCAATCGTGGAAATCACTACAGGACCCCAAAACAGTGAGTAGTAGTAAATGCAACGGGCTAGAACTAGCCCAAATTGTGAGCCATGACGACCAACACGTAAGCACACATTGGGGTTCAACAACCTTGGAAATCGCTTTGGGACCCCAAAACAGTGACTACTAGTCCATGAAACAACCCAGAATCGGACAAACCTACAATTATTGATGAACGATACATAAGCGCACCCTAGGGTTCGCCAATCATGAAAATCACTCAGGGACCCCAAATCTGTGAGTAATAGTCCATGAAACGGGCCAGAATAGGCCAAAACTGTGAGTGTTGATAACCGACACGTAAACGCACCCCGAGGATCATCAATTGTGGAAATCGTGATGGGACACGAAAATGGTGAGCAATAGTGCATGAAATGGACCACAATCACCCAAAATTGCGAACGTTGACGACGGACACGTAAACGCACCCCGGGGTTCGTCAATCGTGGAAATCACTCTGGGACCCCAAAGCAGTGAGTAGTAGTCCAAGAAATGGGCCAGAACCGGCCCAAACTGAACTCCTGACAACCAACACGTAAGCACACCTTGGGGTTCAACAACCATGGAAATCGCTTTGGTACCCAAAACGGTGAGTAATAGTTCATGAATGAGCCTAGAATCAGACAAACCGAGGATTATTGATGAATAATACACAAACACACCCCAGGGTTCGTCAATCATGGAAATCGCTCAGGGACCCCATATCAGTGAGTAATAGTCCATGAAACGGGCCAGAATCGGCCAAAACTATGAGTGTTGATAACCGACATGTAGATGCACCCCGGGGATCACCAATCGTGGAAATCGCTCTAGGACCACAAAACGGTGAGTGTCGGTGTCAAAACCGGCGGATCTCGGGTAGGGGGTCCCGAACTGTGCGTCTAGGCGGATGGTAACAGGAGACAAGGGACACGATGTTTTTACCCAGGTTCGGGCCCTCTCGATGGAGGTAAAACTCTACTCCTACTTGATTAATATTGATGATTTCGGTAGTACAAGAGTAGATCTACCACGAGATCAGAGAGGCTAAACCCTAGAAGCTAGCCTATGGTATGATTGTTATTCGTCCTACGGACTAAAACCCTCTGGTTTATATAGACACCGGAGAGGGCTAGGGTTACATAGAGTCGGTTACAATGGGAGTAGATCTACACATCCGTATCGCCAAGTGTCGGTGTCAAAGCCGGCGGATCTCGGGTAGGGGGTGCCGAACTGTGCGTCTAGGTGGATGGTAACAGGAGACAAGGGACACGACGTTTTTACCCAGGTTCGGGCCCTCTCGATGGAGGTAAAACCCTACTCCTGCTTGATTAATAATGATGATATAGGTAGTACAAGAGTAGATCTACCACGAGATCAGAGAGGCTAAAACATTGAAGCTAGCCTATGGTATGATTGTTGTTCGTCCTACGGACTAAAACCCTCCGGTTTATATAGACATCGGAGAGGGCTAGGGTTACACAGAGTCGGTTACAATGGGAGGAGATCTACATATCCGTATCGCCAAGCTTGCCTTCCACGCCAAGGAAAGTCCCATCCGGACACGAGACCAAGTCTTCAATCTTGTATCTTCATAGTCCAGGAGTCTGGCCAAAGGTTATAGTCCGGCTATCCGGACACCCCCTAATCTGGGACTCCCTCAGTAGCCAGGCTTCAACAACGACGAGTCCGGCGCGCAGATTGTCTTCGGCATTGCAAGGCGGGTTCCTCCTCCGAATACTTCATAGAAGATTTTCAACACAAGGAAAGTGTCCGGCTCTGCAAAATAAGTTCTACATACCACCATAGAGAGAATAATATTTGTACAAATCTAATCTGCTGACGTATTCCGTAGCGTGACACCACGCCACGGCCAAGCCTTTATTCGAATCGTTTTACTGTCCCGCCTCAGCGCGTTTAGCGAGGTGGTTTCCTTGTCACATCTTGTCGAAGCAGAGATCGTGTCCCCTTATTCCGGGATTGTCATCAATGCGGGCGTGGGTAACCCAACCGTGCCATTAATCACGGCGCGTGGGAGATAAGCGAGTTTTACCAGGCTGGTGGGGGCACAAAGTTTCGTCCGCCCATATAAGGGGATAAGGATCCACCTTTTCCATCTACGCCTTGTTCCTCCTTTGCTTATCCATTTCCGTGCACTCGAGCTCCAGCGCCCAAGTCCGCACTTCCCACCTCAACCTACTCCAGCCATGTCCGGAGCGGGAGGCAGGTGGATGGCCTCCTTCGTCACGGAGGGGCACATCAAAATGTTGAGGAAAGCCGTATACTTGTCCAACGACATTGCGCACCGGCTCCCAGATGAGGGGCAGCTCATCCCCACCCCTAGGCCCCATGAGAGGGTGGTGTTCCTTCCCCATTTCCTCCGCGGGCTGGGCTTCCCACTCTACCCATTTGTCCGGGGGCTCATGTTCTACTACGGCCTGGATTTCCATGATCTAGCCCCGAACTTCATCCTCAACATCTCGGCGTTTATCATCGTGTGCGAGGTCTTCCTCCGCATCAAGCCCCACTTCGTCTTATGGATGAAGACCTTCAATGTCAAGCCGAAGGTAGTGGGCGGCCGGCAAGAGGATTGCGGAGGCGCCATGGTGGGCAAGATGCCCAACGTCACATGGCTCGAGGGCTCCTTTGTGGAAACCACCAAAGGGTGGCAATCGGGGTGGTTCTACATCACCGAGCCGCGTGACCCTGAATGGGCAGCGGCCCCCGAATTGCAATCGGGCATCCCCACACAGCTCACCTCCTGGAAAGAGACGGGCCTGCCGTGGGGTAACTCGGAAGAGGTGACCGGACTCCAAACCCGCGTCCAAAACCTGGTGGACAAGAAGGTTAAACTTGTCAACGTAGTCCAGGTCATGCTCTTTCGCCGGATCCTCCCGTGTCAATGACGGGCTTTTAACTTGTGGGAGTTCGACCCGGGCCAGCACCAAACTTTGTCCAGGCTCTTTGACACAACGCATGAAGATGCCTGGAAGGTGCTATTCAAGGGCACCGAGGTTCCCCCTCCCATTACCGAGGATCGCGGATTTTGCGCGAAGCGCCAAGCCAGCAGAGTAAGCTTATTTTACCCTTTACAGGATACTTTTTTTTCATAGTTTGACTCTACGCGGGATCTAAGCTCCCGTTCCTTCGACGGGACTGGAAGAAGAAGTCCGGACAGATCGACTGTCTGACTCATTTGCCCGAAGTCCCAGCAGATGCCCGCTTGGCGAAGCTGCTTGTCCCGGCACCTTACGTGGTGCCGGAGATGAAGGCCAAGCAGAAGGCCACGGGAACTCGAAAGAGCTCCCGGCGCCTGGTGGTGTCGGACTCATCGCCCGACGACTCCAAAGCGCACTCCTCCCACGAAGACGAGGAGGAGGAAGAAGAAGCCTCTCCCCCTCCAATGGGGGGAGGAAAGAAAAGGAAGGCCGCCCCAACTGGGGAGGCCGGAGGGTCCAAGAAGGGAAAGACCCTTCTTCCGGACCACTACACCAACGCCGACGACGGCGAAGAGGAGTGGCCATCCAGGGCCAAGCCCCTGGAAAAATCGTAAGTATCCGGATACCAGAATATCTTCTGACGCCGAATATAATCATGCAGTCCGCCCAAGGCCCGGCTTGACGCCTCGTCGAGCGCCTCCCTGGATTCGTCGGATGTGAATAGTCTTTCACTCCCGACTACTACCTCCCCTCGCCCTACGGACGATGCCGAGGTGGAGTCCCAAAAGGGGCCAAGCCAGGAGGAGGTGGTCCTGGAGGCGCCGCAAGGCGACCTCCCGGACTCCAGGCGCAAAGGGGATAAAACCCCAAAGGGCTCTAAGTCCGGCCCTGGGCCAGACACCGCACCGGAACCTTCAGTGGTTCCGGCGACCGGCAGGCGGCCCCGTAGTAAGAAGAGCAAACCTACGATGCCGGTGACCTCTGTCCAACCGGAGGCGCCGGATAATTTGCTGGAGGTGCATAACGGCGCCTCCATCGACGAGGAGCACTGCACAACTATGAGTGCGGTGATCCAGAAGGTTCAGTCTGCCACGAGCGGGCTGATGAAAGCCTGTGCTAGCCTTCTAATAGGCTTTGAGGTATGTATTTAAGATATGTAAAAATATTACCTCATAGACAGTAGCCCCTGATGCTCAGTTTGGTGTTCGGAAAGAAAAGTCGGGCTGAGGATCTAAAAAGATATACGCAGGAGTCTAACATAAGTATGTCAATATGGGAATGTAGGCTGCGCTGCTGACCTCTGCCGCACTGACTGCGGAGGTCGATGCATTGAAGCAGAGCCTCGAGCGGTCCAAAAACGAGCTCGGCCTTGCCAAGAAGCAGCTCGAGGACAAGGAAGGTAAGTAGTACCTTATGTAAGTATATAAAAAAGATCTGTTTGCAAATAATGACAGGACCAACGTGAGTATTACAGGGGCCACAAGCGAGGTGGCAACCCTGAAGGAAGCGTTGTCCAAGGCCGAAGACAATGCGGCCGTGGAGCGCACCGAGCGAGAAAAGCAGGAGGCGCGGTTGGCGGAGGTGCAACAAGAGCTCCACGCTCTTGTGAAAAAAAACGAGAGTTTGGAGCTTGACTCAAAGACTCGAGAGTCCGAGCTTGCCTCGGCCCTTGAGAGCGCCAAATCTGCCAAGGCCGAAGCCCAAAACGCCCTCCAGGAAATTGAGGCGATGAAGAAGATAGCGGCGGGTAAGGTATTCTTTATGCAAAGCAAGCACGTGGAAGTAAATTACTTGTTACTTACCCGAGTCCGGAGCTCTCCAGGAGCATTCGCAGATCTTCCCTGCAGTGTGTCCGACGCTGCCGCATTCTACCGAGCCGAGGAAGGGAGCTCGACGGAGAAGGTGTTCTGGTCCTAGTATGTTGAGGCCGGACACCCGGTGCCCTTGAGCGACCAGCTGAAGCAGCTGGTCGAGCTTCATAAGGCAGCCGAACAGGCCATGAAGGGCCTTATAGGCTGGCTATGGCCTGGGGAGGTCATGCCTGGGAGCTACTTTGGGCTGGTTAGGCGGTTGGTGGATGCCAGTCCATGTCTTGAAATCATCAAGCGCTCCGTATGCATCGAAGGCGCCCGTAGGGCCCTTGCCTATGTTAAAGTACACTGGGGCAAGATGTATGCTGAGAAGCTGGTGACAGATGGGCCACTGGAGGGGAAGGAGCATTGCAAGCCCGAGCTGTATTATGAGGGCGTCCTGAAGGGTGCTTGCCTTGTGGCGAATGAGTGTTCCAAGGATGTAATTTTTGAATAAACTCGCTCGTGTTATCCTGTGCGCTGAAAACTTGTTGATATGCGCTAAGCAATGCTTTTTGAATTTAAAATATTACCTTCTGTGCGGTCGTTTATTAAATCTGAGAGATGCGAGTCGTCGGCTTCTACCCCCATGCCACGAGTGCTGGGGTGTTCGGGATAAACCTGAGCGCTCTTGTTCCCATTCTTGGGTCCTTCGAGGGAGGCGCTCATCACAACGAACAAGGCAATCGGACTATAATGCTTTATCACTCTCACTTAGCCATAGAATTCTATAATCTTAAATTTCGGCGAAGCCCCTAGTATTCGGAAGACCGAGTTCGGGGCGCTATCCACGCCTAGGCCGGACAAAGCCAGCTCCTCGCTCTAAGCGGCATAAGTCTTTAGGGACTCGAAAACCTCTCGAACAGCGACCGGCTCTCGCCCTATCATGACGGTCAGTTTTAGCTTTCTCTACTGAGGTGCTAAACCCAGCTCAACCGGGGCACAATCGCAGTAGTTCTCCCAGCGCTACCTTAGCCGATATAGCGGAACGTAAGGTAACAAAACATGGGAGCCGGGCAAACCCAACTATTGACCCAAGACATGATTCAGAGCCGATGCATATAATGCTATAAGTTCGGGGTGCCGCACTCGTGAGAGTGTTCGGACTTCTCACACCATATTCTGGGGTACTTAAGCCCCTGGTGTGTTGTCCGTACGAAAGTGTACGGTCGCATGATGTTATAACTGAACATATTTACATAAAAAATGAATGCAATAATAGACAAGAGCTATATATTGTTTATTAATAGGCTGATGTGAAAGCAGAACGATACAAATAGTGCGATAAGAAAGAGATGGGATTATTTGACATGTCCCCCTCGAGGGGCAAGCTGCGAGACTTTATGTAATACAGGTATTTAGCTCATTATAGAGACCACCTGGACATTCGACGTAGCTTGCTGCCTCCCTGGCTGTTGCATCATGTGTTCGGCGATTGTACTGCTGGACAGGCCTTCCGGAGAGTGGAGTCCTGAAAGTAAGAAAAAAGAAATGACAAAATCGGGAGCCCCTAGTGTGGTTGAGCCGCATTTTTGGCGTGCCGTGGTTGTGCCCCTCCCCTTATGCCCATGGTATTTCCAGAGCGTCATGATGTACGCGTGGTACTGGTTTCGCAATTTCACGAGGACTGGGGTTGGGGCCGCACTACTACGCTTGCTCGGAACGTGCCAGGCGGTCTTGTTGTAGGTTACTCCAGGCGCGCTTGACGGTGTCCGGACGTTTAATAGTCGGACTGGAGAATTGCCTTGAGAGGCTACTTTATACTTCCGCCGCGAGGGCCGCCATATGCTCCTCTGATCGGAGAGAGCGTTCGGTATTTCCATTGACCGTAATGACTCCTCGAGGGCTTGGCATCTTGAGCTTGAGGTATGCGTAGTGCGGTACTGCATTGAAATTGGCAAATGCGGTTCGTCTGAGCAGGGCGTGATAGCCACTGCGGAACGAGGCTATGTCAAAGATTAACTCCTCGCTTCGGAAATTATCCGGGGATCCGAAGACAACTTTGAGTGTAACTGAGCCAGTACAGTTGGCCTCTACACCTGGTATGACGCCTTTAAAGGTCATCTTTGTGGGTTTAATCCTTGAGGGATCTATACCCATTTTTCACACTGTATCCTGATAAAGCAGGTTCAGGCTACTGCCGCTGTCCATGAGGACTCGAGTGAGGTGAAATCCATCAATGATTGGGTCTAGAACCAATGCGGCGAATCCGCCGTGGCAGATGCTAGTGGGGTGGTCCCTTCGATCAAAAGTGATCAGGCAGGAGGACCACAGGTTGAACTTTGGGGCGACTGGCTCCAACGCGTATACGTCCATGAGTGCATGCTTCCGCTCCCTTTTGGGGATGTGGGTTGCGTATATCACGTTCACCGTCCGCACTTGTGGGGGAAAGCCCTTCTGTCCCCTATTGTTCAGCGGCTGGGGCTCCTCCTCGTCATCGCTATGCAGCCCCATGTCTCTGTTTTCGGCACTTAACTTGCCTGCCTGCTTGAACACCAAACAATCCCTGTTGGTGTGATTGGCTGGTGTTTCAGGGGTGCCGTGTATCTGGCACGAGCGATCGAGTATTCGGTCCAAACTAGACAGACCCGGAGTATTTCTTTTGAATGGCTTTTTCCGCTGGCCGGGTTTAGAGCCTCTGAATCCGGCATTAACTGCCGTATCTTCAGCATTGTCGCCGTTAATGCGACGCTTGTGCTTGTTGCGAGGCGACCTGCCATTGTTGTCCTTGGTATCCGAATTGCCAGGGCTCTTGTTCATGTTATTACTACGAGCTAGCCAGCTGTCTTCTTCCGTGCAAAAGCGGGTCATGAGTGTTGTGAGGGCTGCCATGGATTTCACCTTTTCCTGTCCTAGGTGCCGGGCAAGCCAGTCGTCACGGATGTTATGTTTGAAGGCTGCGAGGGCCTCTGCGTCCGGACAGTCGACTATTTGATTTTTCATGGTTAGGAACCGTGTCCAGAATTGTTTGGCCGATTCCTCTGGCTGCTTAATTATGTGGCTTAGGTCATCGACGTTTGGTGGTCGCACATAGGTGCCCTGGAAATTGTCGAGGAATGCGGATTCAAGGTCCTCCCAGCAACCAATTGACTCTGCTAGCAAGCTATTAAGCCAATGCCGAGCTGGTCCTTTAGGCTTGAGTGGGAGGTATTTGATAGCGTGTAGATCATCACCGCGGGCCATGTGGATATGAAGGAGATAATCTTCGATCCATACCGCAGGATCTGTTGTGCCATCGTATGATTCGATGTTTACGGGTTTAAAACCCTCGGGGATTTGATGATCCATTACTTCATTTGTGAAGCATAATGGGTGTGCGGCGCCTCTGTACTGGGCTATATCACGACGTAGCTCATATGAGCTTTGTCTGCTGTTTTCGGCCTGGCCGTATTTGCCATATCCGGCGTGACAGTTATCGTCACGTGTTGTGGGGCGCCCACGTGATCCGTAGATCGATCTTGTTTGCCTTGACTTGTCCTCCAATATGTCTCGCAGGTCTGGCGCATTTCCCTGTGCCTTGGTATTTTTTGAGCGACGCCGGGGTGCGGCTTGAGTGGATGGCCGAGAGACCTCTCTGTCACAGCCACGAGGTAGCCCGTCGGCCGCGTCGTGCGCTGGTGATGTAGGTTTAGGTGTTTCCTCCTCTAATCAGGGTAGCAGCCTGCGCTTTGGGTAGCTCTTGGAGGGTCGTTCAAGTTTGTACTCTTCGGCCGCAAGGACTTCAGTCCATCTGTCGGCTAGCAAGTCTTGGTCAGCTCTAAGCTGCTGCTGTTTTTTCTTGAGACTGCTCACTGTGGCCATAAGCCTGCGCTGGAAACGCTCTTGTTCGACGGGATCCTCAGGCACGACAAATTCGTCGTCGTCGAGGCTTGCCTCGTATTTCGAGGGAGGCATGTAATTATTGTCCTCTACCTCTCTATCTGCCGCTCTCTCATGAGGGCTGGCTTCTCCATCCTCCTGTGTTGAATCCTGTTGGAGGGGGTTGTCTTCGGCACTGTCTGGGGTGTTATTATCTCCCATGCCGGAATTGCCGTTTTTGCTTTGGCAGGATTTAGAGCGGCGCCGCTGACGCCNGATCTTGTTTGCCTTGACTTGTCCTCCAATATGTCTCGCAGGTCTGGCGCATTTCCCTGTGCCTTGGTATTTTTTGAGCGACGCCGGGGTGCGGCTTGAGTGGATGGCCGAGAGACCTCTCTGTCACAGCCACGAGGTAGCCCGTCGGCCGCGTCGTGCGCTGGTGATGTAGGTTTAGGTGTTTCCTCCTCTAATCAGGGTAGCAGCCTGCGCTTTGGGTAGCTCTTGGAGGGTCGTTCAAGTTTGTACTCTTCGGCCGCAAGGACTTCAGTCCATCTGTCGGCTAGCAAGTCTTGGTCAGCTCTAAGCTGCTGCTGTTTTTTCTTGAGACTGCTCACTGTGGCCATAAGCCTGCGCTGGAAACGCTCTTGTTCGACGGGATCCTCAGGCACGACAAATTCGTCGTCGTCGAGGCTTGCCTCGTATTTCGAGGGAGGCATGTAATTATTGTCCTCTACCTCTCTATCTGCCGCTCTCTCATGAGGGCTGGCTTCTCCATCCTCCTGTGTTGAATCCTGTTGGAGGGGGTTGTCTTCGGCACTGTCTGGGGTGTTATTATCTCCCATGCCGGAATTGCCGTTTTTGCTTTGGCAGGATTTAGAGCGGCGCCGCTGACGCCGGCGCTTAGGCTGCTTCTTGGAGGGGTCATCCTCCGTTGTTCCATCGCCGTTCCCTTCTTTTGGGGTGTCCACCATGTATATATCGTATGACGAGGTGGCCTTCCAGTGCCCTATAGGCGTTGGTTCTTGGTCGTCTCCTTCATCGGCGTCCATACCGTCGATGTCCATACCATGTATTTGAATTTCTTCGTCGTCCACCAACGCCGCTCGACGCCAAGGAAAGTCCCGTCCGGACTCCCTCACCAAGCTTGCCTTCCACGCCAAGGAAAGTCCCATCCGGACACGGGACGAAGTATTCAATCTTGTATCTTCATAGTCCAGGAGTCCGGCCAAAGTTATAGTCCGGTCATCCGAACACCACCTAATCCAGGACTCCCTCAGTAGCCCCTGAACCAGGCTTCAATGACGACGAGTCCGGCGCGCAGATTGTCTTCGGCATTGCAAGGCGGGTTCCTCCTCCGAATACTTCATAGAAGATTTTGAACACAAGGATAGTGTCCGACTCTGCAAAATTAGTTCCACATTCCACCGTAGATAGAATAATATTTGCACAAATCTAATCTGCTGACGTATTCCGCAGCGTGACATCACGCCACGGCCAAGCCTTTATTCGGATCGTTTTACTGTCCCACCTCAGCGTGTTTAGCGAGGTGGTTTCCTTGGCACATCTTGTCGAAGCAGAGATCTTGTCCCCTTATTCCAGGATTCTCATCAATACGGGCGTGGGTAACCCAACCGTGCTATTAATCACGGTGCTTGGGAGATAAGCGAGTTTTACCAGGCTGGCGGAGGCACATAGTTTCGTCCGCCCATATAAGGGGATAAGGATCCACCTTTTCCATCTACGCCTTCTTCCTCCTTTCCTTATCCATTTCCGCGCACTCGAGCTCTAGCGCCCAAGTCCGCACTTCCCACCTCAACCTTCTCCAGCCATGTCCGGAGCGGGAGGCAGGTGGATGGCCTCCTCCATCACGGAGGGGCGCGTCAAAAAGTTGAGGAAAGCCGGATACTTGTCCAACGCCATTGCGCACCGGCTTCCAGATGAGGGGCAGCTCATCCCCACCCCCAGGCCCCATGAGAGTGTGGTGTTCCTCCCCCATTTCCTCCGAGGGCTGGGCTTCCCACTCCACCCATTTGTCCGGGGGCTCATGTTCTACTACGGCCTGGATTTCCACGATCTGACCCCGAACTTCATCCTCAACATCTCGGCGTTTATCGTCGTGTGCGAGGCCTTCCTCTGCATCAAGCCCCACTTCGGCTTATGGCTGAAGACCTTCAATGTCAAACCGAAGGTAGTGGGCGGCCAGCAAGGGGAGTGCGAAGGCGCCATGGTGGGCAAGATGCCCAACGTTATATGGCCCGAGGGCTCCTTCATGGAAACCACCAAAGGGTGGCAATCGGGGTGGTTCTACATCACCAAGCCGCGTGACCCTGAATGGGCAGCAGCCCCCGAATTCCAATCTGGCATTCCCACACGGCTCACCTCTTGGAAAGAGAAGGGCCTGTCATGGGGTAATTCAGGAGAGCTGACTGGACTCCAAACCTGCGTCCAAAACCTAGTGGACAAGAAGGTTAAACTTGTCAACGTAGTCCAGGTCATGCTCTTCCGCCGGATCCTCCCGTGTCAACAACATGCTTTTAACTTGTGGGAGTTCGACCCAGCCCAACACCAAACTTTGACCAGGCTCTTTGACACAATGCACGAGGAGGTATGGAAGGTGCTATTCAAGGGCGCCAAGGTTCCCCCTCCCATTATCGAGGATCGCGGATTCTGCACGAAGCGCCAAGCCAGCGTAGTAAGCTTGTTTTACCCTTTACGGGATACTTGTTTTTCATAGTTTGACTCTATGCGGGATCTAAGCTCCCGTTCCTTTGACAGGACTGGAAGAAGTCCGGACAGATCGACTGTCCGGCTCCTTTTCCCAAAGGCCTAGTAGATGCCCGCTTGGCGAAGCTGCTGGTCCCGACACCTTATGTGGTGCCGGAGAAGAAGGCCAAGAAGAAGGCCACGGGAACTCGAAAGAGTGCCCGACGCCCGGTGGTGTCAGATTCATCGTCCGATGACTCCGAAGCGCACTCCTCCCATGAAGACGAGGAGGAGGAAGAAGAGGCCTCTCCCCCTCCAGCGGGGGGAGGAAAGAAAAGGAAGGCCACCCCCACTAGGGGGGCCGGAGGGTCTAAGAAGGGACGGACCCTTCCTCCGGACTACTCCGCCGACGCCGACGACGGCGAAGAGGAGTGGCCATCCAGGGCCAAGCCCCTAGCAAAATCGTAAGTATCCGGATACAAGAATAACTCATGGCATTCCTTTATTGCACAGTATCTTCTGACGCCGAATATAATCATGCTGTCCGCCCAAGGCCCGGCTCGACGCTTCGTCGAGCGGCTCCCTGGATTCGTCGGATGTGAATAGTTTTTCACTCCCGACTGCTACCTCCCCTCGCCCTACGGACGATGCCGAGGTGGAGTCCCAAAAGGGGCCAAGCTAGGAGGAGGTGTTCCTGGAGGCGCCGCAAGGCGACCTCCCGGACTCCAGGCGCAAAGGGGATAGAACCCCAAAGGGCTCTAAGTCCGGCCCTGGGCCGGACACCGCACTGGAACCTTTAGTGGCTCCGGAGTCCGGCATGCGGCCCCCTAGTAAGAAGGGCAAGCCTACGACGCTGGTGACCTCCGTCCAACCGGAGGCACCGGATAATTTGCTAGAGGTGCTTAACGGCGCCTCCATCGACGAGGAGCACCGCACTATTATGAGTGCGGTGATCCAGAAGGTTCAGTCTGCCAAGAGCAGGCTGACGGAAGCCTGTGCCAGCCTTCTAACAGGCTTTGAGGTATGTATTTAAGATATGTAAAAATATTAGCGCATAGACAGTAGCCCCTGATGCTCAGTTTGGTGTTCGGAAAGAAAAGCCGAACTGAGGATCTGAAAAGATATACGCAGGAGTCTAACATAAGTATGTCAATATGGGAATGCAGGCTGCGCTGCTGACCTCTGCCGCACTGACTGCAGAGGTCGATGCATTAAAGCAGAGCCTCGAGCGGTCCAAGAACGAGCTCGGCCTTGCCAAGAAGCAGCTCGAGGACAAGGAAGGTAAGTAATACCTTATGTAAGTATATAAAAAGATCTAGTTGCAAATAATGACAGGACCAACGTGAGTATTACAGGGGCCACAACCGAGGTGGCGACCCTGAAGGAAGCGTTGTCCAAGGCCGAAGACAATGCGGCCGTGGAGCACACCGAGCGAGGGAAGAAGGAGGCGCGGCTGGCGGAGGTGCAGCAAGAGTTCCATGCTCTTGTGGAAAAACACGAGAGTTTGGAGCTTGACTCAAAGACTCGAGAGTCCGAGCTTGCCTCGGCCCTTGAGGGCGCCAAATCTGCCAAGCCCAAAGCCCAAAAAGCCCTCCAGGAAATTGAGGCGATGAAGAAGATAGCGGCGGGTAAGGCATTCTTTATGCAAAGCAAGCACGTGAAAGTGAATTACTTGTTACTTACCCGAGTCCGGAGCTCTCCAGGAGCATTCGCAGATCTGCCCCGCAGTGTGTCCGACGCTGCCGCATTCTACCGAGCTGAGGAAGGGAGCTCGACGGAGAAGGTGTTCTTGTCCCAGTATGTTGAGGTCGGACACCCGGTGCCCTTCAGTGACCAGCTGAAGCAGCTGGTCGAGCTCCATAAGGTAGCCAAACAGGCCATGAAGGGCCTTATAGTCCGGATATGGCCTGGGGAGGTCATGCCTGGGAGCTATTTTGCTGGTGAGGCGGCTGGTGGATGCCTGTCCATGGCTTGAAGTCATCAAGCGCTCCGTATGCATCAAAGGCTCCCGTAAGGCCCTTGCCCGTGTTTAGGTACACTGGGGCAAGATGGATGCTGAGAAGCTGGTGACAGATGGGCCACCAGAGGGGAAGGAGCATCGCAAGACCGAGATGTATTATGAGGGCGTACTGAAGGGTGCCTGCCTTGTGGCGAATGAGTGTTCCAAGGATGTAATTTTTAAGCAAACTCGCTCGTGTTATCCTGTGCGCTGAAAACTTGTTCATATGCGCTAAGCAATGCTTTTTGAATTTAACATATTACCTTCTGTGCGGCCGTTTATTAAATCTGAGAGATGGCGAGTCGTCGGTTTCTACCCCCATGCCACGAGTGCTGGGGTGTTCGGGATAAACCTGAGCGCTCTTGTTCCCATTCTTGGGTCCTTCGAGGGAGGCGCTCAGCACAACGAACAAGGCAACCAGACTATAATGCTTTATCACTCTCACTTAGCCATAGAATTCTATAATTTTAAATTTCGGCGAAGCCCCTAGTATTCGGAAGACCGAGTTCGGGGCGCTATCCACGCCTAGGCCGGACAAAGCCAGCTCCTCGCTCTAAGCAACATAAGTCTTTAGGGACTCGAAACCTCTCGAACAGCGACCGGCTCTCGCCCTATCATGACGGTCAGTTTTAGCTTTCTCTACTGAGGTGCTTAACCCATCTCAACCGGGGCACAATCGCAGTAGTTATCCTAGCGCTACCTTAGCCGATATAACGGAACGTAAGGTACCAAAACATGGGAGCCGGGAAAACCCAACTATTGACCCAAGACATGATTCGGAGCCGATGCATATAGTGCTATAAGTTCGGGGTGCCGCACTCGTGAGAGTGTTCGGACTTCTCACACCATATTCTGGGGTACTAAAGCCCCTGGTGTATTGGCCGTACCAAAGTGTACGGTTGCATAATGTCATAACTGAACATATTTACATCAAAAAAGAATGCAATAATAGACAAGAGCTATGTATTGTTTATTAAAAGGCTGCTGTGAAAGCAGAACGATACAAATAGTGCGATAAGCAAGAGATGGGATTATTTGACATGTCCCCCTCCAGGGGCAAGCTGCGAGACTTTATGTAAGACATGTATCTAGCTCGTTATAGAGACCACCTGGACATTCGACGTAGCTTGCTGCCTCCCTGGCTGTTGCACCGTGTGTTCGGCGATTGTACTACCGAACAGGCCTTCCGAAGAGTGGAGTCCTGAAAGTAAGAAAAAAGAAATGACAAAATCGGGAGCCCCTAGTGCGGTTGAGCCGCATTTTGGGCGTGCCATGGTTGTGCCCCTCCCCTTATGCCCATGGTATTTCCAGAGCGTAATTATATACGTGTGGTACTGGTTTCGCAATTTCGCGAGGGCTGGGGTTGGGGCCGCACTGCTACGCTTGCTCGGAACGTGCCAGGCGGTCTTGTTGTAGGTTACTCTGGGCACGCTTGACGGTGTCCGGATGTTTAATAGCCAGACTGGAGAATTGCCTTGAGAGGCTACTTTGTACTTCCGCCGCGAGGGCCGCCGTATGCTTCTCCGTCCGGAGAGAGCGTTCGGTGTTTCCATTGACCGTAATGACTCCTCGAGGGCCTGGCATCTTGAGCTTGAGGTATGCGTAGTGCGGCACCGCATTGAACTTTGCAAATGCGATTCGTCCGAGCAGCGCGTGATAGCCACTGCGGAACGGGACTATGTCGAAGATTAACTCCTCGTTTCGGAAATTATCCGGGGATCTGAAGACCACTTCGAGTGTAACTGAGCCTGTACAGTTGGCCTCTACACCTGGTATGACGCCTTTAAAGGTCGTCTTTGTGGGTTTAATCCTTGAGGGATCTATGCCCATTTTTCGCACTGTATCCTGATAAAGCAGGTTTAGGCTACTGCCGCCGTCCATAAGGACTCTAGTGAGGTGAAATCCGTCAATGATTGGGTCTAGAACGAATGTGGCGAATCCGCCGTGGCGGATGCTAGTGGGGTGGTCCCTTCGATCAAAAGTGATCGGGCAGGAGGACCATGGGTTGAACTTTGTGGTGACTGTTCCAACGCATATACGTCCCTGAGTGCACGCTTACGCTCCCTTTTGGGGATGTGGGTTGCGTATATCATGTTCACCGTCCGCACTTGTGGGCGAAATCCCTTCTGTCCCCTATTGTTCGGCGGCCGGGACTCCTCCTCGTCATCTCTATGCAGCCCCTTGTCTCTGTTTTCGGCACTTAACTTGCCTGCCTGTTTGAACACCCAACAATCCCTGTTGGTGTGATTGGATGGTTTTTCGGGGGTGCCGTGTTTCTGGCACGAGCGATCAAGTATTCGGTCCAAACTGGACGGGCCCGGAGTATTTCTTTTGAATGGCTTTTTCCGCTGACCGGGTTAACAGCCTCTGAACCCGGCATTAACTGTCATATCGTCAGCATTGTCACCATTAATGCGGCGCTTGTGCTTGTTGCGACGCGACCTGCCATTGCTGTCCTTGGTATCTGAATTACCAGGGCTCTTGGTCATGTTATTACTACGAGCTAGCCAGCTGTCTTCTCCCGCGCAAAAGTGGGTCATGAGTGTTGTGAGGGATGCCATGGATTTCGGCTTTTCCTGTCCTAGGTGCCGGGCAAGCCATTCGTCACGGATGTTATGTTTGAAGGCTCCGAGGGCCTGTGCGTCCGGACAATCGACTATTTGATTTTTCTTGGTTAGGAACCGTGTCCAGAATTGTCTGGCCGATTCCTCTGGCTGCTGAATTATGTGGCTTAGGTCATCGGCGTCTGGTGGTCGCACATAGGTGCCTTGGGAATTGTTGAGGAATGCGGCTTTCAGGTCCTCCCAGCAACCAATTGACTCTGCTGGCAGGCTGTTAAGCCAATGCCGAGCTGGTCCTTTAAGCTTGAGCGGGAGGTATTTGATAGCATGTAGATCATCACCGCGGGCCATGTGGATATGAAGGAGATAATCCTCGATCCATACACTACTAGGAAAAGGCATGCTAGTGGCGCACCAGTTTTTCCTACTAATGGCACACTACTGGTGCGCCACTAGCATCACGCCATTAGAATTAAATACTAATGGCGCACTACTGGTGCGCCATTAGTATCTGGTGTTCTAATGGCGCACCAAGCAGTGCGCCATTAGAATTGCCTACGGTGCGCCATTAGAATTCCTCCCAGGGGGCCATATGTACCCATGTGCTTTGGCTTTCTAATGGCGCACCAGTGGATGATGCGCCATTAGTGTGATTATTACAGTGCGCCATTAGTGTCTTGTGTAGTGCGCCATTAGTATTAATATTAGTTTTTTTGTTTTTTTTTTCTGATTTTTTCACAGGTTACAAAATATATTATTTGACAGAATATAGACAGCAACACACAGCAACAGCAGATTCATCGAATACAATAGAAGGTAAGTCTCCGAATACAATTCATCATATTAGTCTCCGAATACAAAAGACCGAACGAAGATAGAACATTACAAGTCTCGGAGACCGCGAGTAGCGAGTTTGTCTTCACATTACAAGTCGATATAGATCATCTAAACTACCATCACATAGAAGAGAGATGCGGTCATCATGATGAGCATCATCGCGATGAAACTGGTCTTCACCCGGTTCCTCCAACTCTCCCTCCTCTCTCCCGCTAGATAGCAGGCGTATCTAGATTCCGCCTCCGCCCTAGTGGTGTACCCTTTGTAACTGTTACCACTAAAACGGTGAACCTGTCTCCGACACTCCTCCCAGTCGTCGTAGACTCCGGGAACCTTACCCTTGTACACGACATACGACGGCATCTCTATGCACAAGCCAGACAACAGACAATACATAAGCAATATATAAGTATGCAACAAAAGGATTGGAAGAGAAAAACAAGACATTAATAGCACGATTCATGGTCCTACTAATAAATAGCATCGATTACATCTAAGTTGAACGACTATCCAAACCAAAGAGACATACAAGTTCATTAAAGTTTAATTACAACATGAGCTAATCGATGTTTCAGAACTACAAATAGCATCACTACTTTCGACTCGACTCATGGGACCGGAGCGTGGATGAAGCCGCCGTCTTTCGTGATGGTCATGAAGTCGCGGGCGTTGTCAGCCTGCATTTGAATTGTTGTGTCTATCTCACTATTGGACGGTTGCTCTCTGAGGTAGAACTGCCCCGAGGTACGAAGGACATCTTGATGGATGATTTCTGCAAACTCCGACTGGATGCGAAAGAATTCTTGTCGGAGGTCCGCGTCCTGGATTAACGCCAAGCTTGCGGCCCAATCTTTGACATGATTTGGTAGCAGAATGTGATTATGGTCCCGTACGATCACCCTCACGTGATGGAGGGCGTAGTAGGCATCCTTCTGACCGCCAGGTGGCTGCTTGACGCAGGGGAACGTCGTATTATGGGTGAACACGTGCCTGCCGTACCTACGAACAGCCCTCTTAAAGGTGCCTCCAGATGTGGCGTAGCCGGGGAGAGCATCATCAAGAACTTTCTTGATATTTGTGTAGTCTATCTTGGAGTCACGGTCCGGGTCAAAATACGTGGCCGTGGAATATTTCGGGCTTAAGAGGATGAGTGTGCAATGTGTGTCACTGCACAGAACACGGAATGTTAGAAAAAAAAGAACGATCGAAATCTAAGAAATCATATGTTAGGGGGCGGTGAGGGGATGACTTACTCGGGAAAGTAAGGCACGAGGAAGTTATCCTTATCTGGGTTTGCCAGAATGACGCCTTCGAGGTGTGAACTTGCGACTTGCCGGTCCCCAGCGCTGCCCAAGATCTTGGCACGCATGTAGAAGGGGTCGACTATCACGATGTCCGGGGTCTTGTCTCGAATGATCCGCATCTCCATACTCAGCGAAACAGCCGAACGAAGGTGTAGTGCAGCGGATGAAGATTAAACATAGCAAAGATGTCATCAAACCGCAGGACGATCATACCCCCGATGACGCCATCCACAAAGCCCTAGCCCTTTGGCACCTTGGCCACGAAAACCGGGTATGCCACATCTTTCTGGGAGAGGCGCCGCTTCTCCAAAGATAGAACGCTGTCATGCAAACTCCGCATAGCACCGGTTGCAGCATTGAGCATATTTGTTGGTAGCATCGCCCTACCCGCCACATGCACCCTCCTCGAGATATCCCGAGGTGAAGGTGGCCCGTCCTGAGCACGGATCGTACTCGGTGCCGGCTGGCTCGCACCGGCGCCCTTGGCAGTCTTTCGTTTCCGTCCCTTCTTCTTGATCTGATGTAATGGGACCGATTTCTGCTCACAGACCGCCTTCTTGACCGTGTTGGGGCTGATAATATTTCGCACCTCAGCTATCCGAGGCTCGGTGAAGGCGGGAGCTGGAGGCGTCTCCTGAGAACTGAACGCCAGACGACGCCTGTTGCAATTGGATTTCTCTGCCGTACCAGCTAGATCGCGGTCGTCTTGGATGGGTTCTTGAGAAGGAGGCCCACCGAACTCGTCACCGTACCCATGTTTAGCAAAGTACTTATCGACATTGGTAAATGTACCGTCGTCGTTGTCGTCGTCGTCCGGATCCTGTGCCATATGCATGTCCGGATCCTGTGCCATAGGGATGTCCAACATGTCCGGTAGCGTTGCGGCATTCTTGCCATGGCGCGGCGCTGGCACGACTGGTGGTATTGTCTGTGGGGTGGTGTCCCCTGCCCCCAAACGAATCTGGCTCTTCGGCCAAAGCAGGGGCCAGCTTAGGCAGGCGCTGAGGCTCATCAGATCTTGTTCGTCGGCCCCGGCGGGTTGAAACGGAGCTAACAACTCGTCGCAGCCTGGCAGCACCCGAACCAGTTGAACCCTATACATGGTGGGTGGCATCGGTTTGCTGTGGAACACGGGGTTTCCCGGTTGAACGATATTGCCCTTGGCAACATCGACCAACTCGTCGTTCACGAAGTGCAGGAGAGTGCACGGAACATCGGCGGCGCCTTGCGAAAACATGTAGGGCATCAGGGATGCCCAGTCAAAGGCAAAAGGTGATGAAGTCCTCGGTCGAGAGGCTTAATTATTTACCGTGATGATGGCGTCGAGCTCGGCTAATGTCGAGGCACCGCCAACGGCGGGCGTGCAACTGACGGAGGGGCCGCTTGCTGGCGAGGTGCCGGCCGGCGTACACCCGGGTGCATTAAGCTCCAATGCCCGTGCCGGCGCCGGAGACACCAATACCGCCGCCGCCAATGACACCAATGGCGCCGCCTGCGCGTTGTGCGAGTTGCTGGCCGTGAAGCTAGGAATTGGGGGCGGCCCCTGTTGGCCACCCGCAATCCACGTCGTCAGCCCATGAATCAAGGTAGGCATAATGCCGGTGAGCGTCGTCCCCAGTTGTACTTGCACTTGCTCTTGGATAATCTCCGGAATCCGCGCCACTTGTGCCTTGAGTTCTTCAACCTCGTGCAACTGGCTTTCTGAGCTGGTCTTTTTCTCCGTTCGCCCACCAGCAGTATAGGATGACGACCATTTTGTGGACAAGCCTTTGCAGGCCACACGACCTGCTGACATCGGCTTATTGAGCTTATCCTTGTTTTTCATTATGTTCAACGCCCTATTTAGAGTGTTGTCCCAAGCAGGTGTGCTCTGAGGCGACCCCGCGCTACTGCTTTCTGTCTCCTTCGCCAGAACAAGCTCAAGCGCCCTGGTCTTCGGATCCATGGTAAGCTCCTTTGTTATCGGGTCCTCCTTGTACCGGGCCCTGACAAAGTTCCTGATCTGCTTGTCACCGTTGTATTTCTCGAAGCGGGGCGGTAGGCCTTGATCGGCACGCTCCGCGTCCTCCTTGTCCCATATAGGCTCCGCCACTCTATAACCGCCGGGACCGAGTTTGTGTTCCCCTAAGTTCAACTCCCGCATTTCCTTCCCCCACTGACTTGATTCGGAGGTTGCACTGCTCTCGCACTTGATCTTGAACTCCTTGTAGTCATCTTTGCTGATCAAAGGATTTTTCGCCTTGATCTTCTCATAACTATCACCTTTATCAATCATTCCCTTCACCGCGCTTCTCCAAGTAGACAGGGCCGTGCTCATCCTCGTGAGGGCGGCACTATTCACTTTATTCCCTGAGAGGCGTGTGTTTTCAAATTCGGCGGGGAACTTGTATCGTTCGTGCTGCTTCGTGAAGAGGAGGTTGCGCAAATTCCCTCGGTCCTTATGCCTAAGGTTCTCGATGTTGATCGAGACCGTGCTCCGGAGAATGCACCCGAGCTGAACCGAGTACCCCTTGACTATATGTTTGGGCTCCGTTGGATGCCCGTCGGAGTCCACTTGAGTAAATTCCTCCTTGAGGGTGAGGAGCGCATTCGGGCGCCGGTCCTTCCTTTTCTTCTTCGGTTGGCTGCCATCTGTGTGTGCGTCGCCATCATCAGTGGTGGCATCCTCGGAGGCACCATCAGTGGTGTCATCCCCGACGCCACTAGGGGTTTTTAGTCAGGATCTGTGTCTTCCGCGGCGTCCTCATAGTGGTGAGGTTGTTCCTCCATCTCCTGGGACAGCTCCCAGAATTGCTTGCCGCTCGAACCGCCGGCCTCATCGTTGTTGGCCATGTTTCGCTCTAAATAGGAAAAAAGTTTGGTCAAAAAGTTGGTTATTGTCAAGGAACAAGATCATGGTCTCATCATTTAGGGTTTGTCGACACCGAGGCACACTAGGGGTTTTTAGTCAGGATCTGTGTCTTCCGCGGCGTCCTCATAGTGGTGAGGTTGTTCCTCCATCTCCTGGGCCAGCTCCCGGATTTGCTTGCCGTTCGAACCGCCGGCCTCATCGTTGTTGGCCATGGTTCGCTCTAGATAGGAAAAAAGTTTGGTCAAAAAGGTGGTTATTGTCAAGGAACAAGATCATGGTCTCATCATTTAGGGTTTGTCGACACCGAGGCACCCTAAAAGCCTAAGCGTACCGCATTGAGGTTCTCATCGACACCGAGGAACCCTATAGAAGCCAAGGTTTCATCATTTAGGGTTTGTCGACACCGAGGCACACTAGGGGTTTTTAGTCAGGATCTGTGTCTTCCGCGGCGTCCTCATAGTGGTGAGGTTGTTCCTCCATCTCCTGGGCCAGCTCCCGGATTTGCTTGCCGTTCGAACCGCCGGCCTCATCGTTGTTGGCCATGTTTCGCTCTAAATAGGAAAAAAGTTTGGTCAAAAAGTTGGTTATTGTCAAGGAACAAGATCATGGTCTCATCATTTAGGGTTTGTCGACACCGAGGCACACTAGGGGTTTTTAGTCAGGATCTGTGTCTTCCGCGGCGTCCTCATAGTGGTGAGGTTGTTCCTCCATCTCCTGGGACAGCTCCCAGAATTGCTTGCCGCTCGAACCGCCGGCCTCATCGTTGTTGGCCATGTTTCGCTCTAAATAGGAAAAAAGTTTGGTCAAAAAGTTGGTTATTGTCAAGGAACAAGATCATGGTCTCATCATTTAGGGTTTGTCGACACCGAGGCACCCTAAAAGCCTAAGCGTACATCATTTAGGTTCTCATCGACACCGAGGAACCCTATAGAAGCCAAGGTTTCATCATTTAGGGTTTGTCGACACCGAGGCACCCTAAATGCTAAGTTAAGTTGGGCCTAATCACTTGGCAATAATCACTTGGCTCTATTGTCACCTATGTTGGGTTTATCATCTAGGGTTTATCGATGCTAAGGAGAATTCTAAGTTGGGCCTAATCACTTGCTCTATTGCCACCTATGGTTTAATGCAGCAAGAATGGTGGGGTTGTTGATCCTACTTAACTAAGTACTAAGATACCCCGGCCGATGCATTAGTCGCAAGTATCCCATATGTCCTATTTTTAGCAAAGTCATGCTAAAATTCACGGAAAATTTCAGCATGACCTTTGCTGAAAATAGGACATATGGAGTACCCGAATTTGCCGGAACGGAAGTTAATCGACATTCCGGCAAACTCAAGGGCCTCTCGGGGTACCTGCAAAATCATTACCCCACCCCCGCCCAGCTGCAACCCCACAACACCCCACAATATCATAACGACACGATGGTCGGAGACAAAACCCCCCAATATCATCAAAATACTCTAGTTATGAAGTAAAACTCCTGAAGTGTTCCAGGAGTAGAACCTGAAGTGTAGTCAGTGGCTTCACCTATGTGCATAAAAATCATAAAAATTCAAAATCATACATAGTACATAGATGATCCAACAGACTGCATAGCATGATAGTTTAAGCGTGAACCGCATCATACAAAATAGAAGAACTTCACTACACAACTGAAACTCAATTAAGCTAGTTAAATGGAGTTCATCTACTCACTAGCAGTACTACTAACTTGCAGTACTTAAACAAGTTAAGCTACTCACTACAATACTGGCTACTCACTAAAGCTAGAAGCTACAAGTTAAACACATTTGTAGCACTGAGAAATAATGCTGAGATGTAGCAAACAAGTTAAGCTAGAAGCTACAGTACAGGCAACTAGCAGCAAGGAGTATAATGGCAATCATGTAGCAATCATGTCCTTCCCTTCATATATTCATGATATAAATGGATTGTTCTACCTAGTAGGTTGTTGGAAATTCAGTTGCTTTTTCATTTGGACTGGCAACAAGACATAGTCAAATTTCAATTAAGATTATCTGTTGGTTCAAGACTGGCAACAAGACTTGTTCTACCAAATCAATTATCTGTTGGTTCAATGGTTGTTTTTCTTTCCCTTTTTATAATTGCAAAAAAGGAACAAGACATGGTCAAATTTCAGTTAAGATACATACAGTAAAATCAAAACAAAAATGGACAGTAAACTGATAATGACAGTAAACTGTAATTTGTTACACAGATTTTCCTACTAAAAATATAGCTGAATGGACAGAAAAAAGGGTGAAAAGATAACTGAATGCTAGGCTAAAATGGACAGTAAACTGTAAATTGTTAACAGTTTACTGTGATTATCAGGTGTCATAATCTACTGAGTAGTCATGTCCCAGTCATGCATCCATGCATCCAGTGGCAACATCTTGCATACATGATCAGGGGTACATCAAAATCTATTGAGTAGTTCTTGTGCTCATCCAGTAGCAACATCTTTCATACATGATCAGTAGTCATGTACCAAATTTTTATTTAAACTGAATTTGCAAATCACCAAGAGCTCTACTAGTTTCAAACTAGATTTACACTAAATACACTAGAGTATTTGACCAGTAGTCATGTGAACTCTTTGAATTTGTAAACACTTCCAGACCCGAGCATTGAGAGTTCACAATTGAAAAAAAATGTCCCTTGTTCCTGAACTTGTATTGTACTCCATTCATTCAAGCAGAAAGAAACAAACAAGGTCTGAAGAAGAATGAATCCATGATGCTTCACCAACGTTGTTCTAACGGCCTGGAAGTGATCCATGGAAGAACTCACCTCGATGGACGCGGTCGCAGACGAGGTCGTAGACGGCGGCGGAGCAGAGACGAGGTCGCAGACACGGTCGTGGTGCTCCAGTGGACGCGGCTGCATCAATCGTTTGAATTGACATTTAATCAAACACCTCATAGGCAAGAACAGAAGGTGGAGACAGAGAAGAGAGGGGATCGAGCAGAGAGGGAGAGGGCAAGGAAGGAGGAGCAGAGAGGGAGAGGTGGGAAATGGAGGCGGGGGTGAGTTGGATGGGGTACCTGCGGGCGTAGAAGACGGGGGCGTCGTCGGGGACGAAGACGTCGACGCTGTGGATGTTGCCGCCGCGGGAGGCGATGCAGTCGGAGATCCGGGACGGTGAACTGCGCGCGAAGGCCAGGGGAGTCGAGTCAGTCAGGGGGAGGGGTCTTACGGGAGGAGGAGGACGGGCGGAGGAGGAGGGGGCTTACGGGCGGAGGAGGACGGGCGTCAGCGCAGTAGGGGCGGCGGCGTAGTGGGTCGGGCAATGGGTCGGAGAGACGTGAGATTGGGAGAGAGAAGGAAGAACGCGAGATGGACAACACACACAAGGGGGAAGGTTAGTAATGGCGCACCATCTGGGGGTGCGCCATAAAAACACTGATAGCAATGGCGCACCACCCTAGGTGCGCCATTAGTAACTCTTTTTTTCTGATAGCAATGGCGCACCCTCCTCTGGTGCGCCATTAGTAACCTTTTTTTCATTATTTTTTGTTGCATCTAATAATTTGTTTTTTTTATCAAATTTGTTATTTTCGTGAGGACTAGAACAGAAGATATCATCAAATTTGTTTTTTTTAATATCATCAAATTTGTTTTTTATTTTTAATTGAAGATATCATCAAATCTGTTATTTGAAAATATCATCAAATTTGTTATTTAAAATATCATCAATATTTTTTTGGACTTTTAGTTGCATTCATTTGTGAATTGCTAAAACATTTATGAATATCAAAAAATATCATCAAAATTTGAAAAAATATTCATGAATTCAAAAAGTGCCCATGAAATTTAAAAATATTCATGAGTTCCAAAAATATTAACAAATTCAGACTACGATGCGGGCCGGGGAGGGTGCGGGGGTTGGCGGCGGCGGTGGAGCGGGCTGGGGAGGGTGCGGGGGATCGGCGGCGGCGGTGGGTTGGCGGCTGCGGTGGAGCGGGGGAGGGTGCGGAGGGTGCTCGACGGAGGTGGAGCAGGGCGGGGAGGGTGCGGGGGGTCGGCGGCGGCGGTGGCGCGGGGGAGGGTGCGGGGGGATCGAGATCAAGATGGAGGGGGATAGCGATCGAGATGGAGGGGGATCGAGATCGAGTGTCCTCATGAATATTAAATATTTTTTCATATTGAATATGAAAAAATATCATCAAACTTGAAAAAATATTCATGAATTCAAGAAGTGCCCATGAAATTTAAAAATATTCATGAGTTCCAAAAATATTAACAAATTCAGACTACGATGCGGGCCGGGGAGGGTGCGGGGGGTCGGCGGCGGCGGTGGCGCGGGGGAGGGTGCGGGGGGATCGAGATCAAGATGGAGGGGGATAGCGATCGAGATGGAGGGGGATCGAGATCGAGTGTCCTCATGAATATTAAATATTTTTTCATATTGAATATGAAAAAATATCATCAAACTTGAAAAAATATTCATGAATTCAAGAAGTGCCCATGAAATTTAAAAATATTCATGAGTTCCAAAAATATTAACAAATTCAGACTACGATGCGGGCCGGGGAGGGTGCGGGGGGTCGGCGGCGGCGGTGGCGCGGGGGAGGGTGCGGGGGGGCGTCGGCGGGGGGGGAGCGGGGGAGGGGGCGGTGGGTGGTGGGCGGTGGTGGTGGAGGGGGGGGGGGGTGGGGGGGGGGCGGGGGGGGGGGCGGGGGAGGGGCGGGGGCGGTGGGTGGGGGGCTGCGGTGGAGCGGGGGAGGGTGCGGAGGGTGCTCGACGGAGGTGGAGCAGGGCGGGGAGGGTGCGGGGGGTCGGCGGCGGTGGTGGAGCGGGGAAGGGTGCGGTGGGTCGTCGGCGGCTGTGGAGCGGGGGAGGGTGCGGGGGTTCGGCGGCGGCGGTGGAGCGGGGGAGGGTGCGGGGGGATCGAGATCAAGATGGAGGGGGATAGCGATCGAGATGGAGGGGGATCGAGATCGAGTGTCCTCATGAATATTAAATATTTTTTCATATTGAATATGAAAAAATATCATCAAACTTGAAAAAATATTCATGAATTCAAGAAGTGCCCATGAAATTTAAAAATATTCATGAGTTCCAAAAATATTAACAAATTCAGACTACGATTACAATCGAGAAATGAAGGCTACAATTAAATACAATCGATCTTAGCTAGCTATCTGTTCACAATCTTCTTGCCCTTATTTTTCGTAAATGGAGTTCTTCTCTTGAACGGACGTCCTTTAGGTAGGGTGGTCCTGCTTCTTCTTGTGGTGTATGCTGGTACTTCATCATCGTCGTCATGTTCCATCTTCGGGTCGCCGTACTTGTCGAAGTCTTGCTCATTGGCGACTCCATCCATTCCGATGATCTTCCTTTTGCCTCTCCTCACGACAACACGACTGGGCTTTGACGGGTCGGTAATGAAGAAGCATTGGTCCACTTGGGAAGCCAGTACCCATGGCTCATTTTTCGCGGTGACGTTTGCGACCGCGGTCTTGGATTTGGCTTCGGGTATAACCATGGTGGTGAAATACCGGTCTTCTTTTATGATGCTCTTGGCCCATCTGACACGAAACATCGGGACCTTCTCTCCAGCGTAGCTCAGCTCCCAGATCTCCTCGATCCTTCAATAGTATCTGTCCTTTTCGTTACCGGTGTAGGATTCTATCGTTACCGCGGAGTTCTGATAACCATCGCTCTTCATGTCGTTGTCCTCGGTGTAGAATGTGTAGCCGTTGATATGTATGCCTCATAGGTCATCAGGTTGTGCTCGGCGCCCTGTGACAAGGCGAATATGAGTTGTTCTTCCGCGGAAGAATCCTCATGTAAAGGGTACGACAAAAGCTTCTGCTTGAACCAACGCGTGAAACATGAGTTGTGCTCTTTGATTATATCTCCGTCCGTCCTCTGTTGGCCTCGGTCATTGTACGTCTTCTTAATAAAGGTTTTGTGCTCTACCACCCAAGGATCGACCACATCTATGTGTTGTAGCGCGACTAGGTTTGCTCTTTCTAAGTCGGCGAGTCGACCCTCGAAGTTGACATGCATTTCGCGGCGACCCTCACGGTGACCCCATCCAGCGAGCCTGCCGAGGTGCCTGTTGACGGGCAGACCAACGGGGTCCTCGATGCCTAGATAATTCATGCAGTAGGAGATGCACTCTTCGGTCAGAAAGCCCCTGGCTATGCTTCCTTCTAGACGTGACATGTTGCAAACGTATCCTTTGATGACACCATTCATCCTTTCGAACGACATCATGCTTTGCAGGAACGTCAGCCCGAGTTGGATGATATCCTCCACGATATGGACCGGCAGATGCACCACAACGTCGAAGAATGCGGGCGGGAAGTACATCTCAAGCTCGCATAGTATCACCACGATCTCTTCCTGTAGCCTTCTGAGTTGCCTCACGCCAACCGACTTCCGAGAGATGACGTCGAAAAAGTTGCATAGGCCAAATAGCGTTTCACGGACGTGCGCGTCCATGATCCCACGGATTGCAACTGGAAGTATCTGCGTCATCAGCACGTGACAGTGGTGAGACTTCATCCCGCGTAACCGGAAGGAAGTTTTACTCCTACGAGACAGGTGAAAAACTGATCGATCTCCTCCTGACTTAGAGTGAAGCACGAGGGAGGGTAGTCATTTACGGTCTTCTTGGCCTTTTTGCCTTTGCGACGACTTTCCGTGTCCTCCTTCGCCTCATCATCATCGTGATCATTAGCGTGAAGCTCCTCCCTGATGCCCATTGATTTCAAGTCTGCCCTTGCTTTCGGCCCATCTTTGGTCCTCTCTGGCATGTTGAGCAGGGTACCAAGCAGACTCCCTCACACATTCTTCGTGATATGCATGACATCAAGGCTGTGAGGCACACAGTGGATCTTCCAGTACGGCAAGTCCCAGAAAACAGACCTCGTTTTCCATACCTTCAGCAGCGGCTCGGGCGCCTTTCGCTTCTTTCTCGGCTCTGGCGCCTTTTGCTTCTTTCCCGGCAGTGGGCAATCTTTCCAATTTTTCTACAGCTGGTCTATTTCCTCGCTGCTCCTCGTACGCGGGCGTCTTCAGGGTTCGGTTTCACCATCGAACAGATCCTTGCGTTTCCTCCACGGGTCGTCATCGCGAAGCCACCTTCGATATCCCATGAACACAGTTTTCGAAGACCCGGGATCTCTATCTAGCTGGCGATACATTGTGTCATCCATGCACCTGACGCATCCTGAAAATCCGTGGACCACCTGCCCCGCGAGATATCCGTAACCGAGATAGTCGTGCAACGTCATGAGCAGTGCGGCTCTCATAGGGAAATATTCTTTCTATGCGGCATCCCACGTATTGGCTGGCGTTTTCCACAACGTGTCTAGCTCCTCTTTCAGCAGCCCCATATACAGATTGATGTCGTTCCCTGGTTGTTTCGGCCCTTCAATTAGCATACTCATGTGAATGTACTTCCTCTTCATGCACAACCAGGGGGAAGGTTGTACATCCACACAAACACAGGCTAGGTGCTGTGTGTGCTTCTCTGGCTGCCAAACGGATTGACTCCATCGGTGCTCGCGCCCAGCACGATGTTCCTTGGATCCTTCCAAAATTCTGGGTGTTCGAAGTTCAACGCTTGCCACTGTCTCCCATCCCTAGGGTGACTCAGAATCTTGTCTTTTTTATTTATCTCCGGATCATTTGCGTCATCTTCTCGCTTCTTCTCCTCCCTATCGGCGTGCCAACGCAGGAGCTTTGCTACCTTAGGGTCCGCGAAAGACCGCTGCAGACGAGGAGTGATCGGAAAGTACCACACCACTTTTCGAGGAGCTTTCTTCCTTTCTTGTATTGAGTGACGCCGCACACCGGACATATGGTAGACTCTGCGTGATCGTCCCGATAAATGATGCAATTGTTCATGCACACATGATTTTCTTCACCTCCTCGAAACTGGTCGGGCACTTGTTCCCCTTGGGAAGACGTTCGCGCCAGAATGACATGTTCTCGTCGAAGCACGTGTCGGTCATTTTGTGTTTTACCTTCATCTCCAGAGCCATGAGCGCTACTTTCAGGCGGGTATCCTCGGGCCTGCATCCTTCATACAATGGAGTAACCACGTCTATCTCCAGTTGATCCAGCTTGGCTTTCTCTCGGGCGGCAGCTCTTGCGTTATCCGTCTGCTTGAGAAGCAGCTCTTGAACATGAAGGTCCTGCACCCAGCCTATCGATGGTCCATCGTCGTCTGCTCCGCCGGCATCTTCATCTTCATGATCATGCCCTTCGTCTGCTCCGGCATCTTCCTCATCATCATGTCCTGCATCTTCTACATGATGACTGTGTACAGCATCACCGTCGTGATCATGTCCTGGAGATTCTTCGTCTTCTCGCTCGCCCGAGTCTTGCTCATTTCTTGCCGCCCGACCCCCATGGACGACTTTATAGTCATCTTCATCACCTTTCCACCGATAGCCATCCATGAAACCACGCAACAGCAGATGGTCCCGCACCTGCCCAGAATCCGGGTCTGCGATAAGGCTCTTCAGCTTGCATCTTCGACACAGACATCTTATCTCCGTCTCGTTCTTTTGAAGCATCTCGGCCTTCACGGAACTCAAAAACCTATTCACGATGCCTTCAGTCATCGTGCGGACCATGGTCGCCTGCGGTGCAGAGCAAAACGATACTTTAGAACCAAGAAAAATTTTGGCATGACTTTCCCTAAAAATAGGACCAAAAAGAATGCATAGTGCCAAAATTCTCGCCGAAACGGAAATGAATCAACATTCCGGCAAAATATTGGCAACTATCGCATCATAAATACCGGTACCTGCAAACACAAACATATATGCAACACCACAAACATATGCAACACCACGAACATTCATAGATCTAGCTATAGGCCACAAAAAGTGCATGTGCACGTTGTTGGAGAGGGAGAACAACATAAAGATAGCTTCCCCCTAACTTACCTATCGAAAAAAGGTAATTTAACCACTTAAGTTGGATGAATCTATGGTGAAAATGAGGTGAGGAGGAGGAGGCAGCCGAGACAAGCTTGGAGGAGGAGGTGGAGAGAATGAAGTGGGGAAAGTGAGTGGGTAGGTGGGCTAGTCCAAAATATCTTGTTGGTCCCAGGTTACTAATGGCGCACCACCTGCAAATGCGCCATTAGTAACCCTGGTTACTAATGGCGCACCTGCTGCTGGTGCGCCATTCTAATGGCGCACGGCGGCACAGTGCGCCATTACTAGTTTAAACTAGTAATGGCGCACACTGCCATGATGCGCCATTAGAATCTTTGGAAATATAAGAAAAAAAAGTTTTTTACTAGTGGCGCACCGTGTGCATGGTGCGCCATTAGTGTCTTCCACACTAATGGCGCACCTGCACATGGTGCGCCACTGCTATATAGTAATGGCGCACCACATGACAGGTGCGCCATTAGTGGCCACTCCATCTATGGCCCTTTTTGTAGTAGTGATACCGCAGGATCTGTTGTGCCATCGTATGATTCAATGTTTACGGGTTTAAAACCCTTGGGAATTTGATAATCCATTACTCCATCTGTGAAGCATAGTGGGTGTGCGGCGCCTCTGTACTGGGCTATATCACGACGTAGCTCAAATGAGCTTTGTCTGCTATGTTTGGCCTGGCCGTATTTGCCATATCCGGCATGACGGTTATCGTCACGTGTCGTGGGGCGCCCACGCGATCCGCAGATCGATCTTGTTTGCCTTGCCTTGTCCTCCAATATGTCTCGCAGGTCTGGCGCATTTCCCTGTGCCTTGGTATTTTTTGAGCGACGCCGGGGTGAGGCTTGAGTGGATGGCCGAGAGGCCTCTCTGTCGCGGCCATGAGGTGGCCGGTCGGCCGCATCGTGCGCTGGTGATGTAGGTTTAGGTGCTTCCTCCTCTAGTCGGGGTAGCAGCCTGCGCTTTGGGTAGCTCTTGGAGGGGCGTTCGAGTTCGTACTCTTCGGCCGCAAGGACTTTAGTCCATCTGTCGGCTAGCAAGTCTTGGTCAGCTCTAAGCTGCTGCTGTTTTTTCTTGAGGCTGCTCGCCATGGCTATAAGCCTGCGTATGAAACACTCTTGTTCGACGGGATCCTCAGGCACGACAAATTCGTCATCGTCGAGGCTTGCCTCGTCTTCGGAGGGAGGCATGTAATTATCGTCCTCTACCTCTCTGTCTGCCGCTCTCTCATGAGGGCTGGCTTCTCCATCCTCCTGTGCTGAATCCTGCTGGAGGGGGTTGTCTTTGGCACTGTCCGGGGTGTTATTATCTCCCGTGCCGGAATCGCCGTTTTTGCTTTGGCGTGATTTATAGCGGCGCCACTGACGCCGGCGCTTAGGCTGCTTCTTGGAGGGGTCATCCTCCGTTGTTCCATCGCCATTCCCTTCTTTTGGGGTGTCCACCATGTATATGTCGTATGACGAGGTGGCCTTCCAGTGCCCTATAGGTGCTGGTTCTTGGTTGTCTCCTGTATCAGCGTCCATACCGTTGATGTCTTCGGAGTCGAAGTCGAGCATGTCGGTTAAATCATCGACAGTGGCTACGGAGTGGGTGGTGGGTGGGCTTTGAATTTCTTCGTCGTCCGCATCCCAACCTTGCCGGCCGTAGTCCGGCCAGGGCTCTCCTGATAAAGAGAGAGACTTTAGTGAATTCAGAATGTCGCCGAAGGGCGAGTGCTAAAAGATGTCCGCGGCGGCAAACTCCATGATCGGCGCCCAATCGGGTTCGATCGGCAGGGGCGCGGAAGGTTCGGAGTCCTGAAAGGAGTCCGACACCTTGGAGTCACGAGCTTCGCAAAGGACAAGGCTGGTGTTCGGCTCGATCGCCGTAGAGATTGCAGCCCCCGAGGTGGTGTCCAGCCCCCGTCCTCGATTGGCGCAGTCGACTCCGAGCTTAGGGTCGGAGCGGACACTGGGCGGCCTCCTGGGCACTGTTCGGCCGCAGAGCTAGATCATGCCCATCGTGACAATGCGGCGCGCTCGGCTGTGGTTCGAACCCATCGAAGATCAAGTCCCCGCGGATGTCAGCTGTGTAGTTCAAACTTCCAAATCTGACCTGATGGCCAGGGGCGTAGCTTTCGATCTGCTCTAGATGGCCAAGCGAATTGGCCCGCAGTGCAAAGCCGCCGAATACGAAGACCTGTCCGGGGAGAAAAGTCTCATCCTGGACCGCATCGTTGTTGATGATCGGAGGAGCCATCGGGCCTAAAGATGACGACACAGAGGAACTCTCAATGAAAGCACCAATGTTGGTGTCAGAACCGGCGGATCTCGGGTAGGGGGTCCCGAACGGTGCGTCTAGGCGGATGGTAACAGGAGACAAGGGACACAATGTTTTTACCCAGGTTCGGGCCCTCTCGATGGAGGTAAAACCCTACTCCTCCTTGATTAATATTGATGATATGGGTAGTACAAGAGTAGATCTACCATGAGATCAGAGAGGCTAAACCCTAGAAGCTAGCCTATGGTATGATTGTTGTTCGTCCTACGGACTAAAACCCTCTGGTTTATATAGACACCGGAGAGGGCTAGGGTTACACAGAGTCGGTTACAATGGGAGGAGATCTACACATCCGTATCGCCAAGCTTGCCTTCCACGCCAAGGAAAGTCCCATCCGGACACGGGACAAAGTCTTCAATCTTGTATCTTCATAGTCCAGGAGTCCGGCCAAAGGTTATAGTCCGGTCATGCAACACCCCCTAATCCAGGACTCTCTCAGTGAGTAATAATGCATGAAACGGACGAGAAACAACCAATATTGCGAGAGTTGACGACAGAAACGTAAACGTACACCAGGGTTCGTCATGGTGGTAATCACTCCGGGACCCCAAAACAGCTAGTAATAGTCCAAGAAACGGGCTAGAACCGGCCCAAACTGTGAGTCCTGACGACCAACACGTATGCACACCTTGGGGTTCAATTACCATGAAAATCGCTTTGGGACCTCAAAACGGTGAGTAATAATCCATGAAAGAGCCCAGAATCGGAAAAACCTAGGATTATTGAATATAAACATACCCCGGGGTTCATCAATCGTGGAAATCGCTGTGGGACCCCAAATCAGTGAGTAGTTGTCCCGGAAACGGGCCAGAATCGGCCAAAATTGTGAGTGTTCATGACCGACATGTAAACGCACCCCGGTTATCGTCAATCGTGGAAATCGCTCTAGGACCGCAAAACGGTGAGTAATAGTGTATGAAACAGACAACAATCGGCCAAAATTGCGAGTGTTGACGACAGACACGTAAACACAACACAGGGTACGTCAATCGTGGAAATCACTCCGGGACCCCAAAACAGTGAGTAATAGTCCAAGAAACAGGCCAGAACCGGCCCAAACTGCGAGCCCTAACGACCAACATGAAAGTACATCTTGGGGTTCAACAACCATGGAAATCACTTTGGGACCCCAAAACGGTGAGTAGTAGTCCATGAAAAAGCCCAGGATCGGACATACCTAGGATTATTAATGAACGAGACATAAACGCACCACGGGGTTCGTCAATCATGGGAATCGCTCAAGGACCCCAAATCAGTGAGTGATAGTCCACGAAATAGCCCATAATCGGCCAAAACTATGAGTGCTGATAACCGACAAGTAAACCCGGCCCGGGGATCGTCAATCGTGGATATCGCTCTGGCACTCCAAAAATGTGAGTAATAGTTCATGAAACGGACCAGAATCAGCCAAAATTGCGAGTGTTGACGACGGACACGGAAACACACTCCAGGGTTCGTTATCATGGAAATCACTCCAGGACCCAAAAACAGTGAGTAGTAGTCAGAGAAACGGGCCAGAACCGCCCCAAACTGCAACTCCTGATGACCAACACGTAAGCACACCTTGGAGTTCAACAACCATGGAAATCTCTTTGGGACCCCAAAACGGTGAGGAATAGTGCATGAAGGAGCCAAGATTCGGAGAAACCTATGATAATTGATGAAGAGACATAAACGCACCCCGAGTTCATCAATCATGGAAATCGCTCAGGGACCCCAAATCAGTGAGTAATAGTCCACGAAACAGGCCAGAATCGGCCAAAACTATGAGTGTTGATAACCGACATGTAAACGCACCCCAGGGATCGTCAATTGCGGAAATCGACCTAGGATCACAAAACGATGAGTAATAGTGCATGAAATTGACCATAATCGGCCAAAATTGCGAGTGTTGTTGACGGACACGTAAACGCACCCCAGGGTTCGTCAATCGTGGATATCACTCCGGGAACCCAAAACAGTGAGTAGTAGTCCAAGAAACTGGCTAGAACCGGCCCAAACTGCGAGCCCTGACGACCAATACGTAAGCACACCTTGGGGTTCAACAACCATGGAAATTGCTTTCGGACCCCAAAACAGTGAGTAATAGTCCAAGAAACAGCCCAGATTCGGACAAACCTTAAACATGGAAATCGCTCAGGGACCCCAAATCAGTGAGTAATAGTCCACGATACGGGCCAGAATCGGCCAAAACTGTGAGTGTTGATAACCGACACGTAAACGCACCCCGGGGATCGTCAATTGTGGAAATCGCTCTGGGACCCGAAAACGATGAGCAAAAGTGCTTGAAACGGACCACAATATCCCAAAATTGCGAGCGTTGACGACGGACACGTAAACACACCCCGAGGTTCGTCAATCGTGAAATCACTCCTGGACCCCCAAAACAGAGAGTAGTAGTCCAAGAAACGGGCCAGAACCGGCCAAAACTGTGACTCCTGACCAACACGTAAGCACACCTTGGGGTTCAACAACCATGGAAATCGCTTTGGGACCCCAAAACGGTGAGTAATAGTCCATGAAAGAGCCCAGAATCAGACAAACCTAGGATTATTCATGAATAATACACAAACACACCCCGGGGTTCGTGAATCATGGAAATCGCTCACGGACCCCAAATCAGTGAGCAATAGTCCACAAAACGTTCCAGAATCGGCCAAAACTATGAGTGTTGATAACCGACATGTAAACGCACCCCGGGGATCGTCAATCGTGGAAATCGCTCTGGGACCCCAAAAAGGTGAGTAGTAGTGCATGAAACGGACCAGAATCGGCCAAAACTATGAGTGTTCATGACCGACATGTAAACGCACCACGGGTATCATCAATCGTGGAAATCGCTCTAGGACCCCAAAACTGTGAGTAATAGTGTGTGAAACGGACAACAATCGGCCAAAATTACGAGTGTTGACGACAGACACGTAAACACAACGCAGGGTTCGTCAATCGTGGAAATCACTCCGGGACCCCAAAATAGTGAGTAGTAGTCCAAGAAACAGGCCAGAACCGGCCCAAACTGCGCGCCCTAACGACCAACACGAAAGGACATCTTGGGGTTCGAGAACCATGGAAATCACTTTGGGACCCCAAAACGGTGAGTAATAGTCCATGAAAGAGCCCAGATTCGGACAAACCTTAAACATGGAAATCGCTCAGGGACCCCAAATCAGTGAGTAATAGTCCACGAAACGGACCAGAATCGGCCAAAACTATGAGTGTCGATAACCGACATGTAAACGCACCCCGGGGATCGTCAATCATGGAAATCGCTCTGGGACCCCAAAATGGTGAGTAGTAGTGCATGAAACGGACCAGAATCGGCCAAAACTATGAGTGTCGATAACCGACATGTAAACGCACCCCGGGGATCGTCAATCATGGAAATCGCTCTGGGACCCCAAAATGGTGAGTAGTAGTGCATGAAACGGACCAGAATCGGCCAAAACTATGAGTGTCGATAACCGACATGTAAACGCACCCCGGGGATCGTCAATCATGGAAATCGCTCTGGGACCCCAAAATGGTGAGTAGTAGTGCATGAAACGGACCAGAATCGGCCAAAACTATGAGTGTCGATAACCGACATGTAAACGCACCCCGGGGATCGTCAATCATGGAAATCGCTCTGGGACCCCAAAATGGTGAGTAGTAGTGCATGAAACGGACCAGAATCGGCCAAAACTATGAGTGTCGATAACCGACATGTAAACGCACCCCGGGGATCGTCAATCATGGAAATCGCTCTGGGACCCCAAAATGGTGAGTAGTAGTGCATGAAACGGACCAGAATCGGCCAAAACTATGAGTGTCGATAACCGACATGTAAACGCACCCCGGGGATCGTCAATCGTGGAAATCGCTCTAGGACCCCAAAACTGTGAGTAATAGTGTGTGAAACGGACAACAATCGGCCAAAATTACGAGTGTTGACGACAGACACGTAAACACAACGCAGGGTTCGTCAATCGTGGAAATCACTCCGGGACCCCAAAATAGTGAGTAGTAGTCCAAGAAACAGGCCAGAACCGGCCCAAACTGCGCGCCCTAACGACCAACACGAAAGGACATCTTGGGGTTCGAGAACCATGGAAATCACTTTGGGACCACAAAACGGTGAGTAATAGTCCATGAAAGAGCCCAGATTCGGACAAACCTTAAACATGGAAATCGCTCAGGGACCCCAAATCAGTGAGTAATAGTCCACGAAACGGGCCAGAATTGGCCAAAACTATGAGTGTTGATAAACGACATGTAAACACACCCCAGGGATCGTCAATCGCGGAAATCGACCTAGGATCACAAAATGATGAGTAATAGTGCATGAAACGGACCAGAATCGGCCAAAACTATGATTGTTGATAACCGACATGTAAACGCACCCCGGGGATCGTCAATCGTGGAAATTGCTCTGGGACCCCAAAAAGGTGAGTAGTAGTGCATGAAACGGACCAGAATCGGCCAAAACTATGAGTGTTCATGACCGACATGTAAACGCACCACGGGTATCGTCAATCGTGGAAATCGCTCTAGGACCCCAAAACTGTGAGTAATAGTGTGTGAAACGGACAACAATCGGCCAAAATTACGAGTGTTGACGACAGACACGTAAACACAACGCAGGGTTCGTCAATCGTGGAAATCACTCCGGGACCCCAAAATAGTGAGTAGTAGTCCAAGAAACAGGCCAGAACCGGCCCAAACTGCGCGCCCTAACGACCAACACGAAAGGACATCTTGGGGTTCGAGAACCATGGAAATCACTTTGGGACCACNACCATGGAAATCACTTTGGGACCACAAAACGGTGAGTAATAGTCCATGAAAGAGCCCAGATTCGGACAAACCTTAAACATGGAAATCGCTCAGGGACCCCAAATCAGTGAGTAATAGTCCACGAAACGGGCCAGAATCGGCCAAAACTATGAGTGTTGATAAACGACATGTAAACACACCCCAGGGATCGTCAATCGCGGAAATCGACCTAGGATCACAAAATGATGAGTAATAGTGCATGAAACGGACCAGAATCGGCCAAAACTGCGAGTGTTGTCGACGGACACGTAAACGCACCCCAGGTTCGTCAATCGTGGATATCACTCCGGGAACCCAAAACAGTGAGTAGTAGTCCAAGAAACTGGCCAGAACAGGCCCAAACTGCGAGCCCAGACGACCAATACGTAAGCACACCTTCGGGTTCAACAACCATGGAAACTGCTTTGGGACCCCAAAACGGTGAATAATAGTCCATGTAGCAGCCTAGAATCGGACAAACCTTAAACATGGAAGTCGCTCACGGACCCCAAATCGGTGAGTAATAGTCCATGAAACGGGCCAGAATCGGCCAAAACTGTGAGAGTTGATAACCAACACATAAATGCACCACGGGGATCGTCAATTGTGGAAATCGCTCTGGGACCCGAAAACGGTGAGCGATAGTGCATGAAACGGACCACAATCGCCCAAAATTGCGAGCATTGATGAGGGACACGTAAACACACCCCGAGGTTCGTCAATCGTGAAATCACTCCTGGACAAGCAAAGCCAGAACCCGCCGGTCACCGGACGCTAGACGGCTAATTCCACATATGACGTGTGCATGGTGGACACACCGAAAGAGGATGACGATGATGGTGGGAAAGATCCAGATGAGAACAAGCCTTCCGAGGCACCACCAAAGCGTCGGTGTCAGCACACCTTGGGGTTCAACAACCATGGAAATCGCTTTCGGACCCCAAAACGGTGAGTAATAGTACATGAAAGGGCCAAGATTCGGAGAAACCTATGATAATTGATGAAGAGACATAAACGCACCCCGAGGTTCGTCGATCATGGAAATCGCTCAGGGAATCCAAATCAGTGAGCAATAGTCCATGAAACAGGCCAGAATCGGCCAAAACTATGAGTGTTGGTAACCAACATGTAAACGCACCCCAGGGATCGTCAATCACGGAAATCGACCTAGGATCACAAAACGATGAGTAATAGTGCATGAAATTGACAAGAATCGGCCAAAATTGGAGTGTTGTTGACGGACACGTAAACGCACCCCAGGGTTCGTCAATCGTGGATATCACTCCGGGAACCCAAAACAGTGAGTAGTAGTCCAAGAAACTGGCTAGAACCGGCCCAAACTGCGAGCCCTGACGACCAATACGTAAGCTCACCTTGGGGTTCAACAACCATGGAAATTGCTTTGGGACCCCAAAACGGTGAGTAATAGTCCAAGAAACAGCCCAGATTCGGACAAACCTTAAACATGGAAATCGCTCAGGGACCCCAAATCAGTGAGTAATAGTCCACGATACGGGCCAGAATCGGCCAAAACTGTGAGTGTTGATAACCGACACGTAAACGCACCCCGGGGATCGTCAATTGTGGAAATCGCTCTGGGACCCGAAAACGGTGAGCAATAGTGCTTGAAACGGACCACAATATCCCAAAATTGCGAGCGTTGACGACGGACACGTAAAT
Organism: Aegilops sharonensis; assembly: GCA_904067115.1. Lineage (NCBI taxonomy): Eukaryota > Viridiplantae > Streptophyta > Magnoliopsida > Poales > Poaceae > Aegilops > Aegilops sharonensis. Next base: position 6,023,252 of record LR880966.1, read on the forward strand.
ACACCCCGAGGTTCGTCNTGAGTGTTGATAACCGACACGTAAACGCACCCCGGGGATCGTCAATTGTGGAAATCGCTCTGGGACCCGAAAACGGTGAGCAATAGTGCTTGAAACGGACCACAATATCCCAAAATTGCGAGCGTTGACGACGGACACGTAAATACACCCCGAGGTTCGTCAATCGTGAAATCACTCCTGGACCCCCAAAACAGAGAGTAGTAGTCCAAGAAACGGGCCAGAACCGGCCAAAACTGTGACTCCTGACCAACACGTAAGCACACCTTGGGGTTCAACAACCATGGAAATCGCTTTGGGACCCCAAAACGGTGAGTAATAGTCCATGAAAGAGCCCAGAATCAGACAAACCTAGGATTATTCATGAATAATACACAAACACACCCCGGGGTTCGTCAATAATGGAAATCGCTCACGGACCCCAAATCAGTGAGTAATAGTCCACAAAACGTTCCAGAATCGGCCAAAACTATGAGTGTTGATAACCGACATGTAAACGCACCCCGGGGATCGTCAATCGTGGAAATTGCTCTGGGACCCCAAAACGGTGAGTAGTAGTGCATGAAACGGACCAGAATCGGCCAAAACTATGAGTGTTCCTGACCGACATGTAAACGCACCACGGGTATCGTCAATCGTGGAAATCGCTCTAGGACCCCAAAACTGTGAGTAATAGTGTGTGAAACGGACAACAATCGACCAAAATTACAAGTGTTGACGACAGACACGTAAACACAACGCAGGGTTCGTCAATCGTGGAAATCACTCCGGGACCCCAAAATAGTGAGTAGTAGTCCAAGAAATAGGCCAGAACCGGCCAAAACTGCGCGCCCTAACGACCAACACGAAAGGACATCTTGGGGTTCGAGAACCATGGAAATCACTTTGGGACCACAAAACGGTGAGTAATAGTCCATGAAAGAGCCCAGATTCGGACAAACCTTAAACATGGAAATCGCTCAGGGACCCCAAATCAGTGAGTAATAGTCCACGAAACGGGCCAGAATCGGCCAAAACTATGAGTGTTGATAAACGACATGTAAACACACCCCGGGGTTCGTCAATCGCGGAAATCGACCTAGGATCACAAAACGATGAGTAATAGTGCATGAAACGGACAAGAATCGGCCAAAACTGCGAGTGTTGTCGACGGACACGTAAACGCACCCCAGGGTTCGTCAATCGTGGATATCACTCCGGGAACCCAAAACAGTGAGTAGTAGTCCGAGAAACTGGCCAGAACAGGCCCAAACTGCGAGCCCAGACGACCAATACGTAAGAACACGTTCGGGTTCAACAACCATGGAAACTGCTTTGGGACCCCAAAACGGTGAATAATAGTCCATGTAGCAGCCTAGAATCGGACAAACCTTAAACATGGAAGTCGCTCACGGACCCCAAATCGGTGAGTAATAGTCCACGAAACGGGCCAGAATCGGCCAAAACTGTGAGAGTTGATAACCGACACATAAATGCACCCCGGGGATCGTCAATTGTGGAAATCGCTCTGGGACCCGAAAACGGTGAGCAATAGTGCATGAAACGGACCACAATCGCCCAAAATTGCGAGCATTGACGACGGACACGTAAACACACCCCGAGGTTCGTCAATCGTGAAATCACTCCTGGACAAGCAAAGCCAGAACCCGCCGGTCACCGGACGCTAGACGGCTAATTCCACATATGACGTGTACATGGTGGACACACCGAAAGAGGATGACGATGATGGTGGGAAAGATCCAGATGAGAACAAGCCTTCCGAGGCACCACCAAAGCGTCGGTGTCAGCACACCTTGGGGTTCAACAACCATGGAAATCGCTTTGGGACCCCAAAACGGTGAGTAATAGTACATGAAAGAGCCAAGATTCGGAGAAACCTATGATAATTGATGAAGAGACATAAACGCACCCCGAGGTTCGTCAATCATGGAAATCGCTCAGGGAATCCAAATCAGTGAGCAATAGTCCATGAAACAGGCCAGAATCGGCCAAAACTATGAGTGTTGATAACCGACATGTAAACGCACCCCAGGGATCGTCAATCACGGAAATCGACCTAGGATCACAAAACGATGAGTAATAGTGCATGAAATTGACCAGAATCGGCCAAAATTGCGAGTGTTGTTGACGGACACGTAAACGCACCCCAGGGTTCGTCAATCGTGGATATCACTCCGGGAACCCAAAACAGTGAGTAGTAGTCCAAGAAACTGGCTAGAACCGGCCCAAACTGCGAGCCCTGACGACCAATACGTAAGCACATCTTGGGATTCAACAAGCGTGGAAATTGCTTTGGGACCCCGAAACGGTGAGTAATAGTCCAAGAAACAGCCCAGATTCGGACAAACCTTAAACATGGAAATCGCTCAGGGACCCCAAATCAGTGAGTAATAGTCCATGATACGGGCCAGAATCGGCCAAAACTGTGAGTGTTGATAACCGACACGTAAACGCACCCCGGGGATCGTCAATTGTGGAAATCGCTCTGGGACCCAAAAACGGTGAGCAATAGTGCTTGAAACGGACCACAATATCCCAAAATTCCAAGCGTTGACGACGGACACGTAAACACACCCCGAGGTTCGTCAATCGTGAAATCACTCCCGGACCCCCAAAACAGAGAGTAGTAGTCCAAGAAACGGGCCAGAACCGGCCAAAACTGTGACTCCTGACCAACACGTAAGCACACCTTGGGGTTCAACAACCATGGAAATCGCTTTGGGACCCCAAAACGGAGAGTAATAGTCCATGAAAGAGCCCAGAATCAGACAAACCTAGGATTATTCATGAATAATACACAAACACACCCCGGGGTTCGTCAATAATGGAAATCGCTCACGGACCCCAAATCAGTGAGTAATAGTCCACAAAACGTTCCAGAATCGGCCAAAACTATGAGTGTTGATAACCGACATGTAAACGCACCCTGGGGATCGTCAATCGTGGAAATTGCTCTGGGACCCCAAAACGGTGAGTAGTAGTGCATGAAACGGACCAGAATCGGCCAAAACTATGAGTGTTCATGACCGACATGTAAACGCACCATGGGTATCGTCAATCGTGGAAATCGCTCTAGGACCCCAAAATTGTGAGTAATAGTGTGTAAAACGGACAACAATCGACCAAAATTACGAGTGTTGACGACAGACACGTAAACACAACGCAGGGTTCGTCAATCGTGGAAATCACTCCGGGACCCCAAAATAGTGAGTAGTAGTCCAAGAAATAGGCCAGAACCGGCCAAAACTGCGCGCCCTAACGACCAACACGAAAGGACATCTTGGGGTTCGAGAACCATGGAAATCACTTTGGGACCGCAAAACGGTGAGTAATAGTCCATGAAAGAGCCCAGAATCGGACAAACCTTAAACATGGAAATCGCTCAGGGACCCCAAATCAGTGAGCAATAGTCCATGAAACAGGCCAGAATCGGCCAAAACTATGAGTGTTGAGAAACGACATGTAAACACACCCCGGGGTTCGTCAATCATGGAAATCGCTCACGGACCCCAAATCAGTGAGTAATAGTCCACGAAACGGGCCAGAATCGGCCAAAACTATGAGTGTTGAGAAACGACATGTAAACACACCCCGGGGTTCGTCAATCGCGGAAATCGACCTAGGATCACAAAACGATGAGTAATAGTGCATGAAACGGACAAGAATCGGCCAAAACTGCGAGTGTTGTCGACGGACACGTAAACGCACCCCAGGGTTCGTCAATCGTGGATATCACTCCGGGAACCCAAAACAGTGAGTAGTAGTCCAAGAAACTGGCTAGAACCGGCCCAAACTACGAGCCATGACGACCAATACGTAAGCTCACCTTGGGGTTCAACAACCATGGAAATTGCTTTGGGACCCCAAAACGGTGAGTAATAGTCCAAGAAACAGCCCAGATTCGGACAAACCTTAAACATGGAAATCGCTCAGGGACCCCAAATCAGTGAGTAATAGTCCATGATACGGGCCAGAATCGGCCAAAACTGTGAGTGTTGATTACCGACACGTAAACGCACCCCGGGGATCGTCAATTGTGGAAATCGCTCTGGGACCCGAAAACGGTGAGCAATAGTGCTTGAAACGGACCACAATATCCCAAAATTCCGAGCGTTGACGACGGACACGTAAACACACCCCGAGGTTCGTCAATCGTGAAATCACTCCCGGACCCCCAAAACAGAGAGTAGTAGTCCAAGAAACGGGCCAGAACCGGCCAAAACTGTGACTCCTGACCAACACGTAAGCACACCTTGGGGTTCAACAACCATGGAAATCGCTTTGGGACCCCAAAACGGTGAGTAATAGTCCATGAAAGAGCCCAGAATCAGACAAACCTAGGATTATTCATGAATNAGTAATAGTCCACGAAACGGGCCAGAATCGGCCAAAACTGTGAGAGTTGATAACCGACACATAAATGCACCCCGGGGATCGTCAATTGTGGAAATCGCTCTGGGACCCGAAAACGGTGAGCAATAGTGCATGAAACGGACCACAATCGCCCAAAATTGCGAGCATTGACGACGGACACGTAAACACACCCCGAGGTTCGTCAATCGTGAAATCACTCCTGGACAAGCAAAGCCAGAACCCGCCAGTAACCGGACGCTAGACGGCTAATTCCACATATGACGTGTACATGGTGGACACACCGAAAGAGGATGACGATGATGGTGGGAAAGATCCAGATGAGAACAAGCCTTCCGAGGCACCACCAAAGCGTCGGTGTCAGCACACCTTGGGGTTCAACAACCATGGAAATCGCTTTGGGACCCCAAAACGGTGAGTAATAGTACATGAAAGGGCCAAGATTCGGAGAAACCTATGATAATTGATGAAGAGACATAAACGCACCCCGAGGTTCGTCGATCATGGAAATCGCTCAGGGAATCCAAATCAGTGAGCAATAGTCCATGAAACAGGCCAGAATCGGCCAAAACTATGAGTGTTGGTAACCAACATGTAAACGCACCCCAGGGATCGTCAATCACGGAAATCGACCTAGGATCACAAAACGATGAGTAATAGTGCATGAAATTGACCAGAATCGGCCAAAATTGCGAGTGTTGTTGACGGACACGTAAACGCACCCCAGGGTTCGTCAATCGTGGATATCACTCCGGGAACCCAAAACAGTGAGGAGTAGTCCAAGAAACTGGCTAGAACCGGCCCAAACTACGAGCCATGACGACCAATACGTAAGCTCACCTTGGGGTTCAACAACCATGGAAATTGCTTTCGGACCCCAAAACAGTGAGTAATAGTCCAAGAAACAGCCCAGATTCGGACAAACCTTAAACATGGAAATCGCTCAGGGACCCCAAATCAGTGAGTAATAGTCCACAAAACGTTCCAGAATCGGCCAAAACTATGAGTGTTGATGACCGACACGTAAACGCACCCCGGGGATCGTCAATCGTGGAAATCGCTCTGGGACCCCAAAACGGTGAGTAATAGTCCATGAAAGAGCCCAGAATCAGACAAACCTAGGATTATTCATGAATAATACACAAACACACCCCGGGGTTCGTCAATAATGGAAATCGCTCACGGACCCCAAATCAGTGAGTAATAGTCCACAAAACGTTCCAGAATCGGCCAAAACTATGAGTGTTGATAACCGACATGTAAACGCACCCTGGGGATCGTCAATCGTGGAAATTGCTCTGGGACCCCAAAACGGTGAGTAGTAGTGCATGAAACGGACCAGAATCGGCCAAAACTATGAGTGTTCATGACCGACATGTAAACGCACCATGGGTATCGTCAATCGTGGAAATCGCTCTAGGACCCCAAAACTGTGAGTAATAGTGTGTAAAACGGACAACAATCGACCAAAATTACGAGTGTTGACGACAGACACGTAAACACAACGCAGGGTTCGTCAATCGTGGAAATCACTCCGGGACCCCAAAATAGTGAGTAGTAGTCCAAGAAATAGGCCAGAACCGGCCAAAACTGCGCGCCCTAACGACCAACGCGAAAGAACATCTTGGGGTTCGAGAACCATGGAAATCACTTTGGGACCACAAAACGGTGAGTAATAGTCCATGAAAGAGCCCAGATTCGGACAAACCTTAAACATGGAAATCGCTCAGGGACCCCAAATCAGTGAGTAATAGTCCACGAAACGGGCCAGAATCGGCCAAAACTATGAGTGTTGATAACGACATGTAAACACACCCCGGGGTTCGTCAATCGCGGAAATCGACCTAGGATCACAAAACGATGAGTAATAGTGCATGAAACGGACAAGAATCGGCCAAAACTGCGAGTGTTGTCGACGGACACGTAAACGCACCCCAGGGTTCGTCAATCGTGGATATCACTCCGGGAACCCAAAACAGTGAGTAGTAGTCCGAGAAACTGGCCAGAACAGGCCCAAACTGCGAGCCCAGACGACCAATACGTAAGAACACCTTCGGGTTCAACAACCATGGAAACTGCTTTGGGACCCCAAAACGGTGAAGAATAGTCCATGTAGCAGCCTAGAATCGGACAAACCTTAAACATGGAAGTCGCTCACGGACCCCAAATCGGTGAGTAATAGTCCACGAAACGGGCCAGAATCGGCCAAAACTGTGAGAGTTGATAACCGACACATAAATGCACCCCGGGGATCGTCAATTGTGGAAATCGCTCTGGGACCCGAAAACGGTGAGCAATAGTGCATGAAACGGACCACAATCGCCCAAAATTGCGAGCGTTGACGACGGACACGTAAACACACCCCGAGGTTCGTCAATCGTGAAATCACTCCTGGACAAGCAAAGCCAGAACCCGCCAGTCACCGGACGCTAGACGGCTAATTCCACATATGACGTGTACATGGTGGACACACCGAAAGAGGATGACGATGATGGTGGGAAAGATCCAGATGAGAACAAGCCTTCCGAGGCACCACCAAAGCGTCGGTGTCAGCACACCTTGGGGTTCAACAACCATGGAAATCGCTTTGGGACCCCAAAACGGTGAGTAATAGTCCATGAAAGAGCCCAGATTCGGACAAACCTTAAACATGGAAATCGCTCAGGGACCCCAAATCAGTGAGTAATAGTCCACGATACGGGCCAGAATCGGCCAAAACTGTGAGTGTTGATAACCGACACGTAAACGCACCCCGGGGATCGTCAATTGTGGAAATCGCTCTGGGACCCGAAAACGGTGAGCAATAGTGCATGAAACGGACCACAATCGCCCAAAATTGCGAGCGTTGACGACGGACACGTAAACACACCCCGAGGTTCGTCAATCGTGAAATCACTCCTGGACAAGCAAAGCCAGAACCCGCCAGTCACCGGACGCTAGACGGCTAATTCCACATATGACGTGTACATGGTGGACACACCGAAAGAGGATGACGATGATGGTGGGAAAGATCCAGATGAGAACAAGCCTTCCGAGGCACCACCAAAGCGTCGGTGTCAGCACACCTTGGGGTTCAACAACCATGGAAATCGCTTTGGGACCCCAAAACGGTGAGTAATAGTCCATGAAAGAGCCCAGATTCGGACAAACCTTAAACATGGAAATCGCTCAGGGACCCCAAATCAGTGAGTAATAGTCCACGATACGGGCCAGAATCGGCCAAAACTGTGAGTGTTGATAACCGACACGTAAACGCACCCCGGGGATCGTCAATTGTGGAAATCGCTCTGGGACCCGAAAACGGTGAGCAATAGTGCATGAAACGGACCACAATCGCCCAAAATTGCGAGCGTTGACGACGGACACGTAAACACACCCCGAGGTTCGTCAATCGTGAAATCACTCCTGGACAAGCAAAGCCAGAACCCGCCAGTCACCGGACGCTAGACGGCTAATTCCACATATGACGTGTACATGGTGGACACACCGAAAGAGGATGACGATGATGGTGGGAAAGATCCAGATGAGAACAAGCCTTCCGAGGCACCACCAAAGCGTCGGTGTCAGCACACCTTGGGGTTCAACAACCATGGAAATCGCTTTGGGACCCCAAAACGGTGAGTAATAGTCCATGAAAGAGCCCAGATTCGGACAAACCTTAAACATGGAAATCGCTCAGGGACCCCAAATCAGTGAGTAATAGTCCACGAAACGGGCCAGAATCGGCCAAAACTATGAGTGTTGATAACCGACATGTAAACGCACCCTGGGGATCGTCAATCGTGGAAATTGCTCTGGGACCCCAAAACGGTGAGTAGTAGTGCATGAAACGGACCAGAATCGGCCAAAACTATGAGTGTTCATGACCGACATGTAAACGCACCATGGGTATTGTCAATCGTGGAAATCGCTCTAGGACCCCAAAATTGTGAGTAATAGTGTGTAAAACGGACAACAATCGACCAAAATTACGAGTGTTGACGACAGACACGTAAACACAACGCAGGGTTCGTCAATCGTGGAAATCACTCCGGGACCCCAAAATAGTGAGTAGTAGTCCAAGAAATAGGCCAGAACCGGCCAAAACTGCGCGCCCTAACGACCAACACGAAAGGACATCTTGGGGTTCGAGAACCATGGAAATCACTTTGGGACCACAAAACGGTGAGTAATAGTCCATGAAAGAGCCCAGATTCGGACAAACCTTAAACATGGAAATCGCTCAGGGACCCCAAATCAGTGAGTAATAGTCCACGAAACGGGCCAGAATCGGCCAAAACTATGAGTGTTGATAAACGACATGTAAACACACCCCGGGGTTCGTCAATCGCAGAAATCGACCTAGGATCACAAAACGATGAGTAATAGTGCATGAAACGGACCAGAATCGGCCAAAACTGCGAGTGTTGTCGACGGACACGTAAACGCACCCCAGGGTTCGTCAATCGTGGATATCACTCCGGGAACCCAAAACAGTGAGTAGTAGTCCAAGAAACTGGCCAGAATAGGCCCAAACTGCGAGCCCTGACGACCAATATGTAAGCACACCTTCGGGTTCAACAACCATGGAAATTGCTTTGGGACCCCAAAACGGTGAATAATAGTCCATGTAACAGCCTAGAATCGGACAAACCTTAAACATGGAAATCGCTCACGGACCCCAAATCAGTGAGTAATAGTCCACGAAACGGGCCAGAATCGGCCAAAACTGTGAGTGTTGATAACCGACACATAAATGCACCCCGGGGATCGTCAATTGTGGAAATCGCTCTGGGTCCCGAAAACAGTGAGCAATAGTGCATGAAACGGACCACAATCGCCCAAAATTGCGAGCATTGACGACGGACACGTAAACACACCCCGAGGTTCGTCAATCGTGAAATCACTCCTGGACAAGCAAAGCCAGAACGCGCCGATCACCGGACGCTAGACGGCTAATTCCACATATGACGTGTACATGGTGGACACACCGAAAGAGGATGACGATGATGGTGGGAAAGATACAGATGAGAACAAGCCTTCCGAGGGACCACCAAAGCGTCGGTGTCAGCACACCTTGGGGTTCAACAACCATGGAAATCGCTTTGGGACCCCAAAACGGTGAGTAATAGTACATGAAAGAGCCAAGATTCGGAGAAACCTATGATAATTTATGAAGAGACATAAACGCACCCCGAGGTTCGTC
>LR880966.1:6035837-6066433 GCA_904067115.1 Aegilops sharonensis
ATACAATAAAATTCAGCATCATGTCTTGACCATATCACATCACAACATGCCCTGCAAAAACAAGTTAGACGTCCTCTACTTTGTTGTTGCAAATTTTACGTGGCTGCTACGGGCTGAGCAAGAACCGTTCTTACCTACGCATCAAAACCACAACGATACTTCGTCAAATAGACTCCGTTTTAACCTTCTCAAGGACCGGGCGTAGCCACACTCGGTTCAACTAAAGTGAGAGAGACAGACACCCGCCGGTCACCTTTAAGCAACGAGTGCTCACAGCGGTGAAACCAGTCTCGCGTAAGCGTACGCGTAATGTCGGTCCGGGCCGCTTCATCTCACAATACCGCTGAACTAAAGTATGACATGCTGGTAGGCAGTATGACTTGTATCGTCCACAACTCACTTGTGTTCTACTCGTGCACATGACATCAACGCATAAAACCAGGCTCTGATACCACTGTTGGGGAACGTAGTAATTTCAAAAAATTTCCTACGATCACGCAAGATCATGGTGATGCATAGCAACGAGATGAGAGTGTTGTCTACGTACCCTCGTAGACCAGCAACGGAAGCGTTGACGCAACGTAGAGGAAGTAGTCGTACTTCTTCCCGATCCAACCGATCCAAGTACCGAACGTACGGCACCTCCGAGTTCTGCACACGTTCAGCTCGATGACGTCCCTCGAACTCCGATCCAGCCGAGTGTTGAGGGAGAGTTTCGTCAGCACGACGGCGTGGTGACGATGATGATGTTCCACCGGCGCAGGGCTTCGCCTAAGCTCCGCAACGGTATATTCGAGGTGTAGTTTGGTGGAAGGGGGCACCGCACACGGCTAAGGAACGATCTCAATGATCAACTTGTGTGTCATGGGGTGCCCCCTGCCCCTGTATATAAAGAAGGGAAGGGGAGGGGCTGGCCGGCCTAGGAGGGAGGCGCAGGGGTGTCCTACTCCTACTAGGAGTAGGATTCCCCCCCCCCCCCAAAAAACCTAGTCCAACTAGGTTTCCCCACGTGGGAAGGGAGAGAGAGAGGGGGCGCCCCCTTCTCCTCGTCCTAATACGACTAGGGAAGGGGGGAAGGTGCGGCCAGCACTATGGCCCCCTTTTCTCTTTCCCACTAAGGCCCATCAAGGCCCATTGACCCCCCGGGAGGTTCCGGTAACCCCCCGGTACTCCGGTAAAATTCCCAATTTCACCCGGAGTGATTCCGGAGTCCAAACATAGGCTTCCAATATATCAATCTTTATGTCTCGACCATTACGAGACTCCTCGTCATGTCCGTGATCTCATCCGGGACTCCGAACAACCTTCGGTACATCAATATCATATAAACTCATAATAACTGTCATCGAAACGTTAAGCGTGCGGACCCTACGGGTTCGAGAACTATGTAGACATGACCGAGACACCTCTCTGGTCAATAACCAATAGCGGGACCTGGATGCCCATATTGGCTCCTACATATTCTACGAAGATCTTTTATCGGTCAGACCGCATAACACCATACGTTGTTCCCTTTGTCATCGGTATGTTACTTGCCCGAGATTCGATCGTCGGTATCCAATACCTAGTTCAATCTCGTTACTGGCAAGTCTCTTTTCTCGTTCCGTAATACATCATCTCACAACTAACACATTTAGTTGCAATGCTTGCAAGGCTTATGTGATGTGCATTACCGAGAGGGCCCAGAGATACCTCTCCGACAATCGGAGTGACAAATCCTACTCTCGAAATATGCCAACCCAACATGTACCTTCGGAGACACCTGTAATGTACCTTTATAATCACCCAGTTACGTTGTGACGTTTGGTAGCACCCAAAGTGTTCCTCGGGAAAACGGGAGTTGCATAATCTCATAGTCATAGGAACATGTATAAGTCATGAAGAAAAGCACTAGCAACAAACTATACGATCAGGTGCTATGCTAATGGAATGGGTCATATCAATCAGATCATTCAACCAATGATGTGATCCCGTTAATCAAATAACAACTCCTTGTTCATGGTTAGGAAACATAACCATCTTTGATTAACGAGCTAGTCAAGTAGAGGCATACTAGTGACACTCTGTAGGTTTATGTATTCACACATGTATTATGTTTCCGGTTAATACAATTCTAGCATGAATAATAAACATTTATCATGATATAAGGAAATAAATAATAACATTATTATTGCCTCTAGGGCATATTTCCTTCAGCGCTTACCTGTCGGTCATCTACACTCGCAGTTTTGATCGATTCTGGCCCGTTTCGTGGACTATTACTCACGGTTTTGGGGTCCCGGAGTGATTTCCACGATTGACGAATCCCAAGGCGCGCTTACGTGTCGGGCATCAACACTCGTAGTTTTGGCCGATTCTGGCCCGTTTCGTGGACTATTACTCACGGTTTTGGGGTCCCGGAGTGATTTCCACGATTGACGAATCCCAAGGCGCGCTTACGTGTCGGGCATCAACACTCGTAGTTTTGGCCGATTCTGGCCCGTTTCATGGACAATGGTATAACTGAAACAAACATCAACACCCACTCGGTCCCATTCAACATGTGCAAGCAACTGTTCGTAGGTTCTTATTCTTCCCTACCAATATCACGAATTGGCCAGTGTTTGCGCGGTTGCTTTTGGACTGGGTGCTCTCCTGCTTGTAGTAAACAACAAGTGTGGCTGGCTTTGGGAGTGAAGACAGAACTCTCATTGTTTTCTTTATTGTGACATAGGGAAATTTTGGACTGGCTGATATAATGATCTTGCTTTCTCTCTCTGTGCCCAGGTAGGGGCCTAGACCTGCAGCAACAAGGAAGTTTGATGGATGGGTACTTGTTTTGTTGCCTTGGCTCATTTTGTGTTCAGGAAAGTGCTGCTTGCTGGCTCTTCTTAGCTTGTGGTATGACTGAAGGATGGACATCGTGGTCGTGAAGCCTGAGGCCATGATGATGGATGGAGCCATTGGTTGATTATTAGTTAGTTTTTCTCATAATTGTGAGTGATAACCGGCAAATGATAGCTTGCTTGGTGTGTTGTGGAACCTGTTTCTTCGGTAGGATGTATGCATTGGAGTAGCAAGTAGCTAGCTCTTAGAGGTCAAAACCGTTTCGTGGACTATTACTCATTGTTTTGGGGTCTCGTAGTGATTTCCACGATTGACAAACCCTTAGGTGCGCTTACGTGTCGGTCATCTACTCTCGCAGTTTTGACCGATTCTGGCCCGTTTCGTGGACTATTACTCACTGTTTTGGGGTCTCAGAGTGATTTCCACGATTGACGAACCCTTAGGTGTGCTTACGTGTCGGGCATCAACACTTGCAGTTTTGACCGATTCTGGCCCGTTTCGTGGACTATTACTCACTGTTTTGGGGTCCCGGAGTGATTTCCACGATTGACGAATCCCAAGGCGCGCTTACGTGTCGGGCATCAACACTCGTAGTTTTGGCCGATTCTGGCCCGTTTCGTGGACTATTACTCACTGTTTTGGGGTCTCGGAGTGATTTCCACGATTGACGAACCCTTAGGTGCGCTTACCTGTCGGTCATCTACACTCGCAGTTTTGGCCGATTCTGGCCCGTTTCGTGGACTATTACTCACTGTTTTGGGGTCTCGGAGTGATTTCCACGATTGACTTACCCTTAGGTGCGTTTACGTGTCGGTCATCTACACTCGCAGATTTGATCGATTCTGGCCCGTTTCGTGGACTATTACTCACTGTTTTGGGGTCCCGGAGTGATTTCCACGATTGACGAACCCCAATGTGTGTTTACGTGTCGGTCATCTACACTCGCAGTTTTGACCGATTCTGGCCCGTTTCGTGGACTATTACTCACCGTTTTGGGGTCCCGGAGTGATTTCCACGATTGACGAATCCCAAGGTGCGCTTACGTGTCGGGCATCAACACTCGTAGTTTTGGCCGATTCTGGCCCGTTTCGTGGACTATTACTCACTGTTTTGGTGGTCTCGGAGTGATTTCCACGATTCACGAACCCTTAGGTGCGCTTACCTGTCGGTCATCTACACTCGCAGTTTTGGCCGATTCTGGCCCGTTTCGTGGACTATTACTAACTGTTTTGGGGTCTCGGAGTGATTACCACGATTGACTTACCCTTAGGTGCGTTTACGTGTCGGTCATCTACTCTCGCAGATTTGATCGATTCTGGGCCGTTTCGTGGACTATTACTCACTGTTTTGGAGTCTCGGAGTGATTTCCACGATTGACTTACCCTTAGGTGCGTTTACGTGTCGGTCATCTACTCTCGCAGATTTGATCGATTCTGGGCCGTTTCGTGGACTATTACTCACTGTTTTGGAGTCTCGGAGTGATTTCCACGATTGACTTACCCTTAGGTGCGTTTACGTGTCGGTCATCTACTCTCGCAGATTTGATCGATTCTGGGCCGTTTCGTGGACTATTACTCACTGTTTTGGAGTCTCGGAGTGATTTCCACGATTGACTTACCCTTAGGTGCGTTTACGTGTCGGTCATCTACTCTCGCAGATTTGATCGATTCTGGGCCGTTTCGTGGACTATTACTCACTGTTTTGGAGTCTCGGAGTGATTTCCACGATTGACTTACCCTTAGGTGCGTTTACGTGTCGGTCATCTACTCTCGCAGATTTGATCGATTCTGGGCCGTTTCGTGGACTATTACTCACTGTTTTGGAGTCTCGGAGTGATTTCCACGATTGACTTACCCTTAGGTGCGTTTACGTGTCGGTCATCTACTCTCGCAGATTTGATCGATTCTGGGCCGTTTCGTGGACTATTACTCACTGTTTTGGAGTCTCGGAGTGATTTCCACGATTGACTTACCCTTAGGTGCGTTTACGTGTCGGTCATCTACTCTCGCAGATTTGATCGATTCTGGGCCGTTTCGTGGACTATTACTCACTGTTTTGGAGTCTCGGAGTGATTTCCACGATTGACTTACCCTTAGGTGCGTTTACGTGTCGGTCATCTACTCTCGCAGATTTGATCGATTCTGGGCCGTTTCGTGGACTATTACTCACTGTTTTGGAGTCTCGGAGTGATTTCCACGATTGACTTACCCTTAGGTGCGTTTACGTGTCGGTCATCTACTCTCGCAGATTTGATCGATTCTGGGCCGTTTCGTGGACTATTACTCACTGTTTTGGAGTCTCGGAGTGATTTCCACGATTGACTTACCCTTAGGTGCGTTTACGTGTCGGTCATCTACTCTCGCAGATTTGATCGATTCTGGGCCGTTTCGTGGACTATTACTCACTGTTTTGGAGTCTCGGAGTGATTTCCACGATTGACTTACCCTTAGGTGCGTTTACGTGTCGGTCATCTACTCTCGCAGATTTGATCGATTCTGGGCCGTTTCGTGGACTATTACTCACTGTTTTGGAGTCTCGGAGTGATTTCCACGATTGACTTACCCTTAGGTGCGTTTACGTGTCGGTCATCTACTCTCGCAGATTTGATCGATTCTGGGCCGTTTCGTGGACTATTACTCACTGTTTTGGAGTCTCGGAGTGATTTCCACGATTGACTTACCCTTAGGTGCGTTTACGTGTCGGTCATCTACTCTCGCAGATTTGATCGATTCTGGGCCGTTTCGTGGACTATTACTCACTGTTTTGGAGTCTCGGAGTGATTTCCACGATTGACTTACCCTTAGGTGCGTTTACGTGTCGGTCATCTACTCTCGCAGATTTGATCGATTCTGGGCCGTTTCGTGGACTATTACTCACTGTTTTGGAGTCTCGGAGTGATTTCCACGATTGACTTACCCTTAGGTGCGTTTACGTGTCGGTCATCTACTCTCGCAGATTTGATCGATTCTGGGCCGTTTCGTGGACTATTACTCACTGTTTTGGGGTCTCGGAGTGATTTCCACGATTGACTTACCCTTAGGTGCGTTTACGTGTCGGTCATCTACACTCGCAGTTTTGATCGATTCTGGCCCGTTTCGTGGACTATTACTCACTGTTTTGGGGTCCCGGAGTGATTTCCACGATTGACGAACCCTTAGGTGCGCTTACGTGTCGGTCATCTACACTCGCAGTTTTGGCCGATTCTGGCCCGTTTCATGGACAATGGTATAACTGAAACAAACATCAACACCCACTTGGTCCCATTCAACATGTGCAAGCAACTGTTCGTAGGTTCTTATTCTTCCCTACCAATATCACGAATTGGCCAGTGTTTGCGCGGTTGCTTTTGGACTGGGTGCTCTCCTGCTTGTAGTAAACAACAAGTGTGGCTGGCTTTGGGAGTGAAGACAGAACTCTCATTGTTTTCTTTATTGTGACATAGGGAAATTTTGGACTGGCTGATATAATGATCTTGCTTTCTCTCTCTGTGCCCAGGTAGGGGCCTAGACCTGCAGCAACAAGGAAGTTTGATGGATGGGTACTTGTTTTGTTGCTCTTCTTAGCTTGTGGTATGACTGAAGGATGGACATCGTGGCCGTGAAGCCTGAGGCCATGATGATGGATGGAGCCATTGGTTGATTAGTTAGTTTTTCTCATAATTGTGAATAATAATCGGCAAATGATAGCTTGCTTGGTGTGTTGTGGAACCTGTTTCTTCGGTAGGATAGATGCATTGGAGTAGTAAGTAGCTAGCTCTTAGAGGTCAAAACCCTGGTATTGATGGTATGGGAGGCAGAGCACACGAGTTGTATTTTTGCTCACACAGTTGTAATACAATACATAGTTGTTATGATCTCCGCCTACCAACCTGTTATGCTGCCGAAATTTCTACCTAAAATTCTCCCGACTTGTCAAAATTTTGGCCTTGTTTGTAACCAAACTAAAGCTTTAGGGTGTTGACTGCAAATTGTTAGGGTCTTGTTTGTAATGAAACAGAGTCTTTCGGGTATTTGTGTTTATTCTAGCCAGCCTGAGAAGGCCGTGCTTCATCTCAGGATTTGTTTCCGCGTCCGCTCTCTCCTGGCAGCGCTTGAAGAAGTGCGGCCTTATGTTGTCCCGCTCCCTGCTGAATGCAAGTAACTTCCTCCAATCCGTCGGCGTAGGCTTGTCGACCATGAACACTCCAATCAGCTTGTCAGATATCTTGACCATTTTTAGGTTGACGTTGGCACTAGCCCTGTCGTTCGCCTTGCCCGTGCTTCCTCCAGAAAGATCTTGCTGCGATGAAGAAGCTGCCATATGACCATTCGCATATCCACTGCTAGACGGCGTGTCCTCTGTGTAATTGTCAGGCAACGGCTTAGGTGGGATTGGGTCAATCAACAGACAAAGTTTGAGCCTTTTGCCGTTTTGGGAGGGGACAAAAGGGGATAACCAGATAACCGCCTTAACCCAGTAAATTCAGAACAGGTGGACATGAGAATTTCAGGGCACAGTTATAGCTAATGGTTGCAGGAAATCAAAGCATACAATTACTAACTCAGTTATAGCAGATGGTTCTGCTAATTTTGGAGATTATCAAACCAAACAAAGCATTATCATTCGACGATGTGAGGGGATATACAGCAGAGCTCAATTGATAAAGAGAGCGGTAAAATCCACTGCAAAATTGATAAAGAAAGCAACCATGTATAGGTGGACAGACACAGAGGAGGAGGGAGCAGCAGAAGGTACCATCGCCGGCGGGGGCCGGCCACGCCGTGGTGGCGCACGGAGGAGGGGTGTAGGGGAAGGCGGCGCAGGTGAGGTATATGGGCGGAGGCCGGCGGAGAGGGAAGGAGCAGCAGGGGCGGGGTCGCCGGAGCGAGACGGAGGTGGCGGTGGAGGTGCCGGCGGCGGCGGCGAGGTAGGGTGGGGAGGCGATAGCAGCGGCAGCTTGGTCGGGAGTCATGGTGGTGGTCTGGTCTGAGTGTCCGTCCCTCCCACGGAGAAGCCCACTCCACTTGCTTGCTTCTCCGCCGCACACCCACCCAAAAAGGCCCAATGGGCCGCACTCCCTCAATGCCTCTTGTTTTTTCTGTCCAGTGTGGGCTTGCAGCACACTCCAATCCTAAATTCTACCTACTTAAAAAAATTCCCTAAAAAAACCTACTTAAAAAAATTCCCTAGAAAAACCTACTTAAAAAAAAAATCTTTTCGATGCTCTCTGAACCTTGAACTCCTATGGCCTCTTTGGATTGTGAGATTTATGTACGAATCTTAGGGCACAGGATATATAATCCTTATTATGATATCAACAACCATTCTTTTTTTGTTGTTGTGATTTTTGCTTGCTCTATTCATCAGTTGTGATTTTTGATTTTCCTACTCATTAGCAGTAAAAGTTCTAAAAATGTTTTATAAAAAAGTATAACAAAATATTAGCAAGGGATGGTGCCTAACTTGATTTTCGCTATGTGGGCCATGTTGGTGACATCTCGTGTCCCTCCTCCAATATGGCGTGCTAATAACACTGCACCAATTTCTTCCAGAAGCAATGAAGCATAGACCATTGAAAGGGGACCTTGACCTCATCTCATGTGTAACCCATGGCAGCCGTGCACAAAGGGGGAAAACATCTTCTTCCTCGATCGATTGGTCGGCGTCACTTTCAGGTCAGTCATGAGTCATATTCATCATCAGGCTAATAATTTGACCGTTTCTTTCTTCCAACACTTCCTCTGTCAATTGTTAGGCCATCTATATATAGTTGACAAGTCAGCTTGTATTGGTCAATTCATGCATCTCCATATCCATCACATGTGAACGTAATTATTCATGAGATTCTCTTCCACTAGTCATAGATAAGATCTTGCATTACACCTACACATGGGTCACCCGTTTAGTTTAGAAATATTTTTATATTTAGTCTGCATATAAAGTTTGGTCAAAGTCAAGCTTTGTAAAGTTTGTCCAACTTTATATTAAAAAATAGCAACATTCGCAATATGAAATCAATATTACCATGTGCACCATGAAATGTATTTCCATATTATATAGTTTTAGCATTGTAGATGTTCATATTTTCTTAATACAAATTTGGTCAAACTTTGTGTAGTCTGACTTTGACCAAATTTTATACGCGGAGTGAAAAGAATCAGAGAGAGTACTTGCAATGAACTGTGTATATTTACCGTGGATCTCGTGGCTATTGCAATTTTATTAGGTCTATCAATACTTATAAGAAAGGAACAAGTGGCAAGCTTGCGTTTTGGAGACCACGCCGCTGTCGGAAAAAACGCCGACTTTTCAACTTTTGTTGTAGGTGTTAATATATTTGTGTATAAGTAGGACAATTTAAAGAGGTTTGACTTAGGAATGGAGGGAGTACAAAATATACAATCATGTAAGTTCATTTGTCTAAATTTCATGGGTTTTTAAAAATTGTTCATACACGTGTGAATACATGTACATATACTCTGGGAAAAATGTTCACGTCTTTGTCCGCAAAGAAAAAGTAAAAAAAAAACATAGCAAGAAATGTAAAAATATCAAACGAAACTAAAAGGTTGAAGATCATACGGCCAACGGTGCCAAAGCTCTGTGAAGCCTTAGTTTTTTGCATGAGTCTAACTATGGAATTCACAATTTTCAATAGAATTAAGCCTATGCATCGCATGTCAAGGGTAGGGTGATGGACTGCAGCGTCACGGCAGGTCACGAGAGTCGGAGCTGTCTGGCCGCTCACGTGGGTGATCAAGTGTTTGGCATGGATTGGCATGGTCTCTAGCGTCTGTTGCGACGGCGATGGCTTCGTCCGTGGACGTCTAGGGTGAAGTTGGAGTCACTCGCTCGTGGAGGAGTGATGAGGATGACGCTGAACGGCAACCTCAACGATGGTCTTCTCTTCTCGATGGTGTGTGTGGCCAGGTTTGTGGGTGATTGTGATGGTTTTTTCTTGGTTTTCCGTTAATTAACCGAGCAATTCTCTTTTTCTTTATTAATGAGACGAGGCAAAGCTTTTGCCTCCATTTTAAACAAAAAAAATCTCTAACAATCCGTGGCATCCTACCTAGCTTCACAAGAACCGCCCCACCATGTGACGCTTTTCTTGAGCAAGCACTAGTAGAGAAACTTGGGTTGTTAGGGCATCTCCAGCCGTTGGCCTCCCAGGAGGGGCAAAAAATCGCCACCTGGGGGCGCACCGGCGCTAAACCGCGCACTGGGGGCGTGATGCCCCCCAGTCGCGGCGCCCACGGTTAGTCAAAAAAGTCAAATACGGCGCAAAACGACTCAAATTTGACGTAAACATCGGCGAGTTCGTTCAAACTTAAACATATTTTACAAAAAAAAAACTACCGCGGGCTACCCCCGCCGTCTCCCTCGTCGCCTACCTCGCTGCCCGCCCACGTGGTTCTACATGCCGAGGAGGCTGTAGAACCGCGTGTAGTCACCGCTGTCGTCGTCATCGTCCTCGTCGTCGTCGTCGCCGCCCCCGCCTACGCCTCCGGAGTCCCTGCTGCATCCCTCCCCCGGTTGGCGCGGCGGTTTGGACGGTCCGGGGGCGTCGTCGTCGTCGCTGTCGAGGACCACGACGCCGTTGATGGCCTCGCGCCCACGCTTGCGGGCGGCGATCTCCTCCAGGTCCCGGCGTTGCCGGACCATCTCGTCGTGGAGGTAGTCGTCCCGCGCCCACCGCATGGCGTCCTCGTCGGAGAAGCCGCGCCTGGCTATCTTCTCGTACTCCGCGGGGAGGCTGGGCTCCGGCTTGGGCTCGACGAGGACGAAGCGGCCGGTGGGTGGAGAGGCGTTGGCGCCGATGCGGACGCCGGAGCTGCGGGTGCGCGCGCTGACCGGCGTGCCCTGGGGCTCCTGGGGCTCCGGCTTGACGGGGCGGAGGCAGGGCGAGCCGCCGGACGAGGAGGAGGACCCCCCGGTCTCCATGCGCCTCGGGGTCCAGGAGCTTCCCCGGCGGCGTGAGAAGTAAGGGGGAGCGGGGTACTCGAGGCGCGGCGTGTTGCCGCCCTCGATGTACTCGAGGACGGCCTCCAACGTGCGCCCAGGCACGCCCCACCACCGACGCCGGCCGGCGGCGTTGAGCCTGCCGGAGGGCATGACGCCGTTGGTGGCCTCGAGCTGCTGGGCGTGACGGCGGCGGAAGTAAGGGTCCCAGAGCGGGCTGTCGGGGACGTACCGTGGCCCCTCCCTCGCCGCACGCACCAGGTTCGAGCGGATGCGTGCGATCTCCGCACGCCGCGCCGCGCCGGTGGGTACCGGGGGCACCGGCACGCCGCCCGCGCTGATCCTCCACGCCCCGGGCACCCGCATATCCGGCGGGACCGGGTACCCGGCCTCGTAAAGGAGGCGAGCCTCGTCTTCATGAAGATGGCGGCGGCCGAAGCCGTTCGCCGCCGCGCCGTCGCCTGGGAAGCGCTCGGCCATGGGTGTGAACTGGAGACGGCGAAAGAGAGGAGAGGAGAGGGAGGAACGACGACGGCGGGAGAGTGTGAGTCACCGAGTGCGCCGGGGCGCGTCATATATAGGCCGAGGCGCGCATGCCACCGTGTGTACACGTGGCGGGCGAGGGAGGGCGAGGGACGCGCGTCGTCCGGTCTTCACTGCGCTGCTCGTGAGGCATCAATGGTGCAGGCTGACCGGCGCGGCAGCACGCGGCAGCTTTGGCATTGATTCGCCGCGGGAAACGAGGCGATGAGGACGACGAAGGGCCGAGAAGAGAGCCGTGTCGCTGACGCGGCGGGCCCGCGGCTTTTTCGCGCCAAAACAGTTCGCCCGGCGTCCCCGGGCGCCCCCAGCGCGCTGGGTTCGGGCTGGGTCCGCCGGCGCTGTTTTCGGCCCAAGCCGGCGAAAATCGGGCTACTGAGGACGCGACTGGGCCGTTTTTTCAACGCCGGCGCGAAAAAAACACCTGGTGAGGCCTTCCTGGGACGCGGCTGGAGATGCCCTTATATGATACAAGCAATTTGCATAGAAAGCCAAAAATATACACATAAATATATTCCTGACATGCAGATGGATCATGGATCCCATTTTGTGATACGTAGCTGGCTCAGTGAACTAGGGACTTGAGCCTGAGTTGCGCGCCGTGCTGCGGCTGCAGCAGGCCGACGGGGAACGGCGCGTGCGTGTACGCCGGCGAGAGCCGGAAGGAGAAGCGGCGCAGGATGATGGCGAGCCCCATCTTGGCCTCGAGCAGCGCGAAGTTCTGGCCGACGCACACCCGCGGGCCCCACCCAAACGGGAAGAACGCCGGCGCGTCGGCGACGGGCGCCCTGGAGATCCCCTCGGCGAACCTCTCCGGCCTGAACTCGTCGGCGTCGGCGCCCCACACCTCCTTGTCGTGGTGCACGCAGAGCAGCGGCAGCATGAGCACCACGCCCGCCGGGTACCTCACGCCGCCGAGCTCCATGGGCTTGTACGTCTCGCGGTGGATCGCCGTCACCGGCGTGTACAGCCGCAGCACCTCGTGCAGCACCATGGTGACCACCCTCAGGCGGCCTAGCCCGTCGTGGTCCGGCGTGCCGGCGGCGCCGAGGACTTGCAGGACCTCCTCCCTGGCGCGGTCCTGCCACTCCGGGTGCATGCAGAGCAGGATCATGGTCCATGTCAGCAGCACCGACGTGGTCTCCGCGCCGGCGAAGTAGAACAGCTTGCACTCCCCGATCACGTCGTCGGTCGTGATGCCGATGCCGGCGCCCTTCGAATCCCCGCAGTGCGTCGCCATGTCGGACTCGAGCAGCAGCAGCCCGAGAAGGTCGTCGCTCGTGGCCTCGCCGGCTCTCATGGCGTTCTCTCTCTTGGCGACGATGCCCTTGAGGACCCTCTCGATCTCGGCGGCGATCTGCTTCATCCTTCGGTTGGCTTTTGTTGGCAAGAAGAAATAACCAGGGATGTGCATCTTGGTCATGGCGAGCAAGACGAGCTCGAGCTGCTCCCCCTGAAGCTGGAAGACCCTCCTGCCCTCCAGGTAGCTGCTGCCAAATGCGGCGCGAGAGATGACATCCCCTGTCAGGCCCTGCATGTCAGGCCAAACATCAACCTCGCACGGCGCGTCGCCCGCGGCTAGGGCTAGACCCTCCCATCTCTGCACCAGCTCGGTGCAACATGCTGCGAAGGCCGGCAACATGCGCTGAAAATTGATGCAGCACCAGTTTCATGACAGTTTGTGCCAGTTTGCCATGTCAATAACACAACAAAAATAGTATGTATGTATGTATCACCTTGAGCTTCTCCAGATGGAAGGCGGGGTTGATGATCCTCCTGTGCCTGGCCCATTTCTCGCCCTCGTGGCTACCCACGCCGTTGTGCAGCATCCTCTGGAGTCGGCCAAACTTGAGCTTCTCAAAGTGGCCAAACTTGTTGGACAGAACTTCTCGCACCAGTTCAGGCTTGGTAATGGTCACTCTGGGTACCGGTCCAAACCAAGTGATTGACATCTTACCTGTCAAACCATCATGCATGAGCAAACTTCTTAGTTAGTGGTGTTTCTTTTTAGTTTTACGTGTTTCCATTTTCCATTTTCAGTTAGTCTATTTATCTAAGTGAATATACGTACATAGTATGTTCGTTTTGTTAACCACTATGACAATGACATATGCACGGGCAGTGACATAATCTGTATCACTTCTACAAGTTACAATTCCTCTGAATTTGTGTAGGTACATCTATAAAGACACATCGGTTGTGATCCACTGATAAACAGAATAAGCATTATTTTCTTGGACATGACTACACATTTCGCTAAGAACGCACTTATTTGACAAAGACAACGTCAGTAATGATTCCTGATCTCTGGCTAAATCCTAGCCAGAATTTAAAGATCCGACGGTCGATATAATTTAGTGATGTGGATTAGTGTAGTATCTTGAGGAGAACCCTGTATTGTGTATATAGTTAGATTTGTTTTCCATGTATTCTAAATGAACGGTTGGTTACCCGAAGCGTGACGCATGCTCGATCGGAACCAGCCCGAACCGGTAGGAATCCGACACATGCTAAATATGCACCCACTAAAATAAGAAGGGTTGGATCTAAAGTCTAGAGTTGTGTCGTCATCACATTATCCGACACATGGTAAATACGCACCCACTAAAATAAGAAAGGCTGGATCTAAAGTCTAGAGTTGCGTCATCATCACATTAGTGTAATGTGGGTAGCTTTCCTTGACTATTGAGTAGAGTAGGCAATAGGAACAAGGCTCTCGATGCAATCATGGAGCATGGAATTTTCTTGTGAATCATGCAATATGGGCCGTTGCATAATCTAGCCTCGGGTCGGTTTGCAAACGAGGGGCTAGTTGCAGAACCCGTTGTGAAACAATGGGCCAGTTGCAGGCATGTAGGGGTTAGCTCCCGACCATTTGATTAAGAGCCCATCTAAGGCGACGAATGCTCGTACAAAGATCGGTCGGCTGAAGGGAATCATTTCCCTAAGGCAAACTACTCCAAGTTTGATCAAAGTTTATATATAGAAAAAATATGACACTAAATCAATGGTTCCATTACATTCTTTGCAAGAGAAGTATGGGAGAATTTTTTTTCTCTCGAAGAAAGAGAGCATGTTTTCATACGACCGTGTGACAGGACCAGAGGAAATATGCAAGACGGATGGAGTAGTAGTAGAGAGAGCAGGTACCGTGCTCCTGCATGGCCCGGTGGAAGAGCGGCATCGCGCGCGGCACCACGTCGTGGCAGCCCACCCCCAGCGGCATGGCCCGGGACCTGGCCTCCCTGTTGAGCCGCTGCATCAGCGGCGAGTCGCCGGCGACGGGGCGGTACGCCGTGCCGCCGAGGCCCTGCGACCGCAGCGCCCGGCCCAGCCGCCGGGGCCTCCACCACGCCCACTCCAGCGCCCGCACGGCGCACCACGCCATGGCCGCGACCGCCGCCGCGTACAGCGCCTCCCGTGGAAGAAGAAAAGGCCCCATCACGCTCGTCGCCACCATGCTCAAGTTACTCCAATGACAGCAGGGACGCTGTGATTATCTATCTATCTATCTAAGACGGGAGCTGCAGCCAAGGGGATGAAAAACATGTTATCCATGGGGTTTGTGGAGCCTAGCTATGACATGGACTTCCACTGATCTCGTCTTAGAGCACGTGTCTCGAAATCTTTTATGGTGCGAGTGAGCACTTAGAGCATGGTTAATAATATAGCCGGCTGCTGGCTATATAGAGACGTCATGTCATCTAAATCCCTTATAAAAATACTTATATAATAGGTTGGTTCTTAGATTGACACTAATCATTTAATATTTGCATAAGCAATGCACATGATTGAAAGAGAATTGCATGCATACTGTAGTGTTTTTTTTTTCTTAATGGCTGTGCTATAGCTAGGTACGTTGTAGAATAAGGGCCCGCTCCACTCTCTCTCCTCTCTTCTCACTCCCTTAAGTAGGATCTTTATGACATGACAAGTCTTATAACCCGCTGACTAGGCCTTATTAGACTTGCTCTTATTTGTATGTAAGCAACACCAATTAATAAATTACGAATTAAGAATATATTTTATAATTTACGAAAATGTTCGCATTTTAGTAAAATATTTCAGTAATTTTAGAAACGTTCATATATTTAAATAAATTATCATATAATTTTAAATTTACACATTTTTAATAAACTATTTATGTAGTATATCAATGTGTTCATGATTTTAAAAAAACTGTGTGTTTTAAAAAAATTATATAGAATATAAGTTTGTTTGTTTTCTAAAAAATGTGTACAAGCCTAGTGCGCCATTAGACTGCGGATCCTCACATGAGTAATACTTGAATCATACAAACATTTTAGTCGTTCATAAATATTTTCAGTTTTATGACTATGTTTTACAATAACATGTGAATTCTTTCTAAAATGACATGAAGATTTTTGCGTTCTTTTCAAATTATGTTTGTTATACAGTCATAAAGAGTACTTGTACTTTTGATACATGACAACTCATTGGTTGGAGTGGCATCCGTGCCTGGTCTACAAGCTTTGATCCGATGTCCAGGTCACGGATCCGGTTCTGTTTTTGCTCGCTTTTTTAATTCTCTTTATTTATTTTGTTCGGCCAAATATTTATAAAGGTTATGAATCATTAAATATCAGCAAACGTAAAGTTGTCGAGTGGCTAGCCACATGCACTCGACTAGTACGTTGTTGGTTCGATCCAACACACAAGTTTTAGTTTTTGTCTTATAGTTATACTCCTAGGTTTTAGTTTATAATTTGCCAGTTTCTCCCTGAGGACCTTATTGTAAGAAAATAATTCCGGGAGTTTTACCACAAAAACCACACACCCTTGTCACTGGCAGCGGGCCTCATGGCATGCTGGCGCACCTCCTCAGCTTCGTGGACGTATACAAACGCCATTTGAACCGTATATGCACGCCCATGCCAAGTTATGGAGCCCGTTCAATGTACTAAAGTGCACATCCATGACAAGTTCAAGCATCACTGATGTATTTACCTCTTTTCTTTTTGTTTGAGGCAAACTGGGAAGCTTTATTAAGACGTGACAATATTTACAGGAGGGTTGACAAGGCTACCCTGTGCAGCCCACTACTTCCTTGCTTGTCTGCCGCAGACCCAACCGAAGCCCAATGGGCCACACTCCCCTGAATGCCTCTTGTATTTCTCTCCAGTGTAGGTTTGCGCACACTTTAATCATAAATACTCTAATCTGAAAAAAGAAAAAGAAAACTCCCAAATTCTCTCTTCCTAGGAGAAAAATTATTAATGCTCTCTGCTGAACTTTGAACTCGTATGACATTTTTTGGGCTGTGAGATTTTATAAGAGTGAATTTCAGAGGATTCCAGCCACTGTGAAAGAAAGAAAGAAGATTGCCGAACTTGAAGAAATATTTCCTGTATGATTCATAGGTTTTGGATTAATTTTTTATCCTCAAGATTGTTTTTTTATGAGTGTAAGTTGACTCGTAGGATTTGATTAGAACCCACTCATTCCTGTGGAATGTATTATTAGTGTTGGTTATAATGGCAGTTCATTCTCTGTGGATGGTCAAGGTTGCAATAAATAAATAAATAAATATTTGACACCTACACCAGTGCCTAACATCACCGGTTTTCGCCACGTGTACGATGTTAGACACTGACATCTTGTTCCTCTGGTGATGGCTTCCTAACCGCCTAGTACCAAAATTCTTCATGGATGTCTTCTTTTTTTGGCGGGTGGCACGCATGGCTTCTTCTAGAAGCATAGACCATTGAAAGGAGAAGAGGACCATGACCTCACCTCATGTGTGTGTAAAGCATGAGAGCCGTGCAGAAAGGGGAAAAGATCTTGTTGTATATATCCCTGGTCGCTTTCAGGTTCATGTCAGTCATCAGCCTAATAATTTGACTGTTTCTTATGAATGCTTCCTGTCAATGTTAGGCCATCTATGTACAGTCAACTAGTCATCTCCATCACACATGATTCATGAGATTCTCTTCTACTAGTCATCATCATTATGTACAGATAAGATCTTGTGTTAGACATGTGATTCATAATTGAAATTCATGTGTCTATAGATTTCATCCCATCAATTCCATGATTCTTCTGTAGTTGGGCACTGTCCTGTTTAACTTCATCCTACTTCTTGCAGTATATGTTAACTAACCAACATTTCCCTTCCTTTATTTTCCCACTTGCTAAGTAATGTTTGGTTGAAATCAGGGCCCCTTTGAACACCATCATTCGTTTCCCACTTGCTAAGTAATGTCGCAACAAAAGAAGGCGGAAACATACGGCGATATCAGCACCAAAGAGGGCATCCATTCTTTCAATGACAGCAAAAATAGAATACAGGCTTTATTCATATTATTATTCCCCAAAGGATATATATATATATATTCTTAACTTCAGAACAAAGGAACAAAAGAAGCAAGGGAAAAATTATCCCCAAAATAATAATGAGGGGAACAAAGCTAAGTATCCATCCATCTCCTACACTTCCAATGTACATCAACTGTCCTCATCACTCACTGCCTCCCTCCCTCCCTTTTGTAGCTACTAGTTCTACAAACAAAATCTCATCATGTACAGTTAAACCCTAATTCGACGAAACCCGCCCATCTCTAACACCTGACAAGGTTAGCAACACTTTGAGAAGCAGCAGGCAAACAACAGGCAGAAGCTTGGTCTCTGCCAAGCTGCATGCTCCTGATCATCATATTTACAGGGGAGCTGCATGCTGCTGATATCTAGTGTGTGTGTGTGTGTGTGTGCTAAGTCAGCTCAACGGTGGCTTGTGATTGCGACGTCGAGTCCAAGTGGAAGGCCTTGCTGTTGGTGCGGACGAGCTTGGCGTCGCGGCGCGCCGACACGCCCACCCCGGTGGACCTGACGGAGAACTGGCGCAGGACGACGCCCAGCTCCTCCTCGGGGTCCGCGTGCTTGGCCGCGTGCTGCAGCCACTGGATCTTGTTGTGGTAGTCCGGGAAGAACCACGTCTTCACCACCGCGAGGGTGAAGTAGGGGATGAGCGCCGCCACGGCCACCAGCAGGGTCACCACCCAGTAGGCCGGCGCGCCTCCCAGCGCCTCCGAGAACACCATGAAGAATGTGGTGGAGAAGGACGGCGTGATGGCGCCGTAGATTATGAGGAACAGGTACCTGCAAGGCAGCACAATGAGTAGTATTGTCAGCTAATTTGGTCAGAAAAACAGTGAGTGTGTGAGTGAGTTGGTCTGGTTAATTTAGTTGTCGTCGCTGGATAGATAGTACGTACCATAGGAAGATGCCGCTCCAGATGCAGATGTGCTGGATGAGGGTGAAGTAGTTCACCGTGATGGCCATCTGCATGTTGACAGCCCAGACAACGCACGTGTAGGCGGTCGCGCCGAGGATGGAGAGGTCTATGACCTCGCCGTCTTTGCGGAACGCCTGGTGCTTGAGGGACGCGATGGTGAGGAAGAAGATGATCACGGCGCTGCCGACGCCGTGCAGCATCCAGCCTAGGAGCCTTGACCACCGGAAGAGCAGGTTCTGAGGGCCCTCCTGGTAGAGCATCGGGTACTGCATTGCATTTCCAGAAACAGTGAGCATTTCCTTTTTCTTTTTGATGATCCAGCATTGATTGATTTTCAGAAACCGATGTTGAGGGAGTGCACCTTGAGACAGAACCGGGCGGAAACATCTTGGTCGAACACGCCCATGGCGATCACAGGCAGTGACGTGAAGAGGACATTGTAGAGTGACATGGACCAGTCGTTGTACAAAGTTTGGCCGGAAAACGTCGACAAGGACTCGTACAGGAACAGGGTCACGCCGAACGTGATGTTCTTATACAAGAAGTAGCATACCTGCCGATCCAATAAGAAAAAACAAGGGAGACGCTCAGCCAAAACCGCCACATGCTTCATACTAAATCATAAGCAATAATTTTGCATTGCTTACCATCGATGAGATCCTGCTATAACACCAATGCCCATGGACAAGCAGCAGGCGCTCAAGGAAGCGGAACTGCGCGATGGAAACGTCGCTCGCCATGACGGCCTGCATCCCTTCGGCACCGCTGATCCCTACCCCGATATCTGCCTCCTGAATCATGCCTACATCGTTCGCACCATCGCCAATTGCCAAGGTAACTTTACCGGTGCCGGTTTTGACCAGCCTCGTGACCTGAATCACAAATGAAGATAGACAGTTAAGAATCCACTCTCATTTCCTGAGAAGATGGAAGAACACAACAATTCTGAGGTGAAGTTTGAGCAGCTTACAAGAGCCTTCTGCTTTGGGGAAGAACGGCAGCAAATGACTGATCCGCAGGCAATTGCAAGATCAAGGAACGCGCCCTTGGTGTCGTCTTTGAGCGCGTATGTAAGTGACTTCCCATCGATGATCAAAGCAAATGATTCATTGCCAGATGCATTTATGAGTTTCTTTCCTTCATTGATTTGCTGCACCACGCTAACCTTCGATGCCTGCCATATATCAGAAAAATCTGGTGTTATTATTGTCATAAAACAGACCGGTGTTTGATCAATATGCAGACAGTTCAGTTCAAAAAAATAAATAAAATGCAGGCAGTTATGCACAAAACGGAGCTCGTTATTATACAGAATTGGTCCGTCTACTTAAGACTCTTAACTATAATCAGCAATATTTTTATCTACCTTATTAATGGCTCCTTTATCACCACCTTTCTCCAAGGCAATGATATCTGGTGTATCCAGTGTGATGGTTATTTGTTTCATCCCTTGTCTGAGTAGACTGCACGCATATCTGTGAAAACGAGCATAGGATTTTAAGTTCATCAAATCAAATTTAATAAATATCACTATAAGCATCGAAACTTCTAGTATGATAGATGGTATACCCGATGTTGATGGCGGTCTCCATCTTGTCGCCCGTGAGCACCCATATCTTGATGCCAGCCTTAGCAAGTTTGTCGATGCAGTCAGGTACCTAGAAAAACGGAAATTAGCATGCGCAAACCTAAAGAGAAAAAGTCTTGAACCGTTCCGTTTTACAGCACGAAAGAAGAAGATAAGATTTCACTCACCCCCTTTTGCAGCTTGTCCTCAACGGCGGTGGCGCCAAGCAGAATCAAATCCCTCTCTATCAAATCTGCCGCCTCGTCGATGAGCTCATCTCGATCAGCGCTGACAGAGTTCTTAGCTGCAGTGAACTTCCTTTCGAATTTAGCGTACTCGATCTCATCGAGCTGACGGTATGCAAGAACTAGTGTTCTGAGGCCAGCATCAGCGTAATCATTTATGTGCTTCTGCGTCGCTTCAGCATACGTACTCTCAGAGGTTGATAGCCTCTCGTACATTATACTGCGCATGTTGAGGACACGTCAGGATATGGCCATCATACAAAATAGAAATACAGAGAGCAAGAGTAGATGCATCATCTCATCAGCTTTGCTGCATCAGTTTATTGAAGATAGTACTAACCTGTCAGCGCCTTTACTGAAGATAAATGTTTTCCCCTCATCGTCCTTGACTA
Source organism: Aegilops sharonensis (assembly GCA_904067115.1). Taxonomy (NCBI): domain Eukaryota; kingdom Viridiplantae; phylum Streptophyta; class Magnoliopsida; order Poales; family Poaceae; genus Aegilops; species Aegilops sharonensis. The sequence continues at coordinate 6,056,601 of LR880966.1, forward strand.
TTACGGACATCCGCCGCCGAGCACTGCTGAACTCAAGGACATGCAAGACCTTATAAAACCTGCCACAAAAGAAAAAGAAAAAAGGGGTCAAAGTTAGTGCTACAACAACCGTGTCACTCCTGAATTTTGTTTACATGATAAAAAAAGTGAAACCCATATGTACCTGTCAACTTGTTCTCCAGAGGAGGGATCCAACTCATGCAGATAAACACCTGCCTGCGTCCTTTGGTAAAAAGTGAAACCAAGTTCATGTGCCGCGACAACAAAGGCAGCCTCGTCTGGAGACTCTGCTTCGTACGAGATCTTCCCTGTCACTTCGTCGACCTCCGGTATGCACGTGTGGCAGATGGCCAACAACCGGAAGAACATCTCTATCACACCGGAGTGTTGTTGGTGAACCCAGTTACCATCCATGACACGCTCATCTCTGAAATTAAATCCTTTGATCGCAGCCCTCCCCTCAGAGTGAAAGTCTTCGACGCCGAGCTCAAAGTCAGAGATCACCGGGGAACCGTTCCTCTTTGCCATGGCTCTCTCGACCTCGGTGATTCCACGCCCGTACGCGGTGCCAGCGATGGAACATTTGATGAACTCCATGGAGTTGCAGGTCAGAGTCCCGGTCTTATCCGTGAGAATGGTGTAGACCTGGCCCAGCTCCTCGTTCAAGTTGGACGTCCTGGCATGAGCCGGCGTGTCGCTCTCCTCATGATACATATGGATGTCACTGTTGATGAAGAGAGCCTGCAGCAGCTTGACGAGCTCGATGGACACGTAGAGGGAGATGGGGATGAAGTAGCCGTAAAGAATCATGGCCGTGAAGAAATGCAGCGCCGCCGACACGGCCGGGTTATTCGGATCATAGATGTTGTCAGGGTTATCCGGCCTGAGGTACCACCTTTTCATCCTGCCATCCACCAGATCATGCTTGGTGGCAAGGCCAAAGACGACCGAGCCGATGACCGAAATGAGGACGAGGATGGACATAAGGACATAAATGGCCCCATCCATCTTCTTCTCAATCTTGCTCCTCTTGGACGGTGCGCTGGTGGCATTCTGCATCACCTTGGTGTCATGGCCAGTGAAAACCACCACGCCGTACACGTACTCAGTGTTCCGGAGCTTGGAATCCCTGAGCAGGAGCTGCTGGGGCGACAGAGGGTACTGCTGCTGCTGCTCCTCGATCTCTATGTTCCCCACAAACGAATACAGGTTGGCATTCGGGTCCTCGCACCTTATCACAGCACCAAAGCCACGGAAACTCTCGTCGTCCTGCAGGCGCGAGGTGAGCTCGAGGGACTGCTTGAGCTTGAGGTTGGTCTCGCCGTCGAGGTTCATGGTCTCGACGTAGCAGATGGCGTCGTCGTAGCTGGAGGAGAGGAGGACGAGGTCGGCGGGGAAGAACTCGTCCTTCTCGACCTTGACGACGTCGCCGACCCGGAGCCTGGTCCACTTGGTGTGCCGGAACGCGCCGTCCTGGAACACCTTTGTCTTCCTGTTGTTCACCTCAATGTCCTGGATGGGCCAAGAAAATAAACAAGCATTCATTCATCCACTGTATTTTTTCAGCAAAACATATGTACTACTAACAAGGGTAGGAGAAAGTACTAGCAAGATGCATAGTTATGAATCTGTTGTTTTTAGCAAAGGACTTGAGGTTGCTAATGGTAATTGGACCACATCTCCTCTAAGCAATATCTTCTGCTAGTACTAGAAGAAATGGAATGAAGGAGTGAGTGGCTATAACTGCCCCACCAACCCATGCCTCCCTATTTTTGTGTAAATTTTGCAGAAATTATGGGGAGCAGATGGATTTGGTCCCATCCCATGGATTTATACTAGTAGTAGTAGTAGATTGAATGGTGTCATTGCTGAATGGAATGAAATGGGGATTGGATTGGATTGGATTGAATAAAAAATTTGCAGCGCAGATGCAGAAGAAGAAGAAAAATGGAGATGCAGATGCAGATCCAGGAAGAAGGGGGAAGAATGGCGGAGTACAAAATACCTGCTGCTTGCGGCGCCAGTCCTCGATGGCCTCCTTGACCATGGTGACGAGGAGGACGAGGACGAGGGGCCCGACGGCGGTGGCGCCCCGGAAGGGGGCGATGGGGGTGTAGGAGAGGCAGGCGACGACGAGGAAGTAGATGTTGGCCACCCGCCGGAACTGCTCGAACAGCGACTTGGGGATGAAGGTCACCGCGCTGTACTTGGTGGTGGAGACGTAGTTGGACCGGTACCCGCCGGCGGCGGCCGCGTCGGCCGCCGCCGCGGCGTCGTTGGCGTGGACCACCCGCGAGAAGCCCGGGCCGCCGATCCGGGACCCCTCGTCGTCCACCGCGCTGGGGCGGCGCGCGCAGGCCGCGAAGGTGTAGAGCTTGCTCAGCAGCACCTTGCGGCGCCGCCGCCGGCCCCGGCGCCGGTCGTTGTCCGTGTCGCCGCCGCCCCCGCCCCCGCCCCCGGCCGTGGAGGAGGCCATTAGAGGCTGCGGGGAGCGCGGCGGGGAGAGGAAAGACGCAATCTTTGCTGGCCTTGTGTGTCCTCGGCCGGTGGTAGAAGTAGTGGCCGGTGGCAGAGCTTAGGTGGAGCAAAGCTACGGCTACAGTGGTATTTGCAGGATTTGGGGGGCGGCAATGGCGGGCGATTGGAACAAGGGGGAGGGAGGACAGATGGCGAGGTTTGTACAGAAGATCCAATGGAAATCGCCGGCGAGATGTGGCGGTGTATATGTATATCTGGGAAGTAGGAGTATTAATTTTGGGGGCAGCCCGGCGGAGCCAAGAAAGAGGACCTGATCTTCTTCTTCTTCTCCTCCAAAGCAAAGCAAAGCAAGCGGCCAAGAAGCAAATAAAAAAGGAAAGGGTTGGCTCGGCTGGCTGCTTTGTAAGCTCCGCAGGCCTACAAAGACTTAATCTTCTTCTTCTCCGTGTCCTCTGGTCTTTGTTGGCTGGTGTGTGTGAAGGGGAGAGGAGAGGGGAGGGGAGGAGCTGGAGGAAGAAGAAGAGGAAGCAGAGGAGAAAGTGCTCTGCTCTCCCCTTGCTGGTGGTGTTGGTGTTGGTGTGGTGGTGGGCTTGTCCTCCTTTTGCCTGCCTTTTGGCTTGGTCTCTAACAACTACTACTAACACAAATGCAAATGCTGGTGTCAGCTGCTGATTTGATTCTCCACTAGTAAATTTCTGCTAATTTTAACCTGCCCAGGGGGCTGATTTGGCACATGCCAGGAAAGAGACGCCACTCTTCTCTTCTCTTCTCCTCTCCTCTCTGGTCATGCAGTCCATGGTTGACTTTGTCATCCATTCTTTCATTCATCTCATCTGGTGGGGGTGGTGGTGACTTTCATTGGGCATGCATGGAAACTTGTGAGAAACTAGTAGTCATAATATTACCACTGTGAAGAAGAAGAAGAAGAAAATTAGTAGGAATACTACTAGAAGCTTCCTCCTCCTCCTCTTGCTTATTAGGTTTTCTCTCTCTCTCTCTCTCTCTAAGGACCTTGCTTATTGGAATTCTGGCATAAATACATGCTACAATACACTTTTTTCCTGCCTACCTTGTTGACTTGTCTCCACATCCGCATTCAAACACCTCCTAATCGTATTCATAATTATTTGCTGGTGTGGAGGAGAAAGAGAATGCACTTTTTTTTCTTTCTTTCTTCCTTTCTTATTAAGAACGTATGCGGCTCGACAGCGGCAAAACAAACGGAAATTTCATATGTGAATTTTCATCCATCCCTCTTCTTCTATCATTGCTGGTGGGGTTTTAAAACTTGCGAAAGCTTCCTCCTCCTATTGGAGTTTGAAAACACACGTCTTGCCCCCCCTTGTTGACGCGGGATAACTACTGCCGCTGAGGATAATGCATTTACTTTACTTACTAGCATTTTTAAAAATCGGAGTGCCGCAATAGATTCGGCATCGGCAAAGGAAAAACCACACAATCTTTTTGCCCCCTTTCTTCCAGCTTCAAATCCTAAAGTCCGAGCACCGTAACCGTACGCGGTTCAACAACGGCCAAACGGGGCTTCTATATTCCTGCCTACCTTGTTGAATTGTCTCCGTAGTCACATTCGAACACCTCGTAATCGTGTATCTATAAACATAATTGCCTTGCCTGGATAGTTGCCAGTGTATATGATAAGAGATGAGGACCCATTTAATTTAATTTAATTTCATAGAGCGTTTCCCGGAGACCGGGCGACCAGACGCGGTTGGACAGCGACGAAACCGAAAACTTTCATATATGGTGAGTTTTCATACCCCCTCCACTTGAAATTCTAAATCGGATGGCAGAGGACGTGGTTCGACGACAGCGGCGAGGCCAAGCGAGACTTTGTATGGGGTTGAATTTGTCCTCCCACTGCAAGACTCCACTTTGAAATTCCAAATGGAGGGGCGGCGTGGCCAGCAGGTTATTACATGTTACCAGCTACTTATATTTCTTCTTTTTCTGAATGAGTGGTAGCTATATTCCTTCCTTCTGGAAGGCATCTTCTCTGGATGGATGCATTACCACCTAATCTTCTTCTTCTTCTTCTTCTCCTTCTCTTGGCCAGCTGCTTGATTAGCAGTCCAGTCAAATTAGCTGCTTGATTTGCGGTTAACATGGACAAGAATCTCTGGGTTTAGCTCGGCCCAACGAAATTGACTAATCTTCTACTACTATCAACTGGCGCAACTGGATCATCATTTGTTTATTACTATAATAATTTGTTTACAAGTACTAATGACAAACAAATCAAATCAATCTGAGGGAATCGACGTTGACATATGCAATCACGTGATTTGTTGCCTCAGAATCGGACGGAGCTGCCGGCCTTCACATGGCCTTGTTGGAACTTTCCTCCCTTTTCCTTCCTAGCCCACATCTCATCTCATCACTTTCATCTTCACCCTCTTTTTTTTTTTTTCATTTCCTTTTTGCAAAAGATCTCACTAGTGCCTTTTACACTTTAAACTGTTGCACACACACCACCAGGTAGATTGATTGATTGATTGATAGGTATATCACCATTTTTTGGGCTGATAAGTGCTTGCTTTCCATTTACTTCCTGATTAAGGCATACCATTTATACTACTCCATCCGTCTTATAATATAAGAGCTGGTGTCAAAAACGCTCTTATATTATGGGATCGAAGGAGCATTAAATGTGGTATTATGTATTTCATAGGACATTGTACGTATTTCCATGTAAATGAGGAGGGAAACGCTCCACATGGCCCTCGAATGGTGTGAGACTTTTGTTCGGGGTTAAAAGGAATACTCTTTCCGTCCCATATAATATATAAACTTTTGGACGCCGATAAGTGCCACACGTGTGGGCGTTAGAGAGACTGCCCACATATTTTGTGTGGTGTATAAGAGGAACAGCCCACACACCTCCGTGTAGGCAAAACAAGTAATGCCCACACACCTTGTTTTTTCCCTCCCGATCCCTCTTACACGCGTGCGTGTGGGCGAAGTAGATAACGCCCATACGCTCCGTGGGTCAAGCCTCGTACCTCGTGGTCCCACACGCCACGCGTGACAGTCACTGCGCGCCCGCAGTAGCCATGGTCCAGACCCTCGTCCATGTTCGTTTAACTGCAATTGCCATGTCGCTGAACTACGGTTGCCATGCGGACAACTGCAATTGCCATGGTTGCTCAACTGCAGTTGCCATGTATGGTCTGGTCTACTGTAATTGCCATGATTTCAAAACTTTAGGAGTTGCCACATACTAACACTAGACAGTTAAGAGAGTTGCCATGTGCTCACAAGCATGCTAGGGCAGTTGCCATGTAAAAAGGAAGAGTTGACATCTGCTTACGTGCACGTTAGGGCAGTTGCCATGTACCATACAAAAACACATGGCAACTCGGTAAAGAGAGAGTTGTCATCTGCTTACGTGTACACTAGGCAGTTGCCGTGTACCCTGCAAAATACATGGCAACTCGGGTAAAAAGAGAGTTGCCACCTGCTTATAAAGCACACTAGGGTAGTTGCCATGTGCGCTGCAAAACATATGGCAACTAGCAGCTTGGGTGTGGGAGAGGAGACGGGCGTGTGGGCGAGATGGCAAATGCCCACACACTAGCCCTTGTGCGTGCGTGGAAAGTGGCGTGTGGGCGAACTGCTAAACGCCCACACACCAGCCCCTCCCGTGTGATGAAACGGCCGTGTGGGCGACCGGGTGAACGCCCACACACTAGGCCAGTCCTACGTGGCACTAGAAACGTGCCAAGATTCGTGCGCTCATGAACGGACGCGGATCCACGCGTGTGGGCGAGATGCAAACGCCCACACGTGTGGGCGTTAACGTTTCCGAAACTTTTTTCGAGCTAACATGGTTTGGAAAAACGTTCTTAGAGCATCTCTACCAGACCCCTTAAACTGGTTAAACGCATAAAAAATATAGAGGTGCTTACTGTTTCGGTCGAGAAAACAGCCCCTAGCAGATCCCGTAAAACTCGTTCGGCCCTTAAAGATTTTAAAGGGCACTGAAAATCCATCCGCGAGAACCATATATGTACAGTTTCAAAGCCAGTATACATTTTAGCCCGTAAAACGGTCAAACCTCGTGGTGCAAACGCGCCGCCGCGAAACTGGCCGGAATCTACCAGAAACTCACCGGAATCCGTCGCCGCACGCTAGTCCGAATTGCGGTTAGCTCGACCTCCATTGCCGAGGCGAGGCCGTCCACAGGCAGGGCGAAACAGGCCACCAGCGACCTGAATCGGGGCGAGGCGGCGCCGGAGAAGGGCGAGGGAAGGGAACGGGTCGCACGCAGTGCCAGGGAGCTCACACGGCCACGTCGGGAAGTGCGCACGCGGCGGTGGGCGGTGCCAGGCTCAATCGGGGACGAGAAGGCACACCAGGGAGCGTGCGGTCGGGGCGGCGGCGTCGGGGCAAGGCGGGGGCGAGGCGGGCCGCGCCGGGGAGAGCCGGTATGACAGGGCGAGGTACGCCGTGGTCGGAAACGGGCTCTGTCGGGAGGGAGGAAGAAGAAAAAAAAAATAGCTACAGTGAGATACAGTTTTTAAGGGTCAATTTTTAAGGGGTCTGCTAGAAATACTCTTATGTTATGAGATGGAGGGAGTACTTAAAGCTACCTGTCAGTGCATACTTCGAGGGACAGAAGCGATGGGTTAGGCCGTAGCTGTTGAATAGTAGCTGTATTTTGGGATTACCGTGTGATGAAGTTTTGAATAGTCCTTATCATAGTCAGCTGGAATGAAGGAGGACGACCCGGCCAGGTCAATTGCTTCCCATCTTGCATCGCTCCAAACTAGCCAAACAAGGTAATTGATTTGCTGGAAAGGCAAAGAACACCGCTTTCTTTTCTAAAAGAGAAATTATATATTTTCCAAAATAATTCAGAAAAATTTACTCATAAAATCGACTAGGTATTTAAGAGCATGCCTTAAGTTCTGTTCAAAGTTTTCGATCCTCGTTATTGTTTATTATCCAAACTAGTAAAAAAAACTAACACTTTTCCATGAGATCGGTTTTGGAGTTATTATGACCATCACTAAAATTTTGAATTTTGTAGAGTCGTTCTTTGGAGTTTTATTCTTAGAAAATAAAGAGAGTACAAAAATCTACTCCTTCCGTTCCAAAATAGACGACTCAACTTTATAGTGAAGTTAGTATAAAGTTGAGTCATCTATTTTGGAACGGAGGTAGTACATCTGTAACAGGTGAACCATGTGAAAAATCATAGACTAAGAAATTTACCTTTACAAAGTTTTAAAACAAGAAAAAAATACTTGAGTTTTTCATTAATTAAGATGATTTTTTGGAACAAAAAAAAACAAGCTACATACTATATCTTTTCGGGGCATTTTACCGTATGGTCAATTTTCAGTTTTCTTTTCCCTACAAACGACTACGGCATCTACATATTGTATCACTTCGGGGCATTTTCAAAAGTAATGTAAGAAAAGTATAGAATATTGCAATAGATATTATTAAAATATGTAAATTTACGAGTAGAGAATAAAAAGTTTGGAACTTTCCTGGATTTATTGTTTTTCCAAAATTTCATCAAATCCGTTGTTACAATAATACTTTTATTTTTATATGTATTTCTAGATTCCTAGAATATTTAATAACTTCTATTGAAAATTTTATGCTTTATGCTAATTTTGTCAATCTATATGGTTTTGGACTAAAAAGACCAGATTTTTTTAGTATCCGGGTTGAAGCATCAAACTTGGGCTTTTAAAATAGTGTGGGAACCAAAATTGTGTTTCCTTTTCCATTTCTAAAATATAGACCCATAGATGAAGGTTTAACGCAGAAACGGCCTCCGAATTAAGCAATCAGACCAGGAGTATGTTTAAACAATGTGGGATCATCGTTGACGCTCGCTATATATGTTATGTGTTCTACCTACCAACACGGCGAAAACAATAATTTTCAGTTGAACTGTTCCATGTCAAGATTTGCATGGAAATGTGTGATACTATTGTTTGAATTAAGATACCCTAGATTAGCTTTGAAGCTATGTGGTAGTATGTAATTTGCAGTAGCTGTTGAATAATAGTACTTTCAGGATTAATATACTGTTGAACTTTTGGTTTTGAGGGAGACGACCCGGCCAGGGCCAGGTCAATTGCTTTCCATTCTGCATAGCACGAAACAAGCCAAATAAGGTAATTGATTCCTTCTACACGTTTTCTTTAAAGTTGCCCCCCTACACGTTTTGGTTGTAAAGCAAAGAGAGAGCTCCTGAGCACACGCTTTCTTTTTTCTCAAAGAAAAAAGAACTTCCAAGAAATCAGAAAATAATAATTATACAAGCTACTATGATTTATGCTCATATCTTAAGTAATAAAACAAGACAAAGTTTCATCAAATCCATTGTTACCATAGTACCTTTACTGCCATGTATTTTAAGATTCCAAAACAAAAATAACAATAACTTTCTTGAAATATTTATGCTCGGTGCTAAGTTTGTGATGTTTATGTTTTCCTTTTCTGTATTAAATGGGTAATTGGGTTCTCACATGTGTGAAGCCACCGCCACACTAAAATCGAAGCCCCATTGAATGGGGCCTCAACCTAGATGGCTTTGACACTCAAATGACCAATAATTTCCTGTATTGGGTTTGAAGCACCAAACTTGGGTTTTTAAAATAGCGTAGGAGCCAGAATTGTATTTTTTTTTCTACTTCTAAAATAATAAAACCATAGTTGAAGTTCTTTATATATGTTCTACCTACAAACGCGAATAATTGTAGCTTTCGGTTGAATAGTTTCATATCAGATTGAACATGTAAGGGATTGGTGACGATACCCTAAGACTTGAAGCTAGTAGGTAAGACTTTCGGGAGAAACAAAGGAAGGAGGGAAGCAACAATAGGCTTTGCTAGTGATTTGAGTAAGAATTGAAATGTCTTCTCCCAACTATCATTTGGGCCTGAGAAAATCATAGCTTGGGCCGACCTTCGGATGGCCTCCCGCCGATGCTTCCGGCCTATCTGGATGTCATAACTTGGCACTTGGCCCTGTCGGGGCTCTTCTATGTCGGCTCGGCATACCGCGCTCCATGTCGTGCGCCGACTATTGCATGGGCCGCACCTTTGTGGAATGCACCCCTCCCTTTGAAGATTAAGATCTTCATGTGGCACTGACACTTGCTCTCTAGATGGTGGGACCGAGATCGGTTATGCGGCATGATGGACATGCTGGCTGCGGCTGGACGCCGCCTTGCTCCGCCACCTAGCCACTGATATGTCGGACCCTTTTTCTTAGTAAGGCAAGTTTGTGTTGTTGCCTCAGCGGACTTATGTTTTCTTTTTCTGTACTTAAACTTCTTGTATGGATGTGATGGTTGCTTATTATAAAGTGAG
>LR880966.1:6078096-6131667 GCA_904067115.1 Aegilops sharonensis
GGATTGGGTCTTGTCCATCACATCATTCTCCTAATGATGTGATCCCGTTATCAACGACATCCAATGTCCATGGTCAGGAAACTGTAACCATCTATTGATCAACGAGCTAGTCAACTAGAGGCTTACTAGGGACATGGTGTTGTCTATGTACCCACACATGTATCTGAGTTTCCTATCAATACAATTATAGCATGGATAATAAACGATTATCATGAACAGGGAAATATAATAATAACTAATTTATTATTGCCTCTAGGGCATATTTCCAACACGGATCGCATCAACCTTCCGGCCTTCGCCATCGCGCCGCCGCGGGCGAAGACGAACTGGGGCTACTTGCCCAGGCGCCCGTCGCAGGAGATCGTCAATATCTGTGAGCGGGTGACGATGATGAGGACGCAGGAGGGGCTCACTGGCACCGACCTTCTCGCCGCGTTCATCATGCGTCGGGTCCTTCCGCTTCAGGGGCGCTCCTGCCTCATCGGCGAGATGGCCGGCCTTCAGGACCCCAACCGTATGGGGTCGACGAGGCTGTCCGCGGAGCAGATCGCGCGCGGCGTGAATGACATCTCCAAGGCCAACCTTGGAGAGGACTGGCGGTTCGGCAAGGCGCCGTACAGCGAGTCGAACCCGGCGCCGCAGGTGAGTGTCTGGTCTTCTTACTTTGCTGCTACGCACCTCCTCATCCGTCCTGACGCCACGCGGGAGGTACTTTTGAACGCGATTCGGCATCCTTACGCTCGGGCACCGTCGCAGGTGGCACCGATGGCGCCGGAGGAGCCCGCGGCCCGTGGCAGGGAGGAGGAGGCCGAGTCCGACGCCGGCGCTGGGCGTCGCATGGGTAAGTCTCGTATCTTTCTTCATGTGTCTTGAATTGCTGATCACGGCACGATGCGGGCGATGCTGACGCCGGTTGCTTGGCGTAGTGGCGTTGGGCGGGGGAGGCGGCGACGCGGGCGGAGCCGGGTCCTCGCACGGGGCGGCGCCGAGCCGCCCGCATGGGAAAGACAGCGTCGCGCTGCGACCCCGGGCCCCGAAACGCACGGCGGACCCGGCCGAGGCCGGGAGGCCGGCCAAGAGGAAGCGCGGCAGCGGGCACGGGAGGCCAACCCCGGTCCCGGTCTTGTCGGGGTAAGCTTCATCTCTTGTTTGCGCCCAGATTTTTTGAGCTAGTCTTGTTTCTTTCTTGCTCATTCTGTCTTCTTCTTTAGGTCGCCAATCGCGCTGGCGAGGGCGGCGGCTGAAGCCGCAGCCGCCGAAGGGGTCGCGTTCCGCAGGAGCCGGCCCGACCTCGTCGATCAGGCCGAGGTGGAGGGACGGGCCGATTCAGACCTCGCCCTGGATCCGAACGACGCCGAAGCCTTGGCCTGGCGGGACAGGAACCGGGCCGAGACAGAGCTGGAGGTGGCGTCGGTCCGTGCTTGGACCGACGCAACGGCGGCATGGGCGCGAGCCGGCGCGGAGCCGGCCTGGCGCGAAATGCCGGAGGGCACGGTGGTGGCGGCGACGGTCTTTGAGCCGTCGTCGGTGAGGGAGCGCCGCCGTGGAGGCCGGGCTGAGGTGGTGATCCTCGACTGGGAGGTCGTGGAGGTGGCGGATGACACCCCGCAGTGGACCGATGCGGTCGAGCGAGCGGGGGCTGATGGCGGTGGAGGCGGCGTCGTCTTGGAAGAGGCGCTGCGGGCGGCGGTGCCAGAGGCGCCGCCGGTTTTGGAGGAGGCACCGCGGGCAGCGGTGCCGGAGGCCACCCCAGCAGCTGGGCCAGTGGTGGCGCAGCAGGCCGTCCCGGTGTCCGGACCGGAGGCGGCAATGCAGGGCATCCCGGCGTCCGGGTCATCATCGGCGCCGGGAGGAGCGTCGGAGGGGGTGCTGGCCGCGTCGCGAGCGGCCAGCGGGGAGCACGCCTTGGTGCCCCGGTAGGGAGGGCGCCGAGCCGCCGTGCCGCAGCTGGCGCGGAGCGGGGGCGCCGTTGTCTTCGGGCCTCAGACCCAGGAGGAGGCAGCGCTGGACGCCATCAGCCACCGCCTGCAAGGCCGGACGGAACGGCTCGAGGCCTTCGCTCAGGCCGAGGTGGAGCGGACACGCAACCTGGAGCGCGCCGTTCTGGTAAGCCTTCTTTTTCGTGTAATTGTTTCTTTGTGGGGGCGCGTCAGCGCACCCACTGGGTGTAGCCCCCGAGGTTCGGGCCAACTACGTAGTAGTTGGGTCGAATCTTTAGAGGTTTGGCCTTGTTCCGACTTCTGCTTTCTTCAGCGTCTCGACGCCTTCCGGGTCGCCGCCTACAATCGTCTCCTAGGCAAGCACTGGGAGCTCATGGAGCAGCTCGCCGCCAAGGAGGAGGAGCTCTGCATCACCGCAAGTATTCTTGTGCTCTTTTCTGGTGGGGGCGCACCAGCGCACCCACTGGGTGTAGCCCCCGAGATTCGGGCCAACTGTGTAACAGTTGGCCCAAATCTTAAGTCTTGCTTCTTTTCTTCTGCTGAGTCCTTCTTTTTTCGCAGCCGAGGTGCTCTCCTGGCGGACTCGTCTGCTCCGGGCCGGTCACCATTACGACCGGCTCGTCGTCGACACCAGCCGCCTTGCGTCGAGGTGGCGCAGGCGAGGGCGGAGGCGGCCACGACCCGACGGTCTCTCGATGAGGCCAACCGGCTGCCTGAGCAGCTGGCGGGTCACAAGAGCCGCCTCGAGGCCGAGGTGGAGCTCCTTAAGGCGGAAGCCGCCAAGGTGGCGGAGGCGCAGGGGGCCCTGGTGGAGGCGGACCAACAGCGCGACCAGCTGGCCGACGACAAGGGCCGGCTCCAGGCCGAGGTGGATCGCCTGCAGGGGCAGGTCACCACGGCTGAGGGGGGCCGCCAGGACGAGGCCCGTCACCGCGAGGCGGCCGAAGACAAGGACGCCAAGCTGAAGGCGGCCCTTGCCAAGGCGGCCAATCTGGAGAAGGCGCTCGAGGAGCGCGACCGCGCAATCTAGCGGGAGCGGCGTGGTACGTTGCTTGAGGTGCAGCACCTAGAAGAGTCCTTCTCCAGTAAGTGCTTTTTTCTTGTAGTTTGCTGGGTCGGGATCCGGCCTTTCTTCCTTGTTGTTCTTCTTCTAACTTGCTTCTTCCTTTGCGGCAGGGGCCTTCCCGGAGACGCAGCGGCTGGCGGAGGAAGCCGTCCGCTATCAGCGCGACCCGACCGGCATCGTTGGGTCCGGGATGGATCCGCAGGTGGCCTGGACCTTCCCGGAGATCATCGCCGCCGCTGAGGCCCGCCTGCGGGTCCTGGGAACGCAGATGGAGCGGCTGTCCTAGGCCGGCACCGCGATGACGGCGGCCCTGTGGCCAGACTCCGTCCAACCGAGCAGCTTCTCGCGCTTGGCGCGTTGGTTGGAGATGGGGCCATACCGGCTTGGCGAGTGGCGCGTCTCCGCCGCTCGTGTCGGTGCTGAGATGGTGCTCCGGTTCACGCTGTCCTGGCATCCAGACCTGCAGCTAGACGCGTTGATGGGCCAGCGGGCCGGTTCGGAGCAGCTCTTGCAGGAGCAAGCCGGCTGGATCGCCTCCCGGGCCAGCTACATCGCTGAGTTCGCCTTCCACGACGAGTTCCATCCGGAGCGGACAGAAGACGGGAGGGCCGACTTCGGCTTGCTCCTTCATGATCCGGAGGGGAGGTCGGAGGACGGGTGTCTACCGCGACGCGGGTGCCGAGGAGGACACCGGCACCTCGCTGGACCCGGAGGCCGCCAGGGGAGAGCCGTCGAGGCGGCGCTGGAGATACTTGAGACACTTCTTGTAAAATCTGTTAAGTAGCAGGTCCACCCACCCACTGGGGGTTTTAGGGTGTAATGAACTCGGGTCGTGGGCCTTTTCTTAAATATTTGTGTAAATGTCGTGGGTGCTTTTGCTTTTTGCCTTCCGTTTTTTGGACCGATTTCATGCGCTTTTCCTTTCTCAAACCTCCCCCCCCCCCCGCCAGTCAGACGACCGAGGCTCCGGGCCTTGACAAGGAGTTCGGTTCTTTGAGAGGAGCGCGCAGGACTTGGGTTCCTTGAAACGTTGAACGTGAGCGAAACACCCACTGGGCCGGCTGGCGGCAATCCGGTGAAGTCGGTTGGCGAGCAGCCAGTCATGCAGCTGTTCTTTTGATGAATGGTGGACCGGGTTGATTGACCCGACAGCCTTTGACTTAGTGTATGAAGCGTAAAGGAGCTTTGGCCCGTTGTGCTTGCCAGCCGACAGCCAAAGCTGGATCTGTGGCTTTAGGGCGAAGTGGGGGACCGCGGCATCCTAACTCTATCAGGAATCTCTAAGTAAGGCGGCGGGGTGGCGACCGAGCCGGCTAGCCCCTGAGCCCCCGGTTAGAGCGAATCGGACCGGTGGCCGGGTTCAGTGGTGTAGTGATGCAAGAAAATAGGGACACAATAAATTGGTCGACAAAAGGCAGCCCCCGAGTCTCGTTCGGGGACCCCATAGTTTCATGCGTTTACAAAAGGCGACGATACATACACTCGTGCGGCTAACTGTAAAACGGGCGGAGAAGTTCCGCGTTCCACGGCCGGGTCGTTTCTTCACCGGCGGTGTCCTTCTGGAACTTCCTTGACTTGCGTGCGTCGATGAGGTAGTAGGCGTTGCGGTTGCGCAAGGCCCTTCCCACGATGAATGGGCCCTCCCATGGAGGGGACAGCTTGTGCTGGCCTGCCTGCTCTTGGACGAGTCGGAGGACGAGGTCGCCCTCGCGGAACGCGGGGGGCTTTATCTTCTTGTTGTGGTAGTGCCTCAGGCCTTGCTGGTAGATGGCCAAGCGACTGAGCGCCAGGAGGCGTGCTTCTTCGAGCAGGTCGACACCGTCTTCGCGGGCTTCTCTGGCTTCGGCTTCGGTGTACATCGCGACGCGCGGCGAGTCGAACTCGACGTCAGTCGGGATGAAGGCTTCGGCTCCGTAGACGAGGAAGAACGGGGTGAACCCGGTCGACCGATTCGGCGTGGTGCGTAGACTCCACAGAACAGCCGGCAACTTGTCAAGCCAGCTACCGGGTGAGCAGATGAGTGGCTCGACGAGTCGCGGCTTGACGCCAGATAGGATGAGTCCATTGGCCCGCTCGACCTGCCCGTTGGACTGTGGATGCGCAACGGAGGCCAGGTCGAGGCGGATGCCGGAGACAGAGCAGTATTTCTTGAGCGCGCCCTTGGCGAAGTTGATGCCGTTGTCGGTGATGATGTTGTTCGGCATGCCGTAGGGTACCGCTATGTCCTTGATGAACCGGACGGTCGTTGGCCCGTCCAGTTTCTTGATTGGTCTTGCCTCGATCCACTTGGTGAACTTGTCCACTGCCACCAGCAGGTGCGTCATGCCGCCTCGAGCAGTTTTGAAGGGTCCCACCATGTCGCGTCCCCAGACCGCGAAGGGCCAGGCAATCGGTATGGTGCGGAGTGCTGGTGCCGGCTGGTGGCTGCGTTTGCTGAAGCGCTGGCATCCCTCGCACTTGAGGACGGGCGACTCGGCGTCTTGGAGGGCCGTGGGCCAGTAGAAACCTTGGCGGAACGCCTTGGCCACCAGGGATCGTGATGCGGCGTGGTGCCCGCACTCGCCCTGATGTATGTCGAGGAGGATGTCGATGCCCTGTTCCTGCTCGACGCAGCGCTGGAACACGCCGGTGGAGCTGCGCTTGACGAGCTCGTTTTTGATGATGCTGTAGGCGGACGCCCGGCGCTGCACTTGCCGAGCTTCAGTCTCGTCCATGGGGAGAACCCCGTTCTCCAAAAATTCTGATATTGGGGGGCGATGGTGGTCGGGTCGAGCTGAGCAGCCCCCGTGCCGGGTTCAGCAGCCCCCGTGCCGGGTTTAGCAGCCCTCGGGCCGGCTTTAGGTGCGTCCGGGTCGTCTGGAACGTGGATAGACTCGGAGTCCGGCGATGGCTTGACGGACGGCTTGCGCAGGTGCTCGAGGGAGACGCCGGACGGGATGGCTTGTCGTGACGAGGCGATCTTGCCAAGCGTGTCGGCTGCTTCGTTCTCCGCGCGCGGGACGTGGAGGAACTCACATCCCTCGAAGGATCCGGACAGCTTCTGGATGAGGAAGCGGCAGCTTGCCATGTTTGAGTCGCGGGCGTCCCATTCGCCGGAGCACTGCTGCACCACCAGGTCCGAGTCGCCGTAGCATAGGATGCACCAGATGCCGAGTTCCTTGGCAAGCCGGAGGCCGTGCACAAGGGCTTCGTACTCAGCGACGTTGTTGGAGGCGGCGAAGTGGATCTGGAGCGCGTAGCAGAGCCGGTCGCCCTTCGGGGATGACAGTACGATGCCGGCCCCCAAGCCGAGTCGCATCTTGGACCCGTCGAAGTGCATGCGCCAATGCATCGAGTTGGGGGGCGGTGGCAAGTACTGGGTCTCGGTCCAGTCGACGAGGAAGTCGGCCAGGGCTTGAGGATCGCGGTGCGGGGCTCGTAGAGGATGGTGTGGCCGGCTAGCTGGATCGCCCACTTGGCAACCCGGCCAGAGGCATCCCGGCACCCGATGATTTCTCCGATAGGCGCCGTGCTGACCACGGTGACAACGTGCTCTTGGAAATACTGCTTCAGCTTCTTGGCGGTGAAGTACACGCTGTAACACATCTTCTGGTAGTACGGGTAGTTCTTCTTGGAGATGGAGAACACCTCGCTCGGGTAGTAGACTAGGCGCTGGACGGCTTGGATCTTGCCCTTCTCTGGTCGCTCGTCCACCAGCACCGTGCTTACCGCCCGTGAGGTTGCGGCTATGTAGAGCAGCAGGGGCTCCTTGTCGGTCGGCCCGGCCAGGACTGGTGCAGTGGAGAGCATGCGCTTGAGGTCTTGGAAGGCCTCGTTTGCCTTGCCGCTCCATTCGAACGGGCTCTTCTTCTTCATCAGATGGTACAAGGGTAGCGCCCTCTCGCCCAGCCGGCTTAGAAACCGACTGACCGAGGCCAAGCATCCGGTGAACTTTTGGACATCGCGCAGCCGAGCCGGCTTGCGCATGCGCTCGATGGCCTTGATCTTCTCCGTGTTCGCCTCAATGCCGCGTTCTGAGACGAGGAAGCCGAGTAGCTTTCCGGCCGGGACGCCGAAGATGCATTTCTCCGGGTTTAGCTTGACCTTGTATTCGCGGAGGTTGGCGAATGTTTCCTTCAAATCGTCGAGGAGCGTGAGGTGCTACTTGGTCTTCACCACGATGTCGTCCACGTACACGTGGATATTGCGGCCGAGTTGCGGCAGCAGGCATTTCTGCATGCAGCGTTGGAAGGTGGCGCCGGTGTTCTTCAAGCCGAACGACATGGTGATGTAGCAATACGCCCCAAAGGGCGTGATGAAGGACGTCTTCAGGGCGTCGGCTGGGTCCAGCTTGATCTGGTGGTAGCCGGAGTAAGCGTCCAGGAAGGACAGGAGCTCACACCCGGCGGTCTAGTCGATGACTTGGTCGATCCGCGGGAGAGCGAACGGATCCTTGGGACAGGCCTTGTTGAGGCTAGTGTAGTCGATAAACATGCGCCAGGTCTTGTTCTTCTTCAGGACGAGGACTGGATTGGCCAGCCACTCGGGGTGAAACACTTCCATTATGAAGCCGGTCGCCAAAAGCTTGGCGACCTCTTCACCAATGGTTCTTCTCTTCTCTTCGGAAAATCGTCGTAGGGGTTGACGGACAGGCTTGGCGTCCTTGCGGACGTTAAGTTTGTGCTCAGCGTACTTCCTCGGGATACCCGGCATGTCCTTGGGGGTCCATACGAAGATATCCCGATTCTCACGGAGGAAGTCGACGAGCTCGCCTTCCTATTTGCTGTCGAGGCGGGCGCCTACGATGATGTACGTGCTGCAGCTGGGGTTTTCCGGGTTGAGCTTCACTTTCTTGGTCTCCTTGGAGGGCTTGAAGGCGGCCTCGTCGGCCGGGTCCGGGGTCGGGATCGACGCAGCGGAGGCCTCGCCTGCCAGGGCGACGATCCGGTCGAGCTGGCGCCGCTCCTCGGCAATGACCAGCGACTCGGCCAACTTGGCGCCGTCTCGGGCGCACTCCAGGGACTTGCGGTAATCGCCGGTGATGGTGATGAGTCCCTTGGGACCCGGCATCTTCATCTTCAGGTAAGCGTAGTGAGGAACCGTCATGAACTTGGCGAGCGCGGGCCGGCCCAGCAACGCGTGATACGCGCTGGACAGGTCCACCACCTCGAACCAGATCGGTTTGCGTCAGAAGTG
Source organism: Aegilops sharonensis (assembly GCA_904067115.1). Taxonomy (NCBI): domain Eukaryota; kingdom Viridiplantae; phylum Streptophyta; class Magnoliopsida; order Poales; family Poaceae; genus Aegilops; species Aegilops sharonensis. The sequence goes on from LR880966.1 coordinate 6,086,278, forward strand.
GCTGCTGTCACCAAACAGGACATCGAGCCGGACCCGGCCAATGGGGGAGCAGGAGAGGCCGGGCACGATGCCGTGGAAGATCATTCAGGTCGGCTCCAGGTCCTCGGCCTTGAAGCCGAGCTTGGTCATCGTGTCGCGGTAGAGGATGTTGATGCTGCCGCCGCCGTCGATGAGGACCCGGGAGAACTTGCATGTGCGCCGCCTGGTGATCCTCCCGGGTCCAGGTGATCGGGCGACCCGACCAATGCATGAACTCCGGCTTGGTGGGGACGACGGTGTTCACCTCCTGCCGAAGGAGGCGCTCGTTGCGCTTGTCGTCGCCAAGGCTGGTGAAGACGACGTAGGCCGCGTTCTGGTACGGGTAGGCGTCGTCGCGCATCGCACCGCCAGCTGGAGGCGGAGGCGGCTGCCCCGCGCCTGGAGCCGGAGCCAGAGGAGGCGGGACATCGCCCCTCATAATGCGCTTGGTGATGGCGCACTGCAGAAGCGTGTGCGTGGAGGGTCTTGCGCCGCTGTGGTGCTTGCAGGGGGCGTCGAGCATCTGCTCGAAGCTCATGGCAGGTTGCCATGCCGTCTTGCCGGTTTGCCGGCGCTTCGCCGCTGGGTGCGCCACAGGCTCGGTGGCCGCGACGAGCCGGTTGTCGTGACGCTGCGCCGGCTGGTCGGCCTTGCGCTTGTCGTTCTGGTGATGCTGCTGCCGGTTGCTTTCACCGGCCGGCTTCGGAGGAGGAACCGGCTTCGCCTTGCCGGCCTCATCCAGCGCCACCTAGATCTTCATGGCGGAGTCGGCGTTGGCGTACTTGTCCGCCGTCACCATGAGCGCGGCCATGGTAGGCAGCTCAGAGCGTAAGAGCTTGTGCTTGAGGAGGGTGCCGTCTCGGCACCCGCTGATGAAGTACTGGATCGCCTGGACTTCATGGACGCCCTCGCAGCTGTTCCGGAGCTCGGTCCAGCGTGCGAGGTATTTGCGACCAGTCACCGTAGGCCCTTGCACGCACATGGCGAGCTGGCTAGGGCGGCCGGGCCGCATGTAGGTCCCCGTGAAGTTGCGGACGAAGGCTTCCTCGAAGTCCACCCACGTGTTGATGCTGCCCATTGGCAGGCTGTTCACCCATGTGCGGGCCGACCCTTGGAGCATGAGCGGTGCATAGCGCACGACAAGACGACGATTGGCACCGGTGATGCCAATGGCCGTGGTGTAGTCGGTGAGCCAGTCTTCTGGCTTCACTGTCCCGTTATACTTGGGGGTGTCGCGGGGGAGCATGAACCCTTTGGGGAAGGGCTACTCCCGAATGCGCGGACCGAAGCACGCCGGCCCGATAGTGCCGCTCTCCTCCACCTCCAGGGAGCGAGCGAGCTGACCGAGGCGGTGGCGAGCGTTGGCGTCGTCGATGGCGCGCGGGCCGAGTCGACTTGCGACCAGGCCACGGGGGGCCGGGTCGGTTGGAGTTGGACGCCGGCCATGCTGGTCGGGTCTGCGCTGGATCTCTGGGACGGGCTCGTCGCCCAATCCGCCGGCGGCTGTAGTGGCCGGGTCGCGCCGAGTCCAGGCTCGGCCGGAGTGCGCCTCACCGGGTGGCGAGGAAGCGGTGTGCAGAAGCTCGCCGGTTCCGCCAAGGCGGGCGGAGCCGGATCCCGCCGGCTTGGCGAGCTGGTTGAGGCGGTCCTGCTGAGTGTTGGCGGCGTGGAGGAGTTCGCACACCCGCCCGATGCGCTCTTTTAGCTCCTCACCTGTGAGCTAGTCCAGGCCAGCTGTGGCTGCCTGGGCAGCACGCATGTTCTTCGCTGGGGTCTCGTAGACGGTCGGGACGGTGCCGAGGGCCCGACCGATCGCTCCTCCCCGGGCACGCATGTCGGCGACCCGGCTTGGCTCGGCCACGGCGGGCGTGAATCCGTAGGCGGCATTGCGCTCCAGCTGAGCGGCGTCAAGGCGACGCTGAGTGGCGGCGAGCGTCTCGGACAGGTCCAGCATCTGCTGGCGCCTTTCCTCGAGCTGGGCTCGGGCCTCAGCGACGTTTGTGGCGTCGACATTGGTGCCGATGGGGATGCGGAGGCTCTGCATCGCGGCGCGCAACGGATCGGACGGCTCGGTCCGTTCCGCTGCGGCCCTAGCTTTGGCGGCCTTCCTCGTCTTGCTCGACGAGGATGAGGCGCCATCGCCGGTGATGAATACCTCCACATGGACGTCCATTGCCTCGGCGGAAACGCCGCCACCAAGGGAGAGGGGGGAGTCGGAGTAGCTGAGCACCTCGCTGGGGTACTCGTCGGCCGCGGACGCATCAGAGATGCGCAGCGCGGCGAAGGTGGCGGCAAGCGCGTCGACGACATCGTCCGCCAGTGCGACGGACTCGTCGGTGTAGGAGAAGGGCCCCGTCTGAAGCATGCTCCTGGCCAGCTCCTCGAGCTGCCCCACGGTGGGCGCCAACTGTCGTGGTGGGCGCACGGCAGATGCCAAGGGATGGCTAAAGAGAGGAGGAGGCTCAAGGGCGCTGGTGGACTCCAGAGGCGGGGTTGGCATGAGCGGGCGCGGGACGCCGGACATACCCAGGTTCGGGGCTCTCCGGAGAGATAATACCCCTAGTCCTGCCGAGTGTAGTTGGATGATCGATAGTACAATGTCGCTCCTGGAGCTGTGTGGAGGAGGAAGGAAGCCGGCCAAGGCTTAGGCTGCTCCTTCTCTCCGGTGTCGCTGTTTTTGTGGCTAGCCCTATGCTTACTTACTTCTCTCTCGTATCTCTTTTTTGCTTGCCCTATGATCGTGGGCTCCTGGGGGGTTTTATAGACCAACCCCCTGGGGGTACAATGGTAATGTTACAAGTCGGTGGGTCCATATTGTCGGTGTCCGAGGACCTGGGCTGGGTCCCGCTGAGGGCTTGCGGTTCGCCGGGTTTCCCTAGGTGCGGGCCCCGCGTGCCTAGGGGGACTGTGCGCCGTCTTGTCGATCGTCAGGGCGTGGCCGAGTCGAGCCGTGTACAGGGCTCTCCATCAGGCTGCCGCTTGCTGTTGTCAGCGGTGAGGGCGGGAGCACTGTAGCCACGCCGCCCTGGTCAGCGGGTAGGTGAGGGGCACTGTTGCCACGCTCCGGCTGACCAGAGGCATGGGCGGGGCACTATCGCCTTGGTCATCGTTGATTGAAGACTCGTCCCATCGTACGGCCTGAATGGGACGGGAGCTGACCTGCGGCTGGATTGCATAGCACACTACGGGTGGTGCTAGCTTGTTGAGGAAAGCCTTGGTCGTGCCGGGTTCGGCTGTCTTGCGCTAGTCGTTGGGGCTGAGTCGACATGTCTTGCCGGGTCGGCGAGTCTGGCCGGCTTGCGGGGCTTAGCCGGGTCGAGCGAGTCCGGCCGAGTCGCGGGGCTTGGCCGGGTCGAGCGACCCGGCCAAGTGCATGCCGGTCTTGAGGGGCGGTGCCAGCCCCGTTGTTTTTGAAGAGGATCCGGGTTCCGTTACCTGCCCGGGGTCCATCCCCCCAACAGATGCCTAATCCTAGGGGTTTGCAGAGTGCTTTCTATCGTCTGCTCGGCAATTGATAAAAAAAATTAAATGAACTAGGTAATGACACGGAACTCAGTAAATAAACGAGTTTCCCCAGTGCCGAAAAAAACAACAACTCGGCAATAAGGCAAAACTCGGGAAAGGGTTGTGTTTGCCGAGTACCAGCCAAACCAAACTCGACAAAGAACTGAAAGAGGGAAGTTCAAAAAAAAAACTGAAAGAGGGACCCCACACATACTCAGGCCAGACATCACGACGGCAAACATTTAAAACCTTTCCTTTTTAAAGCGAGGAAAGTCAGGGGTCACCAGAGGCGCCATGTGTTTACATTTGCCGAGTGCTGCGCGGACGAGCTTGACAAACATTTCCCGCAGAAATCCCCAGCACGACCCCTTATGCCGAGTTCAGAGCTCGACAAACTTTTTATTTCATTTTTAACTTGAGAAAGCCAGGAGCCACAAGGTAGTGCAACTTGATACCGTTCCCGAGTTCGGAGCTCGACACACATTTTATTTCATTTTTTAACTGGAGAAAGCCAAGAGTTCATATGATATCCACAAGTGCATATAACCTCTATATATAGAAATTCATAAGTATGACATGGCATCACCATATCCAACGTACGAGCATATCACATGTCAATCAAATATCACATAAGTATAGGTACAATCACAAGTTCTTAAGTTCTTACAGACACAAATTCATAACCCTATAATCAGACGCGGCCTCTACGGTTATGGAGAAGGATGAGGCAGGTGTTTTATAGCCGCCAAACTTTGAGAAAGCGCCTTCAGTTAGTTTTGTTAGCATTGTAGTAAAGAATTTTATCGATATGAATGTTGGCACAAATGAAAAAGAATTAACATGGAACTGTGCCTTGATTCTCATGTTTACCTTATCCTTCTCGAGCCACAGGTGGGTGGCCATCGTGGCCTGGCACAAGGCTTCCGTAGCCTTTGACGTTGTCTCTTCGCCCAGAAGGGGTGTGTTGAGAAGATCCACGACGAGGTCTTCATGGTCTCAAGGAGAGAGCGGCGACGGTGGCACCAACGCGCGGAGCTTTCGCTCAACGGCTCACTGAGCTCGTCACATGTGCTGCCACGAGGTCTCCAGGCCACCCGTGACGAGCTCAGTGCGTCCTCCCATAACACCTCGTTGTGTATGTGAGGGCGTATTACACGGACGGGGTCACTGTCATGAGGTGGTTTCGTTGAGCCTGCGTGCGCCCTCCCATGTGCTGCGCCGCGCGAGCCGGGCCCGCCTGGCGGTTTCCTTTGGCCTGGAGCTGGTAGCCTAGCTCATGCCAACCAGGCCGGCCCACGTGGTTGACTAGGGGTTGTGTGTGCCATCTGGTTCGAGGGGGCTAACCGGTGGCGTGGACGGCGGAGAGCAACACCAATTTTTTGGCTCGCTCGTACATTGGCGGAGCTATCATGGCAAAATCCAAATAAACCCTATATATATGTGTGTGTGTGTGTGTGTGTGCGTGCGTGCGTGCGTGCGTGCGTGCGTGCGTGCGTGCGTGCGTGCGTGCGTGTGTGTGTGTGTGTGTGTGTGTCAAGATTTAGGTGTTGCGTTTATGCTGAAATGATTTTACATATTTCAATGTTGATGTTCTCATGTGGTTTTGAACAGAACCATGAAGATAAACACTAATGTGTGATGTCGAGATTGGGACAGTTGATCCTAGTTACCAACAAGGTTATTTAGTTGCTTGTGAAGTTCTGTTCAAATGTAGTGTACACCTTTAAACAAGGTATTACACTCCAAACATTTATTTTTGTTTCATTTTTTGTCAGTTTTGGCTGATGACATACCAGAATTGCAACCTATTTTGTTGCTTATTACATTAATATTCATGCTACATAATTGCAGCAAAACACACCACCATTGATACCCTCTAGTAAATAATAGTTCTCTTTTGATAAAGAGCATTTTTTTATTGGCTCATAATGTACAACGGGGGATACAAACACAATACATGACTAGGACGCATACTGCCAACATCTACATACACACAGAAAGGATCATGCGGGTAAAAGTCATACAAGACTGAAGTTACGGCGGTGGAGAGAAAAAACAAAAAGGAAAGTGAAAAATGTAACTATGGTGATCCACAACAGCAACTGCTGAGCCATCTTATTTCCGTAGCTAACCCATAATTCTTAAGAAGTCTTTCAAATGTTAGAAGTACTGGTCTGAACCCATAATTCTTAAGACGTCCCCGCCGGAACCCTTCGCTTTTCTGCCAGCTTGTACTGGTCTGAACTTGCACGGGCATGTGTGTCTTGCAATATGTGTCGTGCCCCCCGTGGAACTGCCGGTCAGTATCTTGCAGCAGTGGTTGCACACCGCAAATGTCAACACGTTCCCATCTATGTCGCGCGCAAATATCTTGGTGAAGTAAGCCAAAACATCTGAGATCTTCTTGCGCTTTTTTGATCCCCCAAGATCAGCCAATGGAGGGACGCCTCTTCTTGCACTAGGGTTTCTCGTATCTAGTGATCCCGCCACAAAGGAAAAATATGTTATTACTTCCAGCTTCGACTACAGGAGTAGCTAGCCATTACGAGCCAAATAAGATGGAGTATAATTTTGCACTCCCTCCGATTTATATTACTTGTCGCTCAAACGGATCTATACATCCATTTATGCGACAAGTAATATGGATCGGAGGGAGTAGTGTTTTTCTTCTATTTTTTCTGCTTCTCTTGTGTGGCTTATGACTTGATTGTATAATTGTCAGCACAGTCTGTCCCACGGGCTTGTTGACAGAACAATTCTCAGACCATGGTCTGGTTTGGAATATACTTCGTCAGTCTCATAATATAATAAGAACATTTTAACACTAGTGTAGTGTCAAAAACGTTATTATATCATGAGACGGAGAGAGCACTATAAGGTAGACCGTGGCCTATCTTCTTATAAAGAAAACTTAATGTCTTTCTAGGCTTCTAAAATGATATACGCACGAGACTAGCTTGAGCTTACCTGCGGAGTTTTCAGGAACAGGGTCATCAAGCAAGAGGTTCTCAAGATGTGCAATATAAGAGGTTAATAATATTGGGTCGGAACGGTCCTCCAGTTCATGGTCTCGAAACAGTCTTTGGCCCAGCTTTGAGTCATCGTGCATTGGCCAGGATCCTGGATGTATTGAATTGAATGAATCGTAGGTTGGAACTCCGAATGCTTGACCACAGTGGTTTCCTGCATCGAAAAGAAAATCTTAAATCAAGAGTGCTTTTTGTAAGTCCAAGTGCACCGTACCCCTCATCTTACCCTACAACATTGCTGCGAGATCTAGCCAACTAACTAACTACATGAAAGTTTGTCTTTTTTTTTTGTTTCTCTCAGATGAAACAACATATGGACTTCAACTTTTCAAGTCTACAGAACTTTAGAACTGTATAATGTATGAAAAAACTGGATTTTCCGATCTAGTATAAATATACAAGATGGGATTATTTTTTTGTTTTACTAAAAATGTATTATTTTAAGTACTTATGGTGCACGAAACAATCTGAAAGTTTTCTCATATTAAAGTTACAATGTCTTGTTGTCATGTAAAGTTTGAAGTTATTTGAGTGAAACAAAAAGACAAAAGTACCTGCATGGATGATGATGCAAAAAATCGGTGGCGAGATAAAGGGTGCAGCGTGCGTGGGTTCAGCCATGACTTTCCTTTTAAAAAGACATGCGGGATTTATAGAACTGAAGCTATAAAAATGCAGATTAACAACTCCACAAAATAATACTCCCTCCATCCCAAAATTCTTGTCTTATATTTATCTAAATATGGATGTATCAAGTCATATTTTAATAGTATTAGATACAATTGTATCTAGACAAATCTAAGACAAAAATTTTGGAACGGAGTGAGTAGTAATAGAGAACATTGAAACTGCCGCCGGAATTCTTCAAACAAGAAGGAAACATCCAGAGATTTCATTGGAAAACATGCTAGTGCTGAATTATAGTAGTACCCTGCCCTATGCACAAAGATAAATGTTATCTACTACTCCCTCCGTTCGGAATTACTTGTCGTAGAAATGGGTGTATCTAGATGTATTTTAGTTCTAGATACATCCATTTCCGAGACAAGTAATTCCGAACGGAAGGAGTAGTTACCGTTGCATACTCCTGCATGCGGTTTCAGTGTGAGTGGATGGTATCCAGCCACGAACATTTTGGGACGTTCGTCGTAGTCAGGTGATTCAGTTTCGAATACATGGCACAGGACCAAACCATCCTGCATCCATTAAGTGACGAGGTATATGCATCATTAAACAAATATGCCCATACAAATAGCATGTATTCCTCTTGTGAGAGTTAGTTAAAAGGGAATTGCGCATTTTGTATACCTTGACAAATCCCCGGAGACAATGGTAGACGTTCATGTTCCAGTTGGTCTTGGTGACCGATAATGCATCATCCCCCGTGTACTGATGCAGCTTAATAGTCCTCTTAATCCCGACAAGTCCGCCGTTTCCATTACCGATAGCCATGTCGGCTGTGTGTTTTCTCCAAAACCCATTCGGTGTATGGAGGTCATGAAAGGTAGTGTCAAAGAAAACCAGAGCAGGATGATCCGTGAGGTAGTACTTTTCTCTCATCATCCCACCCCCACCAACGACGACCATAATGGGGCACCAACGACGACCAAAGGAATAGTTCCATTGCCCTGGTGTTCCATTGCACCAACGACACAAGCAGAGTTCCCTCCCTTGCTAACGCGTTGAAGCTACACAGGTGGATTGGTATGGTTGTTGCAGCGAGGAAGAGAGCAAACCCACCCACCCCTCCTTATTTAAACCCACCCCTTTGTTTATTTGTTTGTTTGTTTATACCGACTATAGTTGCGCCCAGACCCGACGTGACGCGGGCCGGGCATGGACATGCGTTAGTCAGCAACATCTATCTATAATAATCTCTCCACTTTTGACAATCATATAACACCTATAATAGTCCAACATATATTAGATGGTGATGCGGATGGCGAAAGCTCCTCTACCACGAGAGTTATATCTCGCTTACGAGTTAATGGTGAGGAACTACCACACTTTGGCACATCGTAACAAATCAGTACCACTAGTCATTTTTTTTACTGTTCAGTACCAACTCAAAGCCTAAATGTTGCAAAACGGTTCGACAGACGTATAAACACGTATTGACCACGTATCTGACCGACCGGGCCCACGTACCCGCGCGCACCCCGCTCGGTCGCTTTCTCTGGCTCGAGGCTAGTCGAACCGGAGCCAGCCGCACTCTGTCCCTCTCCTCTGTTCGCCCATCGCCCTCGTCTCTCCCATCCGTCGCCGCTCGCCGCGCAGTCCGCCGCGTCCGCCACCGCCGCCGCGCCATGGTCTTCGAGGATGAGAGCAATGATGACTTGTCCAGCCTGCAGATCTCCTCCGACGACGACGTTATGCAGTATCAGGTCAGTGGTAGAGCTAGGGTTAGGGTTGGGGTTTCTGATTTGGGGATTTGGTGATCTGGCTTTTTTTTATTTGGCTATTTTGGTTCTTTTTGCTCCTCTAGATTCCTGCTAGCATTGAAGACCAAGACTACAATGGCTTGGAGAAGGCACCCGAGGGGCTCTGCGTAGAGCATCGGCTGCCAACTGAGCGCCGTGTAGCTTTTGAAGCATTTGATACGAGCAAGAGGTTTCTAGTTTGTGCTCAGCCTGTAAGATCATTCTCTCTCTCTCTCTCTCTCTCTCTCTCTCTCTCTCTCTCTATATATATATATATATATATATATATATATATATATATATATATATATAAACACTATTCTGATCACGGGATGAGAATAATATTCTGATCACAACCTGACCTGCCTCGCTAGTAGTACGCTGAACTTCCCTGTGAACTAGGTTGAACTTCCGCCAACATTGCCCAAATGGGGCTTGCGATATACCGTTGGAAAGCTATGGTCACCAGTATCATGACCCAATTTAAATTTTTGGCAAAATGTAAGTGGTTTAAGAGCAATTTTGAAAACCGTTTTTTCTTCAAACAAAAAACGTGAATCGTATTTTCGATCGCATTTCTAAATCGTTTACCGGAATGAGGCATATAATATGGCGTTGGAAAGCTGCTGCAAAACCGCTACTTCCACATGGCGATGTCGATGCTCTCGCCGGACAACTACACGGTGTGGGCGATCAAGGTGCAGGCGATCCTTGATGCCCACACGTTGTGGGAGGCGGTGGCTCCGGCGGGCGACGCGGCGGTGAACGCGAAGAAGTTCAAGACCACGCGGGCGATGATCCTGTCAGGGCTGCCGGAGGGCATGTTGCTGTAGGTGGCGACGAAGCTCACCGCCAGAGAGGTATGGGACTTTCTGAAAGTGAGGTTCGTCGGCACCGAGCGAGTGCGCGCGGCGAGGCGGGCTACGCTGCACGGGGAGCTGGATCGGCTGAAGATGGCGGACGGCGAGGCGCTGGACGCGTACGCCGGGAGGCTGGCAGGGATGACGGCGTGCTTTGCGAACCTCGGGGAGACACCGGGCGACTCAGAGCTCATGAAGAAGCTCCTGGATGTGGTGCCCGATTATCTGTTCCCTGTCATCGTCGGCATCGAGCAATTCTGCGACCTCGACGAGATGACGTTCGACGAGGCGCTCGGGCGGCTGCGTGCGTTCGACGAGCGGGTTCGGCGCCGTGGACAAGACGGCGGCGAGCGCGGGGGTGAGCAGCTGCTCATGACGGCGGCGCGGTGGGCAGCACGGGATCGGCGATACGGTGGCGCTCGGGACGACTACGTCCTCAGAAGCGTGGCGCCGGGCAATGGCGGGAACCGGCACGGGAGGTGCTACAGCTGCGGCGAGCGAGGCCACTTCAAGCGTGAGTGCCCCAAGCTGCGGAGGGCCCCGGCTGCGGAGCGGGCGCTTCTGCCGGAGGCCGGCGTCGAGGACGACGGGCTCCTCTAAGCCACGGCTTAGGGGGTGACTGTTGGGCTAATAAGCCATGACGACGAGCTGGGCGTGTCGGGCGCGTGTATGGGCGTGCGCCGGACATGTTCGACGCGTCGGGTCCGCAGCGGGACGAGTGTGTCCGTGCGTGTGGAGTGCACGGGCGTGTCTGTGGACTTGTACACCGTAGGTGTGTGTGAGGGGTGTTCTGTTGGCGAGGCGTACGGGCCGATCGGGCGCGATCCGTTGGAGCTCACCGCGAGACGTGCGCGTCCGGGCGCGGCGCCGGCGCAGTCAGAGCGAGGAGAGCGCGGGCACGATCGGGGTGCGAGTGGAGGCGTGGGTGTGTGCCCGGTGCGCTGGCTCGGGGTATAAAGCTGTGTGGTGGCGTTGTAACAAAACGACATGTCGAGTTCGTGCTCGAGGGAAAGGAAGGAGGTGTTCGTGCGCCGAAAAAAACTCCTGTGTCCACCATCAGCTTTGATCTTCTTCTTCCTCCTTCGTCTGTTGTTCGAGCGCAGAGAGTGTGAGAGAGAGAGAGAGAGAGAGCTAGGGCTAGCGAGGGTTTAGGGTTAGACAACAACACACTATGACCCCGTGTAGTGCTCTGGTGATGCCATAGTGTGTTGTTGCACTGGGTGCTCCTAGTGCACTTCAAAGTTTTTTTGGTTTGTTCAGAATTGCACGACAGTCCGGTGCACTTCAACCTGGGGGTGCCCCTATGTAATTCATTTTTTTGGCTCTGTTTTTGTATTGGTGTACTTGTAAGGTGCGGTTCCCTTCTATGTTTGAACGGGGCAAACACATTAAAAAACGGCCGGTTTGAACGGCCCCAGACCGCTTGCAGTCCAGTCTTGCAGTTTGCGGACACGGCCACTGCATGAAGTTTGGTTAGAGCAGGCATGAGGTTCGGCTAGACCATGGGTGTAGTTCGCTTGTGATTTGTGAATGCATTTTTTAATGTATCCGCCTGACGCTATTTCTATGTGTTTGCAATGCAAAAGAGAAAAAAGATGCAGTACACTTGCCTTGCCTCGATGTCACATAGCCGCGTTTACTTTGCATATGAGACAGTGCACTCTGTTTCGCTCGTGTGTTTCAAAGCTTGGTGCCCAGTGCGTTTTGTCCTCCGATGTGGTTCACTTTTAAGAGTGACATGAAAAGTGCGAAAAATTTAGTGAAACAACAAAATATTAATATGGTTCACTTTGATATATGGCGTGGTTCACTTGTCCCCGCAGTCCACTCTCTTTCATAAGGAAAGTTGAAAAGAAGACAATGAAAACTCACAAAAACTCATCCGAGAAAAATATACGTCTGACAAAAGAAACCATGAAGTTCACTTGACTGTTTATGTAGTGCAGTTTTTCAGTCTGAAGCAGTGCGTTCATCTGTCTGATGCAGTACACGCGATGATTTGGGTGTCGCAAAAAACTGAGTGTCCGTGTTTCGGTATTTTTAAAACTGCTCTTAATCCGTAAGAAATTAGAGGGAGCATTCTACATGAAGAAGTTGCGTCTCGACGATATCTTTCCAACAGCGTATAATTTGAATCATTCTGATCTGTGGTTTATAAAAATTTCGCAAAAAAACGGCCGCCACCTCTCATCGTCAGCAGCACAATTTTCAAAATTAACTAAAAACCGTAAGGAATCTTAAAAACATTTCAACATATGAAAGTTGTGTCTCCTCTGTAGCTTTCCAACGGCGTATCATACGCCTCATTTTGACAAACGGTTCAAAAACTGCAGTGAAAACAGTACGAAAAATTACAAAAAATTCAAAAAACACAATTTCACGATTTGCTAAATTTAAAACTGCTTTTAAACCGCAACGAATTAGAAAAAATAATAAATATGAAAAAGATGCGCCTCGACGATATCTTTCCAACTATGTATCATTTTCTTCATTCCAACGAGCGGTTTAGAAAAAAAGCGAAAAAACGCTCGCTGCCACTCGTCGTGCGCCACACCGTTTTTAAAACTGCTCTTAAACCGCGAGGAATCTCGAAAAGTGTTCAACATGACAAAGTTGCGCCTAGTCCAAAACTAGAGCGAAAAAGTGCCGAAAAAACACAACGTGCAGTTTTTTTGCGACAGGAAGTTCACTCACCTGAGTACCGCAGCACTATATATGGCTTGTACTCCTACTATTTGTTTATACCGTTGGCAGCGACCGGACCCGACGCAACGCGGTCGGGCCGTTTGCCTCCGACCCCTACTATTTATTTAAACACGTCTATCTTCTGTATCTAGAAAAACGTAAGGATTTGACCAACAATTACTCCACCATATGTTTGGTGGTCTGATACAAATTTACAGTCATAATTTTACATATATCCATGAATTTTATACACTGCAGCGGCCAAGTAGGCGCACTACATCATGAGTTCCAGCATAAAATTACTTGTCAATCTTTGTTCATATCCAAGGGCCCAACTGGCACTACGATGAAGAACGAGGAAGCATGCAATCTTTTCAATGTGAAAATAAAATGATGTACAAATCTAAATTTTAGTTGATTAAATTAGTTGTCAAGTTTTTTTTTTTTAGAATACCATGGTATATATATAACCCAAAGTCGCAAACAAATAAGGAAACACGACCACCAAAGAGAAGGAACATCTAAGGTGGCTAAAAAGTTGCTACATGATCCAAACACTGGGTAGAACAAATCAGAACCTAATCTACTCATCGTAGTTACAACCTGCTGCTACTGGCTCAGGCAGGCTCACAACAAATAGGAGCACCCCTAAAAAAAAGGATTACGATCAAATTAATTCTGCTTTCATGGTCTATTGCAAGCTAATTTTGTGTATTTGCAAAAATATTCATATGATGATCCAGAACTACCAAGAACACAGTCCAATTAATGCAGATGGCTGGCATCACCAACAAATATATATAGCAATGTCCAGAATTAAATCAAGTCTGCATTTGCTTCACCACCAAAGCAAATGTAACAGCGAGACAGGACAACGAAAAACAAAAAAACATATGGACAGTAACAACTAACAATGATCCTCCCTCCCTCATGGATAACACGACGTCACATTCTCTTCTGGGGTATACATAACATTAATAATATACACATTCCCAGCAGCAGCGTCGCATCGGGTAACAACTTAACAACAAGACTGCCTACATGCTTTGGTTGGTTGCTTGGTATTTACCAGCTCCAGCGGTCCCAGCTACTCGGCACCACCTCATCTTCTTCCAAAAAGGCTGTACCAAAAAGTTGGAAATCAGCTTCCCACTGCATTTGTTCAAAGCATGCCGGCCTCGTCTCGGGATTTAGACGATACCATGGCTGCAAACAAGAGAGTAAGCATCAACGGATCCGTGTTAGATTAGATAGATGATAATCTTGTTAATAATCTAGTTGCGCGTGTTTAACAATGCATATGTCACTGTAAGCTGGACAAATTACCAGAATCTGCCAGCATGGCCCTAAGACCTAGAAAGAAGAAATTTATGAAACCGCTGTGCTTTCACGACATCAGCTGCCTTGACAAAATCGGCCTTGCCAGGTGCAGCAGCGGCGGTTGCGCCAGATGAGATCCTCCTCCTGTTCCTCATACGGAATAAAAAGTCTTCTGTATCAAGGACATACGAAACCTGCAAACATGACAACCATACCTCACCAATTAATTACTCCACACAAGAAAAATAGTAAACATGTAGCAAAATATGTCACATGGCCAATGGCCAAAGCAGCATCACCATCAGCCAAGAGTTTCTTTCAGTGGTATAAACGAAGTAGATTCAATGTTACATCACTAGGGTACTGACAGGCACAATGCTTCTTCCCACCAAGATATACGTATATACATACCTTTGAGGATTTGCAGGTGATCTTGCATTCAAGGCCATTCGCGACCTTGAAACCATCCATGACCGCCAAGGAAGCTTGAGGGCCATTGCTGCTCCCGCGTTTCCGCTTATTCCTGGGATAATGAGATGGGGTTAACCCATGAACAGAACAATATGAAGATCATGAGAGCCACGGTACGATGCCAGAAAAATACTCACCTCTCAAGGAACACATCTTCAGACACCTTTGAATCCGAAATACTCGACAAGTACTCGTCATAAAGATATGACGAAAAGTTTGGATCAATTGAAACTGCGGTTACTTCAGGCTTTTCATGCCCATACTCCATGAGCTGAACAGATAATCTCGTAGGATTTGAGCGCTGCAAATTACAGAAGGAAGAGTGAGTGAGTTGTTTGGTACACAACACGAATAATCATCTGCAGATGTATCCCTCTATCTCTTGACCATGGGAAACTTCATTATATAAACAAACATCTAACAGTTGACATGATTTATTATCAAGGGGCTGAACGTCAGACTCTCACAAATTGGGACTTATCTGGTTTTTGCCCAGTTTTCCCCATTAACTGGGCAACTCTCTTCTTCTATATGAAATGCAGGAAGCCCCTGCCCCTCTCAAGGTATTACTCAGAATTTTTGGGGGAATTATCCAGCTGATTAGTGAGCAACTTTGTATAGAAAGGAGGTTTATTAAGAGAAACATTGCTTGCTAAGTGGTAACAAGGCACAGCAAAATGAAAATAACTACGAAAATCACTGAAACATGAATGTGTTGTAAAGAAACTAACCCGTTCAAATCGATATATGCTCTCGTCATGGAGAAGAACCCGAGCATTTTCATGGTAAACCAGATCAAAGAACCTTCCAGGAGACCTGGACTTCTCATATATATAAAGCTGGAGCAGCTTGTTATCCATTTCATCAGCTGCTATTGCTTGAAGCTGAAGACAGACATGAAAATAATATTGTAAGCACTTCCTAATATAACAGAACTATGTTTGCAACATAATAGATCCAATCATTGAGGGCAACTTGCCTGCTTCACAACTTTGTATATCAGCTTATCTAACGTAAAAAGAACATAGGACTGAGTCCCGATGATTGAACGGCAGTCGTCCTCGAATTTGGTGTTGTCAGAAGAGCCATCAATCAAGTTATAAAGTGCACCCATAAACCTGCACTAATAGCACATTAGTTATCCGTTGCAGCGAAACATCCCAATGGAACAGAGTAGCTATGCAATGTTACTTTGAGTATTGGTGTGGGGAGCTCGTATCCTTGGAAGTTCTCCACTTCTTTTCAGCTGTAGAAGAGTTTGTCTTGGCTGATAGTAGCCTCTCGTATAAGATCTGCAGATCAGTGCAAGTTAGCCAAGGGGTGTTGACTATATTATAGGCAAAGAACATGTCAAAAGGGGTGTTGACTATATAGGCATGCATGTATTCAAACAACTAACCTGGTGTAGCCTGAACAGAACATAGAATGAATCATTTCCATAAAATATGCGTGAAAACTTCCCGCCATGATCCTGCAAAGCTGTGGGGACATGCTTGGCGAGTGGTCTAACTGTATTATGCAAACGCTCTGAAAACGGTAGTGACATCCCTCCGTCGGCATCATGTGCCTCTGTGTTTCCCTCTGCCTCACCCTCACTTTCAACCTTAGCATCAGGATCATCATGATCCTCTTCGTCCTCGTTATCTTCCCGAGAACACTCCTCGCCGTCACCAGATTCACTACCAGAAGCGTCCTCGCCAGCCTCAGATGCATTTTCACTTTCTGTAGATCTCTGGGCACTTTCGTCACCTTCATCGTCCGCATCAGCATCATTCGCTCCAGCAAACTCAGCTGCTCTAGTTCTACCAGCGGAAACTTCCTTCGGCTTCGAAGCTCCGTCTACAGCTGCATTTCCTAGAGGCCCAAAATTATCCTCTTCAAAATCCCCATTAGGAGATAATTCTCCCTCTTCTCTTTCAACCTTTGAATTCTTCTGAGGCACAGATCCTGGCCTCCCAGCTTCTCCTCTCTGTGAAAAAAGAATACAAATTAACATAAGTAAAGCATAAGTTTCTTGAAATCCATTTTAGGATAAGGGGTATATGCATGGTGATGTGACCATCCGAAATTCCTCCTTCGCACGTGGGCGTTGCGACACCCGCTCGGACAGCGCCCGGAGCGCCCTGTCTCCTTTCAGTTTTCTTTTGTGGGAGAGGCCCGCCGCGTGACCAGCTAGTAAACGCCAGGAGGCATGCACGGGAGGCTTGCTGTCCCATGTACCACCTGGCCCCACTAGCTTTTACCCCTTGTGCTCGCATGCAAACTCATGGGCCCACCACCTCCACTATTCTCAATCCCTCCCTGTTAATTTACCGCATGTAAGCAACACGGCCCACCACCTCCTCCTAACCACCACAACCACCCCCCCCCCCCCCCTTTGAATATAACCGGTGGGGACCAGTGAGGCTCTCTCGTTCGGATTTGCCAACAGGGGAAACAACACTCAGCGAGCAGTAGAACGAACGTGCGAGATAGCAACCCTCATGCCCCCCCCCCCCCCCCCCGTTGAATTTAACCGGTGGGGACCAGGGAGGCTCTCTCGTTCTGATTTGCCAAAAGGGGAAACAACACTCAGCGAGCAGTAGAACGAACGTGCGAGATAGCAACCCTCATGCCCCCCCCCCCCCCCCCCGTTGAATTTAACCGGTGGGGACCAGGGAGGCTCTCTCGTTCTGATTTGCCAAAAGGGGAAACAACACTCAGCGAGCAGTAGAACGAACGTGCGAGATAGCAACCCTCATGACCATCGGCACCAAATCTATTCTTTCACGTCCAAAAATACTTCAAGCTATTTCATGTGCTACACAAAAGGAAAGGGACTTTGACCATGGTAATTTAATGCGACAAGTTTTAGTCTGTGTTCAAGAAAGCGTGCTTAAGCGCTGAGCGATGGCAAACCGCTTCGCTTTTGCCCTAAGTGGTATATTAAACATTCTTTTAAAAATTTGGCCAGAATTTGGCTGTTTTTTAACTACTTTTGCTTGTCTGCTTGCGCAATTATGGCAATATGTCATTTACCTTATTATTAGGCTCTATATGGGAACTTCCTTCATATTCTGGCAAAATTCTGGCCACATGATCTCTATTAGGTTATGACTATTTGAACTAAACTGCAGTTTAGTTGTTATTTTTCTTGCCATGTGAGGAAGGGAGCCATGGCGCAGTGGTAAAGCTGTTGCCTTGTGACCAAGAGGTCACGGGTTCGAGTCCTGGAAACAGCCTCTTGCAGAAATGAAGGGAAAGGCTGCGTACAATAGACCCAAAGTGGTCGGACCCTTCCCCGGACCCTGCGCAAGCGGGAGCTATATGCACCGGGCTGCCCTTTGCTTGCCATGTGAACCCGATGTGTATTCGCTATGGTGTGAACTGTATTTTAGATGCTATTCAATTACCCATGTGCCATGTTCCCTATTTTCCTGTGTATATTCAAAATCTGTCAAATTCTAGCCAATTTAAAAAACGCTTAAGCGCATTTAAGCTACGATAAAGCGTTCATTGCTCTAAGCAGTGGCCTTCCGCTTCACTTACGCTATCCGCTTTTTTGAACATTGGTTTTAGTTGGTTCTATGTTGCTCCAGATGCCTCCACCACAAAAAGAGATCAGACCAAAATTCAGGACTCCCCCAAAGAGGTTGTGTTCCAATCCATGGCAAGAAATAAGGAAAGCTAGCTACGTTATGTTTTCTTCCTTTGCATTGTTCCATAGTCCTTTGTCACGTACCGAGTCTAATTCAGTTGCTAGTTACCAAGGTAGCCGCATAATTTGTTAGGAAAATCTTTTGTTAGTTTGTATAGGAGTCCGTATCAGGTATGTTCACCGGTTTGCTTGTGACTCTTGACTTGGTTTGGAACGACCGGATGTGTCGCCTATAAAACGGGCTGGCTATAGTTAGATTGATTTTAGAGCTTTAGACATCCACAATGAAGCGGCCCTCTGGGTGTCCATTTTATCTATCTTTGTGGAACTTTCTAATTGAAGATTTTACTTTGGCAAGATGATTCTCATGTGTACATCAAGAGGTTTGTAGCTATTGGATCGAGGTCCATCACCGGCAGGTTGCGTGCTGGTTACGTTCTACTATGGCGGGAGGTTCCTCGTGTATCAAGGGCATTGTTTATTAGGCGGACCTACCCGCTCTAGCGCCTAGGTGGCGCCTAAGCGCCTAAGGCGGGCATATTTGCAAGGCGATGCCAGGGCGCCTTATCGCCTAAGTATCACCTAAGCGTCTAAGGCAGGACACCTTAAAAACATAGGTCAAGGGATTTCTTGTTGGTTGTTGTTCCCCATCTGCAGGTTACGTGTACTGCTCACGTAATTGGGAGATTTTAACGGTGGATTTCGGAGGAGGACGTTGCATCGTAAAAGATCAAGACAAATCAGCGGCTGTTCGAGGTTGTGCTCATATCACATCGCACATGTAAAACTAGACAGGTTCTTACTAATTTCATGGTTTTTATTCGACCATGTACGATTACACTTGGCATCAACAACATTGCCACCAATAAGAATAAACTAAAAGACACAATGTAACCAAAGGCATGAAAGCGAACACACAAGCATAACAATTACTAGTAAGTAAACCCAGTTTAAGAATGATCATACCCCTATAGATGGAATTGTTTCATTGCCACCCATAGCTTCAACAACAGCCTCACTTCCGGAGAAGTTAACTCTGGAAGAATTAGTACCTGAAAGGCAAATTAAACCAATGAGAATTGGCTAGGACAGTCGTAACAAATTAGCTAAGCCAAGATGTAACTTAAAAGACATCCTCACATATTTAACAGAGGACAGCACAAACCTGACGTAAGCTCCATATTTGTTCTCCGCTGATTCTGTTCAGTCTGATGTAATGAAGTGTTAGATGGCCCCTCGCCTCTGCGGACAGTTCGATCGGCATCATGGAAACCATTTTGAGCATCTTCTGAAACTCCATTCGCCAATAAACCACGAGAAGATTGTGCTTGTTCCTTCGGAATGCTTTCATCTCCATTGGCTTGCTTAACAGTGACTGCGCCGTTTGGTATTACATTATTACTTTCCCCTACACTTGCAAGAGCAGTCGTAGGGGTTCGGCTCTTCGATTTTACCACACCTGCATCTTCAACGGCAAGTGTTCGGGGTTGAACTCCCAAAATAGGTTCCACAAATGTTGTCCAGGTTCTCATCACTTTGTCAACCTGATCTGGAGAGCTGCAGACTTCTCCACAAGAGTACTTGATGATCTGATAAACATCTTCATGAATTTCTGAATCTACATACTCAAATGACATATTGGGAACTATTGGCCGCCTATTCCCAGCAGCAATAGCAAGAAGCACATCATCCTCTTTCCTTTTCTTCTCATTAATTTCTTTGATCTCAGACAATAGAGCTGCACAGGGGGGGAGGGGGGTCGTTTAAAAAATACAGATTTGAAGCAATGGGAAGTATCATGTACTAGCATCATGCATATGATACTAGTGTATGATACTACCTCCACAACACATAGTATCACAACTTGGTATCACAGTAGCCTCATTTATTGCCATGCAAGACTTGGTATCATAGTATCATAACTTGGTATCATAGTATCATAACTTGGTTCATAGCAGTCTCATTTATTGCCACGCAAGACACATACTAGTACATCATTTAACATGATACGGTATCATAGTATGATAATCAACCCTGTCCTTCCTCATTTAATTGTGTGCCACATAAGCTAAAATGCCTAGTTGGCATGCATGATACTACCTATGGTGCTCCCATTGTGACCACCCTGATGATTTCAGTTGCAGTATCATAAATGCATACCTCTTGTGCTCAGATTCTTGGTATCTTGTTGTTTGAAATAGAAACTGCGATGGTCAAGGGACTTGTGATAATTCTTGGCATATATTTCAGCCCAAACCTTGTTAAAATCTGACCGGCACCGTGACCATTCCTCCTGCTTTTGCTTAAGCCTAGTTAAAATAACTGGTAATGCCACACTCGCATTTTTACGAAGAACATCCATGACATCAAGGCCATGGTCGCCATATAGCCGTTCTATGCACCTCAAATTCAGAGCTGTCAAAAGCACACAGAGTTAAATGATACACATGTTCTTTTCAACCATAGAAGAGCACTCAAAAGCCATGCAGCAAAGAACTACCATACATGCCCAGCGCATGCTGGCAGATACTTACAGGTCAAATGTTCATCGATGCGTATAGGGCTGTCTGGTTTGATTGAATTTTCTTGCATTTTTTCTATCAACTCCTCAACACGCTTAATCGCCACATTAACTGATTCCAGCAGCATGTCCAACTCAAACCTGAAAAGTGCATTTCACAAAGAGTAACTAATTAATTATCATCCACGGGCAACCTAAATGGCAAGATAAGCTGTGGAGTAATGCTACTCTGGTTAATGGGTGACACAATGCAGAAAAAGAAACACAAAGTGTGATATAACTGTTATGGACATATTATTTATGATTAAGAACAGGTTCTGGCTAAGCAAAAGCATCTTATTTATGATTGAAATTAAATCTCTAACGCATACAAATTATGGAAGAGTGTTTTTACATGTTTTCTTGCTTTATGGTTACTGTCGATCAGTTATCTCTGTGGACAATTGTACTTTCTAACTTCCTACTGTGATGGACTCTGTTTTTGTAGTCAGTGGATTTTCATTTTCCTAAGAATTGTGGGTGCATGACAATTCATGTTTTCAACTCTAGCCTACCCAACTTGTTTGGGACAGAAAGGCTTTGCTGTTGCTGCTGTTATCAATGACTGTTTTCAAAGTTAAGTGCATCATGATCCCAGAGAGATGACAGCTGTAGTCGTGCATCACTAGATTAACCTTTGGGCTAACATGAAAACAAAAGAGAACCAGAACCGAATTCTTCAATGGGGTTCCAATGGAATCCATACATAGCAAAAGGATGGGGGCTGCTGTGGTTTGCCAATTGGAGAACAGATGGCACCAAGCATCATGATGGTGCAGCAACAGTTAATGTTGGATGCTTGGTAAGGAAATGAAGATGTGGAAGCTTTTGCTGAACTAGTGTGTCTACTTTACATGTCATGTTATGATTCTCATTTTGGATGAGATTGTACCCAGTCTAAGGTTATGGTCCTAGTGTTGCTGGTAGGGTAGGTCCTTTTTTCCTGTTGATGCACTCAAACGCTAAGGGTGAATTATTTTCATTTTATTGCAGAATTACGTTGTTGCAGTGCTGCTTTGATTTTCCTAATGAAACGAGAAGCATGTTGTTATAAAAGAAAACAAATGGACTGTGAAACTATAAATTGGGCGCTTTGCTAATATGTACTACTGTGTCTTTGCTGGTGCCAACAGTAAGATACAATCAAAGTATGAAACATAATACAGAACCTGTCATCTTCGCATCTAAACAAGCTTTCTTCATACTGATTCTTCCGCATGTGTTTAAATGAATAATCCTCGCTTCCAGAGGTAACTGATACCCAGTGATCATTGAGCACAGAGATTCCAAGGTCAGTTCTGCAACTTGAAGCAGGCACAGGGTACTGAAAAAAGAAAGGAAGTGTGAGGATATTGTGGAATGATCACTGGGTATACAAATTATTACCCAGTGATAGGGAGTAAAAAAAGAAGATACTACATTGAGTTGAACCAGCTTACATTCTTAGGCAAAAGTCGGTAACTGGGAGTGCACCGCTGACAGTTTGAGAGGTCAAGCTCTGATATTGGCTTGCATAGGTACTTCTCTTTGGCAGAGAACGTAGTAGCTTTGTGGGTAGTGGCTTCCTTAGAATTGAGCGCAGACACTTTATCAAGCCTTTCCCGTTCCTTTTCGCTCAGTTTTTCAGCATCTCTTTCCCTGTCCTCCCCTGCACGCCCTTTGTCTCTCTCTTTTTCCAATGCCTTGACTGTTCGTGATGTTTGCCCTTCATTTCAAAAAAAGAACTACTATAAAAAAATCCCTATAAAGAGTAGAAGCAATGAAACTTTAAACTTCAGGGTAAGGGATCGCTTACTTTTATTGATGACTCCATCCAGAAAACCATCTACAGAGTAAAGGAAAGGAACTCTTTAGAAATGGGGGAGAACATAATAAAACAGAAAGCGGATTCAGCAAACATAAATTCACAAGTGAATGAATATATGTGGTCTACCTATGTTCTCACAATGTTCCAAGAACTCGCTAAATCCAGTCATAAGCTCTGGGTAGCGCTGAAGTATGTCATGTACCTGAAAATAAGCAAGGCTATCCATATTCAGAAACGCAACAGTAGGTTTATCCAGTGGTTGGGTGGGGTATCTCACAAACTCTTACAGATATCATTAGCTAAGATTCATAATTTGTCTTTATAACAAATCAGTCTAACTTACCAGATTTTTCAATTCACTTCTTGTAATTATTTCCTGGCTGTATATGTGAAGGCATTTCAAAAACTCCTGGTAAGCTTCAGGCTCTAGCTTCTCCTTGACTTTCTCACAGAAAAGGAACTCTTGTGTGTAGGCACCTGGTTTTGAATGATAGAAATGAATCTATAAATCCAAGAGGAAGGACTGTGTAGGGCATTATTAAAGTGGATATCGACGATGTATGCTAAGCTGAATAAAAGCACAAGATAAATTCTAAAACTAACAGGGCCATACTGCGAGTCACTGATAAATTCTAAAATTAATAGAAACTGGAGATCTACAAGGCACTGATGATGCCATACTGCACAAGTATCGAGATGAAACGACATCTCAGTCCTATTATCAACATGGTCAGGGGCTCACTTTTCATTGCATCATTATCATTGTACGACGAAGCAGAGATGCTTGCCGCCCCTTGGTGTGTGTCACCCTCCAGCTTCTTTGAGAAAGCTTTGCGCTTGCGTAGTCCCCCGTCCAAATCTTTGCTTTCATACTCAGCATCCTTGTCATGATCTTTTCTGTCCCGGTCAATCTTACGATCCTTTTCCTTGTCGACACGCTTTCTGTCAGGGTCATGCTCGAGATCAGGGCGATCAACACTGCTGTCACGCTCAGCAGTTGATGGCTGAGGCCTCTCTCTCTAGAGACGGAGAAAACAACAAGTCAGCATAGAAGTCGTGTGGCCAGTGAAGGACTCCCTCCAGCCCAAAATAAGTGTCTCAACTTTAGTAACAAAATGTTGAGACACTTATGTTGGGATGGAGGGAGTATTACAGCAGTTAAGTCCAAATGCATATGCCGGATTATTTTACATCTACAACTGTCAAATCAAGCCATGGAGGAGCCAATGCCAACTAATATACAGTGATCCAAAAGCCAATGTAAGAACTCAACTCCATCATCGGTACATTTCATTAATTTCATCGAGTAAATGTTGCTGGTTCACATATAAGGAAAGGAAATTGTCCCTGATATGCGGCAACTGCAAAATTACAGAAATGAAGACAGATAACCATACCAGTGGTCAATGTCCATATTTACCTTGATGCTCTGTACATTCCTGGCACTGGCAGAAGGCGCTGCGGGGGCCTCCTGTTTGGCGGAAACGGCTTTAGGAGCGGCCAGCACTTGCGGAGCGTTGGACGTATCAGGCAAGAAATGCTTGAACTCCTCGAGCAGGTCGGCGTGGTCATGGAACAGCGTAGCAACCTAGGGGAGGAAATCCCATCCGTGTTAGCATCATAATATGCACAGAAGCACCACATATCCAGATAAATCATTCAGGAAATGCTTTTTTTTCCTGCAGGGAGGTAGAAGAAGAAGATGACCTCCTGGTATACGTCCTGGATGGACTTATTGTGCATGCGGTACATGTTGAGGATGGCGAGGAAGGCCTTGTAGACGTGGTCCTGCGCCTGGAACCTGGCCTTGATCTTGTTGACGAAGTTGATGGCCTCCATGAAGTCGACGGGCTGCTTCTTGTCGCCGGCGGCGGCGCCGTCGATGTCCTGCAGCTTGATGGCGAAGCCCTTGGGCAGGAAGGCGTTGAAGCCGAGGATGAGCTCCGGGTAGCCGCTGAAGAGCGTCTTCACCCGGATGATGACGCCCGCGGTGTCGATCCTGCGCGCATCACAAAGGCAGACGGGAAGGGGGAAAACTTAAATCGACGAATCCCGGGCGGAATCGTTGCCGGAATGGAGCGATTGAGATGCGGGGATGGGGAGGAAGATGCAGACAGACCTGGCGCTCTTGAAGTCGCGCATGACCTCGAGGAACTCGTCGTACTTGGCGCGGTTGTCGTGGAACTTGTCCTTGACGGCCTTGAGGTAGGCGAGGGCGTCGTTGGTGGTCAGCTTCTGCGCCGACAGCGCGGGCGACGCCGGCGGCGGAGACATCCTCGCTCGGCCCGGCGCAGCGCTGGATTCGGCGACGGAGCGGGGGGATTAGATCGGGGAGGGAGGGAGGGAGTTTGGGGAAACGGAGTTTTGGGGAAATGGAAGGGAAGGGAGGCGCTCACGGATCGGATCGACGGAGGAGGCGGCCGGCGTCGGGGCCCCGTGCGAGGACGGACGGACGGACGGCGGGGCCGGTCAGCTCCTCCGCCGCCGGCCGGATCTGCGCCGCGCAAACCCTAGCGGCGAAGCGGAGGGGAGCGAAGCGGAGGGAAACGAGAGGCGAGACGCAGATGAGAGAATGGGTTGCGAAACAGGGAAGGCAGGAAATACGAACCAAACCCACTTCCACCCGCCGAGTGTGTCTTGTGTTGTGTTGTGTGATACCATCCGTGTGGCCGCGATGTTTCTTTCTCTTTCTCTTTCTCTTTCATGCTTAAACACCGGAGGCCGCCGCCGATCTGGGCCGTCCGATCGTGGGATGCGGCAGATAAGCGGTCGGATCCGGATGTACGCGTGGGATTAGGTCGGATATCGACGTGGGAGAACACAACACGGTGTGTGTGTGTGTGTTGAGATGCCGTCTGTGGCAGCGGTGAGCGTCTTCCTCGTGCTTCTCCGGGCGTGCAGGCAGGACATCCGCCACCGCCAATGATCTGAACCGTTCGGTGGGGGGTAAGACGGATAAGCGGTTGGATCCGGATGTATGTGTGGGGTTACGTCGGCTTCGAACATGGTGGGGTGGCGGACCGACACTGCCCACCGTCGCCGGTCTGGGTCATGCAATCGGCGACTATTTCATAGAGGAAGGAGTAAATACGAACAGGGCGAGGAGATGGAAAACGGAGTGTGTGTGTGTGTGTGTGTGTGTGTGTTACCATCTGTGGCCGCGGTGTTTCTTTCCTGTGTGCTTCTCCAGGTGAGCAAGCAACAAAAACATCGAAGGTCGCTGCTGATCTGGGCCGTCCGATCATGGGATACTGCGGATAATCGGTGGGATCCGAATGTACGCATAGAATTGGGTCGAATACTAACGTGGGAAAACAAATACAGAGAGAGTGTTTGTGTGTGATACTATCCGTGTGACCGCGGTGTTTCTTTCTCATGTGTGCTTCTCCAAGTGCGCGGGCAACAAAAATATCAAAGGTCGCCGCTGATCTGGGCCGTCCGATCATGGGATACTGCGGATAATCGATGGGATCCGAATGTACGCGTAGAATTGGGCCGAATACTAACGTGGGAAAACAAACACAGAGAGAGTGTTTGTGTGTGATACCATCCGTGTGGCCGCGGTGTTTCTTTCTCATGTGTGCTTCTCCAAGTGCGCGGGCAACAAAAACACCGAAGGCCACCGCTCAACTGGACCATCCAATTATGGGATACAACGAATAACCGGTCGGATCCGAATGTACATGTAGGATTGGGCCGAATACTAACGTGGGAAAACAAACACAGAGAGAGTGTTTGTGTGTGATACCATCCGTGTGGCCGCGGTGTTTCTTTCTCATGTGTGCTTCTCCAAATGCGCGGGCAACAAAAATATCAAACGTCGCCGCTGATCTGGGCCGTCCGATCATGGGATACTGCGGATAATCGATGGGATCCGAATGTACGCGTAGAATTGGGCCGAATACTAACGTGGGAAAACAAACACAGAGAGAGTGTTTGTGTGTGATACCATCCGTGTGGCCGCGGTGTTTCTTTCTCATGTGTGCTTCTCCAAATGCGCGGGCAACAAAAATATCAAACGTCGCCGCTGATCTGGGCCGTCCGATCATGGGATACTGCGGATAATCGATGGGATCCGAATGTACGCGTAGAATTGGGCCGAATACTAACGTGGGAAAACAAACACAGAGAGAGTGTTTGTGTGTGATACCATCCGTGTGGCCGCGGTGTTTCTTTCTCATGTGTGCTTCTCCAAATGCGCGGGCAACAAAAATATCAAACGTCGCCGCTGATCTGGGCCGTCCGATCATGGGATACTGCGGATAATCGATGGGATCCGAATGTACGCGTAGAATTGGGCCGAATACTAACGTGGGAAAACAAACACAGAGAGAGTGTTTGTGTGTGATACCATCCGTGTGGCCGCGGTGTTTCTTTCTCATGTGTGCTTCTCCAAATGCGCGGGCAACAAAAATATCAAACGTCGCCGCTGATCTGGGCCGTCCGATCATGGGATACTGCGGATAATCGATGGGATCCGAATGTACGCGTAGAATTGGGCCGAATACTAACGTGGGAAAACAAACACAGAGAGAGTGTTTGTGTGTGATACCATCCGTGTGGCCGCGGTGTTTCTTTCTCATGTGTGCTTCTCCAAATGCGCGGGCAACAAAAATATCAAACGTCGCCGCTGATCTGGGCCGTCCGATCATGGGATACTGCGGATAATCGATGGGATCCGAATGTACGCGTAGAATTGGGCCGAATACTAACGTGGGAAAACAAACACAGAGAGAGTGTTTGTGTGTGATACCATCCGTGTGGCCGCGGTGTTTCTTTCTCATGTGTGCTTCTCCAAATGCGCGGGCAACAAAAATATCAAACGTCGCCGCTGATCTGGGCCGTCCGATCATGGGATACTGCGGATAATCGATGGGATCCGAATGTACGCGTAGAATTGGGCCGAATACTAACGTGGGAAAACAAACACAGAGAGAGTGTTTGTGTGTGATACCATCCGTGTGGCCGCGGTGTTTCTTTCTCATGTGTGCTTCTCCAAATGCGCGGGCAACAAAAATATCAAACGTCGCCGCTGATCTGGGCCGTCCGATCATGGGATACTGCGGATAATCGATGGGATCCGAATGTACGCGTAGAATTGGGCCGAATACTAACGTGGGAAAACAAACACAGAGAGAGTGTTTGTGTGTGATACCATCCGTGTGGCCGCGGTGTTTCTTTCTCATGTGTGCTTCTCCAAGTGCGCGGGCAACAAAAACACCGAAGGCCACCGCTCAACTGGACCATCCAATTATGGGATACAACGAATAACCGGTCGGATCCGAATGTACATGTAGGATTGGGCCGAATACTAACGTGGAAAAACAAACACACATAGAGTGTTTGTGTGTGATACCATCCGTGTGGCCGTGGTGTTTCTTTCTCATGTGTGCTTCTCCAAGTGCGCGGGCAACAAAAACACCGAAGGCCACCGCTGATCTGGACCATCCGATCATGGGATACAACGAATAACCGGTCGGATCCGAATGTACATGTAGGATTGGGCCGAATACTAACGTGGGAAAACAAACACACAGAGAGTGTTTGTGTGTGATACCATCCGTGTGGCCGCGGTGTTTCTTTCTCATGTGTGCTTCTCCAAGTGCGCGGGCAACAAAAACACCGAAGGCCACCGCTGATCTGGACCATCCAATCATGGGATACTGCGGATAATCAGTGGGATCCGAATGTACATGTAGGATTGGGCCGAATACTAACGTGGGAAAACAAACACAGAGAGTGTTTGTATGTGATACCATCCGTGTGGCCGCGGTGTTTCTTTCTCATGTGTGCTTCTCCAAGTGCGCGGGCAACAAAAACACCGAAGGCCACCGCTCAACTGGACCATCCAATTATGGGATACAACGAATAACCGGTCGGATCCGAATGTACATGTAGGATTGGGCCGAATACTAACGTGGGAAAACAAACACAGAGAGAGTGTTTGTGTGTGATACCATCCGTGTGGCCGCGGTGTTTCTTTCTCATGTGTGCTTCTGCAAGTGCGCGGGCAACAAAAACACCGAAGGCCACCGCTGATCTGGACAATCCAATCATGGGATACAACGAATAACCGGTCGGATCCGAATGTACATGTAGGATTGGGCCGAATACTAACGTGGAAAAACAAACACACAGAGAGTGTTTGTGTGTGATACCATCCGTGTGGCCGTGGTGTTTCTTTCTCATGTGTGCTTCTCCAAGTGCGCGGGCAACAAAAACACCGAAGGCCACCGCTGATCTGGACCATCCGATCATGGGATACAACGAATAACCGGTCGGATCCGAATGTACATGTAGGATTGGGCCGAATACTAACGTGGGAACACAAAAACAGAGAGAGTGTTTGTGTGTGATACCATCCGTGTGGCCGCGGTGTTTCTTTCTCATGTGTGCTTCTCCAAATGCGCGGGCAACAAAAATATCAAACGTCGCCGCTGATCTGGGCCGTCCGATCATGGGATACTGCGGATAATCGGTGGGATCCGAATGTACGCATAGAATTGGGCCGAATACTAACGTGGGAAAACAAACACAGAGAGAGTGTTTGTGTGTGATACCATCCGTG
Source organism: Aegilops sharonensis (assembly GCA_904067115.1). Classification (NCBI taxonomy): domain Eukaryota; kingdom Viridiplantae; phylum Streptophyta; class Magnoliopsida; order Poales; family Poaceae; genus Aegilops; species Aegilops sharonensis. The sequence goes on from LR880966.1 coordinate 6,115,157, forward strand.
TGGCCGCGGTGTTTCTTTCTCATGTGTGCTTCTCCAAATGCGCGGGCAACAAAAATATCAAACGTCGCCGCTGATCTGGGCCGTCCGATCATGGGATACTGCGGATAATCGGTGGGATCCGAATGTACGCATAGAATTGGGCCGAATACTAACGTGGGAAAACAAACACAGAGAGAGTGTTTGTGTGTGATACCATCCGTGTGGCCGCGGTGTTTCTTTCTCATGTGTGCTTCTCCAAATGCGCGGGCAACAAAAATATCAAACGTCGCCGCTGATCTGGGCCGTCCGATCATGGGATACTGCGGATAATCGGTGGGATCCGAATGTACGCATAGAATTGGGCCGAATACTAACGTGGGAAAACAAACACAGAGAGAGTGTTTGTGTGTGATACCATCCGTGTGGCCGCGGTGTTTCTTTCTCATGTGTGCTTCTCCAAATGCGCGGGCAACAAAAATATCAAACGTCGCCGCTGATCTGGGCCGTCCGATCATGGGATACTGCGGATAATCGGTGGGATCCGAATGTACGCGTAGAATTGGGCCGAATACTAACGTGGGAAAACAAACACAGAGAGAGTGTTTGTGTGTGATACCATCCGTGTGGCCGCGGTGTTTCTTTCTCATGTGTGCTTCTCCAAGTGCGCGGGCAACAAAAACACTGAAGGCCACCGCTGATCTGGACCATCCAATCATGGGATACAACGAATAACCGGTCGGATCCGAATGTACATGTAGGATTGGGCCGAATACTAACGTGGGAACACAAAAACAGAGAGAGTGTTTGTGTGTGATACCATCCGTGTGGCCGCGGTGTTTCTTTCTCATGTGTGCTTCTCCAAATGCGCGGGCAACAAAAATATCAAACGTCGCCGCTGATCTGGGCCGTCCGATCATGGGATACTGCGGATAATCGGTGGGATCCGAATGTACGCATAGAATTGGGCCGAATACTAACGTGGGAAAACAAACACAGAGAGAGTGTTTGTGTGTGATACCATCCGTGTGGCCGCGGTGTTTCTTTCTCATGTGTGCTTCTCCAAGTGCGCGGGCAACAAAAACACCGAAGGCCACCGCTGATCTGGACCATCCAATCACGGATCGGATCGACGGAGGAGGCGGCCGCTGTCGGGTCGGTCGGGCCGCGGCCCCGTGCGAGGACGGACGGATGGACGGCGGGGCCGGTCAGCTCCTCCGCTGCCGGCCGGATCTGCTCGACGCAAACCCTAGCGGCGAAGCGGAGGGAAACGAGGGGCGATACAGAGGAGATGGGAATGGGTTGCGAAACAAACTGGGAAGGCAGGAAATACGAACCAAACCCACTTCCACCCGGCGAGCGCGAGGCGAGGCGATGGATGGGAAACACATCACAAAGTGTGTGTTGTGTTGTGCTGTGTGATACCATCCGTGTGGCCGCAGTGTTTCTTTCTCTTTCTCTTGCGTGCTTTCCCCGAATGAACAGTCAAGCAAAACATCGGAAGCCGTCGTTGATCTCGGTCGTCTGATCGGGTGACACATCGGATAAGCTGTCGGATCTGGATGTACATGTGGGGTTAGGTCGGATATCGACGTGGGAGAACACAACACGGTGTGTGTGTGTGTGTGTGTGTGTGTGTGTGTGTGTGTGTGTGTGTGTGTGTGTGTGTGTGTGTGTTGTGATGCCATCTGTAGCTGCGGCGTGCGTCTTCCTCGTGCTTCTCCAGGCGTGCAGGCAGGACATCCGCCACCGCCGATGATCTGAACCATTCGGTGGGAGATAAGACGGGTAAGCGGTTGGATCCGGATGTACATGCGGGGTTACGTCGGGTTCGGACATGGTGGGGAGGTGGACCGACACGGCCCACCATCGCCGATCGAGGTCATGCAGTCGGCGAGTATTTCGTAGAGGAAGGAGTAAATGCGAACCAAACCTAGCGAGGGGGTGGGAAAACAGAGTCTGTGTGTGTGATACCATCCGTGTGGCCGCGGTGTTTCTTTCTTGTGTGCTTCTCCAAATGAGCAAGCAACAAAATACACCGGAGGACGCAACTATGCTGGGCCATCCGATCATGGGATACTACGAATAATCGATCGGCTTTGAATGTACATGTAGGATTGGCCCGAATACTAACATGGGAAACATAACAAAGAAAGTGTGTGTGTGGGGGGGGGGGGGTACCATCCGTGGACGCGGTGCTTCTTTCGTGTGTGCTTTCTTAAGTGAGCAAGCAAGCAAAACACCAAGAAACCGACGCTGATCTAGGCCATCAAATCATGGGATATAGCGGTTAGCGGTCGGATCTGGATCTAAATGTGGTATCAAGCCGAATACTAACATGGGAAAACACAACAGAAGAACGAAGAGTGCATGTCTGTACTGTGGGACCATCCTTGACCGTCGTGCTTCTTTCATGTGTGTGTTTGTGAGTGATACCATCTGTGTGGCCGCGGTGTTTCTTTCTCATGTGTGCTTCTCCAAGTGAGCAGGCAACAAAAACACATAAGGCCGCCGCTGATCTTGACCATCCGATCATGGGATCGCGCGGGTAACCGGTCGGATCCGAATGTACATGTAGGATTGGCCCGAATACTAACATGGGAAACATAACAGAGAAAGTGTGTGTGGGGGGGGGGTACCATCCGTGGACGCGGTGCTTCTTTCGTGTGTGCTTTCTTAAGTGAGCAAGCAAGCAAAACACCAAGAGACCGACGCTGATCTGGGCCATCCAATCATGGGATATAGCGGATAGCGGTCGGAGCTGGATCTAAATGTGGTATCAAGCCGAATACTAACATGGGAAAACACAACAGAAGAACGAAGAGTGTGTGTCTGTACCGTGGGACCATCCTTGGCCGTCGTGCTTCTTTCATGTGTGTGTTTGCGTGTGTGATACCATCCGTGTGGCCGCGGTGTTTCTTTCTCATGTGTGCTTCTCCAAGTGAGCAGGCAACAAAAACACCGAAGGTCCCCGCTGATCTGGGCCGTCCGGTCATGAGATACTGCGGATAACCGGTCGGATCCGAATGTAATGTAGGATTGGGCTGAATACTAAGAGCAACTCTAACAGACCCCGCATTCGGTGCAAACCCGCATAATTCCGGCGATTATACGGGCTCGGCCCATTTTTCTGGCCAGACCAGAGCCCGCATCGGCGTCCGGCCCTTAAATATTTTTGCCGCAGCCCGCAAACGCAACCCCCGAGCCAGTATAACTGCGGGTTTGCGGGGCAGATGCGGGTCAAAACCCTATCCCCCCGAAGCCGCGTTCCCCTCCAATTCTCCACCGCGCTGCTCGATTTGTCGCCGTCGGCGAGCCTTCGACCGCCATGGACGACTCGGGGGATGAGGCGGAGCGCCGCCGCCGCGCCAGATCTGACGGCGCGCGCAAGCAGGGGCGCGTCGGTGGCTCAACCACGGTGCCCGGCCGCCAGCGGCATTCAACCGCCGCGAGCTCGAGGACTTCGATCTCGAGCTCGCCCGTCACCGGCATTCAACCGCCGCGAGCTCGAGGACTTCGATCTCGAGCTCGCCCGTCGCCGCCGCGCCTCCTCCGGCAACTGGTCCGCGGGGAGGTCATCCGGCCACGGGTCGGCGGGATGCTCATCCGCGGGCGCATCGAGCTCGCGGCTTGTTCTGGTGAAGAGGGAGCCGGAGGAGGCCGTGCCCGATGCGCCGCCGCGGCGAGGCGTCATTGGGCCTGAGGACTACCTCCCCCCGGGGCAGGAGGAGCTCCTCGAGCGCATCGTCCTCAAGCGGTCGGCGAGGGATCAGGAAGAGATGGAAGAGTGCATCTGGCGCGAGCTCGAGTACGAGCGGCTCTTCTTCAAGACGGGCGTCATGGCATCGCAGGCGCATGCATCGAAGGAGGCTGACCTGTGCATGATGAAGGCGGAGCAGGCGAAGCTCTACATCGACCTCGCGTCAAACTCCTCCGACTCCGACTGATCGCCACCGGTGGGCAGCTACCGCAGGAGCTTTGGTGAGCTCAATTTTGTTGTAGTGGTGCAGTAGCGTAGGCCCTGTCTAGCATCTCTGACCTTTATGTATGTATGTGACGTGTACAAACTTATTATGTGAAGAAGAACCATCTATGCGAGCGAGCTTCGGCGAGCAACTACTTAAATTTCTCGCGCGAAACAACTTTTTTTTAAATCACGGGTTTGTTTGCGGTTTCTAGTCTGCCGCCTCAATTTTCAGCCCGCATAAGCGCCCCCGTGCGACCTGAAAACACAGTTTACAGGTCGGCAAAATGCAGGGTCTGCTAGAGTTGCTCTAACATGGGAAAACAAACATAGAGAGAGAGAGAGAGAGAGTGTGTGTGTGTGATACCATCCGTGTGGTCGTGGTGTTTCTTTCTCATGTGTGCTTCTCCAAGCGAGGAGGCAGTGTTTCTTTCTCATGTGTGCTTCTCCAAGCGAGCAGGCAACAAAAACACCGAAGGCCGCCGCTAATATGGGCCGTTCGATGATTGGATACTGCGGGTAATCGGTCGGATCTGAATGTATATGTAGGATTGGGCCGAATACTAACGTGGGAAAACAAATAGAGAGAGAGAGAGAGAGTGTGTGTGTGTAATACCATCCATGTGGTTGCGGTGTTTCTTACTCATGTGTGCTTCTCCAAGTGAGTAGACAACAAAAACACCAAAGGCCGTAGTTGATCTGTGTCGTCCGATTATGAGATAGTGCGGATAATCGGTTAGATCCGAATGTACAATAAGGATCGGGCCGAATACTAATGTGGGAAAGCAAACAGAGAGAGAGAGAGAGAGAGAGAGAGAGAGTGTGTGTGTGTGTGTGATAACATTCGTGTGCCCGCGGTGTTTCTTTCTCATGTGTGCTTCTTCAAGTGAGCAGGCAAGAAAAACACCGAAGGCCGCTGCTGATCTGGGCCGTCCGATCATAGGATACTGCGGATAACTGGTCGGATTCGAATGTACATGTAGGATTGGGCCAAATACTAACACAGGAAAACAAGCAGAGAGAGTGTGTGTAATACCATCCGTGTGGCCGCGATGTTTCTTTCTCCTTTTCTCTCGTGTGATTGCTTCCCTAAGTGAGCAGACAAGCAAAACACCGGAGGCCGCCGCTGATCTGGGCCGTCCGATCGTGGGATACAACGGATAAGCAGTCGGATACGGATGTACATGTGGGATTAGGTCGGATATCGACGTGGGAGAACACAACACGGTGTGTGTGTGTGTGTGTGTGTGTGTATGTGTGTGTGTGTGTGTGTGTGTGTGTGTGTGTTACCATCCGTGGACGCGGTGCTTCTTTCGTGTGTGCTTTCTTAAGTGAGCAAGCAAGCAAAACATCAAGAGACCGACGCTGATCTGGGCGTCCAATCATGGGATATAGCGGATAGCGGTCGGATCTGGATCTAAATGTGGTATCAAGCCGAATACTAACATGGGAAAACACAACAGAAGAATGAAGAGTGTGTGTCTGTACTGTGGGACCATCCTTGGCCTCCGTGCTTCTTTCATGTGTGTGTTTGTGTGTGTGATACCATCCGTGTGGCCGCGGTGTTTCTTTTTCATGTGTGCTTCTCCAAGTGAGCAGGCAACAAAAACACCGAAGGTCGCTGCTGATCTGGGCCGTCCGGTCATGAGATACTGCGGATAACCGGTCGGATCCGAATGTAATGTAGGATTGGGCCGAATACTAACGTGGGAAAACAAACATAGAGTGTGTGTGTGTGTGTGTGTGTGTGTGTGTGTGTGTGATACCATCCGTGTGGTCGTGTTGTTTCTTTCTCATGTGTGCTTCTCTAAGTGATAAGGCAACAAAAACACCGAAGGCTGCCGCTGATCTGGGCCGTCCGATCATGGGATACTGACGATAACCGGTCGGATCCAAATGTACATGTAGGATTGAGCCGAATACTAACATGGGAAAACAAAGAGAGAGAGAGAGAGAGTGAGTGATACCATCCGTGTGGCCACGGTGTTTCTTTCTCATGTGTGCTTCTCCAAGCGAGCAGGCAGTGTTTCTTTCTCATGTGTGCTTCTCCAAGCGAGCAAGCAACAAAAACGCCGAAGGGCGCCGCTGATATGGGCCGTTCGATGATGGAATACTGCGGATAATCGGTCGGATCTGAATGTATATGTAGGATTGGGCCGAATACTAACGTGGGAGAACAAACAGAGAGTGTGTATGTGTGTGTGTGATACCATCCGTGTGGCTGCTGTGTTTCTTAGTCATGTGTGCTTCTCCAAGTGAGTAGACAACAAAAACACCAAAGGCCGCCGCTGGTCTGTGTCGTCCGATTATGAGATAGTGCGGATAATCGGTTAGATCCGAATGTACATTTAGGATCGGGCCGAATACTAACATTGGAAAGCAAACTGTGTGTGTCTCTGTGTGTGTGTGTGAGATAACATTCGTGTGCCCTCGGTGTTTCTTTCTCATGTGTGCTTCTCCAAGTGAGCATGCAAGAAAACACCGAAGGCCGCTGCTGATCTGGGCCGTCCGATCATAGGATACTGCGGATAACCGGTCGGATTCGAATGTACATGTAGGATTGGGCCGAATACTAACACGGGAAAACAAGCAGAGAGAGTGTGTATGATACCATCTGTGTGGCCGCTGTGTTTCTTTCTCATGTGTGCTTCTCCAAGTGAGCAGGTAATACGTCTCCAACATATCTATAATTTTTGATTATTCCATGCTATTATATTACCCGTTTTGGATGTTTATGGGCTTTACTTTACACTTTTATATCATTTTTGGGACTAACCTACTAACCGGAGGCCCAGCCCGAATTGCTGTTTTTTTGCCTATTTCAGTGTTTCGAAGAAAAGGAATATCAAACGAAGTCGAAACGGAATGAAACCTTCGGGAGCGATCTTTTTGGAACAAACGCAATCCAGGAGACTTGGAGTGGACGTCAAGAAGCAGCCGAGGCGGCCACGAGGCAGGAGGGCACGCCCTAGGGGGGTGGGCGCGCCCTCACCCTCGTGGGCCCCTTGTGGCTCCCCTGACCTACCTCCTTCGCCTATATATATCCACGTACCCTAAAAACATCCAGGAGCACCACGAAAAACTATTTCCACCGCCGCAACCTTCTGTATCTGCGAGATCCCATCTTGGAGCCTTCGCCGGCGCTCCGTCGGAGGGGGAATCGACCACGGAGGGCCTCTACATCATCTCCAAGGCCTCTCCGATGAGTTGTGAGTAGTTTACCACAGACCTTCAGATCCATAGTTATTAGCTAGATGGCTTCTTCTCTCTCTTTGAATCTCAATACAAAGTTCTCCTCGATCTTCTTGGAGATCTATTCGATGTAACTCTTTTTGCGGTGTGTTTGTCGAGATCCGATGAATTGTGGGTTTATGATCAAGTTTATCTATGAGAAATATTTGAATCTCCTCTGAATTCTTTTATGTATGATTGGTTATCTTTGCAAGTCTCTTCGAATTATCAGTTTGGTTTTGCCTACTAGATTGATCTTTCTTGCATGGGAGAAGTGCTTAGCTTTGGGTTCAATCTTGTGGTGTCCTTTCCCAGTGACAGCAGGGGCAGCAAGGCACGTATTGTATTGTTGCCATCGAGGATAAAAAGATGGGGTTTATATCATATTGCTTGAGTTTATCCCTCTACATCATGTCATCTTGCTTAATGCGTTACTCTGTTCTTATGAACTTAATACTCTAGATGCAGGCAGGAGTCGGTCGATGTGTGGAGTAATAGTAGTAGATGCAGAATCGTTTTGATCTACTTGTTGCGGACGTGATGCCTATATACATGATCATACCTAGATATTCTCATAACTATGCACTTTTCTATCAATTGCTCGACAGTAATTTGTTCACCCACCGTAATACTTATGCTATCTTGAGAGAAGCCACTAGTGAAACCTATGGCTCCCGGGTCTACCTTTTATCATATAAATTTCCCATCTACTTTTATTTCCATCTTTACTTTCCAATCTATATCATAAAAATACCAAAAATATTTATTTTATCTTATTATCTCTATCAGATCTCACTTTCGCAAATTACCGTGAAGGGATTGACAACCCCTTTTATCGCGTTGGTTGCGAGGTTCTTGTTTGTTTGTGTAGGTACGAGGGACTTCCGTGGAGCCTCCTACTGGATTGATACCTTGGTTCTCAAAAACTGAGGGAAATACTTACGCTACTTTGTTGCACCACCCTTTCCTCTTCAAGGGAAAACCAACGCAATGCTCAAGAGGTAGCAGCAGGCAAAAAAAAACACCGAAGGCCGCCGCTGATCTGGGCCGTCCGATCATGAGATACTGCGGATAACTGGTCAAATCCGAATGTACATGTAGGATTGGGCCAAATATTAACGTGGGAAAACAAACAGAGTGTGTGTGTGTGATACCATCCGTGTGCCCGTGGTGTTTCTTTTCACGTGTGCTTCTCCAAGTGAGCAGGCAACAAAAACACTGAAGGCCGGCGCTGATCTGGGCCGTCCGGCCATGGATACTGCCGATAACCGATCGGATCCAAATGTACATGTAGGATTGGGCCGAATACTAACCTGAGAAAACAAATAGAGACTGTGTGTGTGATACCATCTGTGTGGCCGCGGCGTTTCTTTCTCATGTGTGCTTCTCCAAGCGAGGAGGCAACAAAAACACCGAAGGCCGCCGCTGATATGGGTCGTCCGATAATGGGATACTGCGGATAATCGGTCAGATCCGAATGTACATGTAGGATTGGGTCGAATACTAACATGGGAAAACAAACAGTAAGTGTGTGTCTGATACAATCCGTGTAGCCGCGGTGTTTCTTTCTCATGTGTGCTTCTCCGAGTGAGTAGACAACAAAAACATTGAAGGCGCCGCTGATCTGGGCCGTCGGTGAAAGAAATATGCCCTAGAGGCAATAATAAAGTTATTATTTTATTTCCTTATATCATGATAAATGTTTATTATTCATGCTAGAATTGTATTAACCGGAAACTTGATACATGTGTGAATACATAGACAAAACAAAGTGTCCCTAGTATGCATCTACTTGACCAGCTCGTTAATCAAAGATGGTTAAGTTTCCTAGCCATAGACATGTGTTGTCATTTGATGAACAGAATCACATCATTAGAGAATGATGTGATGGACAAGACCCATTCGTTAGCTTGGCATAATGATCATTTAGTTTTATTGATATTGCTTTCTTCATGACTTATACATGTTCCTTTAACTATGAGGTTATGCAAATCTCAAATACCGGAGGAACACCTTGTGTGTTATCAAACGTCACAACGTAACTGGGTGATTATAAAGATGCTCTACAGGTGTCTCCGGAGGTGTTTGTTGGGTTGGCATAGATCGAGATAAGGATTTGTCACTCCAAGTATCGGAGAGGTATCTCTGGGCCCTCTCGGTAATGCACATCACTATAAGCCTTGCAAGCAATGTGACTAATGAGTTAGTTACGGGATGATACATTACGGAACGAGTAAAGAGACTTGCGGGTAATAATATTGAACTAGGTATGATGATACCGACGATCGTATCTCGGGCAAGTAACATACCGATGACAAAGGGAACACCGTATGTTGTTATGCGGTTTGACTGATAAAGATCTTCGTAGAATATGTAGGAACCAATATGAGCATCTAGGTTCCGCTATTGGTTATTGACCGGAGATGTGTCTCGGTCATGTCTACATAGTTCTCGAACCCGTAGGGTCCGCATGTTTAACGTTCGATGACGATTTGTATTATGAGTTATGTAATTTGATGAACCGAACTTTGTTCGGAGTCCTGGATGAGATCACGGACATGATGAGGAGTCTCGAAATGGTCGAGGCATAAAAATTGATATATTGGAATGTTATGTTTGGACATCGGAATGGTTTCGGAAAGGTTCGAATATTTTTCGGAGTACCAGGAGGTTACCAGAACCCCCCGGAGGGTTAATGGGCCTTCATGGGCCCTAGTGGAGGGAGGAGGTAGCGGCTAGGTGGAGGCGCGCCCCCCCAAGCCCAAACTGAATTGGAGCAGGGTTGGGGGGGCCTTTCCTTCTCCCCTCTTCCTCCTTTCCTCGTTCTCCTAGTTGGAATAGGAAGGGGGGGGGGTGCGAATCCTACTTGGACCGGGAGTCCAAGTAGGACTCCCCCCCCCCCTTGGCGCGCCCTCTCTAGGGCCGGCCTCCTCTTCCCCCCTCCTTTATATACATGGGAAGGGGGCACCCCAAAGACACAAAAAGTTTCTCTTAGCCGTGTGCGGTGCCCCCCTCCACAGTTACACACCTCGGTCATATCGTCATAGTGCTTAGGCGAAGCCCTGCACCGATAACTTCATCATTACCATCGCCACGCCGTCATGCTGACGGAACTCTCCCTCGCCCTCAACTGGATCAAGAGCTCGAGGGACGTCATCGTGCTGAACGTGTGCTGAACACGGAGGTGACGTACGTTCGGTACTTGGATCGGTTAGATCGTGAAGACGTTCGACTACATAAACCGCGTTACTAAACGCTTCCGCTTTCGGTCTATGAGGGTACGTGGACACACTCTCCCTGCTCGTTGCTATGCTTCTCCTAGATAGATCTTGCATGATCGTAGGAATTTTTTTGAATTACTACATTCCCCAACAGTCGGATCATGGGATACTACAGATAACCGGTACATATAAGGTTGGGCCAAATACTAACGTGGGAAAAGAAACAAAGAGAGAGTGTGATACCATCCGTGTGGCCGCGGTGTTTCTTTATCATGTGTGCTTCTCCAAGTGAGTAGGCAACAAAAACACCGACGGCCGCCGTTGATCTGGGCTGTCCGATCATGGGATACTGCGGATAACTGGTCGGATCTGAATGTACATTTAGGATTGGGCAGAATACTAACGTGGGAAAACAAACAGAGAGTGTGTGTGTGTGATACCATCCGTGTGGCCGCGGTGTTTCTTTATCATGTGGGCTTCCCCAAATGAGCAGGCAACAAAAACACCAAAGGCCGCCGCTGATCTGGGCATGTTCGATAAAGGGATACTCCAGATAATCGGTCGGATCCGAATGTACATGTAGGATTGAGCCAAATACTAATGTGGGAAAACAAACAGAGAGTGTGTTTGTGATATCATCGTGTGGCCACGGTGTTTCTTTCTCCATGTGAGCAGGCAACAAAAACACCGAAGGCCGCCGTTGATCTGGGCCGTCCGATCATGGGATACTGCAGATAACCGGTCGGGTCCGAATGTGCATGTAGGATTGGGCTGAATATTAACATGGGAAAACAAATAGAGAGTGTGCGTATGATACCATCAGTGTGGCCGCAGTGTTTCTTTCTCATGTCTCCTTCTCGAAGTGAGTAGGCAACAAAAACACCAAAGGTCGCCGCTGATCTGGGTCATCTGATCATGGGATATTGTGGATAGTTGGTCGGATCCGAATGTACATGTAAAATTGGGTCGAGTACTAACGTGGGAAAACAAACAGTGAGTGTGTGTGTGATAGCATCCGTGTGGCCGCGGTGTTTCTTTCTCATATGTGCTTCTCCAAGTGAGCAAACAACAGAAACACCAAAGGTCGCCGTTGATCTGGGTCGTCCGATCATGGGATACTGCGGAGAACCGGTCCGATCCGAATGTACATGTAGGATTGGGCCGAATACTATCATGGGAAAAACAAACAGAGAGTGTGTGTGTGTGCCGCGGTGTTTCTTTCGCTTGTGCGCTTCCACAAGTGAGCAGGCAAGCAAAACACTGGAGGCCGCGACTAATGAGGACCATCGATCGTGGCATACAACGGATAAGCGGTCGGATCAGAATGTACACGTGGGATTGGGCGGAATACTAACGTGGGAAAATAAACATAGAGTGTTTGTGTGATACCATCCGTGTGTGCCGAGGTGTTCCTTTCTAATGTGTGCTTCTCCAAGTGAGCAGGCAACAAAAACATTGAAGGTCGCCGCTAATCTGGGCCGTCCGATCATGGGATACTGCGGATAACCCGTCGGATGCGAATGTACATGTATGGTTGGGCCGAAAACTAACGTGGATAAAAACAGAGAGTATGTGTGTGTGTGATACCATTCGTGTGGCCGCGGTGTTTCTTTCTCATGTGTACTTATCCAAGTAAGCAGGCAACAAAAACATCGAAGGCCACCGCTGATCTGGGTCGTCCGATCATGGGATACTGCGGATGACCGGTCGAATCTGAACGTACATTTAGGATTGGGTAGAATACTAACATGGGAAAACAAACAGAGAGTGTGTGTGTGTGATACCATCCGTGTGGCCGCGGTGTTTCTTTCTCATGTGTGCTTCTCCAAATGAGCAGGCAACAAAAACACCAAAGGCCCCGCTGATCTGGGCCGTCCAATCATGGGATACTACGGATAATCGGTCGGATCCGAATGTATATGTAGGATTGGGCTAAATACTAACGTGGGAAAACAAACACAGAGTGTATGTGTGTGTGATATCATCGTGTTGCCGCTGTGTTTCTTTCTCATGTGTGCTTCTCCATGTGAGCAGGCAACAAAAACATTGTAGGCCGCTGCTGATCTGGGCCGTCCGATCAAGGGATACTGCAGATAACTGGTCGGATTTGAATGTACATGTAGGATTGGGCCGAATACTAACATGGGAAAACAACACACACACACACACAGAGAGAGAGAGAGAGAGAGAGAGAGGGAGAGAGAGAGAGAGAGTGATACCATCCATGTGGCCGCGGTGTTTTCTCTCATGTGTGCTTCTCCAAGTGAGCAGGCAACAAAAACACCAAAGGCCGCCGCTGATCTGCGCTGTCCGATCATGGGATATTGCGGATAGTTGGTCGGATCCGAATGTATATGTAGGATTGGGTGGAATAGTAACATGGGAAAACAAAGAGAGAGAGAGAGAGAGAGAGAGAGAGAGGGAGAGAGAGAGAGAGAGAGTGTGTGTGTGATACTATCCGTGTGGCCGTGGTGTTTCTTTCTCATGTGTGCTTCTCCAAGTGAGCAAGCAACAAAAATACTAAAGGCCGCCGCTGATCTGGGCCATCCGATCATCGGATACTGTCTGTGTCAAAACTGGCGGATCTCGGGTAGGGGGCCCCAAACTATGGATCTTGGATAGATGAGGAACAGTAGACGTGGGACACGATATTTACCCAGGTTCGGGCCCTCTCTAAGAGGTAAAACCGTACGTCCTGCTTGATTATATTGCTTTTGTATAAGGGGGTTGCAGAGTAGATCTACCACGAGATCAGACGAACTAAACCCTAACTAGTAGGATTGCAATGGTTCTTCTAGCCTCTATGGACTAAACCTTCTGGTTTATATAGACACCAGGAGTACTAGGTGAGGGAGTCCTGGATTAGGGGGTATCCGGACAGCCGGACTATACACATCGTCCGGACTATTGGAGCGTGAAGATACAAGACTCAAGACACCGTCCCGTATCCGGATGGGACTCTCCTTTGCGTGGAAGACAAGCTTGGCAATCCGGATATTGTATTTCCTTCCTTGTAACCGACTCCATATAAACCCTAGCCCTCTCTGGTGTCTATATAAACCGGAGAGGATGGTCGTTAGGAGGCTGATCACAATTACAATCATACCATCACAGGCCAGCTTCTAGGGTTTAGCCTCTACGATCTCGTGGTAGATCTACTCTTGTACTACTCATATCTTCAATATTAATCAAGCAGGAAGTAGGGTTTACCTCCATCGAGAGGGCCCGAACCTGGGTAAACATTGTGTCCCTTGCTTCTTGTTACCATCAGCCTAAGACGCACAGATCGGGACCCCCTACCCGAGATCAGCCGGTTTTGACACCGACATTGGTGCTTTCATTGAGAGTTCCTCTGTGTCGTCGCTTCGAGGCTTGACGGCGCCTTCAATCATCAACAACACGGTCCAGGGCGAGACTTTTCTCCCCGGACAGATCTTTGTGTTCGGCGGCTCTGCACTGCGGGCCAATTCGCTTGGCCATCTGGAGCAGATCGACAGCTACGCCCCCGGCCACCAGGTCAGGTTCGGAAACCTGAACTACTCGGCCAATATCCGCGGAGACTTGATCTTCGACGGAATCTGGCCTGTGCCAGGAGCGCCGGACAGTCACGATGAGCACGGCCTAGACCTGTTGTCGGACAGTGCTCGGGATATCACCCCTACAGTAGCCCCGGACCTAAATCCGGAGCAGACTGCGTGGCCCAAGGATGGGTGGATGGACCCCGCCCCGCCGGCCGCACATTCATCGGCGGTAGAGCCGAACACAGGCCTCACTTCTAAGGAAGCTTGTGACTACGGACCCCCGGACTCGTATCTGGTTGTAGGTTCCAGTCCGCGCGCTCCCGAACCCGCCGAGCCTGGTTGGCCTCCGGTAATGGAGTTTACCGCTGCGGATATCTTCCAGCACTCGCCCTTTGGCGACATGCTGAATTCTTTAAAGTATCTCTCTTTGTCAGGAGACTCTTGGTCGAACTATGTCCGGCTCGAGTGGGAAGAAAGCGACGAAGGAATTCGCTGCCCACCCACCACCCACTTCATTGCCACGATCGATGATCTAACCGACGTGCTTGACTTTGACTCCGAAGACATCGACGGCATGGACGGCGATGCAGAAGAAGAACAGGAACCACCTCTCAAAGGGCGGTGGACAGCCACCTCCCCATATGATATATATATGGTGGACACTCAAAAAGAAACCAATGGCGATGAGGCAACGGAGGATAACCCCTCAGGGAGAAAAACAAAGCATGGCCGTCGCCAGCGCCGCTCCAAGCCCCGCTGTCGGTGTCAAAACCGGCGGATCTCGGGTAGGGGGTCCTGAACTATGCGTCTAGGCGGATGGTAACAGGAGACAAGCGGGACGATGTTTTTACCCAGGTTCGGGCCCTCTCGATGGAGGTAATACCCTACTCCTTCTTGATTAATATTGATGATATGCGTAGTACAAGAGTAGATCTACCACGAGATCAAGGAGGCTAAACCCTAGAAGCTAGCCTATGGTATGATTGTTGTTCGTCCTATGGACTAAAACCCTCCGTTTTATATAGACACCAGATAGGTTAGGGTTACACAGAGTCGGTTACAATGGTAGGAGATCTACATATCCGTATCGCCAAGCTTGCCTTCCACGCCAAGGAAAGTCCCATCTGGACACGGGACGAAGTCTTCAATCTTGTATCTTCATAGTCTTGGAGTCCGGCCGTGATGATAGTTCGGCTATCCGGACACCCCCTAGTCCAGGACTCCCTCAGTAGCCCCTGAACCAGGCTTCAATGACGACGAGTCCGGCGCGCATATTGTCTTCGGCATTGCAAGGCGGGTTCCTCCTCCGAATACTTCATAGAAGGTTTTGAACACTAGGACAGTGTCCGGCTCTGCAAAACAAGTTCCACATACCACCGTAGAGAGAATAACTTTTTGCACAAATCTGCTGACATATTTCGCGGTGTGACATCACACCACGGCCAGGCCTTTATATGAATCTTTACTGTTCCACCTCAGCGCGTTTAGCGAGGCGGTTTCCCAGGCACGTCTTATCAAAGCATAGATCGTGCCCCCTTATTCCGGGATTCTCATCAATACGGACGTGGGTAACCCAACCGCGCCCGTTGGCATGCCTCCTCTATCAAAGGCGAGTCCTAATCGACCACGAGGAGGGCTCTTGGTATTCAACCTCTTTATAATGAGACCAAGGCCCTCTTCTTTTTTACACCCTCCATCGAGTTCGCCTCACGTTTCGAGTTCTAACACCCAAAGCTTCAGATTTAGGCGCTTCAGACCTTCGACGATGTCCGGCTCCGACAAGCACGACCGATGGATGTCTTCCTCCGTTACAGAAGAAGATGTGCTAAAGCTGCGAGACGCCAGGTATCTAACCGACGAGATCTCGCATAGGCTGCCTGCTCCAGGGCAGGTCATTCCCACTCCCGAGCCCGGCGAGAACGTGGTGTTTGTGTCTCACTTCCTTCGGGGTTTAGGCTTCCCGACGGATCCCTTTGTGCGGGGGCTCATGTTTTATTATGGGCTTGATTTGCATGACTTGAATCCGGAGTCCATCCTCCATATCTCGTCATTTATTGTCATATGTGAAGCCTTCCTCCATATTACCCCTCACTTTGGATTGTGGCTCAAGACCTTCAAGGTGGAGCCAAAGATGATCAAGGGGCAGCAAGCAGAGTGCGGAGGGGCGGTCATAAGCAAATGTGCCGATGCTCCGTGGCCCGAGGGCTCTTTTCAAGAGGAGCTTGGTTTGTGGCAACGGGAGTGGTTTTACATCACCGCTCCCAGGGGCACCAAATGGGTGGAGCTCCCCGCCTTCCGCTCAGGCCCACCACAGCGGCTGGCATCATGGGTCAACAAGGGGCTCGACTGGGGGCCGTCCAAGGACGTTCCTTTGCTGCAGGGCCGTATTCGAGACCTCCAAGAAAGAGAGACCAATCTGGTTGCAGTGGCGCAGGTTATGTTGATCCGGCGCCTCCAGCCCTGCAAACGTCGCCCCCTTCGCCTGTGGGAATTTAATCCGGAGGGACCACGAGCTCTCCAAAATTTTATGGGCACGACGCCCGTGGAGATGTATAAACTGTTCTTTGGATCACAAGAGAAGTGTCCGGACCTGATATA
>LR880966.1:6132293-6146957 GCA_904067115.1 Aegilops sharonensis
AATCCGGAGGGACCGCGAGCTCTCCAAAATTTTATGGGCACGACGCCCGTGGAGATGTATAAACTGTTCTTCGGATCACAAGAGAAGTGTCCGGACCTGACTAAGGATGCAGGGCTAAGCTGCAATCGCCCAGATACTCAAGTAAGTAGTCCTGTAACTGGACAGGCTTATATATATGCCCTTTAAAGGAGCCGTTTCTTGAACAGGAGTGGATAGCCAAGGCAAAGTTAATAAGGTGTCCGGCTCCCCTCCCAGAGACCATGCCGGATCCCATGCTGGCCAAGATGTCGAAGGCCGCGCCTTTTAAAGAAGGCGAGGGGAGCGGGGAAGCAACTGCCTCCACGAAGGAGGCCTTTGAGGAGGGAGGGATAAAAAATCCCACCCTCAAAGGAGAGAAGAGGACCGCTTCGGAAGATCTGGAGGTCAAGGCCTCGAAGAGGGAAAAGAAATCTTTGTCAGAGAGTCCGGCGCTGGGAAGTACCCCAGCCACACTGTTTCCCCAAGGGGATCAGCCCTCCAGCGAGCCGTAAGTAAAAAGGAAGGGTTTTTTTAAGTAAGGAACATCCCTGTATTTATTTCTGAAGATAACCGAAATTGTACCTTGTAGTTCGGATCTCAACCCTTCTCAGCAGAGCTCGTCTTCGGGGGATCTTCTTCCGGAGATGATGGAGAGCGAAACGCCTCCACCTGTCGCACCCTCATGCGAGGCGGACGACCCTGAGGTGTCGCCGCGGAGGGTTCCCCCAAGTCCGGCGGGGCCGGAAGGTCCGGCGCCAAGTGGTGTGCGGCCGGAGGAGCTGAAGGATCTGCTCGGGCGAGCGGCTATCTTAGAAGATCACCGTGCTCTAATGGGTACGGTAATTGAAAGAATTGCATCCGCGGAGAGCGGATTGCATGAAGCCGTCAGAAGCTTACTGACGGGGTTCGAGGTACGCAAAAAATGATGTACCTTCTGACAGTTATGCATATAGAATGCGCCCTATATAGATAGTAGCCCCTGAGACTCGGTGTTGTCAAAATTGACAGCGTGTCGAGGATCAAAATCTCAGTTTATAACATATCACCGCTCCTAAACAGGTGGCGGGGCATCCGGTGGCCGGCCGGACTGATGAATATGCCGAACTAAAGCGGCAACTTGACGAGGCGGATGTGGACATCGCGCTGGTCAATAAACGGTTTGACGAGTCACAAGGTATGCGACTTCTACGCGGACACCTGGTAAGGGAGCTTGACGCCCGTGTCTTACTATTTGTATGCTTAATGCAGATGGTGCCGCTGCTATGGAGGAGCTTCGGGCGGAACTCGCCCGAGCGAAAGAGCAAGCCAGAAATAGTAATGCGGCCGCTTTAAGGGCGGCCGAAGAGCTAAAAGCCGAACGGGATGCTCACTGCCGAAGCAAAGAGGAAATGGCCGATATGGCCAGAAAGTTGAAGAATATTACCGACCGCTGCGAGGTTCTTGAAAAAGAACGTGTAGCGGAGCAAGAGGGCCTGAAAAAGGCACCGCCGAATCCAAGAATGCCCATTCGGCTTTGAGAGCTGCCAAGGAGGAGCTGAGTCAGGCCGGGGCAATTGCGGCTGGAAAACCGTTTCTGCTGCGGAGGAAATATACGGATCCAAAGTATGCTCAATTGGACAAGTTGTGGAGTTCGGAGGATGCTTATCTGGACTTAGCGGCAAGCGCTGCGGACGCGATTGAGCACTTCCGAGGCCAGAAGGGGCACAGAAGGGAAGAGCTATATTGGTCGCAATTCCATAGTCCGGAGCGTCTTCTTCCATTGACCGATCGGTTGGCCGAGTGGGCCGAGCTAAATCAACTATCCGGACTTGCCATGAAGCATGTCATGACTCATTTGTGGCCGGGCAGACCCCAGCCGAAGAGTTATTTTGGTTTAGTGCAGCAGTTCCTTGGTGCGGTACCGCATATTGACGCAATGAAGCGGTCGGCGTGTATTGAGGGAGCGCGGATGGCTCTGGCCCGTGTCAAGACATACTGGGCAGATATGAAGGCCACCGACATTGCATCCCAAGATTCAGACAGAAGCCGAATGCCTGCCGAGCACTACTTTGAGGAAGTCCTGCAGGGCGCTCGTTTAATAGAGACGCAGTGCTCGAAGGATATTATGTTTAAATGACATGTATGATTTGTGAAAACAATGTTTCAATATGATATAAGAGCTTTTTATACTTGTGCGTTCAAGTAGTAAACTACTCCCTGTGCGGCCGTTTATGTATATGTATATATAACCTGAAAGATGGCAGTCCTTGGCTTCAACCCCCACGCACATAGTGCGGGGGTGTTTGCAAAGAAGGCGCCTTTTCACACTTAATCCAACGTCTTGGTCCTGTTAAGGAGGTGGTAGCGTAGCAAACTAGCCAACCGGACTATAATGCTTTATCACTTTCACTTAGCCATAGGAGTTCGAGGGTGGGGCTACTATATAGCCCCTGGGGGCACCGCACTCTCCCGAATTCGGGGTGCGTATGTGCCTGACCGAAAACCGATCCTTCGTTAATGCGGAGGAATCCTAAATATTCCGATGAGTCATCGAGTGGTTGACCAGTCTCTCGCTATATCATGACAGTCAGTTTTCGGCTTTCTCTACTGAGGTGCTCACCCGGCCGAACCGGGGCACAATCGCAGTAGTTCTCCTGGTGCCGCGTTAGCCGATAGAACGGAACGTAAGGCAGCAAAACGCAGGAGCCGGGCAAACCCAACATTTGACCAAAGACATGATTAAGAGCTGATGCATATAAGGCCTAACTCGAGACGCCGAATACTCCCTAAGGTATTCGGTCTTTATAAAAACGGGCAGAATAATGCCCTAAGCCCCTGGTGTCCAGGTACGCGCAAAAAATTCTGGTGCGGCCAATGCCAAAACGCCAGCCTCCTCCTTGGTTATAGCAAGAAACCGGGGGATGTATATCAACAAGAGACAGTAAAAAAGGTTTACGCAGGGCCTTAATCTGAAAAGAATCCTTGCAACGGGTCCCTACTGCATGTCTGCGCATGTGTCTCCGTTGTGCCGTATCCTGGATGGGTGTAGCACGTTGTTCATCTGTAAAAGAGAGGAACTTAGTTTAAAAGAAAAAGGATCGTGCGAAAGATGTACTTTATATTAAATAAACATAGTACGATTCGAAGAAGTGAATAAAATTGAGCTTTAGTGTCTCTTGTGATACATGCGTGCAGCCCCTTGTATGGGGGTATGCCGCTAGTAGGCGCCGGACTCGTCTAGCCGTGTCCGGGGTTTGAATGACCAATTCAGGTTCTTTGACTAGCGGAGCCGGATAGGTGTGGAGCTGTCAAGGCAGTCTCACGTTCTTCCGTGCTCGAGTAACACTTAATACTTCCTTTTAGCAAGATGATGCCGCGTGGACCGGGCATTTTAAGTGTTAGAGATGCATAATGCGGTATTGCGTTAAAACGGGCGAAAGCTTCGCGTCCCAATAGTGCTTGATGGCTACTTTTGAACGGGGCGACATGGAAGATTAACCTTTCGCGACGGAAGTTGTCGGATGAACCGAACACAACTTCTAGCAGTATGGAGCCCGTGCAATGGGCATATGGGCCTGGCATTACTCCTTTAAAGGAGGTGTTGCTACGGCGAATTTTGGTTGGGTCTATCCCCATCCTGCGGATTGTGTCCTGATATATCAGGTTTATGTCGCTGCCGCCATCCATGAGGACTTGTGTAAATTGGAATCCGTCGATTATAGGATCCAATATCAAGGCAGTCCATCCTGCGCTCCGAATACTTTCGGAATAGTCCTGATGGTCGAAGGTGATTGGTTTTGACAACCAGTGTTCGGCGCGCATTTTAGTGGGCGCCGCTCTGTTTTTCCCTTTGATCACATGAAGTGAGTTTACTGTTTTAACCTCTTGTGGGAAATTCTTTTGTTTTCCGGGGCTCTGCTTGTGGTGCTCGTCGTCATCTTCACTTGGTGTGTCGAGCCCCTTGTGTTCGGCGTTGAGTCTGCCGGACTGTTTGAAGACCCAACAATCTCTGTGGGTATGGTTTGCAGGCCTCCCGGGAGTACTGTGGATTTGACATATCTTGTCCAAGATTTTGTTTAAGTTGGATAGCTCATCGCTATTGTCCTTAAGGGGCAGTTTTTTATTGTTCTGCCGTGAGCTTTTGAATCCGGCGCTGACAACCGCGCTCTTTGGACCGTTCCTTTTAATCCGGCGCTGGTCTTTGTTGCGCCGTGGTTTCCCGTTTCCATCCCTGACTTCAGATGTACTTGGGTCGCTGGTGCTGCATCTTGCTAGCCAGCTATCCTCTCCCGCGCAAAAGCGGGTCATGAGGCTTGTTAATGCGGCCATTGTTCTTGGCTTTTCTTGGCCGAGGTGTCTGGCGAGCCATTCGTCTCGGACGTTGTGTTTGAAAGCTGCTAAGGCTTCGGCGTCCGGACAGTCGACTATTTGGTTCTTTTTAGTAAGGAACCTGTTCCAGAATTTCCGGGCTGACTCTCCGGGCTGTTGAGTTATGTGACTTAGATCGTCTGCATCCGGAGGGCGGACATAGGTCCCCTGAAAATTTGCCCGAAACGCATCCTCGAGCTCTTCCCAGCTTCCATGGTATTTTCGGGGAGGCTTTTAAGCCAATGCCGAGCTGGCCCTTTGAGTTTAAGGGGTAAGTATTTTATGGCATGGAGATCATCTCCTCTAGCCATGTGTATGTGGAGGATGTAATCCTCAATCCAGACTCCAGGGTCTGTTGTTCCGTCGTATGCCTCTATGTTTACAGGTTTGAATCCCGCTGGAAATTCATGATCCAGCACCTCATCGGTGAAACATAAAGGATGTGCGGCGCCCCTATATGTGGGTGTGCCGTGATGTTCGGATTTTTGGCGTGTTGCATTGCTTTGAAGAGCTTGCTTTCTTGGCCCATAGATGGACCTAACTGGGCCATCCTTTTGCTGTGAATCCTTATGCGGATCACATACTAGCTTGTGTGCGGCGCCATTTGTCGCTCTCTTTTTGCTGTGGGGTCGTCCATCCGACCGGGTGGCCTTCTTACTTTTTGATTGTGGGGGCTCTAAGGCCTCCTCGTCAAATTCGGGCAGTAGCTTTCTTTTTGGTTAGCTCTTTGTTCGGCGACTGTCGCCGTATTTGTCTGTGGTGTTGAATACTTTGCTCCATCTGATCCTGAGTGCATCTTCCGCTGTTTTGAGCTTCCGCTTCTGCTTTTTCAGGCTACGCGCAATGGCGACGAGCCATTTCTGGAGGTTATTTTGCTCCAACAATTTGTCCGGCGTGAGATCGTCCGGACTGTTGTCTTCGCCGGGGACGGGTTGTTTATCCAAGTTGTCTTATTCGGATGATTGCTCGATAGCATGTTCGTCGTCCACCGGTTCGCCCTACTCTATGGCTGGGTCTTTGTTGAGGTGGGACTTGGTTCGGTGTTTACATTGCCGTTTTGACTGCTTTTCGAGGGATTTATCCTTCGTAGCGTCCCGTTGTTCCTCGTCTTCATTTCCTTTAGGTGTATCCACCATGTATACATCATGGGATGAGGTGGTTGTCCAGCATCCTATAGGCGCTGGTTCATGGTTGTCTCCTACATCGTCGTCCATACCATCGATGTCTTCAGAGTCGAAATCGAGCACGTCGTGTAAGCTTTCGACAGTGGCTACGAAGTGGGTGGTGGGTGGGCGTTGAATTTCTTCGTCGTCCGCATCCCAACATTCCTGACCGTAGTCCGGCCAGAGCTCTCCGGATAAAGAGAGAGACTTTAGTGAATTCAGGATGTCGCCAAAGGGCGAGTGCTGAAAGATGTCCGCGACAGTGAATTCCATGACCGGCGCCCAATCGGATTCGATTGGCAGGGGCGCGGAGGGTTCGGAGTCCGGCACCCTGGAGTCGAGGTCTTCGCAAGGGACAAGGATGGAGTTTGGCTCAATCGCCGTAGAGATCGTAGCCCCCGAGGCGGTGTCCAACCACTCGTCCTCGATCGGGGAATCCGACTCCGGATTAAGGGTCGGAGCGGATGCTGGTGCGACCTCCAGGGCACTGTTCGGCTGTAGAGCTAGATCATGCCCATCGAGACAATGCGGCACGCTTGGCTGCGGCTCGAATCCGCCGAAGATCAAGTCTCCGCGGACATCGGCCGTATAGTTCAAACTTCCAAATCTGACCTGATGGCCAGGGGCGTAGCTTTCGATCTGCTCCAGATGGCCAAGCGAATTGGCCCGCAGTGCAAAGCCGCCGAATATGAAGATCTGTTCGGGGAGAAAAATCTCACCCTGGACCGCGTCGTTGTTGATGATCGAAGGAGCCATCGGGCCTATCGGTGACGACACATAGGAACTCTCAATGAAAGCACCAATGTCGGTGTCAAAACCGGCGGATCTCGGGTAGGGGGTCCCAAACTTTGCGTCTAGGCGGATGGTAACAGGAGACAAGGGACACGATGTTTTTACCCAGGTTCGGGCCCTCTCGATGGAGGTAATACCCTACTCCTGCTTGATTAATATTGATGATATGGGTAGTACAAGAGTAGATCTACCACGAGATCAAGGAGGCTAAACCCTAGAAGCTAGCCTATGGTATGATTGTTGTTCGTCCTATGGATTAAAACCCTCCGGTTTATATAGACACCGGATAGGTTAGGGTTACACAGAGTCGGTTACAATGGTAGGAGATCTACATATCCGAATCGCCAAGCTTGCCTTCCACGCCAAGGAAAGTCCCATCCAGACACGGGACGAAGTCTTCAATCTTGTATCTTCATAGTCTTGGAGTCCGGCCGTGATGATAGTTCGGCTATCCGGACACCCCCTAGTACAGGACTCCCTCACCCGCCAAAGCAATACCGGCACCGGAGGCGAAAACAATCCGGACGGTGTCGAAGATGAATACAACCCCGATCAGCCCGCCTTCGAGCAGGCCGAGCAGGAAGATGGGCAGGACAGCCCAGATGAGCAGGCGAAGGACGGGTATCCGGAGGAGGACAACTACATGCCCCCCTCCAAAGACGAGATTAGCCTTGGCAACGATGAGTTCGGCGTGCCTGAGAACCCCGTGGAGCAGGAGCGCTTCAAGCACTGGCTTATTGCCACTGCGAGGAGCCTGAAAAGGAAGCAACAGCAGCTTAAAGCTGACCAAGATTTGCTCGTGGACAGATGGACCAAGGTCCTGGCCACCGAGAACTACAAACTCGACCGCCCCGACAAAGGGCACGCACGACATAATTCGCTACCCCAACCTAACCAGGAGAACCCAAGGCGCATACCCCGACGTCAATTCACCGCAACGGTCCAAGACAATACGAAGGATGCACGAAGAGGCACCCTCAAGCCTCGGCGCAATTGTCATAAACGTCAAGTCAGGGAAGTTGATGCCAAATCTAGCAACTCCCAGTCCGGTCAGCAGACAAAGAACAACTCAAGCCTATCCGGCCCGAGCAACATACTCGATCAACCATGTGACATTCATGGTACTCCTAAAAGGACGACCAAGCACACCAATAGAGAATGCCGGATCCTCAAAACAAAGCGGCCGGCCGTGTGCTGGAAACAGGGAGGGGAGAATTCCAACAACGGCGAAGTCAAAAGATCCTCCAGATCATAAAAATATGGCCGATCTCCCCCGATCACATCAACCGTCCGGACAATATCAACCACAACAATTTAATTGCGGTAACTTTAGACCTAGTATCCTGGGGGCTCCATCTCACAGAGAGCCCCCGCGGATATGAAGCCACAAATAACATCTTTTAAAGGATGCCAGGTGCAAAAGCCAAAGTTTTATTGGCCCACCATTCTAACTGTTGTCTTCGGATCACCAAAAAATGCCATGCCAAAGAATAATTCTTTGGCACCTTCCCCTCATACGGTAATTTTACCATATGTTAACGGGACGAACCATGTTGACTAGATTCCACGTAGGCCAACCCCGTGTGATACAACCACACCTATGGGCAAGGCCGAACCCCGCCTTTAGAGCAGAAATCATACCGCTGACCGGAGTAACAAGTTGTGTCTGCCTATCAATTTTTTTGATATGACAGCCAACTATCCGGACACCAACGGAGGAGTCCGCACTACTTCACGGTATAATGGCTGGGCTAATCAGGTTCCGATCAGGAACCCTCGGACCAACCAAAGAGGACATCTTGCTGCCCTCAAGTATTTGCTTTTACAAACTAACTTTGACGCAGAACAGGCTTGGCGACGTGGAATCGGCCCGGACACACAAGGACAGGAACACGTAAGTGACCCCCCCCCCCCCCCGCCCTCACTACCCACCCCCCCCCCCCCGCCCTCACTACCCACCCCCCCCCCCCCGCCCTCACTACCCACCCCCCCCCCCCCGCCCTCACTACCCACCCCCCCCCCCCCGCCCTCACTACCCACCCCCCCCCCCCCGCCCTCACTACCCACCCCCCCCCCCCCGCCCTCACTACCCACCCCCCCCCCCCCGCCCTCACTACCCACCCCCCCCCCCCCGCCCTCACTACCCACCCCCCCCCCCCCGCCCTCACTACCCACCCCCCCCCCCCCGCCCTCACTACCCACCCCCCCCCCCCCGCCCTCACTACCCACCCCCCCCCCCCCGCCCTCACTACCCACCCCCCCCCCCCCGCCCTCACTACCCACCCCCCCCCCCCCGCCCTCACTACCCACCCCCCCCCCCCCGCCCTCACTACCCACCCCCCCCCCCCCGCCCTCACTACCCACCCCCCCCCCCCCGCCCTCACTACCCACCCCCCCCCCCCCGCCCTCACTACCCACCCCCCCCCCCCCGCCCTCACTACCCACCCCCCCCCCCCCGCCCTCACTACCCACCCCCCCCCCCCCCCAACGAAGGCAGTCCGGATTCACTTCAGATCCATTCACAGCCCCCTCCAGTCCGGCCATGACAGGTTCCACCAGAAATACCTCTTTTCATAAATCGTACTCATATGCATAGACATATCATCCTACTATAATGCGTAGATTTAAGTAACACTTACCGGCTGTCGCTTCTCAACGACGCCTTTTTGTCAAAAACGGCATACACGCCTTGTGTTATGCCCAATTATGCCAGGGGCTTCACAGCACGGCAATAAAGTCCGACCACCTTTTCGGTTGCTCGGCACCCCGAACTTATAGCATTATATGCACCAGCTCCGAATCATGTCTTGGGTCATTGTTTGGGTTTGCCCGGCTCCCATGTTTTGGTACCTTACGTTCCGCTCCATCGGCTAAGGTAGCGCTGGGAGAACTACTGCGATTGTGTCCCGGTTCTGCTGGACGAGCACCTCAGTAGAGAAAGCCGAAAATCGGCTGTCATGATACAGCGAGAGCTGGTCAGCTGTTCGAGAGGTTGTAAAATGCTTAAAGATTTATTCCGCATAATGCCATCATAAATGCAGAGTGCGAGGGATCGGTCTTCCGATCAGGCGCCAATAGAGCCCCTAGTGCGGTCTTCCGAACACTAGGGGCTGCGCCGACCATACTCGAATTCCTATGGCTAAGTGAGAGTGGTAAAGCCCTATAGTCCGATTGCCTATTTCGTGGTGAGGAACACCTCCTTAAAAGGACCCAGCCATGGGATAAAGCGTGTTCAGGTATGTCCCGAACACCCCCGTATTTCTTTCGTGGGGGCAGAAGCCGATGACTGGCCAACTCTCAGGATTTACATACACTAAATAGCCGCACAGGAAGAACAAAATGTTCAAACAAAACAGGCAATAAATAATAAAAGTGCCATTATCCCATATTACAAAGAACAGCATGAGTGCCCTCAGGGAAACATAATGTCTTTGGTACACTTATCCGCCACAAGGAGGACTCCCTTTAGTACACCTTCATAGTACAGCTCGGGCTTGCGGTGCTCCTTACCCTCTGGCGGCCCCTCAGTCATCAGCTTCTCCGCATCGAGCTTCCCCCAATGCACTTTCGCACGGGCAAACGCCATGCGCGCACCCTCTATACAGACTGATCGCTTAATAGCATCAAGCCGAGGACAGGCGCCCACAATCCGCTTCACGAGTCCGAAGTAACTGCTCGGGATTGGCTCCGCGGGCCACAACCGGATAACCAAGTCCTTCATGGCTAGCTCGGCCGCCTGGTGCAGTTCGACCAGCTGCTTCAGCTGATCAATAAAGGGCACCGGATAGTTCGGCGCCAAATACTGCGACCCGAAATCCCTCCCCGCAGACTTCTTCTCCTCGGTCCGGTAGAATTGGGCAGCATCTGATATACTGCGAGGAAGATCCGCAAATGCCCCTGGAAAAACAAGAATTCAGCTCATCGCTTAGAGTTCTCCCTATTATCATGCACAAATGGCCATGAATACAACAGGCCTTACCAGCCGCAACCTTCCGGGCCTCCTGGATGTCCCGCACAGCACCTCGGGCCTCTTCCCGAGCATCTTCCGCAGCCTGGAGCACTTAGGCGAGTTCAGATTCTTTTCCTACTAAACTCTGCTCCAAGCCCTCGCTTTTCTTCACAGCTTCTTGGAGCTCCCGCTTAGCTGCGATGACCCTGGCCTCGTGTTTCTCATGAAGCGCCTGTTCGGCGGCAGCCTTCTCGTAGGCATCAGCCACATCCTTCTTCAGTGCCTCATACTCGGCACTCGCTCCTAGAGCATACAATACAAATACTTTTCACTAGGCACAATTACTCATTCATGCCGAATTCAAGACAATGTTTCAACATACCTTGCTTGTCCTCCAATTGCTTCTTTACACGGCCAAGTTCTTCTTCGGCCCGCTCCAGGCTCTGCTTCAGTCCGGACACTTCCGCACTATGAGCGGCCGTCTTCTCTGCAGACGCCTGTTTTCATATAAAGGGCTAGACGTCATTCACAAAGGCTCCTGCAAAAGCAGAGGGTTTGATCCCCTGTCCGGCTCTTTCTCTCTTTTGCCGGACAGTGTATCAGGGGCTACTACTCATACTATGACGATTTCCTCAAAAGTTTCTTAGAAAACATACCTTAAAGGCCTTTATAAGGCCAAGGCAGGACTCATTCAGCCCGCTCTCGGCGGACTGAATCTTTTCAATCACCGCACCCATGAGGGTCCGATGTTCATCGACGATAGACGCGCTCTTTAACGCTGTTGATAGACCGCGAGGCAGCTCTGCTTGGACGGAGGTTGCCGGCGGAGTAGGCAAGCCTCCCACCATCAAGGATGGCTGCTCGCCCGATCCTAGAACCTTAGAGGTCTCCAGGACCTTGTCCGGCTGTGGTCCGAACCCGAGATCGCCCCCACCACCGACATGCTGGGAGGCTGCCGCCCCCGCGTGTCCGGCCCTAGGAACATGCCTCCCCTGGTCCGGGCCTCGTTGAGACGACACCTCGGTGTTGCGCCTGGACTTCGGGGAAGGGGCCTCTGGAGGCGTCTTGCTCGCCAAAGCGTCTGAGCTCAGCGAATCCTCCGATGAGGACTGTCCGGCGCGAGACCTCTCCGGGCTGTATAACATATGGCGACAGTTAAAACTACTGTACCCGAAATGACCCTGGACGCATATGCGTGTTCGGATGTCGGATACTTACGACTTTCCCAATGGCTGAGCCCTAGGATCCCACTCCGGGCTGTTATCGGTAGCCGTGGTGGATGCCTCTGGGAGGGAACCTCTCCCCCTCTTGGGCGATCCGGCCTCCAGGGACGGGGAACCGACCTCTTCTTCCTACCTCCAGAGTGAGGCTCGTCCTCCTCTGCTTCCTCCTCTTCGTCTTCAGACGAAGGATCGTCGCCGGAGTCTTCGGATTTTGAGTCCGAAGCCTCGCGGCGACGGAGGCCGCTCCGGGTCTTTTTGACCTTCTTGGAGGCCTCTTTCTTTGGCGCCTTGCCTCTTTCTTTGGCGCCTTGTAAGGCGCGGGGACCAGCATCTTCGTCAGAAGAGGTCCGGCCGGTTCCTCCGGCAGCGGGGCCGGACATTGTATCCACTCCACCTTTTTCATCCATCCCTGGAGTCATGATAAGGCATGATAAAAATGTCTCCCTCAGGACATGCCAACTGAAGCACGAATAGACAGAGCGTAGCTATAACTTACCGGGCTCGCAGAATGGGATAATTGATACCCATGGTCCTCGGCGGAGCCCGGCCATGATTTGCCGGACTTAAAGAACACCTTCCAGATATCCTTGTGGGAGGAATCATAAAGCTCCCGAAGGGTTTGGTGCTCGGTTGGGTCGTACTCCCACAGATTATAGGCTCGACGCTGGCAACAGAGAACCAGGCGAACTAACATCACCTGGACTACGTCGACGAGCTTGACGTCCTTGTCGACCACACTCTGGACGCGCGTCTGGAGCAGTGACAGCTCATCGGACGAGGACTAGTTCGGGCCCTTCTTGGGCCAGGACGTGAGCCGTAGGGGGGCTCCGGATCTGAACTCGGGAGCTGCAGCCCACTTTTTGCCGCGCGGTTTGGTAATATAGAACCACCGCTGCCGCCACTCCTTGACGGAGTCGTTGAAGGCACCCGTCGGCCAAACAACCTTGGGCATCTTGCTCACCATGGCACCGCCGCACTCTGCGTGCTCGCCACTCACCACCTTGGGCTTCACATTGAAAATCTTCAGCCACAGGCCGAAGTGAGGTGAAATCCGGAGAAAAGCCTCGCACACGATGATGAACGTCGAGATATTGAGAAAAGAATTGGGGGAAATATCATGAAAATCAATCCCATAGTAATACATGACTCCGCGAACAAATGGGTGAAGGGGAAACCCAAGCCCGCGGACAAAATGGGGAAGAAACATGACTCTCTCGTGAGGCTCCGGAGTAGGGACAACTTGTCCCGCCGGTGGGAGACGGTCGCCGATCTTCTTGGCCAGGTACCCGGCCTCCCGGAGCCTCTTGATATCCCTCTCCTGGACGGTAGAGGCCATCCATTTGCCTCCTGCTCCGGATCCGGACATCTTTGGAAAACCTCTCTTCGATGGAAAGGAAGAAGGCTTGGGCGCTAGGGCTCGAACAGAGGGGAATGGGCTGGCGGAAGGAGAAGGCGTGGGTAAAGAGGAAGAGACCTTATCTCTTTATAGAGACGGTGAAAGCTTTTTGCGCCTCCCCACTTGCCTGGTGAACCCGCTCGTTTCCCACTCGCCGTGATTAGCGGTGCAGTTGGATTACCCATACCCGCATTGATGAGAATCCCATAATAAGGGGACACGATCTCTGCTGTGGCAAAACGTGCAGAGGAAACCGCTCCACGATATGCGCTGGGCCTGGTTGTGGGAGAACGGTTCGCATAATGACTCGACCGTAATAACATGTCACGTTGTCGGCAGATTACGTTTGTGAAATATCATTCTCTCTACGGTGGTATGTGAAGATCATTTTGTAGATCCGGACACGGTCCACGTGTTCGATAATAACTTTGGAGTATTCGGAAGAAGGAACCCGCCTTGAAATGCCGAAGACAAGACTGCGCGCCGGACTCATCGTCATTGAAGCCTGGTTCATGGGGCTACTGAGGGAGTCCTGGATTGTTGGAAATATGCCCTAGAGACAATAATAAAATGGTTATTATTATATTTATTTGTTCATGATAATTGTCTGTTATTCATGCTATAACTGTGTTATCAGGAAATCGTAATACACGTGTGAATACATAGACCACAACGTGTCCCTAGTAAGCCTCTAGTTGACTAGCTCGTTGATCAACAGATAGTCATGGTTTCCTGACTATGGGCATTGGATGTCATTGATAACGGGATCACATCATTAGGAGAATGATGTGATGGACAAGACCCAATCCTAAGCATAGCTCAAAGATCGTGTAGTTCGTTTAGCTAGAGCTTTTCAAATGTCAAGTATCATTTCCTTAGACCATGAGATTGTGCAACTCCCGGATACCATAGGAGTGCTTTGGGTGTGCCAAACGTCACAACGTAACTGGGTGACTATAAAGGTACACTACGGGTATCTCTGAAAGTGTCTGTTGGGTTGGCACGAATCAAGACTGGGATTTGCCACTCCGTATGATGGAGAGGTACCTCTGGGCCCACTCGGTAATGCATCATCATAATGAGCTCAATGTGACCAAGTGTCTGGTCACGGGATCATGCATTACGGTACGAGTAAAGTGACTTGCCGGTAACGAGATTAAACGAGGTATTGGGATACCGACGATCGAGTCTCGGGCAACTAACGTACCGATTGATAAAGGGAATTGTATACGGGTTTGATTGAATCCTTGACATCGTGGTTCATCCGATGAGATCATCGAGGAGCATGTGGGAGCCAACATGGGTATCCAGATCCCGCTGTTGGTTATTGACCGGAGAGGCGTCTCGGTCATGTCTGCATGTCTCCCGAACCCGTAGGGTCTACACACTTAAGGTTCGGTGACGCTAGGGTTGTAGAGATATGAGTATGCAGTAACCCGAAAGTTGTTCACGGTCCCGGATGAGATCCCGGACGTCACGAGGAGTTCCGGAATGGTCCGGAGGTGAAGAATTATATATAGGAAGTGCAGTTTCGGCCATTGGGAAAGTTTCGGGGGTCACCGGTATTGTACCGGGACCACCGGAAGGGTCCCGGGGTCCATCGGGTGGGGCCACCTATCCCGGAGGGCCCCGTGGGCTGAAGTGGGGAGAGGAACCAGCCCCTGGTGGGCTGGTGCGCCCCCCTTGGGCCCCCCTGCGCCTAGGGTTGGAAACCCTAGGGTGGGGGGGGGGGGCGCCTCCACTTGCCTTGGGGGGCAAGCCTCCCCCTTGGCCGCC
>LR880966.1:6230488-6255288 GCA_904067115.1 Aegilops sharonensis
ATGTTCCCAACTTCCATACCCCCGATGACAAGCCAAGCAATTGTTTCGTACTTAAATAATCTCAAACTTTTTCAACCTTCACGCAATACATGAGCGTGAGCCATGGGTATAGCACTATGGGTGGAATAGAATAATGATTGGGGATTGTGTGGAGAAGACAAAAAAGGAGAAAGTCTCACATTGACGAGGATAATCAACGGGCTATGGGAATGCCTATCAATCGATGTCAACATGAGGAGTAGGGATTGCCATGCAACGGATGCACTAGAGCTATAAATGAATGAAAGCTCAACAAAAGAAAACTAGTGGGGTGCATCCAACTTGCTTGCTCACAAAGACCTAGGGCATTTGAGGAAGCCCATCGTAGGAATATACAAGCCAAGTTCTATAATGAAAAATTCCCACCAGTATATGAAAGTGACAACCTATGAGACTTTCTACATGAAGAACATGGTGCTACTTTGAAGCACAATATATGAGACTCAATAAAGAACAAGGTGCTACTTTGAAGCACAAGTGTGGAAAAAGAGATAGTAGCATTGCCCTTTTATTTATTTATTTTCCTCTTTTTTTCTTTTTTTTTCTTTTTTCTTTTCTTTTTTTCTTTTTTTTCTTTTGGCCTTTCTTTTTTCTTTTTCTTTTTGGCCTTTCTTTTTTTTTCTTTTTCTTTTTGGCCTTTCTTTTTTTTCTTTTTGGGCAGTTCTCTAATAATGATGATCATCACACTTTTGTTGATTACAACACATGAATTACAGCTCGAAACTAGAACAAGATATGACTCTATATGAATGCCTCCGGCGGTGTACCGGGATGGTGCAATGAATCAAGAGTGACATGGATGAAAATAATGCATGGTGGCTTTGCCACAAATACGATGTCAACTACATGATCATGCAATGGCAATATGACAAAAGTAATGTATGTCATGATAATGATGAACGAAACGGTGGAAAGTTGCATGGCAATATATCTCGGAATGGCTATGGAAATGCCATAAATAGGTAGGTATGGTGGCTGTTTTGAGGAAGATATAAGGAGGTTTATGTGTGATAGAGCGTATCATATCACGGGGTTTGGATGCACCGGCGAAGTTTGCACCAACTCTCAAGGTGAGAAAGGGCAATGCACGGGACCGAAGAGGCTATCAATGATGGAAAGGTAAAAGTGCGTATAATCCATGGACTCAACATTAGTCAAAAGAACTCATATACTTATTGCAAAAATTTAGAAGTCATCAAAAATCAAGTACTACGCGCATGCTCTTAGGGGGATAGATTGGTAGGAAAAGACCATCGCTCGTCCCCGACCGCCACTCATAAGGATGCACAAGCCAGGTACACTTCATGTTTCAAATTTGTTACACAACTTTAACCATATGTGCATGCTACGGGACTTACTAACTTCAACACAAGCATTCTTTAAATTCATAATCACCCAACTAGCATGACTTTAATATCACTACCTCCCTATCTCAAAACAATCATCAAGTATCAAGTTGATCATAGCATCCAATTCACTTCCTATGATAGTTTTTATTATACCCAACTTGGATGCTCATCATTCTAGGACCAATTTATAACCATAGCAAATACCATGCTGTTATAAGAAAATCTCAAAATAATATAAGTGAAGCATGAGAGACTAGCAATTTCTTCAAAATTAATCCACCACCGTGCTCTAAAAGATATAAGTGAAGCACTAGAGCAAAAACTATCAAGCTCAAAAGATATAAGTGAAGCACATAGAGTATTCTATCAAATCCTAAGCAAATAGGCTTCTCCCAAAAGGTGTGTTACAGCAAGGATGATTGTGGCAAACTAACAAGCAAAGACCAATATAATACACGACGCTCCAAGCAAAACACATATCATGTGGTAAATAAAAAATATAGCTCCAAGTAAAGTTACCAATGAACAAAGACGAAAGAGGGGATGCCGTCCGGGGGCATCCCCAAGCTTAGAATTTTGGCTATCCTTGAATATCTTGGGGTTCCTTGGGCATCCCCAAGCTTAGGCTCTTTCCACTCTTTATTCCATAGTCCATAAAAGCTTTACCCAAAACTTGAAAACTTCACAACACAAAACTCAACAGGAAATCTTATAAGCTCCGTTAGTGAAAGAAAACAAAACCACCACATAAGGTACTGTAATGAGCTCATTCTTTATTTATATTGGTGTTAAACCTACTGTATTCCAAGTTCTCTATGGTTCATAAACTATTTTACTAGCCATAGATGCATCAAAATAAGCAAACAACACACGAAAAACAGAATCTGTCAAAAACAGAACAGTCTGTAGCAATATGTAACTAAAGCAAATTTATGGAACTCTAAAAATCCTACCAAAATAGGAAGTCCTAAAACATTTGTTTATTGAACAGCAGAAAAAAGAATCAATGCAAAATCTCGTTCCTGTGATTTATTGAATTTTTTCTCGTGAGCGCAAAGTTTCTGTTTTTCAGCAGAATCAAATCAACTCATATCATAGGTTATCCTATAGGTTCTACTTGGCACAAACAATAAATAAAACAAGAAAACACATCTAAACAGAAATTAGAAACAAAAATTAACACTAAACAGGAACAAAAACAAAGAACATAGAGAAAATTGGGTTGCCTCCCAACTAGCGCTATCGTTTAACGCCTCTAGCTAGGCATTGAGATTTTAATGATGCTCACATGAAAGACAAGAATTTAAGCATAAAGAGAGCATCATAAAACATGTGACAAACACATCTAAGTCTAACATACTTCCTATGCATAGGCATATTATAATCAAACAAATTTGAAAGGCAAGAAAAAACTTGCATATGCAAGGAAGAACAAAGAGACGATAGCAATCTCAACATGACGAGAGGTAATTTAGTAAGATAAAAATTTCTACAACCATATTTTCCTCTGTCATAATAATTACATGTGGGATCATAAGCAAATTCAACAAAATAGCTATCACATAAAATATTTTCAACATGATCCACATGCATGCAAAGTTGACACTCTTCCAAAATAGTGGGATTATCATTAACTAAAGTCATGACCTCTCCAAACCCACTTTTATCAAAAATATCATAAGATTGAACATACTCTAAATATGTGGGATATAAAGTTGACACTCTTCCAAAACCACTTTCAATATTATTGCAAACACTATTATCAATCTCATATTCATCATGGGGCTTAAATAAATTTTCAAGATCATAAAAAGAATCACCCCAATCATGATCATTGCAACAAATAGTAGACATAGCAAAACAAGCATCCCCAAGCTTAGGTTTTTGCATATTATTAGCATAATTGACATCAAGAGAATTTATAGTAAAATCATTGCAATCATGCTTTTTATCGAAGGATCTACCAAGTATGGGTGCAATAGCAACGATCTCATGTTTAACATAAGGAACTATAGCAAATTCGTCTTCATAACTATTGGCATCATGGCCACAAGAATAGCAAGCATCATGTTTGTCAAGGGATATTTCAACCAAATCATCGGAATCATTATCTATAGATTCATGCATATCATTATTTTCTTCCAAAGCAACGGTCATTCTTTCAATAAATTCTTGGACATAGACATTATGAGCAAAGTTTTCATTGCAATATTTAAGTATGACGGAATTTTCAGACTCGTTGAGAGTAAAATCATACTTTTCGATCAAAGAATCAACTTCATGAGCACCCTTTTAAAAGACAAATTCTTCAATTTGTTCGATATCATAGTAACTATAAACACCCTTTGCGTAAGAAGATAAGATTTCATTATCATTGAACTCACATAGGTAGGGAAGGTGTTTTTTAGGGTTCTAAGAGCAACAAGTAAAATCACAAATTTCACAAAGATTCCAAGCATAGCATAGCAAACTATTTATATGATACGATAAGACCTTCCCTTTTTCAGACAAACGATGACACACAAAATGAGCATGCTCATCTAAAGATTTCCCATCAACTAGGCTAGTTGGGTTTTCAGCACGAGCGCATAAGGATCAAAGATGATCCAAGTAGAACACTTTAAGTGGATCCATATCAATAGATTTTTAGCAAGCAAAGATGCAAGCACATAGAAGGCATATGGAGACACGAGCAGACAAAAAGACAAGCAAAAGAGAGGAGATTGGGAAAGAGAGGGCGAATAAAACGACAAGCGTGAAGTGGGGGAGAGGAAAACGAGAGGCAAATGGCAAATAATGTAAATGCGAGGGAGATGAGTTTGTGATGGGTACTTGGTATGTCTTGACTTGAGCGAAGACCTCCCCGGCAATGGCGCCAGAAATCCTTCTTGCTACGTCTTGAGCTTGCGTTGGTTTTCCTCGAAGAGGAGAGGGTGATGCAGCACAATAGCATAAGTATTTCCCTCAGTTTTTGAGAACCAAGGTATCAATCCAGTAGGAGGCTTCTCAACAAGTCCCACAAACCTACACAAACAAACAAAGAACTCGCAACCAACACGATAAAGGGGTTGTCAATCCCTTCACGGCCACTTGCAAAAGTGAGATCTGATAGAGATAATATGATAAGATAAATATATTTTTGGTATTTTATAATATAGATGCAAAAATAAAGATGCAAATAAAGGTAGATTGGAAGCAAATATGATAAGAGATAGACCCGGGGGCCATAGGTTTCACTAGAGGCTTCTCTCGAGAGCATAAGTTTTACGGTGGGTGAACAAATTATTGTCAAGCAATTGATAGAAAAGCGAATAATTATGACGTTATCTAGGCATGATCATGTATATAGGCATCACGTCCGCAACAAGTAGACCGACTCCTGCCTACATCTACTACTATTACTCCACACATCGACCGCTATCTAGCATGCATCTAGAGTATTAAGTTCATAAGAACAGAGTAACGTATTAAGCAAGATGACATGATGTAGAGGGATAAACTTAAGCAATATGATATAAACCCCATTGAGGGAGACCCGGATTAGGGGGTGTCCGGATAGCCGGACTATAACCATTGGCCGGACTCCTGGACTATGAAGATACAAGATTGAAGACTTCGTCCCGTGTCTGGATGGGACTTTCCTTGGCATGGAAGGCAAGCTTGGCGATACGGATATGTAGATCTCCCCCCATTGTAACCGACTCTGTGTAACCCTAGCCCTCTCCGGTGTCTATATAAACCGGAGGATTTTAGTCCATAGGACGAACAACAATCATACCATAGGCTAGCTTCTAGGGTTTAGCCTCTCTGATCTCGTGGTAGATCTACTCTTGTACTACCCATATCATCAATATTAATCAAGCAGGAGTAGGGTTTTACCTCCATCGAGAGGGCCCAAACCTGGGTAAAAACATCGTGTCCCTTGTCTCCTGTTACCATCCGCCTAGACGCACAGTTCGGGACCCCCTACCCAAGATCCACCGGTTTTGACACCGACATTGGCGCTTTCATTTAGAGTTCCGCTGTGCTGTCGCCATCAGGAAGGATGCCTCATCCTGTCTTTAAAGACGGCGCTGTTGCTAAAGGAGCTTTGGCCATCGGCCAAATCTCCGGCTAGGCAGTTTTCTTATGACCGCCTGTTCGGCCGCCGCGCCGATGATGACTTCTGGGTCATCGAAAGCAATCTCCACGTCAACTCGGAACTCGCCGAGCAGTTAGATCCGATGGAGCTCTCTTCCTTAAACGAGCTCTTGGATCGCATCGCCGCCCTAGGAGTCGCTACAGACTACGATCAGATTGGGCCTAAACCCGATCCGAGAGAGATTAACTCTCCCCAGGTCACCCACCACGTCGCAGTGGTGGAGGAACAATGCGGCAAGCCTTCATCTATCTTATGGACTAGTTATGTCCGGATTCCCGATCCCTCCAAGCCGGATACACGCGGAGGGGAGGACGTCACTCAAGCCCTGAAGCTAAAGTCAAGCAGCGGGCTAGATTCATTGGACAACATCCAAGAACCCAAGCTTCCGAGTTCGAAAACTCCTTGGCCCCTGAGTCTCAGATTGAGCGAGGTTCCGGATTTAATTCCACCCGCCTACCCAAATATAAGGGATCTATCCCAAATTCGGCAAGGGCCCGCAGAAAAAGTACAACATTACTGGGCCAGATTCCTCCTGGTTATGAACAGGATAGAGGACTGCCGCGAGGAGGATGCAATTTCATTCTTCTGCAATAATTGCACGGACAACGGAATCCTTAACGCCATAAGTCGCCGTGAAATTACACGCTTCACCGACTTGGCATCCATAGTACGGAAGTACTGTGCGATGGAAAGCGCCTGGAAAACCGAAATAAAATTTTGGGACAATCCGGCCCTGAATACAACCCTAGTCCGAAACAAAAGGGCGCATTATCGCCAGGCACCGGGGTTAAACACCAAAAAGAAAAAACCGTCTATAGGGCATGGAACCGTACTGGAGGGATAGCTCAATGGACCCTGTAAAATTCATAGTACAGAGGGCGCCACACCAACTCATAGCCTTAGAGCATGTTGGATACTCCGGCAGGTGGCCAGAAGTGGCGAGGAGCTTCTAACTCCAGAATTCACAGAGCACCAGCCCAGGGATACCAGTATGGTATTAACAGTCTTCGAGACTTCCGCATCAAATAATATGCGGAATCGAACACTCCGCAGCCTTGCCGGAGTCTACCAAGTAGCAACAATAAATCCATGGAGTGACACGGCTATTACCTTTAATGCCAGCGATGAACCTAAATTCCGAACAGCCCGAGCACCAGCCGCATTGGTCCTCAGTCCAATAGTGGACGGCTTTCGCCTTACCAAGGTACTCATGGACGGTGGCAGCAGATTGAACCTCATTTATGAGGAAACCCTTCGAAAAATGGAAATAGACTGGAGCCTCATTGAGCGAAGCAACACAACCTTTAGAGGAATAATACCCAGTCGGGAAGCGTGCTGTACAGGAAAAATCACACTGGATGTGGTGTTCAGCACGCGGATAATTACAGGTCCGAGGAGGTCACGTTTCAAGTGGCCCCGTTCAGCAGCGGATACCACGCTCTATTAGGGCGAGAGGCATTCACAATTTTTCAAGCCATACCCCATTACGGGTACATGAAGCTCAAAATGCCCGGACCCAACGGAATCATCACTCTTGCTAGTGACCCGGACATAGCACTCCGCGCCGAAAATAAGACAGCCGCACTGGCCCTTGAGGCACTATCCGAAGCCCTAGCGGCCGAGGAACTGACTGCGCTGCGCTCCACGGTGAACAGGGACGACGTGATACTCGATAAAAGATCCAAGTCCACCTCCTTTAAACCGGCGGACAAAATAGTCAAATTCCAAGTCCATCCAACGGACCCTACAAAAACGGCCTCCATCGAGGCGCAATTAAGCCCTGATGTAGACGCCGCACTACGAGAATTCCTACGCGAAAATTGGGACATTTTTGCCTGGCACCCTTCAGACATGCCAAGAATCCCACGCAGGCTGGCCGAGCACAACCTAAACATCCTAAAAGGATTCAAGCCTGTCAAGCAGGCTCTTCGGCGTTTCTCCGAACCTAAGAGACAAGCCATGGGAGAGGAGCTAGCCAAACTACTGGAGGACGGATTCATCAGAGATATAAAACATCCGGACTGGCTAGCAAACCTGGTGATGGTACCAAAGAAGGACAAATCCTGGCGCCTATGCGTCGATTTCAAGGACCTCAACAAGGCTTGCCCAAAGGATCCCTTCCCCCTCCCCCGCATCGATCAAATTATCGACGCTACCGCTTCATTGTGTTTCCTCGACGCATACTCCGGCTACCATCAAATTAAGATGGCAGAGCCAGACCAAGCCGCAACGGCATTCATCACCACATACGACCCATTCTGCTTCAACACAATGCCCTTCAGGCTCAAAAACGCCGGTGCAACATATCAGCGCATGATTCAGACATGTCTGGCAAACCAGATCGGCAAAACAGTGGAAGCATACGTGGATGACGTGGTCGTCAAAACCAAGCATATCGAAACTCTAGCAGATGACTTGAGGCTCACATTCGATAACCTCCGAACATATGACATCAAGCTTAACCCGGAAAAATGCGTTTTCGGCGTACCAGCCGGAAAGCTCTTGGGCTTCATTGTATCCGGTAGAGGAATTGAAGCAAACCCAGCCAAGATCCGAGCTCTATCACAATTGGATATTCCAAAGGACCTCAAACAAATACAAAAATTGACTGGCTGCATGGCGTCTGTAAGCTGCTTTATCTCCCGCTTGGGAGGAAAGGCATTACCCCTTTATCGCCTCCTCCGGCGCACCGAACACTTCGAGTGGACGGATGCCGCCATGGCCGGACTCAAAGAAATAAAAGCCATATTGGCAACAAACCCGGTCCTAGACGCGCCTAACATCGGCGAACCAATGCTATTATACATTGCGGCAACTTATCAAGTTGTAAGCGCAGTGCTCGTCGTCGAACGAGAAACGGACAGACACAAATTCCCCCTTCAAAAACCAGTTTACTACGTGTCCACTGTCCTCATTCCATGCCAGTCACGGTACCCGCATTATCAAAAGATAGCGTACGCGGTGTTTATGGCATACCGGAAGCTGCGACACTACTTTCAAGAGTGTTCGATAACAATAGCCTCCGAAGTACCTCTTAACGATATTATAAACAATCGCGACACGACGGGCCGGATTGCCAAATGGGCCATTGAGCTCCTCCCATTCGACATAACCTATAACCCACGGCGAGCTATTAAGTCGCAAGTTTTGGCCGACTTCATCGCCGAATGGACTGAAGCCGATCTCCCTAAAGAGTACGGCACATATTCCAACTGGATCATGCACTTTGACGGCTCCAAAATGTTAGCTGGTCTGGGAGCTGGCATCGTTCTGACATCCCCAACAGGAGATACAGTCCAATACGTACTCCAGATAATGTATATGGACTCAAACAACGCAGCCGAATAAGAGGCCCTTCTACATGGTCTCCGGATGGCAGTCTCCATGGGCATCCAACGCCTAGAGGTGCGTGGGGATTCGAACCTCGCGATATCCCAAATAAATGGAGACTTTGATGCCAAGGATCCGAAAATGGCAGCTTATCGCAACACCGTCCTAAAAATGTCAGCTCGGTTCGAGGGGCTCGAATTTCACCATATAGCCCGGGAAAACAATCAGGC
This sequence comes from Aegilops sharonensis, assembly GCA_904067115.1. Lineage (NCBI taxonomy): Eukaryota > Viridiplantae > Streptophyta > Magnoliopsida > Poales > Poaceae > Aegilops > Aegilops sharonensis. The sequence continues at coordinate 6,239,578 of LR880966.1, forward strand.
GGCAGACGTCTTGGCACACATCGGCGCAAAGCGCGATGCAGTCCCCCCCAACATTTTCTTGGAGAGGTTATTCAAGCCATCCGTATTATGGGAAGGGGAATCCGGAAATAACAGCCCAGACCCAACCGCACCGCTCGACACCGAACATTCTGACACAACGGGAGGCTCTGCTAACGAAGTAACATCCTCAGCCCACGTAATAATGGTAGTCATTGCCCCGTGGACAGAACCATTCCTAGCCTACCTAACCAGGCAGGAACTTCCCGAGGACCAAAACGAGGCACGCTGCATAGTGCGGCGATCTAAAGCCTATAAAGTCCACGAAGGAGAGCTTTATAAGAAAAGCACCACCGGAGTCCTTGAAAGGTGTATCTCCGAAGAGGAAGGGCGGAATCTTTTGGCTGAAATTCATGCCGGACTCGGCGGGCACCACGCCGCAGCCCGGGCCCTTGTAAGCAAGGCCTTCCGTACATGATTTTATTGGCCGACGGCCCGGGCAGATGCTCAGGACTTAGTCCAACGATGCGTCGGTTGCCAGCTCTTTGCTAACCAAAGCCATATGCCACCCACCGCCCTCCAAACTATACCCATCACCTGGCCCTTCGTGGTCTGGGGGCTTGACATGGTTGGACCCCTTAAAGGAGGAACCCACAAGCAAAAATACCTACTGGTCATGGTGGATAAATTCACAAAATGGATAGAGGCCAAGCATGTTAAGACGGCCGAATCCGGACTAATGATAGATTTCATATCAGGGGTCGTACACCGTTACGGCGTCCCCCACAGCATCATCACTGATAATGGCACGAACTTTATGACCGGCGAGGTCAAACCCTGGTGCAAAAACATGGGCATCAAGCTCGACTACGCTTCAGTCTATCACCCACAAACTAACGGTCAAGTAGAGCGAGCAAATGGTCTAATCATGAGCGGCATCAAACCCAGATTAGTGTGGTCCCTCAAGGAATCTAACACGCACTGGGTAGAGGAGCTTGACTCCGTACTCTGGGGGCTGCGGACCACGCCGAATTGCACCACCGGATTCACACCATTCTTTATGGTATACGGCGCAGAGGCAGTTCTGCCCTGCGACATAATTCATGACTCACCTTGCGTGCGCATGTACGAAGAAAGAGAAGATTGGCAACCTCTCCGGATATAGTCCGGCGAGCGCTCTTTATCCTGAAGAGAGCACGAGAGTTGGTATGCCTTGAGGGAATAAAACCTGGGAATAAAATGGCGCGCCATACCGTTGCGCCGGCGTCTCAATCCGGACAACACTTCTTTTCAGCCTGCTGGGCCTTGCTGCCCCTTGTTGGCTAGCCACCACAGGCTCGGCCCTCCTCCTCAAGGACTTCCCCTGCAAAAACGCCGTTGGTATAGGGTGATAAAAAATAAGCACGGATGGATCATCTTAAAAGTACCGGACTTCGGTCTCGGTAACTTGTGAGGCTGGAAGTAGTCCGGGATAATCGGCCGTAATGGCCACTAAGGTGTTGTCCTTGCTCAATTGATGAAACACCCCATCGATCAGCTCCATAGATAAGTCCGGGTCCTCTTGGTAGTCCGGGTCGAAGGACCGTTCCGGGTCCTCGGGTTGTGGAGGAGGGCTGTTTATCTCCTTTACAGCCTGGCATAGCTCCTGCGTTGAAATTGCTAGACTGAATACTTAACTATGGGAATATGAAACGGATGGGCGAGTGAAAGTGTCCGCTTACCCAGCTTGGAGGACTGTACATAGAAAATCCGCCCCGTGGGTTGACGCGGAGGAATTCCTCCTCTTATCCCTTGTACAAAGCGGACAAGATCTTTATTAGAGCGGCAACCGATTTCGGCTCCTTAGGGCCGCACCGGGTGGCGTCGTCCTCCCCGTTGAAATCCCACATGGGGTGGCCTTTATACTGAAGCGGCTGCACCCCCTGCATAATGCATGTGGCCATGACCTCGATCATGGTCAGTCCGAAATGAGCTAACAACCTTATCCGACTCATCAGGTAAAGGACGTCCTTGTCATTTTCCTTCTGAGGGCTCCGTGGACGCCAGCTTAGGCGCTTATTCAAAGGAGCATTATCGAACTCAGGGAGGCCGATCCGAACAGGGTCCGGCAGGGGGACATCTTCTATATAAAATCATTCTGAAGGCCAGTCTTCGGACGCCTTCTTTGGGGTTCCGGATAGATATCCGGTCCTGGCGATGCGCCATAGTTCGGCTCCGCCCACTTGATATATCGACCCCTCCTGAGAACGGGGCACAAGGCAGAATAGCTTCTTCCACAGCGCGAAATGAGCCTCGATGCCCAAAAACAGCTTGCAAAGGGCTATGAAGCCCGCAATATGCAATATGGAGGCAGGCGTAAGGTTGTGCAACTGGAGGCCGTAGAACTCCAAGAGCCCTCGGAGAAATGGATGAATTGGAAATCCGAGCCCTCTTATCAAATAAGGGACAAGGCATACCCGCTCTCCTTTGGAGGGATTGGGACGCCCTCCGCCTGCTCTCCACCATTATAGGCGGCAAGCCCGGCTCGAACCGGGACCATGTAGGCTGGGGGAGAAACCCCTTGGCTTGGAGCGCCACTAACTCGCTGTGCGGGACGAAGCGTCTCTCCCAATCTCCAGGCTGAGGGCTGGGAGGGCGAGAGGAGGAGCTGTGTCGACTGGCCATGATGGAATGGATCTCTGTCGAATGCGCTCCGATGAATGCTCGCGAAGGGAAGATGGTGTGATTCGGATCTAAATCCCCATCTCTTTTATAGGCAGCTCATTTGCGCAGCTAGGGGGGTAAATGAAAAAACACCCTGGCTTTTCACATTCGTTTGACACGTGGAAGATGGCCATTTATTGGGCGTAGAAGCCAAGGAGCGCAACATTCACCAGAAGACGGACACTATTCAACAGGTATATGGAATTTGGAGAAGAACCCGCCTTGCAATGCCGAAGACAAATCTGTGGGCCGGACTCATCATCATTGAAGCCTGGTTCGGGGGCTACTGAGGGAGTCCCGGATTAGGGGGTGTCCAGATAGCCGGACTATAACCTTTGGCCGGACTCCTGGACTATGAAGATACAAGATTGAAGACTTCGTCCCGTGTCCGGATGGGACTTTCCTTGGCGTGGAAGGCAAGCTTGGCAATACGGATATGTAGATATCCTCCCATTGTAACCGACTCTGTGTAACCCTAGCCCTCTCTGGTGTCTACATAAACTGGAGGATTTTAGTCCATAGGACGAACAACAATCATACCATAGGCTAGCTTCAAGGGTTTAGCCTCTCTGATCTCGTGGTAGATCTACTCTTGTACTACCCATATCATCAATATTAATCAAGCAGGAGTAGGGTTTTACCTCCATCAAGAGGGCCCGAACCTGGGTAAAAACATCATGTCCCTTGTCTCCTGTTACCATCGCCTAGACGCATAGTTCGGGACCCCCTACCCGAGATCCGCCGGTTTTGACACCGACACCCATCTTTTAATCCTTGATGGCAACAATACAATACGTGTCTTGCAACCCTTTCTGTCACTGGGTAAGAACACCGCAAGATTGAACCCAAAGCTAAGCACTTCTCCCATGGCAAGAAAGATCAATCTAGTAGGCCAAACCAAACCGATAATTCGAAGAGACTTGCAAAGATAACTCAATCATATAAAAGAATTCAGAGAAGATTCATTTATCATCCATAGATAAATCTGATCATAAACCCACAATTCATCGGATCTTGACAAATACACCACAAAAAGAGATTACATCGAATAGTTCTTCACAAGAGAGGGGAAGAACATTGTATTAAGATCCAAAAAGAGAGAAGATGCCATCTAGCTAATAACTATGGACCCGTAGGTCTGTGGTAAACTACTCACAACTCATTGGAGGGGCAAGGATGTTGATGTAGAAGCCCTCCGTGGTGGATTCCCCCTCCGGCAGAATGCCGGCGATGGCTCCAAGATGGGATTTCGCGGATACAGAAGGTTACAGTGGTGGAAATATTTCTTCAGGTGGCTCATGGATGTTTTCGGGGTACGTAGGCTTATATAGGAGGAAGAAGTACGTCGGTGGACGCCCGAGGGGCCCACGAGATAGGGGGGCGCACCCTACAGGGGGGCGCCCTCCTATCTCGTGGGAGCCTCGGCTGCTTCTTGACTTGCACTCCAAGTCCTCTAGATCACGTTCGTTCCAAAAATCACGCCCCCGAAGGTTTCATTCCGTTTGGACTCCGTTTGATATTCCTTTTCTTCGAAATACTGAAATAGGCAAAAAACAGCAATACGGGCTGGGCCTCCGGTTAGTAGGTTAGTCCGAAAAATGATAATAATGTATAAAATAAAGCCCATAAACATCCAAAACAGGTAATATAATAGCATGGAACAATAAAAAATTATAGATACGTTGGAGACGTATCAGGGGGGGGGGAGTTACTTTGATAAACTCAGTACTAGCATCCATCCCCAATTACTACATGGCATGTTTCCTATGGCCCAAGCAATCGATAGAGATCGAAGCTGGAACAAATCTTAAGAGGCTTTCTATGGTAAGGTAAAAACTCAGCAAAAGGGGGACATTGCTTGGTTGCACGGGACACGGTGATTACGCTCAGGATGAACGGAGGCTTGGAAATTAGAGACCTCATGGCACATAACATGGCAATGATATGCAAGCTCATGTCTAACATTCTACAACACAACGAAGTCCCATACTTTACTTGGTTCGTCACACAGTACTATCAGAAAGAGATCTCAGCTCTCCGGCATAACAGAGATACCACCATGTGGAAATGTTTGAAATCATCGCTGCACCTTGATCTTCACTCAACACAATGTAAGCTGGGTGATGGCACCCGAATCTCCTTCTGGTTTGACCACTGGCTTCAATGCGGCAGGCTACCGTTTGCTTTTCCTGTGCTATCCTCGTTCGCCTCCTCCAAGCACTGCACGTCTGCACGGTTGCTTCGCAATTCAGAGAAGGACAATGGACACTTCATCTGCACCCGAACTTATCCAACACCGCCTCAACAGAGCTTGGAACCTTGCTTGGCTTCCTGCATTCCATGCAACCTGACCCTTCTAGGGGGGATACTAGAACACTTACGACGACGAATGGAAAACTTTCGACCAAATACGTCTCTGATCTACTTGCCTTGAGAGGTGTGGAGTGCCAGCTGGCCCCAAACATTTGGGATCCTATCATACCCCATAAGCACAGAGTGTTTCTATGGATCGCCCTCAAAGGCAGACTAAACACCAAGGATAACATGATGAACAAGCATTGGACGACCATTGCGCCACACAATGGTTGTGATGTCTGCCCAGCAGTGGAAAGCATTGATCATATCGTCCTGCGTTGTAAGCTCGCAGACAAAGTGTGGGGCAAGGCGGGACTTCTTACACCTGCCACTACGACATCTTCACTGAAGGATTTGTTATGTTTCCACGCATCAACTAATTCTTATGGGAAGCTTTGGAATGTTTTGCTCGCAGCGGGAGCTGTTGGATTATGGAGGGCACGAAATGATCGGGTCTTCAACAAGGATAGCTAGCATGCCACACATGCACTCCAGGTTTCTGTCTTCTTAGACTCTGGAGCTCGCGTGCCAGAGTGGCGGATGATCGCTGCACAATTTTAGGTTGGGCTGACTTTCTTGAAACTCCCTAGCACTGCTTCCCTCAACCCCTCCTCCGCCTTATGTGACCTTTTCTCAACTGTCTTGGTGGTGGCCTGCTGCACTCTCAGTGCACGATTACACCACCTTCATGTAACTGGCCTTTGGCCTTTCGGGTTTAGCCCGTTTTGAATGCATAAGGTAGACTATCTCTACCTTTTCGTTCAAAAAATATTCTAGTTTAGTATCTTATCATGATCACTCATATGTGTCATGATTGTGTTATTTTCTTAGACATCTAGTGAATCTATACTCACATGTATTGCGTGAGATGTGTGTTATTATTAAGTTGTTTAATTAGTTTCTACCTTAACTAGTATTGGTTTGTCTTCTTTTATAGAAATGTTTGCTAATAGTTTTTATGATTTATGTTTAGTCTTTGATTGTTGTTAACCATTATAACTATTTGGATTCATCCAAATATTTATACTTGGTTGATTGTTACTCTTAATCATATCATGCCTAGGATGGCTGTGCATCCATTTGTTCCATGTGTTGTATAGTTTCTTGTTAATTGTTTGAAAAATGAATTGGTTTGATATAATGGAGTTTATCCTATTCCATTTTAATGTTGTTTTAGGGCTAGACCTAGATCATTTCAACTCATGTTGTTGAATGATGTTTGATTCCTTAACTAGTACGGTTTGTAATGTCTGTTCATTTGGAATTATTATATAGTTGATGCATATGTTTGTTGCTATTGACCATTATAAATATTTAGGTTCTGTCTAAATATTGATTTGTGCTTAACTTTTACCTTCATCGTGTCATGTTGTTGTTGAACGCTAAGGTGTGCTTAAGTGTTGGTCATCAGGACTCGCAGTTTGGGCCGGTTTTGGCCCGTTTCGTGGACTATTACTCACTGCTTTGGGGTCCCGATGTGATTTCCTCGAGTGACAAACTCCGGGGTGCGTTTACGTGTGTCCGTCGTCAACACTCGCAATTTTGGCCGATTCTGGTCCGTTTGATGCAGTTACTCACTGTTTTAGGGTCCTAGATCGATTTCCATGATTGGCGATCCCCGGGCCGCGTTTACGTGCCGGTCATCAACACTCACAGTTTTGGCCGATTCTGGCCCGTTTCGTGGACTATTACTCACTGATTTGGGGTCCCTGAGTGATTTCCATGATTGACGAACCCTGGGGTACGTTTTGTCTCGTTCATCAATAATCCTAGGTTTGTCCGATCTGGGCTCTTTCATGAACTATTACTCACCGCTTTGGCGTCCCAAAGCGATTTCCATGGTTGTTGAACCCCAAGATGTGCTTACATGTTGGTCGTCAGGACTCGCAGTTTGGGCCGGTTTTGGCCCATTTCTTGGACTACTACTCACTGTTTTGGGGTCCCGGAGTGATTTCCACGATTGACGAACCCCAGGGTGCGTTTACGTGTCTGTCGTCAACACTCGCAATTTTGGCCAGTTCTGGTCCGTTTGATGCACTTACTCACTGAGGGAGTCCTGGATTAGGGGGTGTCCGGATAGCCGGACTACCATCATCAGCCGAAGAGAAAAGTGTTCGGATATATCGATCTCCTGTTGCCATCCTTCCTATTGGCATCACAACGACGTAGTCCTGGGCGAGACTTTTGTCCCTGGACAGATCTTCGTATTCGGCGGCTTCGCACTGCGGGCCAATTCACTTGGCCATCTGGAGCAGATCGAAAGCTACGCCCCTGGCCGTCAGGTCAGGTTTGGAAGCCTAAACTTCATGGCCGATATCCGCGGGGACTTGATCCTTGATGGATCTGAGCCACAGCCGAGCGTGCTGCGCTGTCACGATGGGCATGACCGAACTCTGCCGCCGGACAACGCCTTGGAGGCCGCACACGAATCCGCTCTGACTCATAGTCCGGAGCCGATCGCTCGGATCGAGGACGGATGGCTGGACACCGCCTCGGGAGCTGCAACTTCTACGGCGATGGAGCCGAACACTTACCTTGTCCCGCATAAAAACCATGACTCCGAGGTGCCGGACTCCCTGCCGGCCTCCGGATCTCCCGCGCCCTTGCCAGTCGAATCCGATTGGGCGCCGATCATGGAATTCACCGCTGCGGACATCTTTCAGCATTCGCCCTTCGGCGATATCATAAATTCACTGAAGCATCTCTCGCTATCCGGAGAGCCCTGGCCGAACTACGGCCAGGACGGTTGGGACGCGGACGACGAAGAAATTCAGATCCCACCCACCACCCACTTCGTAGCCACCGTCGACGATTTAACCGACGTACTCGACTACGACTCCGAAGACATCGACGGTATGGACGACGATGCCGGAGACTACCAAGAACCAGCGCCTACAGGACACTGGAAGACCACCTCGTCATATGACATATACATGGTGAACACCCCAAAAGATGGGGACGACGAAGAAGCAGCGGAGGCCGATTCCTTAAAGAAACAGCCCAAGCGCCGACGTCAGCGGCGCCGCTCTAAATCCCGCCACGACAAGAATGGAGATTCCGGCACAGGAGATAATAACACCCCAGAAAGTGCCGAAGACAACTCCCTCCAGCACGATCCAGCGCAGGAGGAGGCGGAAGCAATCCCTCAGGAGAGGGCGGCAGACGAAGAGGTTGAGGATGACAATTACTTACCTCCCTTCGGAGACGAAGCAAGCCTCGGCGATGACGAATTCATCGTGCCTGAGGATCCCGTCGAACAAGAGCATTTCAGACGCAGGCGAATGGCCACGGCAAACAGCCTAAAGAAAAAGCAACAACAGCTTCAAGCTGATCAAGACCTACGGGCCGACAGATGGACCGAGGTCCTCGCGGCCGAAGAGTATGAACTCGAACGCCCCTCCAAAAGTTACCCAAAATGCAAGTTGCTCCCCTGATTAGAGGAGGAGGCATACAAACCTACATCACCAGCGCACAATACGGCAGACCGACCACCTCGTGGCCGCGATAGAGAGGCATGCAAGCCCTCCACCAAAACCGTACCCCGTCATCGCTCAAAAAGTAGGAAGCCACGGGGGAACGCGCCGGACTTGCGAGATATATTGGAGGACAAGGCAAGACAATCCAGATCTATCTATGGATCACGTGGATGCCCCACAACCCAAGACGAATACCGTCGCACCGGATACAACAACTCCGGCCGGGCCGAACACAGCAGACAACGCTCTCTCGAGCTACGTCGCGATATTGCTCAATACAGAGGCGCCGCACACCCACTATGCTTCACTGACGAAGTAATGGATCATCAAATCCCTGAAGGGTTCAAACCCGTTAATATCGAATCCTACGATGGCACAACAGACCCCGCGGTTGGGATTGAGGATTATCTCCTCCATATACACATGGCCCACGACGACGATCTTCACGCCATCAAATATCTCCCGCTCAAGCTTAAAGGACCAGCTCGGCATTGGCTTAACAGCCTGCCCGCAGAGTCAATTGGATGCTGGGAAGACCTGGAAGCCGCATTCCTCGACAACTTCCAGGGCACGTATGTGCGACCACCGGACGCAGATGACCTAAGCCACATAATCCAGCAGCCAGACGAATCGGCCAGGCAATTCTGGACACGGTTCTTAACAAAGAAAAATCAAATCATCGACTGTCCGGATGCAAAGGCACTCGCTGCCTTCAAACATAACATCCGCGATGAGTGGTTGGCCCGACACCTAGGACAGGAGAAGCCGAAATCCATGGCAGCCCTCACATCCCTCATGACCCGCTTCTGTGCGGGAGAGGATAGCTGGCTCGCTCGCAGTAACACCCTCAGCAAAAACGCTGGCAGTCCGGATACCAAGGACCGCAATGGCAGGTTGCGTCGAAACAAAAACAAACGCCGCATTAACGGCGACAACAATGAGGATATGGCAGTCAACGCCGGATTCCGAGGCTCCAAACCCGGTCAACGGAAGAAGCCATTCAAAAGAACCACTCCGGGCCCGTCCAATTTGGACCGAATACTCGACCGCTCTTGTCAAATACATGGAACCCCCGAAAAGCCAGCTAACCACACCAACAGAGATTGTTGGGTATTCAAGCAGGCAGGCAAATTAATCGCCGAAAACAGTGACAAGGGGCTACACAGCGATGACGAGGAAGAGACCCGGCCGCCGAACAACAGAGGACAAAAGGGATTCCCCCCTCAAGTTCGGACGGTAAACATGATATACGCAACACATATTCCCAAGAGGGAGCGGAAGCGTGCACTAAGGGACGTATACACGATGGAGCCAGTCGCCCCAAAATTCAACCCATGGTCCTCTTGCCCGATCACTTTCGATCGAAGAGACCATCCGACCAGTGTCCGCCATGGCGGATTCGCCGCATTGGTTTTAGACCCAATCGTTGATGGATTTCACCTCACGAGAGTCCTGATGGACGGCGGCAGTAGCCTGAACCTGCTTTATCAGGATACAGTGCGCAAGATGGGCATAGACCCTTCAAGGATTAAACCTACAAGGACGACCTTCAAAGGCGTCATACCAGGTGTCGAGGCCAATTGTACAGGCTCAGTTACACTGGAAGTGGTCTTCGGATCCCCGGATAATTTCCGAAGCGAGGAGTTAATATTCGACATAGTCCCGTTCCGCAGCGGCTATCACGCTCTGCTCGGACGAACCGTGTTTGCAAAATTCAACGCGGTGCCGCATTATGCATACCTTAAGCTCAAGATGCCAGGCCCTCGTGGAGTCATCACGGTCAACGGAAACACGGAACGCTCGCTCCGAACGGAGGAACATACAGCGGCTCTCACGGCAGAAGTACAGAGCAGCCTTTTAAGGCAATTCTCGAGTCCGGCCGTTAAACGACCGGACACGACCAAACGCGCCCGGAGCAACATCAACCAAGACCACCTGGCATGTTCCTTGCACGCGTAGCAATGCGGCCCCAACCCCAGCCCTCGCAAAAATATAAGACAAACTCTCCGCGTACATAATTACACCCTGGAGATACCATGGGCATAGGGGGAAGGGCACAAACCACAACAGACCCAGAGTGCGGTTCGACCACACCAGGGGCTCCCAAGTGTGTCGCTCTTTTTTCTTTTTCTCTTTTTCATACAGAACTCAGTCCGGCGGCGAACCTGCCGAACTCATGATGCAACAGCCAGGGAAGGACAAAGGCCGCGACGAACACTCAGGTGGTCTCCATCACGACCATTATATTTGTTAAATACAACATTCCGCGGCCTACCCCTGGAGGGAGACGCCTTTAATTCGTCCAATCCCTTGCTTTCCGCACTATTTGTATCATTCCGCACTAATAGCATACCTTCTCGAATAAAATGCAGAACTTTTTGCCTATAATTGCATTACTTTATATATATATATGTTCATTTACGACATGTTGCACCCGTGCATCTTGGTACGGCCAAATACACCAGGGGCTTATGTCCTCTGCATTATGGTGTGATAAAGTCCGCACACTTTCACAAGTGCGGCACCCCGAACTTATAGCATTATATGAATCGGCTCCGAATCATGTCTTGGGTCAATAGTTGGGTTTGCCCGGCTCCCATGTTTGGCACCTTACGTTCCGTTCTATGGGCTAAGGTAGCACTGGGAGAACCACTGCGATTGCGCCCCGGTTGAGCCGGGTTAACGCCTCAGTGGAGAAAGCTAAAACTGACCGGCATGATAAGGCGAGAGACTGGTCGCTGTTCGAGAGGTCCTTTCGGGTCCTTAAAGACCTACGCCGCTTCGAACGAAGTTCCGGATTATGTCCGATGAAGGCGTGAATTCTATGGCTAAGTGAGAGTGTTCAAGCACTATAAGTCCGGTTGCCTTGTTCGTTGTGTTGAGCGCCTCCCTAGATGGAACCAAAAATGGGAACAAGAGTGCTCAAGTTTATCCCGAACACCCCAGCACTCGTGGCATGGGGGCTGAAGCCGACGACTTGCCATCTCTCAGATTTAATAAATGGCCACACAGAAGGTAATATTTTAAATTAAACAAGCGTTGCTTAGCGCATATGAACAAAGTTTTCAGCGCACAGGATAACACATTGCGAATTCACTCAGAAATTACATCCCGGGGGCACTCATCCGCAATCTTGCGGGCACCCTTCAGGACAGCCTTATAGTAAATTTCGGGTGTACGATGCTCCTTGCCCGCTGGTGGCGCGTTAGTGATTAGCTTCTCCGCATCCAGCTTGCCCCAATGCACCTTTGCGCGGGCAAGGGCCGGACGAGCACCTTCAATACAGGCGGAGCGCTTGATAACCTCCACCCAGGGGCACACATCCACCAGCCGTCGCACGAGGCCGAAGTAGCTCCCAGGCATGGCCTCTCCAGGCCACAACCAGACTATGAGGTCCTTCATGGCCTGCTCGGCCACCTTGTGAAGCTCGACCAGCTGCTTCAGCTGGTCGCTAGGGGGCACCGGATGGACGGCCTCAGCATACTGAGACCAGAAGACCTTCTCCGTTGAGCTCCCCTCCTCGGCTCGGTAGAATGCAGCGGCATCAGACACGCTGCGAGGCAGATCTGCAAACGCCCCTGGAGAGCTCCGAATTCGGGTAAGTAACACGTAATTTACATTCACATGCTTGCTTTGCATGAAAAATGCCTTACCCGCCGCTATCTTCCTCATCAACTCAATCTCCTGAAGGGACTTATGGGCCTCGGCCTTGGCGGTTTTGGCACTTTCGAGAGCCGAGGCAAGCTCGGACTCTCGAGTCTTTGAGTCACGCTCCAAACTCTCATGCTTTTCCATGAGAGTCTGGAGCTCTTGCTGAACCACCGCCACCCGCGCCTCCTGCTTTTCTCGCTCTGCCCGTTTCGTGGCCGCATTGCGTTCGGCCGCAGACACGGCCTCCTTCAGGGTCGCCACCTCGTTCGTGGCCCCTGCAGTACCCATGTTATCCTTGTTATTTTTTTTTGTTGCAACCTAAATCCTTTTCTGTAAGGTACAAATTCAAAGTGGTGTTACTCACCTTCTTTGTCTTGGAGCTGCTTCCTGGCGCGGCCGAGCTCTTGCCCGGACCGCTCGAGCTCCTGCTTCAACGCACCGACCTCCGCAGTCAGTGCGGCAGAGGTCAGCAGCGCAGCCTGCAACCCGTATTGACATAATTTTTTAGCAACCCTGCGTATATCTTTTTTCAGATCCTTAGTCCGGCTTTTCTTTCCGAACACCGAACCGAGCATCAGGGGCTACTGTCTATGCGGTATTACATTGCATATTTTTAACTTCTTACCTCAAAGCCTGATAGAAGGCTACTGCAGGCTTCGGTCAGCCCGCCCTTGGCGAGCTGCACCTTTTGAATCACCGCACTCATAATAGTGCGGTGTTCTTCCTCGATGGAAGCACTCTGCAGCGCCTCCAACAAATTGCCCGGCGCCTCCGGTTGGACGGAAGCCGTCGGTGTCACGGTCTTGCCCTTCGTTCAAAGGGGCCGCCGGCCGGACTCCGGAACCACTGCGGGTTCTGTTGTGGAGTCCGGCGCAAAGTCCGGGAGGACGCCTTGTGGCGCCTCCGGAGCCTCCCCCCGATGGGTCCCTTCTTGGGTTCCCACCTCGGCGTCCTCGGCGTCGCGAGGGGTGGAGGCGGTCGGGATGGAGTCTACATCCGACGGAGCCAATGACCCGCTCGAAGAAGCGGGGAGATCATCACTGGCCGGACTACAGGCAGTATGCGGCATTAGAATGACACTATGTGACGCAGAAAAAGAAATTATAAATCATTCAGGAATCCGGATACTTACGATCTCGCCGGAGGCCTGGCCCTTGAAGGCCATTCTTCCTCGCCAACGTTGATGTTGGCGGAGCTGTCCGGGGGAATAGTCCTTCCCCTCTTGGACCCTTCAGCCTCCCCTGTTGGGGAAGCCTTCCTCTTCCTCTCTCCCTCCTCTGGGAGAGAGTCCTCTTCCTCCTCCTCATTTTCGGGGGAGGAATCCGCCCCGGAGTCGTCGGACACCTGAAAACGGGCACTCTTTCGAGCACCCGTGGCCTCCTTCTTGGCCTTCTTCTCCGGCACCACGTGCGGTGCCGGAACCAGCAGCCTCGCTAGACGAGCGTCTACTGGGTTTTCTAGCATAGGAGCTGGACAGGTAATCTGCTCCGCCTTCCTCATCCAGTCCTGTCAAAGGAAAAGGGGAAATTAAAGCCCGCATAGAGTCAAACTATGAAAAACGAGTGTCCCGTAAAGGGGTAGAATCACTTACCTCGTCGGCCTGGTGCCGCGAGCGAAATCCGCGATCTTAAGTCGCGGATGCGGGGGCTTCGGCGCCCTTGAACAGCACCTTCCAGGCGCCTTCGTACATTGTTTCGAAGAGCTTGTTCAGCGCCTGGTGCTGTTCCGGATCGAACTCCCATAAATTAAATGCCCGCTTTTGGCATGGGAGAATCCGGCGGACGAGCATGACCTGGACCACGTTAACCAGCCTGAGCTTCTTCACCAGCTTCTTCATACAGGCTTGGAGTCCCGTCAGCTCCTTCAAACTACCCCACAGCAAGCCCTTCTCTTTCCAGGAGGTGAGCTGCGTGGGGATACCAGATCTAAACTCGGGGGCCGCCGCCCATTTAGGGTCACGCGGCTCGGTGATATAGAACCACCCCGATTGCCACCCCTTGACGGATTCCACGAAGGCCCCTTCGAACCAAAGGATGTTGGGCATCTTGCCCAACATGGCGCCTCCGCACTCTGCTTGAGTGCCCTTCACTACCTTCGGCTTGGCATTGAAGGTCTTGAGCCACAAGCCGAAGTGGGGCTGGATGCAGAGGAAGGCCTCGCACACGACGATAAACGCCGAGATGTTGAGGATGAAGTTCGGCGCCAGATCATGGAAATCCAGGCCGTAGTAGAACATGAGCCCCCGGACAAAGGGATGTAGTGGAAAGCCCAGTCCACGGAGGAAGTGGGGAAGAAAGACGACCCTCTCATGGGGCCTGGGGGTGGGGATGAGCTGCCCCTCGTTGGGCAGCCGATGCGCGATGTCGCCGGAAAGGTATCCGGCGCCGCGCAGTTTGGCGATGTGCTCCTCCTTAACGGTGGAGGCCAACCATTTACCTCCCGCTCCGGACATGGTCGGAGAAGGTTGAGACGAGATGCGCGAACTTGGGCGCTGGAGCTCGAGTGCGCGGAGATGGATAAGCAAAAGGAGGAAGAAGGCGTAGGTGAGAAGGTGAATCCTTATCCCTTATATGGGCGGGCAAAGTCTTACGCGTCCCCCCACCAGCCTGGTAAAACTCGCTTATCTCCCAAGCGTCACCATCAACAACGCGGTTGGGTTACCCACGCCCGTATTGATGAGAATCCCGGATTGAGGGGAAACACGATCTCTGCTTCGACAAGACGTGCCAAGGAAACCGCTTCGCTAAATGCACTGAGATGGTAAAGTAGAAACAATTCGAGTAATGGCTTGGTAGTGGTGTGACGTCATGCCACGGAAAACATCAGCAGATTGAACTTGTGTATATATATTATTATTCTCTCTACGGTGGAATGTGGAATTTATTTTGCAGAGCCGGACACTATCCTGGTGTTCACAATCTTCTATCATTTGGAAGAGGAACCCGCCTTGCAATGCCAAGCAATATACATGCCGGACTTATCGTCATTGAAGCCTGGTTCAGGGGCTACTGAGGGAGTCCTGGATTAGGGGGTGTTCGGATAGCCGCACTACCATCATCAGCCGAACTATCATCTGCCGAACTATCATCATCGACCGGACTCCAAGACTATGAAGATACAAGATTGAAGACTTCACCCCGTGTCCGGATGGGACTTTCCTTGGCGTGGAAGGCAAGCTTGGTGATACGGATATGTAGATCTCCTACCATTGTAACCGACTCTATGTAACCCTAGCCCTCTCCGGTGTCTATATAAACCGGATGGCTTTAGTCCGTAGGACTACAATCACAACAACCCTTACAATCATACCATAGGCTAGCTTCTAGGGTTTAGCCTCCTTGATCTCGTGGTAGATCCACTCTTGTAAACATCCACAATATCAATATCAATCAAGCAGGACGTACGGTTTTACCTCCATCAAGAGGGCCCGAACCTGGGTAAACATCGTGTCCCTTGTCTCCTGTTACCATCCGCCTAGACGCACAGTTCGGGACCCCCTACCCGAGATCCGCCGGTTTTGACACCGACA
>LR880966.1:6255560-6275667 GCA_904067115.1 Aegilops sharonensis
CTAGCCCTCTCCGGTGTCTATATAAACCGGATGGCTTTAGTCCGTAGGACTACAATCACAACAACCCTTACAATCATACCATAGGCTAGCTTCTAGGGTTTAGCCTCCTTGATCTCGTGGTAGATCCACTCTTGTAAACATCCACAATATCAATATCAATCAAGCAGGACGTACGGTTTTACCTCCATCAAGAGGGCCCGAACCTGGGTAAACATCGTGTCCCTTGTCTCCTGTTACCATCTGCCTAGACGCACAGTTTGGGACCCCCTACCCGAGATCCGCCGGTTTTGACACCGACACTCACCCTTTTGGGGTCCAAAATCGATTTCCACGATTGACGATCCCTGTGATGCGTTTACGTGTCGGTCATCAACACTCCTAGTTTTGGCCGATTCTGGGCCATTTCATGGACTATTACTCACTGATTTGGGGTCCCTGAGCGATTTCCATGATTGACAAACCCATGGTACATTTATGTCTCGTTTATTAATAGGCCTAGGTTTGTCAGATTCTAGGCTCTCTCATGGACTATTACTCACCGCTTTGGGGTCCCAAAGCGATTTCCATGGTTGTAGAACCCCAAGATGTGCTTACGTTTCCGTCGTCAACACTCGCAATTTTGGCCGGTCCTGGTCCGTTTTATGCACTATTACTTTCTATTTCAGTGTCCCTAGGCGATTTCCATGATTGACGAACCTCGGGGTGCGTTTATGTCTTGTTCCTCAATAATCCTTGGTTTGTAGGATTCTGAGCTCTTTCATGGACTATTACTCACCATTTTGGGGTCCCAAAGCGATTTCCATGGTTGTTGAACCCCAAGGTGTGCTTACGTGTTAGACGTCAGGACTCACAGTTTGGGCCGGTTCTGGCCCATTTCTTGGACTGTTTCTCATTGTTTTGGGGTCCCAGAGTGATTACCACGATGACGAACCCCGGGGTGCGTTTACGTGTCTAACATCAACACTCGCAATTTTTGCTGATTCTGGTCCGTTTCATGCACTATTACTCATTGTTTTGAGGTCCCAGAGCGATTTCCACGATTGACGATCCCCGGGGTGCTTTTACCTGTCAGTCATCAAAACTCACAGTTTTGGCTGATACTGGCCTGTTTCGTGGACTATTATTCACTGATTTGGGGTCCCTGAGTGATTTCCATGATTAACAAACCCCGGGGTGCATTTATGTATCGTTCATCAATAATCCTAAGTTTGTCCAATTCTGGGCTCTTTCATGCACTATTACTCACTGTTTTGGGGTCCCAAAGTGATTTCCATGGTTGTTGAACCCCAAGGTGCACTTGCGTGTCGGCCATAAATAATCATAGCTTGGGCCGATCCTGGCCCGTTTCTTGGACTATTACTCAGTTTTGGGGTCCCGGAATGATTTCCACAATTGACGAACACCAGGATGTGTTCACGTGTCGATCATCAACACTCACATTTTGGGCTGATTGTGGCCCGTTTCATGGACTATTACTCATTGATTCGGGGTCCCTGAGTGATTTCCATGATTGACGAACCCCGGGGTGCGTTTATGTATCGTTCATCAATAATCCTATGTTTGTCCGATTCTAGACTCTTTCATGGACTATTACTCACCATTTTGGGGTCCCAAAGTGTTCTCCATGGTTGTTGAACGCCAAGGTGTGCTTACGTGTTGGTCGTTAGGACTCGCAGTTTGGGCCGGCTCTGGCCCGTTTCGTGGACTATTACTCACTGTTTTTTGGTCCCGCCGGTGTCAAAACCGACATATCTCTTGTAGGGGGTCCCGAAATGTGCGTCTAAGGATCATAGGTAATAGGATGCAGGAACACGATGTTTTACCCAGGTTCGGGCCCTCTTGATGGAGGTAATACCCTACTTCCTGCTTGATTGACTTTGATGAGTATACGGGTTAGAAGAGTTGATCTACCATGAGATCGTAATGGCTAAACCCCAGAAGTCTAGCCTATATGATTATGATTCTCATCTATGGACTAAACCCTCCGGCTTATATAGACACCGGAGGGGCCTAGGGTTGTACAGCGTCGGTTTACAGAGAAAGGAAGGTGCATGATCCAAACGCCAATCTTGCCATCCACGCAAAGGAGATTCCCATCCGGACACGGGGGAAGGTCTTCGATATCACATCTCCACGACCCATTAGTCCGGCCCATAGTACATAGGCCGGCTCTCCGAGGACCAGTAATCCAGGACTCCCTTAGTAGCCCCTGAACCAGGCTTCAATGACCATGTATCCGGCACACAGATTGTCTTCGGCATTGCAAGGAGGGTTCCTTCTCTGAATACTTCAATGCAGTTCTCCGCACATAATAGCTGTATCTGGCTCTGTTCAATAATCACAACCTTGAGCTGTAATGGGAAAAAATATTCAAAACTAGGTAAGCAGCGTCCATAGGCGACTTTTCGGGTGAGGCGTTATGTCCTGGACCGGTTAATATTTTGAACCGTTTTACAGACCCCGTTTCGAGGTATGGTTATTGATATGCCTTGTCAAAGTAGAGGTCGTGTCCCCTTATCATGGGATTTTCATCAATAGGGGTTTGGGTAATCCAACTGTGTCATTCGCACGTCCCCTTGGGAATAGGCGAGATTTTAAGGCATATGAGGGGGCGCTTGATGTCCACTGCCTTTATAAGGAGATAGGGATCCGTATTTTCACCCCAAGCCTTCTTCCTTCTCAGCCCTTCTGCCATTCAAGCTCCAGCGCCCAAGTTCCAATCCTTTCCATTGCCACCAAACACCCCAACCATGTCCGGATCTGGAGCGCAAGGCAAGTGGATGGCTTCCTCTATTACAGAGGAGAACATCAAGGAGCTCCAGGAAGCTGGGTACTTGGCTGCGGACATAGCCCATCGCCTTCCTGCCGAAAAGAAGATCGTACCCACCCCGGAGCCTAATGAGAGGGCAGTGTTCATTCCTCATTTCCTTGGCGGACCAGGCTTTCTCCTACATCCTTTCGTTCGAGGTCTGATGTATTACTATGGGCTAGATTTCCATGATCCGGCCCCAAATTCCTTCCTCCATATCTCGGCGTCTATCGTCGTGTGCGAGGCATTTCTCCGCACGCTCCCCACTTCGGCCTATGGCTCAAGGTCTTCAATGTGAAGCCGAAAGTGGTCGAAGGCCAACACACGAAGTGCGGCGGCGCCATGGTGAGCAAACTTCCCAATGTCAACTGGCCCCAGGGGACCTACGTGGAAACTGTCAAGGGATGGCAGCAGGGGTGGTTCTACATCACCGAGCCCCGTGACGCCACATGGGCCGTCGCTCCCGATTTCAAGTCTGGTCCTCCCATGCTGCTTACATCCTGGCTCGAAAAGGGCCTTGATTGGGAGTCGTCCCACAAGGTGACACACTACAGAACCACATCAAGGGTGGCATAATAGATAAGAACACCAGTCTGGCCACCGTGATCCAGGTGATGCTTTTTCGTCGGATTCTCCCTTGTCAACACCAGACTCAATATATGTGGGAGTTCGACCCGGCGAGTCCTCGGACCTTGCAGAAGTTCTTCGGCACGACACACGAATACATATGGAAGCTACTTTTCAAGGCCCAAAAGTCGTGGGCGAACACGACCGAAGACCGCGACCTCGACTGCGCTCGTCTGGCAACTCCCGTAAGTTTTATGATAACTTTAATTTGTATATCCAAGGAGTATATTGAACTTTCCATTACTCCTATAGGGCTGGACAAAGAAGGTGGAGCGGGTCCAATGTCCAGCTCCGCTGCCCGAAGACCCAGCCATCCCGCTACTGACGAAGATGCTGGTTCCGGCGCTATATAAGGCGCCGGAGAAGAAGGCCAAAAAGAAGGCCAAGGAGGCCAGATGTGGCCTTCTTCGTAAAGGCGCTTTTAAAGTTGTGTTCGAAGACTCCGAGACTCTCTCCACTCATGACGAAGATGAAGAGGAAGAAGAGAGTAAGTCTCCCCTCAAGGGGGGAAAGAAGAAAATGGGGGACTTCCGAGGACTTGGAAGCGGAGGTGTCCAAGAAGGGGAAATCTCCCTTTCGGATGATTCCGAATCATATGCCGACGCCACACCTGAGTGGCACCCCAGGTCGAAGCCCCTGGCCGGATCATACGTATCCGAAGACACAATACATTTTGTTAGACTTCGTGCCTTGTGGTTTCTAGCACATTATCTCGCGTGTTGCAGCCCGGCCCACGATCTCCCCCAACGACCATCGTCATCTGGGAATTCGCTGGGGCCGAACGTGATGGAGAGCGAGTCGCCTCCGCTGGCTTCTCCGCCCACCGCTATGGATAACATCGAAGTGTTATCCCAAAGAACCTCTCCCGGCATTGGGGAGGTGCAGGAGGCTGTGAAGGTGGCGACGGAAGGTAAAACTTCCGTTGCCAAGGAGAGGGGAAAATCAACCCCCATGGTGACTGGTGACGGGGGCCATGCTCAATTCGGCCCCCAGCCGAACACCATTCCGAGACCCATAAGGCACCAGAATCGGGTGAACAACCTCCTCCGAGAGAAGAGGGCGCATCATCTCCACCGACATCCTCCATCAATCCGGAGGAGCCGGATACTCTGGTGGAAGCACTTCAGAGTGCTTCCATTGTGGAGTAACATCATACCCTTATGGGTACGGTGGCTGAAAAGGTTTGGTCCGCTAAAAACGGATTGAAATGGGGCCTATACCAGCCTGTTAGCAAGCTTTGAGGTATGTAACACAATATATTTTTGCTTATTTGCAAAAGGAATGCCTATATACATATAGTAGCCCCTGAGACTCTGTTTGGCGTTTGCGAAAAAAGGACGAATAGAGGATCGAATCAATCCTTGCAGGTGCTAACACATGTCTCTTTTAATGACCAGGCTTCCATGCGAGCGGCGACCTCGCATACCCCCGAAGTGTCAGAACTAAGGTGGAAGTTGGATGAAAAGCAAGGTATG
Organism: Aegilops sharonensis; assembly: GCA_904067115.1. Lineage (NCBI taxonomy): Eukaryota > Viridiplantae > Streptophyta > Magnoliopsida > Poales > Poaceae > Aegilops > Aegilops sharonensis. The sequence goes on from LR880966.1 coordinate 6,260,472, forward strand.
TGATACCGAAACATATCTTTGAAATGATATGAGTTTCGAATTGTTATCTATGTGAACTTGATGATTATGTTCACAGGTGACGCGTCTGCGGTCGAGGCCCTTAAGAACGCGCTGGCCGAGGTGAGGAAGGAGGTGGATGAGGAGCAAGCCTCCCGCCGAAGATATGAAGCGAGGTTGGAGGAAGTCCAACAAGAGCTTAAGGATGTTGTAAGCAAGTGTGAATCTTTGGAGCGTAAGGTGTCGGATCAAGACTCCGAATTGCTTATGGTGCTCCAAAGTGCAAGGGAGTTGTGACGCCCTCGATTCAATCATACAGTAATCATACACGCAAATGTGTACGATCAAGATCAAGGACTCACGGGAAGATATCACAACACAACTCTAGACACAAATTAAAATAATACAAGCTTTATATTACAAGCCAGGGGCCTCGAGGGCTCGAATAGATAAGCTCGAATACAAACGAGTCAGCGGAAGCAACAATATCTGAGTACAGACATAAGTTAAACAAGTTTGCCTTAAGTAGGCTAGCACAAAAGCAAAAACGATCGAAAAGGCAAGGCCTCCTGCCTAGGAGCCTCCTAACTACTCCTGGTCATCGGCGTCCGACACGTGGTAGTAGGCACCGGCGGTGGCATCTGGCTCCCGGACTCCGTCATCTGGTTGCATCAACCGGAAAGAAAAAGAAAAGGGGGAAAAGGGGGAGCAAAGCAACCGTGAGTACTCATCCAAAGTACTCGCAAGCAAGGATCTACACTACATATGCAACATTATCAAAGGAAGGCTGTATATGTGGACCGGGCTGCAGAAATGACAAAATAGAGAGAAGTCCTAGTCCTATCGAAGACTAGCATCTTCTGGAAACCACCATCTTGCAGCAAACAGGAGGGAGTAGAGTAGCATAAAGTAAAGTAGTAGTAGTGTTATGAACCTCGGCCGGAGATCCTTTCTCGACTCCCTGCGAGAAAGCAATCCCAGAGCCATACTATCCAATTGTCATCACAATCCAATTCTCATCACAAGTATCCAGTTCTAGTTGTATCGATCGGGATACAACTCCGAGTGTCCGTTACTGTAGGACAGGCTATCGATAGATGTTTTCTTCCCTGCAGGGGTGCACCAACGTACCCACCACACTCGATTAACTCCGGCCAGACACACTTTCCTGGGTCATGCCCGGCCTCGGCCAAACAATACGCCGCAACCTGACCTAGGCTTAATAGAGAGGTTAGCACGCCGGACTAAACCTATGCCCCCAGGGGTCATGATCCATCTCCCCGGAAACTCCTGCACGTTGCGTACGCGGCCGGTGAGCAGACCTAGCTACCTCCTTCAACAAGGCAGGTGCTTACGCAGTCCAACCAGGCACGTGCCGCTCAATCGCTGACGTCTATTAAGCTTCGGCTGATGCATACGATGCAGAACACCCATACTATGCTCACGTGATGGTTAGTGCTATCAGGCCAGAGGCCCCTCGGATCAAATATCCAAATCATAGTGGATTAGGAATGCGCGGTAACAATCAAAGACTCACAAAAGATGTGATCCCATTGCCCCGTCTCGAGGACTTGCGGCAAGGGCTAGGAATGCCCGGCCACGCCTTGTAATTATCTCTCGGGCACCTTCCAGGTCAACCCGTCTCCACATCACTCGCAATTATGCTCGCGCGGGTACCCCTCAGGGTCGACCCGTCTTTAGTAACATGTTTCAGTGTAACATAGTAACCATAGTAACCGTGTGTCCAAACATCAAGGGGAAAACCCGAGGAATCACCCCCGGTGAATTCCACTCGATGTAATCATCAAGGTGAACGTAAGAGGAATCACCCCCGAGGTTCACACTTGAGGGGTTGCACGACAAAGTCATATCGAAAGTGGTTAAGGCGGAATCACCCTCGATGACCACGACCGAATAGCTACACTACAGGGCTAAAATCAGAAGTGCTGTAGATGTCTCACCCTTCGCACTCGATAGTAACCCAGCAGTGTCGAGCAACTAAGGGGAAAGTGATGTGTGGTGCCGGGTCCTGGTCTTCGATCCCGTTGATCGGGTCTTCGATGATGAAGCAGGGGCAACAAGGACAAGGTGGGGGTAACTGATGGATCACTAACCAACCTATACTAAGCAGTTTAGGATAAGCAGGTAAGGTAGAACAACAGATACAAAAGCAGGCTATGCATCAGAATAGGAGCAATCAATAACAGTAGCAAAATCTAATGCAAGCATGAGAGAATGGAATGGGCGATATTGGGATGATCAAAGGGGGGGCTTGCCTGGTTGCTCTGGCAAGGAGGGGTCGTCGTCGATGTAGTCGATCACAGGGGCAACATCGGTCTCGGGGTCTACCAGAGAGAAGAGGGGGAAGAAACAGTAAATATAAAGCAAACATATCATCACAAAGCATAACTAGGCAATATGATGTGCCGGGTGTTACCTAACGTATGGCTACATGATATATGTGAAGGGGGAAAACAACCGGGAATGTATTCCCGGTTCAGGACCTGTGTCAGACAGATAACCGGAGGGGGAATGTTCCATGTTCAGATAGTTAGAGGCTTCTAACAGGTAAACGGACCACATATTCGGATTCGTCTCGTCGTTTTGAGCAACTTTCATGTAGAAAACATTTTCATCCGAGTTACGGTTTAATTTCTATGAATTTTCTAAGTTTTAAACATATTCTGGAATTATATATATTAACAGAAATGGAAAAAGAGGTCAGCATGATGTAGGAGTGACGTCAGCAATCAACAGTCTGGTCAACTGGTCAAAACTGACACGGGGGACCCACCTGTCATAGACAGTGGGTTAAACAGAGTTTAAAATAATCTACATTTAGTTAGTAAAACTACTGGGCCCGCCTGTCAGTGTCTAATTAACTAAACTAATTAGTTTTAATTATTAAAATGTTTTAATTAGAGGATTAAGCGGTGGGACCCGCACATTAGTGGCTGGGGCCTTCCCAGTCAGCACGGTCAACTGGTCAACAGGGGACCAGGGGCCCCACCGGCAGTGACCTAGGGGGTGGCCCCAGGCGTGCCACGTCGGCGGCCGGCGCCGGAGTGGCTCCGACGAGCCGAAACCACGGTGGAGCGGCCAGGAGAGCGTCGGGATTCGACTACGGGCGTCCGTTTTTCACGCGACTTGGCGCGCTCGAACGGGAAGATGACGCCGCATCCAACCAGAGTGGTTACGAGGCCGGAGGTGGACGGAGGTGACGGCGGCGAGCTCGGGAACCTCGCCAGAGTTCGGCCACAATCGGGAACGGCCCTACGGGGCTCGGCAGAGCGCGGGGATGGGTGCTTGGGCTCGCACGGGCGTGCTGAGCACGAACCCAAGCTCGGTAGAGCTCGACGGGCAGCGAGGGCACGGCAGCAAGCTCATCGGCGGCGAGGTGTTCGGGTGCGGAAAAAGTGGCGGCTGCGGCTACAGGGAGAGGCCGGAGAGAGGGGGAAGCGATGCGGCTGCTCACCGTGAGCCTGTAGGTGTGCGTTAGCGGGCTCGGGGAGGACCAACGGTGGCGAATCGGCGCCGGAGACGAAGACGGCCGCAGGAGGAAGAAGGTGTCGTCGGGCTCGCGGTGGTGGCTCCCTTCTCGCTCCAGTTGGTGCAGAGGGTGTAGCCGAGGACGGCGCGTCTCGTGGACATGTTGGCAAGGCGCAGGGTGGCCGGTGGCCACGGCTACGGCACATCCATGGCGACGGCGGCGCTCGGTTGAGGAGGGGAGGGGATCTGGAGGGTGAGGGAGAGAGCGACGAGGGAGAGAGGGGGCAAGTGGGCGAGTGGGGAGGGAGCCCGGGGCGTTTGGGGCCTTATCCCCTCGTCAGACATCACCGGTGCGGTGGTTGGACGGCGACGCGCGTGCTGTAGCGACTCGGGTCGTGGAACAGTGCGAGGGGGGAGACGACCCGGGAGGGGGAGTGGGCTGGCCAGCTGGAGTGGGCCGGCCCAGGTGGGTGTAGTCCAGGGAGGAGGGGGGTTGCTCTCTCTCTCTCTCTCTCTCTCTCTCTTTTCCTTTTCTTTTAGTTTTTCCTTTTTATTTATTTTCAGCAGCTTTTGCATTTTCCTTTTAGCCAATAATGACTTTGCAAAATTATGCCACTGGCCAAAACAATTTCAAAGAATTAAAGTGTACTGCCACAAAAAGGATGGGAGGCTTTTGGAATAGTTGCCAATTTTATAAACTAAAAGGGCATTTAATTTATTGTTTAGGTCACTGTTTTAAGTAGTTTAGGCCACTTAAACCCTTTGCAAAAATGTTGGTTCACCACCAATATTAGTTGTGGAAACTTTGGCCCATGATGAACATTTTAGATTTCATGTCTGACATATAAGAATTTTTGACTTTAGATTGGATTTGAATTAGAATTGCGATTTGGATCAAGTGAAGATTAGCAACAGTAACATGATGACATGGCACCATTAACAGGGGATTACTGTAGCATGACACTGGGGGTGTTACAGGAGTCCAGGGTTGAAGCCCAAGGCGCCCGTCGGGAGATACAAGAGGCAAAACAGATCGCGACGGGTAAGGATTTTACTATGGAGAGCAAATTTGTAAGAAAAAAGTATACCTTTCTGACCCGCGTTTGGAGTTATCAAGGAGCGTTTGCGGATCTTCCCCGAAGTATTGCTGATGCTGTAGATTTCTTCCGAGCCGAAGAGGGAAGCTCAACAGAGAAGCTGTTTTGGTCGCAATATCTTGCACCAGAGCATCCAGTGCTTCTCAGTGATCAGCTAAAGCAGCTAATCGAACTACGTAGGATGGCCAAACTGGCCATGAAGGATGTTATAATACATCTTTGGCCAGCCGAACCCATACCCAGCGGTTATTTTGGGCTTGTAAAGCGGCTGGTCGATGCCTGCCCACGACTTGATGCTATAAAGCGGTCCGCTTGTATCGAGGGTGCCCGGATGGCCTTCGCCCGCGTCAAAGTGCAGTGGGCGAAGATGAATGCCACCAATCTTGCAAATGAGGGACCGCCCGCAGGCAAGGAGGCATCGTACACCAGAGCGATATTTCAATGACGTCCTGGAAGGTTCCCGCATTGTAGAGAGCCAATGCTCGAAGGACATCATTTTTAAATGAATGTATCTGTGCTGCCCAAACTATGTATTTCATGAAAGCAAGTCGTTTGTATAATACGTCCCTTGTTTCATCTTAAATTATTTCCTCTCCTGTGCGGCCGTTTATTTAAACTGAGAGTGGGACAGTCGTCGACTTCAACCTCTCATGTAGATAGTATGGGGGTGTTCGGGAAAGCACAAAAACACACTTGACCCAGTGACCTGGTCCTTGAAGGAGGTGTTAGTGCGGAGAACCAGGCAATCAGACTATGTGGCTTTATTACTCTCACTTAGCCATAGGAGTTTGACTATAGGATTGTAGGCGCAGCCCCTGTTATTTGTTCGATAGTCCAAACATGTGTGCTGTAAACGCCTGTCCCAGTAGAGACCGGTTCATAGCCTAAAGCGGAGAAAATGTCAAGAGATTTTTAAGTAGTTGCCGAATAGCTGACCAGCTCTCACGCATCATGACAGACAGTTTTCGGCTTTCTCTACTGAGTTGTTTATCCGGATGAGCTGGAAACACAATCGCAGTAGTTCTCCCTTTACTACCTTAGACGATTCAGTGGAACGTAAGGTAGCAAGCACAGGAATCGGGCAAACCAACTATTGACCAAAGACACGATTCGAAGCTGATGCATATAATGCTATATTCGGGATGCCGAACTGTACTATAAAAAGTGTTCAGACTTTATTGTATGTGAAGAAGTGTACGCATCTGAATGAAGCCCCTAGCGATTTAAGTCAAGCCGAGGTGTACATGACAATCATACTAAAGACAAGAACGGAGTATAGATTAAGGAATAAGCCAGTAGCAAGTAGCCTGGGCGAAAAACTGCTTCCGTTATAGTCTGATTGATAAGTCAAAACGTACTTGAACAGATAATGCTATAAGCATCAAGGCTATTTTACATGCCGAATACAAGAGAAATCCGCATACAGGTAAAAAGGGGAAGAGGCGATCTTTAAGGATCCTTTTAGATACTCTGCCGTACACCCGCGCTTCTCTTCACCTTGGTAAGTGATCCTTTTAGAGGATCAGTGACCGGGTTGTCATAAAGATCCCTTGACACCATCAAAAGGTGATGTAGGTTTTAAAGAACCTGAAAAAAGAAAAGCGAAAATAAAGAGAAAAAGGTAAGAAAGTCCGGGTAGGGTCGAGCCGTGTGGACTTTATCTTTGATATGCCCCCGTCTTTGCCCATGGTATCTCTAGTGCATAATTATGTGCACGCGGTACATATGCTGCAACTATATTGGGGCTAAGACAGAGGCCGAATTGCTAATCAAGCTCTTGACGAGCTGGACTGTCATTTTGCAGGATAGTCCGGACTCATTTAACAGAGTCCGGAGGCTTGACTACCGAAGTGGAGTTTGGCTTGATAAGGCCGACCTGGACTTATGCTGCGAGAGTCGCGGTGTGTTCCTCAGTACGGAGGGAGCGATCCATGTTTCCATGGACTATTATAACACCGCGTGGTCCTGGCATCTTCAGTTTTAGATAGGCATAGTGCGAGACTACATTGAAGCGAGAAAACATAGTTCGTCCAAGCAGTGGGTGATAGCCACTGCAGAAAGGGACGATGTCGAAGATCAAGTCCTTGCTTCGGAAGTTGTCTGGCAAACCGAAGACGACTTCCAGTGTGATTGAGCCCGTGCAGCGGGCCTCTATACTTGTAATTACTCCTTTGAAGGTAGTTTTGGTAGGCCTGATTCTTGACGAATCAATACCCATTTTGCGGACTGTGTCCTGATAGAGCAGATTAAGACTACTGCCGCCGTCCATGAGGACTCTCGTGAGGTGGAATCCATCGATAATTGGATCGAGGACCAATGCGGCCGAACCTCCATGACGGATACTGGCCGGATGGTCTCTGTGATCGAAAGTGATCGGGCATGCTGACCATGGGTTGAATTTTGGGGTGACTGGATCTATCGCGTAGATGTCCCTTCATGCACGTTTGCGCTCCCTCTTGGGGATGTGCGTAGGGTATATCAAGTTCACCGTTTTGACTTCGGGGGGAAATTTCTTCTGTCCCCCTATGTTCGGTGGGCGAGGTTCCTCATCGTCGTCCTCGATGGGTGACCCTTTCCCTGTGTTCTCGATGTTTAACTTACCGGCCTTTTTAAAGATCCAACAACTTATGTTAGTATGGTTAGCAGGCTTTGTTGGGGGTGCCATGAATCTGGCAAGGTCGGTTAAGTATTCGGTCTAGGCTAGATGAACCTTCTTTGTTTCTTTGGAATGGCCTCTTCCGCTGGCTGGGTTTGGAGCCACTGAATCCGGCATTGACCGCCGTGTCTTTGGCATTTTCAGTATTGCTCCGACACTTGTTTTGTTGCGCTAGGGCCTGCCGTTACTGTTCCTGGCTTCAGAAGTGCCAGGGTCACTGGTGCGGTTGCTGCTATGGGCTAGCCAACTATCTTCGCTTGCACAAAAGCGTGTCATGAGTGTTGTGAGGGATGCCACGGACTTCGGCTTTTCTTGGCCGAGGTGTCGGGCGAGCCATTCGTCGCGGATGCTGTGCTTAAAGGCTGCTAGAGCTTTGGCATCTGGACAGTCAACAATTTGTTTTTTTAACTAAGAACCTGGTCCAGAATTTTCTGGCCGACTCTCCGGGATGTTGGACTATGTGACTGAGGTCATCGGCGTTCGGAAGCCGGATATAAGTGCCTCGGAAGTTGTCTCTAAAGGCATCCTCCAGGTCTTCCCAAGTTCCAATAGAGTTTTCTGGGAGACTGTTTAGCCAATGTCGAGTTGGTCCCTTAAGTTATAGGGGGAGGTAGTTGATGGCATGTAAATTATCACCGCGAGCCATGTGAATGTGGAGAAGAAAGTCTTCAATCCATACCGCGGGATCCGTTGTGCCATCGTACGATTCAATGTTCACGGGTTTAAACCCTTCTGGGAACTGGTGCTCCATTACCTCATCGGTGAAGCACAAGGGGTGTGCGGCATCTATCTATCGGGCAACATCACAACGCAGTTCGGATGGAGTCCGGATGCGGCGGTCGGCCCGTGCGAGGTTATGCTTGTCACGCCAGGCATGGCCATCTTCCCGTGCTGGAGCATGGCCCCTTGATCCATAGATTGATCTGGTCTGACAGGCTCTACTGTCCAGGTCTTGTCGTAAGTCGTAAGTGTATCCTGCAGCTGATGTTGCTCTGCTTCTACGGCAGGGTGGTGCAGGCTGGTGTTCGACTTGAGTTGCCGGTCTGTCCCGGCCACGCAGTGGTCGGTTACGTCCGTTGTCGGCTTTGCGCTTGGGCGGTATGGGCACGAGGGCCTCATCATCGAATTGGGGTAGCAGCTTGTGCTTTGGGTAGATTTTGGTTGGGCACTCGAGTCTGTATTCCTCGACTGCTAGGACATTAGTCCATCGGTCATTGAGCAGCCTGATTAGCTTGAAGCTGCTCCTGCTTCTTTTTCAGGCTTCTTGCAGTGGCAATTAGCCAGCTCTTAAAGCGCTCTTGTTCGAGGGGATTGATACGTCTCCAACGTATCTATAATTTATGAAGCATTCATGCTATTATATTATTTATTTTGGATAATTATGGGCTTTATTATACACTTTTATATTACTTTTGGGACTAACCTACTAACCGGAGGCCCAGCCCATATTGCTGTTTTCTGGCCTATTTCAGTGTTCCAAAGAAAAGGAATATCAAACGGAGTCCAAACGGAATGAAACCTTCGGGAGCATGATTTTTGGAACGAACATGATCCAGGAGACTTGGAGTTCACGTCAGAGAAGCTTCAAGGAAGCCAGGAGGGTGGGGGGCGCCCCCCTACTGGGCGCGCCTCCTGTCTCGTGGGCCCCTCGAGCGTCCCCCGATCGACTTCTTTCACCTATATATTCCTATATACCCTAAAAACATCAATGGGGAAGATAGATCGGGAGTTCCGCCGCTGCAAGCCTCTGTAGCCACCAAAAACCAATCGGGACCCTGTTCCGGCACCCTGCCGGAGGGGGGATCCCTCACCAGTGGCCATCTTCATCATCCCGGCGCTCTCCATGACGAGGAGGGAGTAGTTCACCCTCGGGGCTGAGGGTACATACAAGTAGCTATGTGTTTGATCTCTCTCTCTCTCTCTCTCTCTCTCTCTCTCTCTCTCTCTCGTGTTCTTGATTTAGCACGATCTTGATGTATCGCGAGCTTTGCTATTATAGTTGGATCTTATGATGTTTCTCCCCCTCTACTCTCTTGTAATGGATTGAGTTTTCCCTTTGAAGTTATCTTATCAGATTGAGTCTTTAAGGATTTGAGAACACTTGACGTATGTCTTGCCGTGCTTATCTGTGGTGACAATGGGATATTCATGTGATTCACTTGATGTATGTTTTGGTGATAAACTTGCGGGTTCAGTGACCTTGTGAACTTATGCATAGGGGTTGGCACAGTCTTGACTCTCCGGTAGAAACTTCGGGGCACTCTTTGAAGTACTTTGTGTTGGTTGAATAGATGAATCTGAGATTGTGTGATGCATATCGTATAGTCATGCCCACGGATACTTGAGGTGACAATGGAGTATCTAGGTGACATTAGGGTTTTGGTTGATTTGTGTCTTAAGGTGTTATTCTAGTATGAACTCTATGATAGATCGAACGGAAATAATAGCTTCATGTTATCTTACTACGGACTCTTGAATAGATAGATCAAAAAGGATAACTTTGAGGTGGTTTCGTACCCTACCATAATCTCTTCGTTTGTTCTTCGCTATTAGTGGCTTTGGAGTGACTCTTTGTTGCATGTTGAGGGATAGTTATATGATCCAATTATGTTATTATTGTTGAGAGAACTTGCACTAGTGAAAGTATGAACCGTAGGCTTTGTTTCCTACCATTGCAATATCGTTTACGCTCATTTTTGCCATTTGTTACCTTGCTGTTTTTATAATTTCAGATTACAAATACCTTTATCTACCATCCATATTGCACTTGTATCACCATATGTTCGCCGAACTAGTGCACCTATACAATTTACCATTTTATTGGGTGTGTTGGGGACACAAGAGACTCTTTGCTCTTTGGTTACAGGGTTGTTTGAGAGAGACCATCTTCATCCTACGCCTCCCACAGATTGATAAACCTTAGGTCATCTACTTGAGGGAAATTTGCTACTATCCTACAAACCTCTGCACTTGGAGGCCCAACAACGTCTACAAGAAGAAGGTTGTGTAGTAGACATCAAGCTCTTTTCTGGCGCCGTTGCCGGGGAGGTGAGTGATTGAAGGTATATATTTAGATCTTGCAATTGAATCTTTTTGTTTCTTGTTTTATCACTAGTTTAGTTTATAAAATAAAACTACCAAAAAATGGAATTGAGTTTGCCTCATACGCTTCATCTTTTTAGTATCTTTCGTAAGAATGATGGTAGGAAAATTGTGCTCAAGTGCTAGAAGAAGAAATCTATAAAATGTTTTGCACTAAATCTTTGAATGATGAGCATGATTGCAATGTTGTTAGTATGAATTCTTTGAATACCCATGATGCTAATGATATGCAAAGCCACAAGCTTGGGGATGCTATGTTTGATGAAGATGATATGTTTAGTCCCCCAAGTTTTGATGAGAATATTTATTATGATGAAAGCATGCCTCGTATTTATGATGATTATATTAATGAAAGTGGGTTTGGAAGAGTGTCAACTTTAGGAAGTAATGATCCCACTATTTTGGAGGATGTTGAATGTTATTGTGATAATTATGAAAGTGGATTTGGAGAGGTCATGACTTTATTTAGTGATGAATCCACTATTTTGGAAGAGGTTCCAATTGATTATGAGAATAAAGTTGCTATCTATGATGATTATTGTGATGACTTGTATGCTATTAAGAATAATGATAACCATGAAACTTGTCATCATGATTTTAGTTTTCAATTGGATTATGCTTAACATGATAGTTATTTTGTTGAGTTTGCTTCCACTACTATTGATGAGAATAAATTTGCTTATGTGGAGAGTAGTAAATTTTCTATGCTTGTAGATCACGAAAAGAATGCTTTAGGTGCTGGTTATATTGTTGAATTCATTCATGATGCTACTGAAAGTTATTATGAGGGAGGAATATCTGCTTGTAGGAGTTGCAATAATATCAAGTTTCCTCTCTATGTGTTGAAAATTTTGAAGTTATGCTTGTTTTGCCTCCCTATGCTAGTTGATTATTGTTCCCACAAGTTGTTTGCTTAGAAAATCCCTATGCATAGGAAGTGGGTTAGACTTAAATATGCTAGTCATATTCTTCATGATGCTCTCTTTATGTTTCAATTCTTATCTTTTATGTGAGCATCATTGTCATCATCATGCCTAGCTAGTTGGGAGACAACCCAATATTTACCCTTACTGTTTTTGTGTGTCCACATGATTATTATACTTTAGTAATCATGTTTTATAGCTTTTGTTTCAATAAAGTGCCAAGTAGAGCCTTTGGGAAGACTTGGGTGAAGTCTATATGATCTTGCTGTAAAAAACAGAAACTTTAGCGCTCACGAGATTAGCTGCCATTTTTTACTGGAGAGTGATTTTAGGTTGATTCTTTTTGCAGATGATTAATAGACAAATTCCTCAGGTCCACCAATTTAGTTCAGAATTTATGGATATCCAGAAGTATACGTTTCATACATATTACTACAGACTGTTCTGTTTTTGACAGATTCTGTTTTCTATGTGTTGTTTGCTCATTTTGGGGAATCTATGAGTAGTATCGGAGGGTATGAACCATAGAGAAGTTGGAATACAGTAGGTTTAGCACCAATAAAAGTAAATAATGAGTTCATTACAGTACCTTATGTGGTGGGTTTTCTTTCTTGCACTAACGGAGCTTACGAGTTTTGTGTTGAGTTTCGTGTTGTGAAGTTTTCAAGTTTTGGGTAAAGATTCGATGGACTATGGAATAAGGAGTGGCAAGAGCCTAAGCTTGGGGATGCCCAAGGCACCCCAAGGTAATATCCAAGTAAAACCAAGATCCTAAGCTTGGGGATGCCCCGGATGGCATCCCCTCTTTCGTCTTCGTTCATCGGTAACTTTACTTGGAGCTATATTTTTATTTACCACATGATATGTGTTTTGCTTGGAGCGTCATTTTTTTTGTTAGTATTTGCTTTCTGTTATTTAGAATAATTTTTTGCATCTTTATTTTCAATAAAAATGTCAAGGATAGCTTTTACCATGCTTATTTTGCAAGTATACATGTTGCTGTTTCAAAACAGAAAGTTTACCGCTGTTGCAAAAATTCCCTAGAAAAGTCAGAGAGTGATATAATGTTGAATATTTTTGCATATTTAGCTCTGATAAATCTTCTACATCTTAGTATTTTTCTTATAATTTTTGGAGTTAGGGAAGTACGATGAATCTTGCATTCTTTACAGACTATACTGTTTTGGCAGATTGCTGTTATGTTTGCATTGTTTGCATATGCTTGCTTGTTTAATGATTCTATTTTAGGATAGGAGTATTAAATATGCAGAGACATTTAGTATGCAATGTTGAATAATAATGTTAGTAATTTGTTACAGTAGAAAATGATAAGGTTTTTGCATTGTTTTATACTAACTTATCTCACGAGTTCTTGTTGAGTTTGGTGTGAATGAAGCTTTCGAGATCTAGGAAACTGAGATATAAAAGGAATTAAGGAGACAAAAAAGCTCAAGCTTGGGGATGCCCAAGGCACCCCAAGATAATATTTCAAGAAATCTCAAGCATCCAAGCTTGGGGATGGCCTGGTAGGCATCCCACCTTTCTTCTTCAACAATTATCGGTTAGTATCGGTTGAACCTAAGTTTTTGCTTCTTCACATGAGTCGTGCTATCCTTGCAATGTCATTTTATTTTGCTTTGCTTGCTGTTTGAATAAAATACCAAGATCCGAAATTCTTAAATGAGAGAGAGTCTTCACATAGTTACATAATTATTTAACTGCTCATTGATATTCACTTATATCTTTTTAGAGTAGTTTGTCATTTAATCTTGTGCTTCACTTATATCCTATGAGTAAATGGTTGAATGAGTTGAATTTCATAAATATGAAATTATATATGGTTCATATGCTTATGCCATGGGGAGTAATGACTTCACATATAAGAAGTAGAGGTTGTAAATTTATTGAAGGTTAGTAAGCATTGTATTGGTCATTTGAATAATTCATGAAAGAATATTGAAGGAAGAGAGATTTCACATATAAATACACTATCTTAGACATCTTTTATAATTGTGAGCACTCATTAAGTATGACATGCTAAAGAGTTGATGTTGGACAAGGAAGAGAACATGGGTTATGTTTTCTCACATCTTAGTTAAAGTATATTGTCATGGATCATTCAAACATGTTGAGCTTGCCTTTCCCCCTCATGCTAGCCAAAATTCCTTGCACCAAGTAGAGATACTACTTGTGCTTCCAAATATTTTTAAACCCAGTTTTTGCCATGAGAGTCCACCATACCTACCTATGGATTGAGTAAGATCCTTCAAGTAAGTTGTCATCGGTGCATGCAATAAAAATTTATATTTAAATATGTATGACTTATTAGTGTGAAGAAAATAAGCTTTATGGAAGCAATAAAAGCGACAGACTGCACAATAAAGGTTCATATACAAGTGGCAATATAAAGTGACGTTCTTTTGCATTAAGATTTTGTGCATCCAACCATAAAAGCGCATGACAACCTCTTCTTCCCTCTGCGAAGGGCCTATGTTTTACTTTATGTCTTTTACTTTATGAAAGAGTCAAGGTGATCTTCACCTTTCCCTTTTTCATTTTATCCTTTGGCAAGCACCTCGTGTTGGAAAGATCCTGATATATATATCTAATTGGGTGTAAGTTAGCATGAACTATTATTGTTGACATCACCCAAAGATGAATACGTGGGGAGACAAAATTATAAGCCCCTATCTTTCTCAGTGTCTGATTAAAACTCCATAACCATAAGTATTGCGTGAGTGTTAGCAATTGTAGAAGACTATATGATAGTTGAGTATGTGGAGTTCGCTAAATTAAAGCTCTGACATAGACCCTCATGAAAATAAGATGAATTGTAATTGTTTGATGACTGAGAATGAAGTTTGCTAGATCTCAAGAAAGTTTATGGTCTATGCTTTAACATGTGAATAGCTTGTTACTTGATTGTGAGAAGTTTTATGAGATGAACTACTGTTATGACATATAATCATGCTAGAAAAGGTGATTGAAATTATCATTGATCAAACTTATGCACCTGCTAGCATTCACACTTCACAAATTCTTTCTTTTATCATTTACCTACTCGAGGACGAGCAAGAATTAAGCTTGGGGATGCTGATACGTCTCCAACGTATCTATAATTTATGAAGCATTCATGCTATTATATTATCTATTTTGGATGATTATGGGCTTTATTATACACTTTTATATTACTTTTGGGACTAACCTACTAACCGGAGGCCCATCCCATATTGCTGTTTCCTGGCCTATTTCAGTGTTTCCAAGAAAAAGAATATCAAATGGAGTCCAAACGGAATGAAACCTTCGGGAGCGTGATTTTTGGAACGAACATGATCCAGGAGACTTGGAGTTCACGTCAGAGAAGCTTCGAGGAAGCCACGAGGGTGGGGGGCGCCCCCCCTACTGGGTGCGCCCCCTCTCTCATGGGCCCCTCGAGCGTCCCCCGACCGACGTCTTTCACCTATATATTCCCATATACCCTAAAAACATTGATGGGGAAGATAGATCGGGAGTTCCACCGCTGCAAGCCTCTGTAGCCACCAAAAACCAATTGGGACCCTGTTCCGGCACCCTGCCGGAGGGGGGGGGGGATCCCTCACCGGTGGCCATCTTCATCATCCCGATGCTCTCCATGACGAGGAGGGAGTAGTTCACCCTCGGGGCTGAGGGTATGTACCAGTAGCTATGTGTTTGATCTCTCTCTCTCTCTCTCTCTCTCTCTCTCTCTCTCTCTCTCTCTCTCGTGTTCTTGATTTGGCACGATCTTGATGTATCGCGAGCTTGGCTATTATAGTTGGATCTTATGATGTTTCTCCCCCTCTACTCTCTTGTAATGGATTGAGTTTTCCCTTTGAAGTTATCTTATCAGATTGAGTCTTTAAGAATTTGAGAACACTTGATGTATGTCTTGCAGTGCTTATCTGTGGTGACAA
>LR880966.1:6275985-6307879 GCA_904067115.1 Aegilops sharonensis
GCTATTATAGTTGGATCTTATGATGTTTCTCCCCCTCTACTCTCTTGTAATGGATTGAGTTTTCCCTTTGAAGTTATCTTATCAGATTGAGTCTTTAAGAATTTGAGAACACTTGATGTATGTCTTGCAGTGCTTATCTGTGGTGACAAAGGGATATTCACGTGATTCACTTGATGTATGTTTTGGTGATAAACTTGCGGGTTCCGTGACCTTGTGAACTTATGCATAGGGGTTGGCACACGTTTTCGTCTTGACTCTCCGGTAGAAACTTCGGGGCACTCTTTGAAGTACTTTGTGTTGGTTGAATAGATGAATCTGAGATTGTGTGATGCATATCGTATAATCATGCCCACGGATACTTGAGGTGACAATGGAGTATCTAGGTGACATTAGGGTTTTGGTTGATTTGTGTCTTAAGGTGTTATTCTAGTATGAACTCTATGATAGATCGAACGGAAAGAATAGCTTCATGTTATTTTACTACGGACTCTTGAATAGATAGATCAAAAAGGATAACTTTGAGGTGGTTTCGTACCCTACCATAATCTCTTCGTTTGTTCTTCGCTATTAGTGGCTTTGGAGTGACTCTTTGTTGCATGTTGAGGGATAGTTATATGATCCAATTATGTTATTATTGTTGAGAGAACTTGCACTAGTGAAAGTATGAACCTTAGGCCTTGTTTCCTACCATTGCAATACCGTTTACGCTCACTTTTTCCATTTGTTACCTTGCTGTTTTTATAATTTCAGATTACAAATACCTTTATCTACCATCCATATTGCACTTGTATCACCATCTCTTCACCGAACTAGTGCACCTATACAATTTACCATTGTATTGGGTGTGTTGGGGACACAAGAGACTCTGTGCTATTTTGTTGCAGGGCTGTTTGCGAGAGACCATCTTCATCCTACGCCTCCCACGGATTGATAAACCGTAGGTCATCCACTTGAGGGAAATTTTCTACTGTCCTACAAACCTCTGCACTTGGAGGCCCAACAACGTCTACAAGAAGAAGGTTGTTTAGTAGACATCAGGGATCCTCTGGCATGATAAATCCTTCGTTGCCAAGGCTCTCGTCCTCTTCGGAGGTTGGTAGGTAATTACTGTCCTCCGAGCCCTCGTCCTGGATAGGATCGTTGGGGTTGAATTTCCCTTCATCCAAAATTTCCTGTTCGGTTGTTTATTTGATAGGGGCTTCTTGGAATTCGGCGTTCTCCGGAGTATTAGTGTCTCTGGTGCCGGTATTACTGTCTTTTTCACGATGTGACTTCGAGCGGCGCCGCTGACGCCGACGCTTTGGTGGTGCCTCGGAAGGCTTGTCCTCATCTAGATCTTTCCCACCATCGTCGTCATCCTCTTTCGGTGTGTCCACCATGTACATATCATATGTGGAAGTAACCATCCAGCATCCGGTGGCCGACGGGTTCTGTCTTTGCTTGTCTCCGGCATCATCGTCCATACCGTTGATGTCGTCGGAGTCATAGTCGAGCATGTCGGTTAAGTCCTTGACAGTGGCTATGAAGTGGGTGGTGGGTGGGACCTAAAATTCCCTGCTCTCAGCCCCTGGGATTGGCTGAGCGTAGTTCGGCAGCGATCCTTCTATAATAGCGAGAGATCGCATCAGCTCCAGGGCCTCGTCTAAGAGCGAGGTTCAGACGGGGAAGTGAGGGTCCAGTTAGTTGGGCAGGGCAGAAGTTCTCTGGCCGAACTCACACAACACATACCTCGAGAGTTCGGAGCTAGTGCCCGGAGGCGAGTCTGGTTCCGTAATGGTGAAGGGAGCCTGGTGCAACTCCAGACATGCCGGTGAGGCGATCCCCTCCGGTCCTCCAGTATCCGGCTCTATAGCCATAGAGAGTCTGGTGGGCTCTAGACTCCCGTCTTTGGACCTGGTGATGC
The DNA here is from genome assembly GCA_904067115.1 of Aegilops sharonensis. Taxonomy (NCBI): domain Eukaryota; kingdom Viridiplantae; phylum Streptophyta; class Magnoliopsida; order Poales; family Poaceae; genus Aegilops; species Aegilops sharonensis. The sequence continues at coordinate 6,277,889 of LR880966.1, forward strand.
GCTCCAGATCTAAGGCCAGACCGGTGGTTGGAGCCATGAACCCTTGGAAGATGAAGTCTCCTCAGATATCAGTGCCATAGTTCAGGTTTGCAAAACTAATCTGGTGACCGGGGGCGTAGCTGTTGATCTGCTCCAACTGGCCAATCGAATTGGCCCGCAGTGCGAAGCCGCCGAATACGAAGATGTGGCCGAGAGAAAGTCTCCCTCAAGGCGGTATTGTTGTGGATGATCGACGGAGCCATCGAGCCTTCTAGTGACGACACAATGGAACTCTCAATGACGGCACCAATGTCGGTGTCAAAACTGGCAGATCTCGGGTAGGGGGTCCCAAACTGTGCATCTAAGGATCGAATGTAACAGGAGGCAGGGACACGATGTTTTACCCAGGTTCGGGCCCTCTTGATGGGGGTAATACCCTACTTCCTGCTTGATTGACTTTAATGAGTATAGGGGTTACAAGAGTTGACCTACCACGAGATCGTAATGGCTAAAACCTAGAATGCTAGCCTATAAGATTATGATTCTCCTCTATGGACTAAACCCTCCGGCTTATATAGGCACTTGAGGGGCCTAGGGTTGTACAGAGTCGGTTTACAGAGAAAGGAAGGTGCATGATCCGAACGCCAAGCTTGCCATCCACGCAAAGGAGAGTCCCATCCTGACACGTGGGAAGTTCTTCGATCGCACATCTCCACGGCCCATTAATCTGGCCCATAGCACATAGGCCGGCCCTCCGAGGACCCCATAATCCAGGGCTCCCTTAGGTCCCAATGTGATTTCCATGATTGACGAACACCGGGGTGCGTTTACATGTCCGTCTTGAACACTCGCAATTTTGGCCGATTCTGGTCCGTTTGATGCAGTTACTCACTGTTTTGGGGTCCTAGATCGATTTCCATGATTGACGATCCCCGGAATGCGTTTACGTGCCCGTCATCAACAATCACAGTTTTGGCTGATTCTGGCCTGTTTCGTGGACTATTACTCACTAATTTGTGGTCCTTGAGTGATTTCCATGATTGACGAACCCTGGGGTACGTTTATGTCTTGTTCATCAATCATCCTAGGTTTGTCCGACCCTGGGCTCTTTCATGGACTATAACTCACAGTTTTTGGGTCCCAAAGCGAGTTCCATGGTTTTTGAACCCCAAGATGTGCTTACGTGTTGGTCGTCATGACTCGTAGTTTGGGGCGGTTCTGGCCCATTTCTTGGACTATTACTCACTGTTCTGGGGTCCCAGAGTGATTTCGATGATTGACAAACCCTTGGTGCATTTATGTATCGTTCATCAATAATCCTAGGTTTTTCCAATTCTAGGCTCTTTCATGGACTATTACTCACCATTTTGGGGTCCCAAGGAAATTTCCATTGTTGTTGAACCCCAAGGTGTGCTTACATGATGGTCATCAGGACTCGCAGTTTGGGCCAGTTCAGGCCCGTTTCTTGGACTACTACTCACTATTTTGGGTCCCCGCAGTGATTTCCACGATTGAAACCCCAGGGTGCGTTTTCGTGTCCATCGTCAACACTCGCAATTTTGGCCGATTTAGGTCCGTTTCGTGCACTTACTCATACTTTTGGGGTCCCAGATCGATTTCCATGATTGACGATCCCCGGGGTGCGTTTACGTGTTGGTCATCAACACTCACAGTTTTCGCTGATTCTAGCCCATTTCGTGGACTATTACTCACAGATTTGGGGTCCCTAAGCGATTTCCATGACTGACGAACCCCGGGGTGCATTTATGTCTCGTTCATAAATAATCCTAGGTTTGTCCGATTCTGGGCTCTTTCATGGACTACTACTCACTATTTTGGGGACCCGGAGTGATTTCCACGATTGACGAATCCCGGGGTGCATTTACGTGTTCGTCGTCAACACTTGCAATATTGGCCGATTCTGGTCCGTTTCATGCACTTACTGACAGTTTTGGGGTCCTAGATCGATTTCCACGATTGACGATCCCCGGGGTGCATTTACGTGTCGGTCATCAACAGTCATAGTTTTGGCCGATTCTGGCCCGTTTCATGGACTATTACTCATAGATTTGTGGTCCCTAAGTGATTTCCATGATTGACGAACCCCGGGGGGCGTTTATGTCTTGTTCATCAATAATCCTAGGTTTGTCCGATTGTGGAATCTATCATGGACTATTACTCACTGTTTTGGGGTCCCAAAGCGATTTCAATGGTTGTTGAACCCCAAGGTGTGCTTACGTGTTGGTCTTTAGGACTCACAGTTTGGGCCGGTTCTGGCCCGTTTCTTGGACTACTACTCACTGTTTTGGGCTCCCGGAAGGATTTCCACGATTGATAAATCCCAGGGTGCATTTACGTGTCCGTCATCAACACTTGCAATTTTGGCCGACTTTGGTCCGTTTCATGCACTTACTCTATGTTTTGGGGTCCCAGATCAATTTCCACGATTGACGATCCCTAAGGGAGTCCTGGATTAGGGGGTGTCCGGATGGCCAGACTATGACCTTTGGCCGGACTCCCGAACTATGAAGATACAAGATTGAAGACTTCGTCCCGTGTCCGGATAGGACATTCCTTGGCGTGGAAGGCAAGCTTGGCGATTCGATATGAAGATCTCCTCCCATTGTAACCGACTCTGTGTAACCCTAGACCTCTCCGGTGTCTATATAAACCTGAGACTTTTAGTCTGTAGGACGAACAACAATCATACCTTAGGCTAGCTTCTAGGGTTTAGCCTCTCTGATCTCGTGGTAGATCAACTCTTGTACTACCCATATCATCAATATTAATCAAGCAAGAGTAGGGTTTTACCTCCATCGAGAGGGCTCGAACCTGGGTAAAAACATCGTGTCCCTTGTCTCCTGTTACCATCCGCCTAGACGCACAGTTCGGGACCCCCTACCCGAGATCCGCCGGTTTTGACACCGACATTGGTGCTTTGATTGAGATTTCCTCTGTGCCGTCACCTTTAGGCCCGATGGCTTCTTCGATCATCAACCACGACGCAGTCCAGGGTGAGACTTTTCTCCCCGGACAGATCTTCGTAATCGGCGGCTTCGCACTGCGGGCCAATTCGCTTGGCCATCTGGAGCAGATCGAAAGCTATGCCCCTGGCCATCAGGTCAGATTTGGAAGCTTAAACTACACGGCCGACATCCGCGGGGACTTGATATTCGATGGATTCAAGCCATGGCCGAGCGCGCCGCACTGTCATGAGGGGCATGATCTAGCTCTGCCGCCGGACAGCGCCCAGAGCGCCGCTCAGGCGTCCGCTCCGACCATTAGCTCGAAGCCGACTGCGCCAGCCGGGGACAGACGGTTGGACGACACCCCAGGAGCCGCAATCTCTACGGCGATAGAGCCGAATACCAGCCTAGTCCGTTGTGAGGCCTGTGACTCAAAGGTGCCGGACTCCGTTCCGGACTCCGGATCTTCCACACCCCTTCCGGTCGAACCCAATTGGGCTCCGATCATGGAGTTCACCACCGTGGACGTCTTTCAGCACTCGCCCTTTGGCGACATCCTGAATTCACTAAAGTCTCTCTCCTTGTCAGGGGAGCCCTGGTCGGACTATGGTCAGCAAGGTTGGGATGCGGACGACGAAGAAATTCGAATCCCACCCACCACCCACTTCGTAGAAACTATCGAAGATCTAACCGACATGCTCGACTTCGACTCCGAAGACATCAACGGTATGGACGCCGATGAAGGAGACGACCAAGAACTAGCACCTATAGGGCACTGGAAAGCCACCTCGTCATATGACATATACATGGTGGACACCCCCAAAGCAGGGGATGGCAATGAAAAAACGGAGGACGACCCCTCCAAGAAGCAACCTAAGCGCCGACGTCAGCGGCGCCGCTCTAAATCCTGCCAAAGCAAAAACGGCGAGTCCGGCACTGGAGACAACAACACCCCGGACAGTGCCGACGACAACCCCCTCTAGCAGGATTTAGCTTAGGAGGACGGAGGAGCAAGCCCTCATGAGAGAGCGGCAGACAGGGAGGTCGAGGACGACAATTATATGCCTACCTCTGAAGATGAGGCAGGCCTCGACGACGATGAATTCGTCATGCCAGAGGATCCCGTCGAACAGGAGCGTTTCAAACGCAGGCTTATGGCACACGGCAAGCGGCCTCAAGAAAAAACAACAGCAGCTTAGAGCTGACCAAGATTTGCTAGCCGACAGATGGACTGAAGTCCTGGTGGCCGAAGAGTATAAACTCGAGCGCCCCTCCAAGAGCTACCCAAAGCGCAGGCTGCTACCCCAACTAGAGGAGGAAGCAACTAAACCTACATCACCAGCGTATGATGCGCCCGATCGGCCACCCCGTGGCCGCGACAGAGAGGCCTTTCGGCCCTCAACTCAAGCCGCACCCCGGCGCCGCTCAAAAAATACCGGAGCACGGGGAAATGCAACAGACCTGCGAGACATATTGGAGGATAAGGCAAGGCAAACAAGACCGATCTACGGATCGCGTGGTCGCCCCATGTCACGTGACAATAACCGTCACGCCAGATATGATAAATACGGCCAGGCCGAACAAAACAGACAAAGCTCATCCGAGCTGCGTCGCGATATAGCCCAGTACAGGGGCGCCGCACACCCACTATGCTTCACAGACGAAGTAATGGATCATCAAATCCCCGAGGGTTTTAAACCCGTAAACATCGAATCATATGATGGCACAATAGATCCTGCGGTATGGATCGAGGATTATCTCCTTCACATCCACATGGCCCGTGGTGATGATCTACACGCCATCAAATACCTCCCGCTCAAGCTTAAAGGACCAGCTCGGCATTGGCTTAACAGCCTGCCAGCAGAGTCAATTAGTTGCTGGGAGGACCTGGAATCCGCATTCCTTGACAACTTCCAGGGCACTTATGTGTGACCACCAGACGCAGATGACCTAAGCCACATAATCCAGCAGCCAGAGGAATCGGCTAGACAATTCTGGACACGGTTCCTGACCAAGAAAAATCAAATTGTCGACTGTCCGGACGCAGAGGCTCTTGCGGCCTTCAGGCATAACATCCGAGACGAATGGCTTGCCCGGCACCTAGGACAGGAAAAGCCGAAATCTATGGCAGCCCTCACGACGCTCATGACCCACTTTTGCGCGGGAGAAGACAGATGGCTAGCTCACAACAATAACATAACCAAGAGCCATGGTAACTCAGATACCAAGGACAACAACGGTCGGTCACGTCGCAACAAGCACAAGCGCCGCATTTACGACGATACTACTGAGGATACGGCAGTTAATGCTAGATTCAGAGGCTCTAAACCTGGTCAGCGGAAGAAGCCATTCAAGAGAAACCCTCCGGGCCCATCCAGTTTAGACCGAATACTCGATCGCTCATGCCAGATACATGGCACCCCCGAACAACCAGCCAATCACACCAACAGGGATTGTTGGGTGTTCAAGCAGGCAGGCAAGTTAAGTGCCGAAAACAGAGACAAGGGGCTGCATAGCGATGACGAGGAGGAGCCCCGGCCGCCGAACAACAGAGGACAGAAGGGCTTCCCCCCGCAAGTGCGGGCGGTGAACATGATATACACAACCCATATCCCCAAAAGGGAGCGGAAGCGTGCTCTCAAGGACGTCTATGCGTTGGAGCCAGTCGCCCCAAAGTTCAACCCATGGTCCTCCTGCCCGATCACTTTTGATCGAAGGGACCACCCCACTAGCATTCGTCATGGCGGATTCGCCGCATTGGTCCTAGACCCAATCATTGACGGATTTCACCTCACCAGATTCCTCATGGACGGCGGCAGCAGCCTGAACCTGCTTTATCAGGACAGTGCGAAAAATGGGTATAGATCCCTCAAGGATTAAACCCACAAAGACGACCTTTAAAGGCGTCATACCAGGTGTAGAAGCCAGCTGTACAGGCTCGGTTACACTCGAAGTGGTCTTCGGATCCCCGGATAATTTTCGAAGTGAAGAGTTAATCTTCGACATAGTCCCATTCCGCAGTGGCTATCACGCCCTGCTCGGACGAACCGCATTCGCAAAATTCAATGCGGTGCCGCACTACGCATATCTCAAGCTCAAGATGCCAGGCCCTCGCGGAGTCATTACGGTGAATGGAAACACCGAACGCTCTCTCCGAACGGAGGAGCACACGGCGGCCCTGGCGGCGGAAGTACAAAGTAGCCTCTCTAGGCAATTCTCCAATCCGGCTGTTAAACGTCCGGACAACGTCAAGCGCGCCCGAAGGAACCTACAACAGAAACGGCTGGCATGTTCCGAGCAAGCATAGCAGTACGGCGCCAACCCCAGCCCTCGCCAGATTGTGATAGTAGTACCACGCGTACATAATTACGCTTTGGAAATACCATGGGCACAAGGGGAGGGGCACAACCACGGCACGCCCCGAGTGCGGCTCAACCGCACCAGGGGCTCCCTATTCTGCCGTTTCTTTTTTTATATATACTTTCAGGACCAAACTATTCGGAAGGCCTATCCGGCAATACACTCGCCGAACACATGACGCAACAGCCAGGGAGACAACAAGCCACTTCAAATGTCCAGGTGGTCTCTATAACGAGTTAAATACCTGTTTTACTTAAAGTCTCCCAGCTTGCCCCTGGAGGGGGACATGTCAAATAATCCCATCCCTTGCTTATCGCACTATTTGTATCGTTCTGGTTTCATAGCAACTCTTTTTAATAAACAATACATAGCTCTTATCTATTATTGTCTTCATTTATTTTTATACAAATATGTTCAGTCATGACATTATGCAACCGTACACTTTGGTACGGCCAATACATCAGGGGCTTAAGCACCCCATAATACGGTGTGAGAAGACCGAACACTCTCATTAGTGCGGCACCCCGAACTTATAGCATTATATGCATCGGCTCCGAATCATGTCTTGGGTCAATAGTTGGGTTTGCCCGGCTCCCATGTTTTGGTACCTTACGTTCCGCAATGTTGGCTAAGGTAGCGCTGGGAGAACTACTGCGATTGTGCCCCAGTTGAGCTGGGTTAACACCTCAGTAGAGAAAGCTAAAACTGACCGTCATGATAGTGCGAGAGACCGGTCGCTGTTCGAGAGGTTTTTCGAGTCCTTAAAGACTTATGCCGCTTAGAGCGAGGAGCCGGACTTATCTGGCCTAGGCGTGGATAGCGCCCCGAACTCGGTCTTCCGAATACGGGGGGCTTCGCCGAAATTTAAAATTATAGAATTCTATGGCTAAGTGAGAGTGATAAAGCATTATAAGTCCGATGGCCTTGTTTGTTGTGCTGAGCGCCTCCCTAGATGGACCCAAGAATGGGAACAAGAGCGCTTAGGTTTATCCCGAACACCCTAGCACTCGTGGCATGGGGGTAGAAGGCGATGACTTGCATCTCTCAGATTTCATAAACGGCCGCACAGAAGGTAATATTTTAAATTCAAAAAGCGTTGCTTAGCACATATGAACAAGTTTTCAGCGCACATGATAAACACGAGCGAGTTTACTAAAAAATTACATCCATTGTACATTCCTCCGCTACAAGACGGGCACCCTTCAGGACGCCCTCATAATACATGTCGGGCCTGCGATGCTCCTTCCCCTCCGGTGGCCCATCCTTCACCAGCTTCTCAGCATCTAGCTTGCCCCAGTGCACTTTAGCACGGGCAAAAGCCCTACGGGCGCCCTCGATACACACGGAACGCTTGATGACCTCAAGTCGTGGACATGCATCCACCAGCCGCCGCACCAGCCCAAAGTAGCTCAAAGGCAAGACCTCACCAGGCCACAGCCGGCCTATCAGGCCCTTCATGGCCTGTTCGGCTGCCTTATGAAGCTGGACCAGCTGCTTCAGCTGGTCGCTCAAGGGCACCGTGTGTCCGGCTTCAGCATACTGGGACCAGAACACTTTCTCCGTCGAGCTTCCTCCCTCGGCCCGGTAGAATGCGGCGGCATCGGATACACTGCGGGGCAGATCTGCGAATGCTCCTGGAGAGCTCCGGATGCGGGTAAGTAACAGGTAATTTACTTTCACATGCTTGCTTTGCATAAAGAATGCCTTACCCGCCGCAATCCTTTTCATCGCCTCAATCTCCTGGAGGGCTTTTTGGGCTTCGGCCTTGGCAGACTTGGTACTTTCAAGTGCCGAGGCAAGATCGGACTCTCGAGTCTTCGAGTCACACTCTAAACTCTCATGTTTCTTCGCGAGAGCATCGAGCTCTTTCCGCACCTCCGCCGCCTGCGCCTCTTGCTTCTCTCGCTCTGAGCGCTCCATGGCCGCATTATCTTCGGCCTTGGAAAGCGCTTCCTTCAGGGTTGCCACCTGAGTTGTGGCCCCTGCAACATTCACGTTGGTCCTGTCATTATTTGCAACCAGGTATTTCTATATACATTTACATACGGTATTATATACCCTCCTTGTCCTCAAGCTGCTTCTTGTCACGGCCGAGCTCGTTCTCGGACCGCTCGAGGTTCTGCTTCAATGCGTCGACCTCCGCATTCAGTGCGGCAGAGATCAGCAACGCAACCTGCATTTCCATATTGACATATTTATGTTAGACTCCTGCGTATATCTTTTTTATTAGATCCTCAGTCCGGCTTTTCTTTCCGAACACCACACTGAGCATCAGGGGCTACTGTCTATGCGGTAACATTTTTATATGTTTTGAATACTTACCTCGAAGCCTGTTAGCAGGCTGGTATAGGCTTCTGTCAGCCTGCTCTTGGCGGACTGAACCTTCTGAATCACCGCACTCATAACAGTGCAGTGTTCCTCGTTGATGGAGGCGCCGTTAAGCAACTCCAGCAAATTGTCCGGCGCCTCCAGTTGGATGGAGGCCGCCGCGTCGTAGGCTTACCCTTCTTACGAAGGCGCCGCCTGCCGGACTCCGGAACCACTGAAGGTTCCGGAGCGGTGTCCGGCCCAGGGCCGGACTTAGATCCCTCTGGGGCTTCACCCCCTTTGGGCCTGGAGTCCGGGAGGTCGCCTCGCGGTGCCTCCAGGACCACCTCCTCCTGGTTTAGTCCCTTTTGGGACTCCACCTCGGCGTCGTCCGTGGGGAGAGGGGAGGAGGCCGTCGGAAGTGAAGCGCTGTTCACATCCGACGAATCCAGGGAGCCGCTTGACGAATCGCCGAGCTGAGCCTTGGGCGGACTGCATGGTTAAATTCGGCGTCAGAAGGTACCGTATAATGGAGGAGCGCCATAAGTTATTCTGGTATCCGGATACTTATGATTTTGCCAGGGGCTTGACCCTGGATGGCCATTCCTCCCCGCCGTCTTCGGCATCGGAGGCGTAGTCCGACAGAAGGGTCCTTCCCTTCTTGGACCCTCCGGCCTCCCCAGTTGGGGCGGCCTTCCTTTTCTTTCCTCCCCCGCTGGAGGGGGAGAGGCTTCTTCTTCTTCCTCCTCCTCGTCCTCAGAGGCGGAGGGTGCTTCGGGGTTGTCGGGCGATGAATCCGACACGACCAGGCATCGGGAACTCTTTCGAGTCCCTGTGACCTTCTTCTTGGCATTCTTCTCCGGCACCACGTGAGGTGCCGAGACCAGCAGCTTCGTCAAGCGTGCGTCTGCTGGGCCTTCGGGCAAAGGGGCCGGACAGTCAAACTATCCGGATGTCCTCTTCCAGTCCTGTCAAAGGAGCAGGAGTTTAGATCCTACATAGAGTCAAACTATGAAAATCAAGTGTCCCGTGAAGGACTAAAAGCAAGCTTACTTCGGAGGCTTGGCACTTGGCGCAGAAACCGCGATCCTCGGTGACGGGAGGGGAGACCTCGGAGCTCTTGAAAAGCACCTTCCAGGCATCCTCGTGCTTTGTTTCGAAGAGCCGGGACCGAGTCTGGTGCTGGGCCGGGTCGAACTCCCACAAGTTGAAGGCCCATCGTTGACACGGGAGGATCCGGCGGAAGAGCATGACCTGGACTACGTTGACACGCTTAACCTTTTTGTTCACCAGGTCTCAGACGCAGGTTTGGAGTCCGGTCACCTCTTTCGGACTACCCCACAACAGGCCCGTCTCTTTCCAAGATGTGAGCCGTGTAGGGATGCCAGATCGGAATTCGGGGGCTGCTGCCCAGTCAGGGTCACGCGGCTCGGTGATATAGAACCACCCCGATTGCCACCCTTTGATGGTTTCCACGAAGGCGCCCTCGAGCCATGCGACGTTGGCTATCTTGCCCACCATGGCGCCTCCGCACTCTGCTTGTCGGCCACTCACAACCTTCGGCTTGACGCTGAAGATCTTCAGCCATAGGCCAAAGTGAGGCTGGATGCGGAGGAAGGCCTCGCAAATGATGATAAATGCCGAGATGTTGAGGATGAAGTTCGGGGCCAGATCGTGGAAGACCAGGCCGTAGTAGAACATGAGCCCCTGGACGAATGGGTGAAGAGGAAAGCCCAGTCCACGGAGGAAATGAGGAAGGAACACGACCCTCTCATGGGGCCCGGGGGTGGGGATGAGTTTCCCCTTGTCTGGAAGCCGGTGCGCGATGTCGTCAGACAAGTATCCGGCCTTCCTCAACTTTTTGATTTGCCCCTTCGTGACGGAGGAGGCCATCCATCTACCTCCCGCTCTGTACATGATTGGAGAAGGTTGACGTGGGAAGTGCGGACTTGGGCGCTAGAGCTCGAGTGCGCAGGAATGGATAAGCAAAGGAGGAAGAAGGCGTAAATGGAAAGGGTGGATCCTTATCCCCTTATATGGGCGGGCGAAACTATGAGCCCCCACCAGCCTAATAAAACTCGCTTATCTCCCAAGCGCCGCGGTTAAATGGCGCGGTTGGGTTACCCACGCCCGCATTGATGAGAATCCCGGAATAAGGGGACACGATCTCTGCTTTGACAAGATGTGCCAAAGAAAACGCCTCGCTAAACGCGCTGAGGGGGAACAGTAAAACGATTCGTAAAGGCTTGGCCGTAGCGTGATGTCACGCTGCGGAATACGTCAGCAGATTAGATTTGTGCAATATTATTCTCTCTACGGAGGTATGTGGAACTTATTTTGCAGAGCCGGACACTATCCTTGTGTTCAACATCTTCTATGAAGTATTCGGAGGAGGAACCTGCCTTGCAATGCCGAAGACAATTTGCGCGCCGGACTCGTCGTCATTGAAGCCTGGTTCAGGGGCTACTGAGGGAGTCCTGGATTAGGGGGTGTCCGGATGGCCGGACTATGACCTTTGGCCGGACTCCCGGACTATGAAGATACAAGATTGAAGACTTCGTCCCGTGTCCGGATAGGACTTTCCTTGGCGTGGAAGGCAAGCTTGGCGATTCGATATGAAGATCTCCTCCCATTGTAACCGACTCTGTGTAACCCTAGCCCTCTCCGTTGTCTATATAAACCGGAGAGTTTTAGTCCGTAGGACGAAAAACAATCATACCATAGGCTAGCTTCTAGGGTTTAGCCTCTCTGATCTCGTGGTACATCAACTCAAGTACTACCCATATCATCAATATTAATCAAGCAGGAGTAGGGTTTTACCTCCATCAAGAGGGCCCGAACCTGGGTAAAAACATCGTGTCCCTTGTCTCCTGTTACCATCCGCCTAGACGCACAGTTCGGGACCCCCTACCCGAGATCCGCCGGTTTTGACACCGACAATCCCCGTAGCCCGTTTCATGGACTATTACTCACTTATTTGGGGTCCCCGAGCGATTTCTATGATTTACAAAACCCAGGGTATGTTTGTCTTTTTCATTAATAGTCCTAGGTTTGTCAGATTCTGGGCTCTTTCAACGACTACTACTCACCGTTTTGGGGTCCCAAAGCGATTTCCATGGTTGTTGAACTCCAAGGGGTGCTTACGTGTCCGTCGTCAACGATCACAATATTGGCCGGTCATGTTCCGTTTTATGCACTATTACTCTTGGTTTTGGGGTCCCTGAGTGATTTCCTTGATTGACGAACCTCAGGGTGCGTTTATATCTCGTTCATCAATAATCCTTTGTTTGTCTGATTCTAGGCTCTTTCATGGACTATTACTCACTGTTTGGGGGTCCCTAAGCGATTTCCATGGTTGTTGAACCCGAAGGTGTGCTTACGTGTTTGTCGTCCGGACTCACAGTTTGGGCTGGTTCTGGCCCGTTTCTTGGACTACTACTCACACGTTTTGGGGTCCCGGAGTGATTTCCACGATTGACGAACCCCGGAGTACGTTTACGTGCCCATCGTCAACACTTGCAATTTTGGCCGATTCTAGCCCGTTTCATGCACTTACTCACCATTTTGGGGTCCTAGATTGATTTCAACAATTGACGTTCCCCGTGGTGTGTTTACGTGTCGGTCATGAATACTCACAGTTTTGGCTGATTCTGGCCCGTTTCATGGATAATTACTCATTGATTTGCGGTCCCCAAGCGATTTCGATGATTGACAGACCCCTGGGTACGTTTATGTCTCATTCATTAATAGTCCTAGGTTTGTCAGATTCTGGGCTCTTTCATGGACTATTACTGGGGTCACAAAGCGATTTCCATGGTTGTTGAACCCCAAGGTGTGCTTACGTGTCCGTCGTCAGCACTCGCAATTTTGGCCGGTCCTCGTCCGTTTTATGTACTATTACTCTCTGTTTTGGGATCCCTGAGCGATTTCCATGATTGAAGAACCTCGGGGTTCGTTTATGTCTCGTTCATCGGTAATCCTAGGTTTGTCCGATTCTGGGCTCTTTAATGGACTATTACTCACCGCTTTGGGGTCCCAAAGTGATTTCGATGGTTGTTGAACCCCAAGGTGTGCTTACGTGTATGTAGACAGGACTCGCAGTTTGGGCGGGCTCTGTCCCGTTTCTTGGAATACTACTCACTGTTTTGGGGTCCCGGAATGGTTTCCACGATTGACGAACCCGGGATGCGCTTACATGTCCGTCGTCAACACTTGCAATTTTGGCCGATACTAGCCTGTTTCATGCACTTACTCACCGTTTTGGGGTCCTAGATCGATCTCAACGATTGACGATCGCTTTGGTGCAATTACGTGTTGGTCGTCAGCACTCATAATTTTGGCCGATACTGGCCCATTTGACGGATTATTACTGACTAATTTGGGGTCCCCGAGCAATTTCCATGATTGACAAACGCCAGGGTACGTTTATGTCTCGTTCATTAATAGTCCTAGGTTTGTCAGATCATGGGCTCCTTCCTGGACTATTACTCACCGTTTTGGGGTCACAAAGCGATTTCCATGGTTGTTGAACCCCAAGGTGTGCTTACGTGTCCGTCGTCAACACTCGCAATTTTGGCCAGTCTTGGTCCGTTTTATGTACTATTACTCTCTGTCTTGGGGTCCCTGAGAAATTTCCATGATTGAAGAACCTCGGCGTGCGTTTATGTCTCGTTCATCAATAATCCTTGGTTTGTCCGATTCTAGGCTCTTTCATGGACTATTACTCACCGTTTTGCGGTCCCAAAGCGATTTCCATGGTTGTTGAACCCCAAGGTGTGCTTATGTGTTGGTCCCCAGGACTCGCAGTTTGGGTCGGTTCTGGCCCGTTTCTTGGACTACTACTCACTGTTTTGGGGTCCCGGAGTGACTTCGACGATTGATGAACCCTGGGGTGCGTTTACTGTCCGTCGTCAACACTTGCAATTTTGGTCGATTCTGGTCCGTTTCATGCACTTACTCACAGTTTTGGGGACCTAGATTTTTTTCCACGATTGACGATCCCTGTGGTGCGTTTACATGTCAGTCATCAACACTCACAGTTTTGGCCAATTCTGGCCCGTTTCATGGACTATTACTCACAGATTTGGGGTCCCTAAGCGATTTCCATTATTGATGAACCCCGGGGTGCGTTTATGTCTTGTTCATCAATAATCCTAGGTTTGTCCGATTCTGGGCTCTTTCATGGACTACTACTCACCGTTTTGGGGTCCCAAAGCGATTTCAATGGTTGTTGAACCCCAAGGTGTGCTTACGTGTTGGTCTTCCGTACTCACAGTTTGGGCCAGTTCTGGCCCGTTTCTTGGACTACTACTCACTGATTTGGGGTCCCGTAGTGAGTTCCACGCTTGACAAATCATGGGGTGCGTTTACGTGTCCTTCGTCAACACTTGTAATTTTGGCCGATTATGGTCCGATTCATGCACTTACTCACTGTTTTGGCCGGTCCTGGTCCGTTTTATTTACTACTACTCTCTGTTTTGGGGTCCCTAAGCGATTTCCATGATTGAAGAACCTCGGGGTGCGTTTATGTGTTGTTCAACAATAATCCTTGGTTTGTCTGATTCCTGGCTCTTTCATGGACTATTACTCTCTGTTTTGGGGTCCCAAAGCAATTTCCATGGTTGTTGAACCCCAAGATGTGCTTACATGTTGGTCGTCAGGACTCACAGTTTGGGCCGGTTCCGACCCGTTTCTTGGACTACTACTCACTGTTTTGGGGCCCCGAAGTGATTTCCACGATTGACAAACCCTGGGGTGCGTTTATGTGTCCGTCGTCGACACTTGCAATTTTGGCCGATTCTGGTCCGTTTCATGCACTCACTCATTGTTTTGGGGTCCTAGATCAATTTCCACGGTTGAGGATCCCCGTGGTTCGTTCACGCTCGGTCATCAACACTCACAGTTTTGGTCGATTCTGGCCCGTTTCATGGACTATTACTCATAGATTTGGGGTCCCTAAGTGATTTTCATTATTGATGAACCCTGGGGTGCGTTTATGTCTTGTTCATCACTAATCCTAGGTTTGTCCAATTCTGGGCTCTTTTATGGACTATAACTCACCGTTTTTTGGTCCCAAATCGATTTCAATGGTTGTTGAACCCCAAGGTTTGCTTACATGTTGGTCTTCACGACTCACAATTTGGGCCGGTTCTGGCCCGTTTACTCGACTACTACTCACTGTTTTGGGGTCCCGTAGTGATTCCCACGATTGACAATCCGGGGGTGCGATTACGTGTCCGTCAACATCACTTGCAATTTTGGCCGATTCTGGTCCATTTCGTGCACTTACTCACCGTTCTGGGGACCCAGATTGATTTCCATGATTGACGATCCCCGTGGCCCGTTTTGGGGTCCCCGAGCGATTTCCATGATTGACAAACCCCAGGGTACATTCATGTCTCGTTCATTAATACTCCTAGGTTTGTTAGATTCTGGGCTCTTTCATGGACTATTACTCATCGTTTTGGGGTCCCAAAGCGATTTCCAGGGTTGTTGAACCCCAAGTGGTGCTTACGCGACCGTTATCAGCACTCGCAATTTTGGCCGGTCCTAGTCCGTTTTATGCACTATTATTCTTGCTTTTGGGGTCCCTGAGCGATTTCCATGATTGATGAACCTCTGGGTGCGTTTATGTCTCGTTCATCAATAATTCTTGGTTTGTCCGATTCTGGGCTCTTTCATGGACTATTACTCACCGTTTCGGTGTCCCAAAGCGACTTCCATGGTTGTTGAACCCCAAGGTGTGTTTACGTGTTGGTCGTCAGGACTCAAGGTTTGGGCCGGTTCTAGCCCGGGGTGCATTTACGTGTCCGTCGTCAACACTTGCAACTTTTGCCGATTCTGGTCCATTTCATGCACTTACACACCGTTTTGGGGCCCTAGATCGATTTCCAAGATTGACGATCCCCTTGGTGCGTTTACGTGTCGGTCATCAACACTCATAGTTTTGGTCGGTTCTGGCTTGTTTCATGGACTATTACTCACTAATTTAGGGTCCCTGAGCGATTTCCATGATTGCCAAACCGAGGGTACGTTTATGTCTCGTTCATTAATAGTCCTAGGTTTGTCAGATTCTGGGCTCTCTCATGGACTATTACTCACCGTTTTGGTGTCCCAAAGTGATTTCCATGGTTGTTGAACCCCAAGGTGTGCTTACGTGTCCGTCGTCAACACTCGCAATTTTGGCCGGTCCTGGCCCGTTTTATGTACTATTACTCTCTTTTTTGGGGTCCCTGAGCGATTTCCATGATTGAAGAACCTCGGGGTTTGGTCGACAAGACTCGCAGTTTGGGCCGGTTCTGGCCCGTTTCTTGGACTACTACTCACTGTTTTGGGGTCCTGGAGTGATTTCGACGATCGACGAACCCCGGGGTGTGTTGACATGTCCGTCGTCAACACTTGCAATTTTGGCTGATTCTGGTCGATTTCCACGATTGACGATCCCCATGGTGCGTTTACGTGTCGGTCATCAACAGTCACAGTTTTGGCCGATTCTTTCGCGTTTCGTGGACTATTACTCACTGATTTGGGGTCCCTGAGCGATTTCCATGATTGACGAACCCCGGGGTACGTTTATGTCTGGTTCATCAATAATCCTAGTTTTGTCCGATTTTGGGCTCTTTCATGCACTATTACTCACCGTTTTGGGGTCCCAAAGCAATTTCCATGGTTGTTGAACCCCAAGGTGTGCTTACGTGTTGGTCGCCACGGCTCGAAGTTTGGGCCGGTTCAGGCCCGTTTCTTGGACTACTACTCACTGTTTTGGGGTCCCGGAGTGAATCCACGATTGATGAACCCCGGGAAGCGTTTAGGTGTCCGTCGTCAACACTTGCAATTTTGTCCGATTCTGGTCCATTTCATGCACTTACTCATAGTTTTGGGGTCCAAGATCGATTTCCACGATTGATGATCCCCGTGGTGCATTTACGTGTCAGTCATCAACAGTCATAGTTTTGGCCGATTCTGGCCCGTTTCATGGACTATTACTCACAGATTTGGGTCCCTAAGCGATTTCCATGATTGCGATCCCCGGGGTGTGTTTATGTCTCGTTCATCAATAATTCTAGGTTTGTCCGATTCTGGGTTCTTTCATGGACTATTACTCACCGTTTTGGGGTCCCAAAGCGATTTCAGTGATTGTTGAACCCCATGGTGTCCTTACGTGTTGGTCTTCATGACTCATAGTTTGGGCCGGTTCTGGTTGTTTCTTGGACTACTACTCACAGTTTTGGGGTCCCGTAGTGATTTCCACGATTGACAAATCCCGGGGTGCATTTACGTATCCGTTGTCAACACTTGCAATTTTGGCCGATTCTGGTCCGTTTCATGCACTTACTCACCGTTTTGGTGTCCCAGATCAATTTCCACGATTGACGATCCCCGTGGCACGTTTCATGGACTATTACTCACTGATTTGGGGTCCCCGAGCGATTTCCATGATTCACAGACCCCAGGGTACGTTTATGTCTCGTTCATTAATAGTCCTAGGTTTGTCAGATTTGGGGCTCTTTCATGGACTATTACTCACCGTTTTGGGGTCCCAAAGCGATTTCCATGGTTGTTGAACCCCAAGGTGTGCTTACGTTTCCGTCATCAGCACTCGCAATTTTGGCTGGTCCTGGTCCGTTTATGTACTATTACTCTCTGTTTTGGGGTCCCTAAACGATTCCATGATTGAAGAACCTCGGGGTCCGTTTATGTACTATTACTCACCGCTTTGGGGTCCCAAAGCGATTTGCATGGTTGTTGAACCCGAAGTCGTGCTTACGTGTTGGTCGTCAGGACTCACAGTTTGGGCCGGTTCTGGCCCGTTTCTCGAACTACTACTCACTGTTTTGGGGTCCCAGAATGATTTCCACGATTGACGAACCCCGGGGTGCGTTTACGTGTCTGTCATCAACACGTGCAATTTTGGCCGATACTAGTCCGTTTCATGCACTTACTCACCGTTTTGGGGTCCTAGATCGATTTCAACTATTGATGATCCCCGTGGTGCATTTACATGTTGGTCATCAACACTCACAGTTTTGGCCGATACTGGCCCGTTTGATGGATACTCACTAATATGGGGCCCCGAGCGATTTCCATGATTGACGAACCCCAGGGTACGTTTATATCTCGTTCATTAATACTCCTAGGTTTGTCAGATTTTGGGCTCTTTCATGGACTATTACTCACCGTTTTGGGGTCACAAAGCGATTTCCAAGGTTGTTGAACCCCAAGGTGTGCTTAAGTGTCTGTTGTCAACACTCGCAATTTTGGCCGGTCTAGGTCCGTTTTATGTACTATTACTCTCTGTTATGGGGTCCCTCAGCAATTTTCATGATTGAAGAACCTCGGGGTGCGTTTATGTCGCGTTCATCAATAATCCTTGGTTTGTCTGATTCTGGTCTCTTTCATGGACTATTACTCATCGTTTTGGGGTCCCAAAGTGATTTCCATGGTTGTTGAACGCCAAGTTGTGCTTACGTGTTGGTCGTCAGGACTCGCAGTTTGGGCTGGCTCTGGCCCGTTTCTTGGACTACTACTCACTGTTTTGGGGTCCCGGAGTGATTTCCATGATTGACGAACCCCGGGGTGCGTTTACGTGTCCGTCGTCAACACTTGCAATTTTGTCCGATTCTGGTCCGTTTCATGCACTATTACTCACTATTTTGTGGTCCCAGAGCGATTTCCATGATTGACGATCCCCGGGGTGCGTTTACATGTCGGTCATTAACACTCACAATTTTGTCCGATTCTGGCCCGTTTCGTGGATTATTACTCACTGTTTTGGGGTCCCGGAGGGATTTCCATGATTGACGAACCCCGGGGTGCGTTTATGTCGCGTTCATCAATAATCCTTGGTTTGTCTGATTCTGGTCTCTTTCATGGACTATTACTCATCGTTTTGGGGTCCCAAAGTGATTTCCATGGTTGTTGAACGCCAAGTTGTGCTTACGTGTTGGTCGTCAGGACTCGCAGTTTGGGCTGGCTCTGGCCCGTTTCTTGGACTACTACTCACTGTTTTGGGGTCCCGGAGTGATTTCCATGATTGACGAACCCCGGGGTGCGTTTACGTGTCCGTCGTCAACACTTGCAATTTTGTCCGATTCTGGTCCGTTTCATGCACTATTACTCACTATTTTGTGGTCCCAGAGCGATTTCCATGATTGACGATCCCCGGGGTGCGTTTACATGTCGGTTATCAACACTAACAATTTTTGCTGATTCTGGCCTGTTTCGTGGACTACTACTTATTGAGTTGGGGTCCCTGAGCGATTTCCATGATTGACGAACCCCGTGGTGCATTTTTGTATCGTTCATAAATAATAATAGGTTTGTCCGATTCTGGGCTCTTTCATGGACTAGTACTCACCGTTGTGGGGTCCCAAAGCAACTTCCATGGTTTTTGAACCCCAAGGTGTGCTTACAGGTTGGTCGTGAGGAGTCGCAATTTGGGCCGGTTCTGGCCCGTTTCTAGGACTACTACTCACTGTTTTGTGGTCCCGGAGTGATTTCCATGGTTGACGAACCCCGGAGTGTGTTTAAGTGTCCATCGTCAACACTCGCAAATTCGGTCGATTCTGGTCCGTTTCATGCACTATTACTCACCATTTTGTGGTCCCAGAGCGATTTCCACGATTGACGATCCCCGGGGCGCGTTTACTTGTCGGTTATCAACACTCAAAGTTTTGGCTGATTCTGGCCTGTTTCGTGGACTATTACTCACTCATTTGTGGTCCTTGAGTGATTTCCATTATTGATGAACGCCGGGGTACGTTTATGTCTCGTTCATCACTCATCCTAGGTTTGTCCGATCCTGGGCTCTTTCATGGACTATAACTCACCATTTTGGGTCCCAAAGCGAGTTCCATGGTTTTTGAATCCCAAGGTGTGCTTACGTGTTTGTCGTCAGGACTCACAGTTTGGGCCGGTTCTGGCCCATTTCTTGGACTATAACTCTCTGTTATGGGGTCCTAGAGTGATATCGATGATTGACAAACCCTAGGTGCATTTATGTATCGTTCATCAATAATCCTACGTTTTCCGATTCTGGGCCCTTTCATGGACTATTACTCACCGTTTTGGGGTCCCAAAGGATTTCCATGGTTGTTGAACTCCAAGGGGTGCTTACATGTCCGTCGTTAACAATCGCAATATTGGCCGGTCCTGGTCCGTTTTATGCACTATTACTCTCGGTTTTGGGGTCCCTGAGCGATTTCCATGATTGACGAACCTCAGGGTGCGTTTATGTCTCGTTCAACAATAATCCTTGGTTTGTCTGATTCTGGGCATTTTCGTAGACTATTACTCACCGTTTGGGGGTCCCAAAGCGATTTCCATGGTTGTTGAACCCGAAGGTGTACTTACGTGTTTGTCGTCAGGACTCACAGTTTGGGCTGTTTCTGGCCCGTTTTTTGGACTACTACTCACACGTTTTGGGGCCCCGGAGTGATCTCCACGATTGAAGAACCCCGGGGTGCGTTTACATTTCCGTCGTCAACACTTGCAATTTTGGCCGATTCTAGTTCGTTTCATGCACTTACTCACCGTTTTGGGGTCCTAGATCGATTTAAACGATTGACGTTCCCCGTGGTGTGTTTACGTGTCGGTCATCAATACTAACAGTTTTGGCCAATTTGGGGTCCCCGAGCGATTTCCATGATTGAAAAACCCCAGCGTACGTTTATGTCTCGTTCATTAATAGTCCTTGGTTTGTCAGATTCTGGGCTCTTTCATGGACTATTACTCACCGTTTTGGGGTCACAAAGCGATTTTCATGGTTGTTCAACCCCAAGGTGTGCTTACGTGTCCGTCGTTAACACTCACAATTTTGGTCGATCTTGGTCTGTTTTATGTACTATTACTCTTTGTTTTGGGGTCCCTGAGCAGTTTCCATGATTGAAGAACCTCGGGGTGCGTTTATGTCTCGTTCATCAATAATCCTTGGTCTGTGTGATTTTGGGCTCTTTCATGGACTATTACTCACCGTTTTGGGGTCCCAAAGAGATTTCCATGGTTGTTGAACCCCAAGATGTGCTTATGTGTTGGTCGTCAAGACTCGTAGTTTGGGCCGGTTCTGGCCCGTTTCTTGGACTACTACTCACTGTTTTGGGGTCCCAGAGTGATTTCCACGATTGACGAACCCCGGGGTGCGTTTACGTGTCCGTCGTTAACACTTGCAATTTTGAACGATTCTGGTCCGTTCCATACACTTACTTGTAGTTTTGGGGTCCTAGATCGATTCCCACGATTGACGATCCCCGTGGTGATCAACACTCACCATTTTGGGGTCATCAACACTCACAGTTTTGGCCAATTCTGGCCCGTTTCATGGACTATTAGTCACAGATTTGGGTCCCTAAGCGATTTCCATGATCGCGAACCCCGGGGTGTGTTTATGTCTCGTTCATCAATAATCCTAGGTTTGTCCGATTCTGGGCTCTGTCATGGACTATTACTCACCGTTTTGGGGTCCCAAAGCGATTTCAATGATTGTTGAACCCAAAGGTGTGCTTACGTGTTGGTTTTCAGGACTCATAGTTGGGCCGGTTCTGGTTTGTTTCTTGGACTACTACTCACTTTTTTGGGGTCCCGTGGTGATTTCCATGATTGACAAATCCCCTGGTGCATTTACGTGTCCGTCGTCAACACTTGCAATTTTGGCCGATTCTGGTCCGTTTCATGCATTTACTCACCGTTTTGGTGTCCCAGATCGATTTCCATGATTGACGATCCCCGTGGCCCGTTTCATGGACTATTACTCACTGATTTGGGGTCCCCGAGCGATTTCCATGATTGACAGACCCTAGGGTACGTTTATGTCTCTTCATTAATATTCCTAGGTTTGTCAGATTCGGGGCTCTTTCATGGACTATTACTCACCGTTTTGGGGTCCCAAAGCGATTTCCATGGTTGTTGAACCCCAAGGTGTGTTTACGTGTCCGTCGTCAGCACTTGCAATTTTGGCCGGTCCTGGTCCGTTTTATGTACTATTACTCACTGTTTTGGGGTCCGTGAGCGATTTCCATGATTGAAAAACCTCGGGGTGCGTTTATGTCTCGTTCATCAGTAATCCAAGGTTTGTCCGATTCTGGGCTCTTTCATGGACTATTACTCACCGCTTTGGGGTCCCAAAGCGATTTCGATGGTTGTTGAACCCCAAGGTGTGCTTACGTCTTTGTCGTCAAGACTCACAGTTTGGGCGAGTTCTGGCCCGTTTCCTGGACTACTACTCACTGTTTTGGGGTCCCAGAATGATTTCCACGATTAACGAACCCCGGGTGCGTTTACGTGTCCGTCGTCAACACTTGCAATTTTGGCCGATACTAGTCCGTTTCATGCACTTACTCACCGTTTTGGGGTCCTAGATCGATCTCAATGATTGACGATCCCCGTGGTGCATTTACGTGTTGGTCGTCAACACTCATAGTTTTGGCCGATAGTGGCCCGTTTGACGGACTATTACTCACTAATTTGGGGTCCCCGAGCAATTTCCATGATTGACAAACACCAGGGTACGTTTATGTCTCGTTCATTAATAGTCCTAGGTTTGTCAGATTCTGGGCTCCTTCATGGACTATTACTCACCTTTTTGGGGTCACAAAGCGATTTCCATGGTTGTTGAACCCCAAGGTGTGCTTACGTGTCCGTCGTCAACACTCGCAATTTTGGCCGGTCTTGGTCCGTTTTATGTACTATTACTCTCTGTTTTGGGGTCCCTAAGAAATTTCCATGATTGAAGAACCTCGGGGTGCGTTTATGTCTCGTTCATCAATAATCCTTGGTTTGTCCGATTCTGGGCTCTTTCATGGACTATTACTCACCGTTTTGGGGTCCCAAAGCGATTTCCATGGTTGTTGAACCTCAAGGTGTGCTTATGTGTTGGTCGCCAGGACTTGCAGTTTGGGTCGGTTTTGGCTCGTTTCTTGGACTACTACTCACTGTTTTGGGGTCCCGGAGTGATTTCGACGATTGATGAACCCCGGGGTGCGTTTACTGTCCGACGTCAACACTTGCAATTTTGGCCGATTCTGGTCCGTTTCATGCACTTACTCACAATTTTGGGGTCCAAGATTGTTTTCCACGATTGACGATCCCCGTGGTGCGTTTACGTGTCGGTCAGCAACACTCACAGTTTTGGCCGATTCTGGCCCGTTTCATGGACTATTACTAACAGATTTGGGGTCCCTAAGCGATTTCCATTATTGACGAACCCCGGGGTGCGTTTATGTCTTGTTCATCAATAATCCTAGGTTTGTCCGATTCTGGGCTCTTTCATGGACTATTACTCACCGTTTTGAGGTCCCAAAGCGATTTCAATGGTTGTTGAACCCTAAGGTGTGCTTATGTGTTGGTCTTCAGGAGTCACAGTTTGGGCCTGTTCTGGCCCGTTTCTTGGACTACTACTCACTGGTTTGGGGTCCCGTAGAGATTTTCATGATTGACAAATCCCGGGGTGCGTTTACGTGTCCGTCGTCAACACTTGCAATTTTGGCCGATTCTGGTCCGTTTCATGCACTTACTCACCGTTTTGGGGTCCCAGATCGATTTCCACGATTGAAGATCCCCGTGGCCCGTTTCATGGGCTATTACTGACAGATTTGGGGTCCCCGAGCAATTTCCATGATTGACAAACCCTCGGGTACGTTTATGTCTTGTTAATTAATAGTCCTAGGTTTGTCAGATTCGGGGCTCTTTCATGGACTATTACTCACCGTTTTGGGGTCCCAGAGCGATTTCCATGGTTCTTGAACCCCAAGGTGTCCTTACATGTCCGTCGTCAGCACTCACAATTTTGGCCGGTCCTGGTCCGTTTTATGTACTACTACTCTCTGTTTTGGGGTCCCTAAGCGATTTCCATGATTGAAGAACCTCGGGGTGCTTTTAGGTGTTGTTCATCAATAATCCTTGGTTTGTCTGATTCTGGGCTCTTTCATGGACTATTACTCACCCCTTTTGGGTCCCAAAGCGATTTCCATGGTTGTTGGACCCGAAGGTGTGCTTAGATGTTGGTCGTCAGGACTCGTAGTTTGGGCCGGTTCCGGCCCGTTTCTTGGACTACTACTCACTGTTTTGGGGCCCCGAAGTGATTTCCATGATTGTCGAACCCTGTGGTGCGTTTACGTGTCCGTCGTCACCACTTGCAATTTTGGCCGATTCCTGTCTGTTTCATGCACTTACTCATAGTTTCAGGGTCCTAGATCGATTTCCACGGTTGATGATCCCCGTGGTCCGTTTACGTGTCGATCATCAACACTCACAGTTTTGGGCGATTCTGGCCCGTTTCATGGACTATTACTCACGGATTTGGGGTCCCTGAGCGATTTCAATGGTTGTTGAACCCCAAGGTGTACTTACGTGTTGGTCTTCCGGACTCACAGTTTGGGCCAGTTCTGGCCCGTTTCTTGGACTACTACTCACTGATTTGGGGTCCCGTAGTGAGTTCCACGATTGACAAATCATGGGGTGCGTTTATGTGTCCTTCGTCAACACTTGTAATTTTGGCCGATTATGGTCCGTTTCATGCACTTACTCACTGTTTTGGGGTCCAGATCGATTTCCACGATTGAAGATCCCCGTGGCCCGTTTCATGGACAACTACTGACAGATTTGGGGTCCCCAAGCGATTTCCATGATTGACAAACTCCCGGGTACGTTTATGTCTTATTCATTAATAGTCCTAGGTTTGTCAGATTCGGGGCTCTTTCAAGGACTATTACTCACCGTTTTGGGGTCCCAAAGCGATTTCAATGGTTGTTGAACCCCAAGGTGTCCTTACGTGTCCATCGTCAGCACTCGCAATTTTGGCCGGTCCTGGTCCGTTTTATTTACTACTACTCTCTGTTTTGGGGTCCCTAAGCGATTTCCATGATTGAAGAACCTCGGCGTGCGTTTATCTGTTGTTCAACAATAATCCTTGGTTTGTCCGATTCCTGGCTCTTTCATGGACTATTACTCTCTGTTTTGGGGTCCCAAAGCGATTTCCATGGTTGTTGAACCCCAAGATGTGCTTACATGTTGGTCGTCAGGACTCGCAGTTTGGGCCGGTTCCGACCCGTTTCTTGGACTACTACTCACTGTTTTGGCGCCCCGAAGTGATTTCCACGATTGACAAACCCTGGGGTGCGTTTATGTGTCCGTCGTCGACATTTGCAATTTTGGCCTATTCTAGTCCGTTTCATGCACTTACTCATTGTTTTGGGGTCCTAGATCAATTTCCACGGTTGACGATCCCCGTGGTCCGTTCACGCGTCGGTCATCAACACTCACAGTTTTGGTCGATTCTGGCCCGTTTCATGGACTATTACTCACAGATTTGGGGTCCCTAAGCGATTTTCATTATTGACGAACCCTGGGGTGCGTTTATGTCTTGTTCATCACTAATCCTAGGTTTCTCCAATTCTGGGCTCTTTTATGGACTATAACTCACCGTTTTTTGGTCCCAAATCGATTTCAATGGTTGTTGAACCCCAAGGTTTGCTTACATGTTGGTCTTCACGACTCACAATTTGGGCTGGTTCTGGACCGTTTACTCGACTACTACTCACTGTTTTGGGGTCCCGTAGTGATTCCCACGATTGACAAATCTGGGGGTGCGATTACGTGTCCGTCATCAACACTTGCAATTTTGGCCGATTCTGGTCCATTTCATGCACTTACTCACCGTTTTGGGGACCCAGATTGATTTCCATGATTGACGATCCCCGTGGCCCGTTTTGGGGTCCCCGAGCGATTTCCATGATTGACAAACCCCAGGGTACATTCATGTCTCGTTCATTAATACTCCTAGGTTTGTCAGATTCTGGGCTCTTTCATGGACTATTACTCATCGTTTTGGGGTCCTGTCGGTGTCAAAACCGGCGGATCTCGGGTAGGGGGTCCCGAACTGTGCGTCTAGGCGGATGGTAACTGGAAGACAAGGGACACGATGTTTTACCCAGGTTCGGGCCCTCTTGATGGAGGTAAAACCCTACGTCCTGCTCGATTGATATTGATATTGTGGATGTTTACAAGAGTGGATCAACCACGAGATCAAGGAGGCTAAACCCTAGAAGCTAGCCTATGGTATGATTGTAAGGGTTGTTGATGTTGTCCTACGGACTAGAGCCATCCGGTTTATATAGACACCGGAGAGGGCTAGGGTTACATAGAGTCGGTTACAATGGTAGGAGATCTACATATCCGTATCGCCAAGCTTGCCTTCCATGCCAAGGAAAGTCCCATCCGGACACGGGGAGAAGTCTTCAATCTTGTATCTTCATAGTCTTGGAGTCCGGTCGATGATGATAGTCCGGCAGATGATAGTTAGGCTGATGATGGTAGTCCGGCTATCCGGACACCCCCTAATCCAGGACTCCCTCAGTAGCCCCTGAACCAGGCTTCAATGACGATAAGTCCGACGCGTATATTTCTTGGCATTGCAAGGGGGGTTCCTCCTCCAAATGATAGAAGATTGTGAACACCAGGATAGTGTCCGGCTCTGCAAAATAAATTCCACATTCCACCGTAGAGAGAATAATAATATATACACAAGTTCAATCTGTTGACTTTTTTGTGGCATGACGTCACACCACTACCAAGCTATTACTTGAATCGTTTTTTACTTTACCACCTTAGCGCATTTAGCGAGGCGGTTTCCTTGGCACGTCTTTGTCGAAGCAGAGATCGTGTTTCCCCTTAATCCGGGATTCTCATCAATACGGACGTGGGTAACCCAACCGCACCCGTTCGCCACGCCCCCTCTATCGAAGGCGAGTCCCAAACGGTCACGGAGATGGCTCTTGGTATTCTCCCTCTTTATAACAGGACCAAGGCTCGTTTCTTTTTTCTTCAATCCTTCATCGAATCCTCTCCCCGCTCCAAGTTCCAGCACCTAGAGCTCCAGATTCGAGCGCTGCGGACTTCCAACGATGTCCGGTTCCGACCTCCAGGGCCGGTGGATGCCCTCCTCCGTCACGGAGGAGGACGTGCTAAAGCTGCGGGAGGCCAAGTACCTGTCTTACGAGATTTCGCACAGGTTGCCTGCCGAAGGGCAGGCCATCCCCACCCCCGAGCCCAGCGAGTATGTCGTTTTTGTATCCCACCTCCGTCGGGGTTTAGGTTTCCCGATGGATCCTTTTGTGAGAGGGCTCATGTTTTACTATGGGTTGGAATTCCATGATTTGGCTCCGGAGTCTATCCTCCATATCTCCGCATTTATTATCGTCTGCGAAGCCTTCCTCCGCGTCACCCCTCACTTCGGCCTGTGGCTGAAGACCTTTAATGTGGCGCCGAAGATGATCGGGGGGCGTCAAGCGGAGTGTGGCGGGGCGGCCATAAGTAAGAGGACCGATGCCCCGTGGCCCGCTGGCTCCTTCCAAGAGGAGCTCGGCCTGTGGCAGCTAGAGTGGTTCTATATTACCGTTCCGAGGGGCCGTAGACAAAAGCCGCCGCCCTTATTCCGCCCGGGACCTCCACGACGGTTGATATCGTGGGTCAACCAAGGGCTCAACTGGGGGCCGTCAAAGGACGTGCCCCTACTGCAGGGCCGGATTCGAGATCTCCAAACGAGGGAGATCGATATGGTGGTGGTGATGCAGGTTATGCTGATTAGGCGTCTCCTGCCCTGCAAACGCCGCCCTCTCCGGCTATGGGAGTTCAATCCGGAGGGTCCACGGATTCTTCAACACTTCATGGGCTTGACACCCATGGAGATGTACAAACTATTCTTCGGATCGCAAGAGGCGCGTCCGGAATTGACCGAGGGTGCTGGACTAAGCTGCAATCGCCCGGATACTCAAGTAAGTAGTTCCGAGTCCGGACATACCGTTTGTTTGCCTTTCGATGATTCGCCTTATTACCAATTTCCTTCTACATAGGAGTGGATAGCGGAAGCAAAATTGATACGGTGTCCGGTCCCCCTCCCCGAGACCGCGCCGGATCCCGTGCTGGTCCGGATGCTTGAGGTTGCGCCTTCAGAGGAAGGTGAGGGGGGAAGCAGGAAAGCTACTGCCTCGCCTAAGGAGGCTCTTGAAAGAGGGGGGATCGAGAATCCCTCCCTCCAAGGGGAGAAGAGGACTGCCTCCGAGGACCCGGGGGCAAAAGCCCCTAAACGGGGGAAGAAATCTTCGCCAGAGGGTCCTGCGTCCGGGGAGGCCCCGGCCGCACAATCTCCCTTAATAAGTCAGCCCTCCAACGAGCCGTAAGTAGAAAGAAAGGAGTATTATAATAAGGGACATCCCTATTTGTGCTTCTGAGGATAACTAAAGTTTTTACCTTGTAGTTCGGATCTCCGTCCTTCGCAAATGAGCTCGTCTTCGGGGGACCTTCTTCCGGAGATGATGGAGAGCGAGACGCCTCCGTCCGGGGCGCCATCGGATAGGGCAGACGAGCCTGAAGTGTCGTCACGGAGGGAGCCCCCGGGTTTGGCAAAGCCGGATAGTTCGGCGCCAACTGGTGTACGGCTAAAGGATCTGCTTGAGAAGGCGTCTATCTCAGAAGATCACCACGCATTGATGAGCATGGTGATTGAAAGGATTTTGTCCGCCGAAGGCGGGTTACAGAATGCCGTCAGGAGTTTGCTGGCGGGGTTTGAGGTACGTAGAAATGACACATCTTTTAACAGTTTTGCATATAGAATGCGCCCTGTATAGATAGTAGCCCCTGAGACTCGGTAGGTTGTCGAAATCGACATCGTGCCGAGGATCAAAATCACAGGTTTAAATTCCCGTCGTGCCGATGCAGGTGGCGGGTCGTCCGGGGGCCAGCCGGACTGATGGAGTTGCTGAACTAAAGCGGCAACTCGATGCTGCGGATGCGGACATCACGCTGGTCAACAGGCGACTTGATGAGTCGCAAGGTAAGTGTTATTGCGCGGTCACTTGGTAAGGGAGCCGAAGCCATCTCCTTATAACATGTGCGGGAAATGCAGATAGTGCTGCTGCCGTGGAGAGCCTTCGGGCCGAACTTGCTCAAGCCAAGGAGCAGGCCAGAAGGAGTAATGCGGCGGCCTCGAGGGCGGCCGAGGAGTTGGCGGCCGAAAGGGTCGCACACTGCCGGAGCAGGGAAGAGATAGCCGAAATGGCCGTGAAATTAAAAGATGCTACCGACCGAAATGAGGCTCTTGGGAAAGAGCGCCTAGCGGGGCAAGAAGACCTGCGGAAGGCCACCGCCGAAGCCAAGGATGCCCGTTCTGCAATGCGGGCTGTGAAGGAAGAGCTGCGCCAGGCCGGAGATATTGTAGCTGGCAAGCCTTTTCTGCTACGCCGAAGGTTTACGGATCCAAAATATGCTCAGCTGGGCCAACTGCGGGGTTTAGAGGACCCTTATATGGACTTAGCAGCGAGAGCGGCGGATGCCGTTTTGCAGTTTCGGAGTCAGAAGGATCACAAGACAGAAGAGCTGTTTTGGTCTCAATTCCATAGTCCGGAGCGTTCACTTCCGCTGACCGACCGTTTGGCTGAGTGGGCTGAGCTAAATAGGTTGTCCGGGCTTGCTATGACGGATATAGTGACTCATATCCGGCCGGATAGGCCCCAGCCGAAGAGTTATTTTGGCTTATTGCAGCAATTTCTTGGGGCGGTGCCGCATATCAAGGCGATGAAGCGGTCGGCCTGCATAGAGGGTGCGGGGATGGCGCTCGCCCGTGTGAAGACACATTGGACAGAGATGGATGCCACCACTGTTGCGACCCCGGGTTCGGATGATAACCGGTTACCCGTCGAGCACTATTTTGGTGAAGTACTGCGTGGTGCTCGTGTAATAGAGTCACAGTGCTCGAAAAATGTTACGTTCGAATGAACGTTTATATGATGTAAAACGATATTTATGATGTAAGCGCCTTTTATACTTGTGAATATCTCCTATGCGGCCGTTCATGTATACGTGTGTATAACCTGAAAGATGGCAGTCGTCGGCTTCAGCCCCCACGCACAAGGTGCGGGGGTGTTCGCAAAAAATAGCGCGTTTTCACACTTAATCCGACGTCTCGGTCCTGTAAAGGAGGTGGTAGCGTAGAAAACGAGGCAACCGGACTATAATGCTTTATCACTTTCACTTAGCCATGGAGTTCGAGGGTGGGGCTACGACATAGCCCCTGGGGGCACCGCGCTCTCCGAATTCGGGGCGCGTATGTGCCTGGCCGGGAAACGGCCCTTCGTCAAAGCGGAGGAATCCTAAACATTCCCATGGTCGATCGAGTGGTTGACCAGTCTCTCGCTGTATCATGACAGTCAGTTTTCGGCTTTCTCTACTGAGGTGCTCGCCCAGCCGAACTGGGGCACAATCGCAGTAGTTCTCCTGGAGCCGCGTTAGCCGATGATACGGAACGTAAGGCAGCAAAACACAGGAGCCGGGCAAACCCAACATTTGACCAAAGACATGATTCGGAGCTGATGCATATAAGGCCTAACTCGAG
>LR880966.1:6308225-6329960 GCA_904067115.1 Aegilops sharonensis
CGGGAAACGGCCCTTCGTCAAAGCGGAGGAATCCTAAACATTCCCATGGTCGATCGAGTGGTTGACCAGTCTCTCGCTGTATCATGACAGTCAGTTTTCGGCTTTCTCTACTGAGGTGCTCGCCCAGCCGAACTGGGGCACAATCGCAGTAGTTCTCCTGGAGCCGCGTTAGCCGATGATACGGAACGTAAGGCAGCAAAACACAGGAGCCGGGCAAACCCAACATTTGACCAAAGACATGATTCGGAGCTGATGCATATAAGGCCTAACTCGAGATGCCGAACACTCCCGAAGGTGTTCGGTCTTTATAATAGCGGGCAAAACAAAGCCCTAAGCCCCATGTGTCCAGGTACGGGCAGATTCTTCTGGCGCGGCCGATGCCAAAACGCCAGTCTCCACTCTGGTTATAATGATAAACCAGGGGATTATAGCAACAAGAGACAGTAATAAAGGTTTACGTAGGGTCTTAGTCTGAAAAGAGTCCTTGCAACGGGTCCCTACTGCACGTCTGCGCCTGTGTTTCCGTTGTGCCGTATCCTGGACGGGTTTGCACGCTGTTCATCTGTAAAAAGAGAGGAACTTGGTTGGAAAAGAAATCGTGCGAGAAAGTGCATAAAAAATTGAAATATAGATTAAGAAAGCTGAGCCTATGCTAGCTCATTATGGCTTATATGTGCAAACCCTTGTGAAGGGATGTGCGGCTAGGTAGCCCCTAGCTTATTTATTCCAGACTCGTCCAGCCGTGTCCGGGGTCTCAAGCGACCTTTTAATGAAATGATGCCACGTGGACCGGGCATTTTAAGCGTAAGAGACGCGTAATGTGGTATTGCGTTGAAGCGGACGAAAGCTTCCTGTCCCAGTGATGCTTGATAGCTGGCGTAAGGGCCTGGCGCCACTCCTTTGAAGGAAGTGCGGCTACGCCAAATTGTAGTAGGGTCTATCCCAATTTGCGGATTGTGTCCGAATATAGCAGGTTCAAGTTACTGCCGCCGTCCATCAAAACCTGCGTTAATTGCAGTCCTTCTATTATGGGATCCAATATCAGGGCAGTCTATCCTGCGTTCCGGATACTTCTGGACTAATCCAGATGATCGAAAGTGATTGGTTTTGACGTCCAATCTCGGTCCACTGGGGTGGATCGTGCGACACTTGTCTTAGTGAGTGCCGTGTTGGCTTTCCGTACTATCACGTGAAGCGAGTTTACTGTTTTGACTTCTTGTGGGAAAGTCTTTTGGCTTCCGGTGCTCTGCTTGTGGGGTTTGTCATCGTCCTCGCTTGGCGCGTCGAGCCCCTTGTGTCCGGCGTTGAGTCTGCCGGACTGTTTGAAAACCCAACAATTTCGGTTGGTATGGTTTGCAGGTCTTCCCGGGGTACTGTGGATTTGACATATCCGATCTAAAATTTTGTTTAAATTTGATAGCTCGTCTCTGTTCTCCTTAAGAGGCCGTGTTTTATTGTTTGGCCGCGAGCTATTGAATCCGGCGTTGATCGCCGTGCCATTTGGGCTTTTTTTCTTTATTCCGGCGCTGGTCTTTCCTGCGCCGTGACTGTCCGTTTCCATCTCTGATCTCGGATGTACTCGGGTCGCTGGTGCTGCATCTTGCTAGCTAGTTGTCTTCTCCTGCGCAAAAGCGCGTCATGAGGCTTGTTAGCGCGGCCATTGTTCTTGGCTTCTCTCGGCCGAGGTGTCTGGCGAGCCATTCGTCTCGGACGTTGTGTTTAAAAGCTGCTAGGGCTTCTGCATCCGGACAGTCGACTATTTGGTTCTTTTTGGTAAGGAACCTGTTCCAGAATTTGCGCGCTGACTCTCCGGGCTGTTGAGTTATATGACTCAGATCGTCTGCATCCGGAGGGCGGACATAAGTCCCTTGAAAATGTGCTCTAAACGCGTCCTCAAGCTCTTCACAACTTCCAACTGTATTTTCTGGGAGGCTTTTGAGCCAATGCCGAGCTGGCCCTTTGAGCTTGAGGGGTAGGTATTTTATGGCATGGAGATCATCTCCTCTAGCCATGTGTATGTGTAGTATGTAATCTTCTATCCAGACTCCGGGGTCTGTTGTGCCGTCGTATGCCTCTATGTTTATGGGTTTGAACCCTGCTGGAAATTCATGATCCAGCACCTCATCGGTAAAACATAGCGGGTGTGCGGCGCCCCTGTATTTGGGTGTGCCGCTGTCTTCGGACACCTGTCGTGGTGTGTTACTTCCTGGGGTCCTCTTTTTTGGCCCGTAGATGGACCTAGTTGGGCCGTCCGTTTTCCCAGGATTGTAATTCGGCTTGTGTGCAGCCCCGCTTGTCGCTTTGGGCCTGTCATCTGGCCGTCTATCCGGCCAGGCGGCCTCTTTATTTTTTGACTGTGAAGGCTCTATGGCTTCCTCGTCAAATTCTGGCAGCAACTTGCGCTTCGGGTAGCTCTTAGTTTGATGGTCATTGCCATATTTGTCTTCAGTCTTGAATACTTTTCTCCACTTCATTCTGAGCGTGTCTTCTGCTGTTTTGAGCTTCCTTTTCGCCTTCTTCAAACTTCTTGCAGTGGCGACGAGTTTTTTGTGTATGTTCTTATGCTCCGGTGTTGTGTCCGGACTGTTGATTGATCCGTGAAGGGGTTGATTATCCGGTTCGTCCTGTTCATCGTCCGCTGGTTTGCCCTACTCTATCGCTGGGTCGTTAGGAAGGCTGCTTTGATCGAGGCGGGACTTAGGGCGGCGTCTACGTCGCCGTTTTGGTTCTTTATCGGCGAGATTATCCTCTGCCGCGTCCCGTTGTTCCTCGTTATCGCTTCCCTTTGGGGTGTCCACCATGTATATGTCATATGACGAGGTGGTCTTCCGGTGTCCTGTAGGCACTGGTTCTTGGTAGTCTCCGGCATCGTCGTCCATACCGTCGATGTCTTCGGAGTCGTAGTCGAGTACGTTGGTTAAATCGTCGACGGTGGCTACGAAGTGGGTGGTGGGTGGGCTCTGAATTTCTTCGTCGTCCGCGTCCCAACCGTCCAGGCCGTAGTTCGGCCAGGGCTCGGATAGCGAGAGATGCTTCAGTGAATTTATAATATCGCCGAAGGGCGAGTGCTGAAAGATGTCCGCAGCGGTGAATTCCATGATTAGCGCCCAGTCAGATTCTGGTAGGGGCGCAGGAGGTTCAGAGTCCGGCAGGGAGTCCGGCACCTCGGAGTCATGAGCTTTATGCGGGACAAGGTAAGTGTTCGGCTCCATCTCCGTAGGAGTTGTCGCTCTCGAGGCGGTGTCCAGCCATCCGTCCTCGATCCGAGCGATGGGCTGCGGACTACGGGTCGGAGCGGATTCGTGTGCGGCCTCCAAGGTGCTGTCCGGCGGCAGAGTTAGGTCATGCCCATCGTGACAGCGCGGCATGCTCGGCTGTGGCTCAGATCCATCGAAGATCAAGTCCCCGCGGATATCGGCCGTGAAGTTTAGGCTTCCAAACCTGACCTGACGGCCAAGGGCGTAGCTTTCGATCTGCTCCAGATGGCCAAGCGAGTTGGCCCGCAGCCGAATACGAAGATCTGTCCGGGGAGAAAAGTCTCACCCAGGACTGCGTCGTTGTTGATTGAAGAGGCCATCAAGCCTATCGGTGACGACACAGAGGAACTCTCAATGAAAGCACCAATGTCGGTGTCAAAACCGGCGGATCTCGGGTAGGGGGTCCCGAACTATGCGTCTAGGTGGATGGTAACAGGAGACAAGGGACACAATGTTTTACCCAGGTTCGGGCCCTCTTGATGGAGGTAAAACCCTACGTCCTGCTCGATTGATATTGATATTGTGGATGTTTACAAGAGTGGATCTACCACGAGATCAAGGAGGCTAAACCCTAGAAGCTAGCCTATGGTATGATTGTAAGGGTTGTTGACGTTGTCCTACGGACTAGAGAAATTCGGTTTATATAGACACCGGAGAGGGCTAGGGTTACATAGAGTCGGTTACAATGGTAGGAGATCTACATATCCGTATCGCCAAGCTTGCCTTCCACGCCAAGGAAAGTCCCATCCGGACACAGGGAGATGTCTTCAATCTTGTATCTTCATAGTCTTGGAGTCCGGTCGATGATGATAGTCCGGCAGATGATAGTTCGGCTGATGATGGTAGTCCGACTGTCCGGACACCCCCTAATCCAGGACTCCCTCAGGTCCCAAAGCGATTTCCAGGGTTGTTGAACCCCAAGTGGTGCTTACGCGACCGTCATCAGCACTCGCAATTTTGGCCGGTCCTAGTCCGTTTTATGCACTATTATTCTTGGTTTTGGGGTCCCTGAGCGATTTCCATGATTGATGAACCTCTTGGTGCGTTTATGTCTCGTTCATCAATAATTCTTGGTTTGTCCGATTCTGGGCTCTTTCATGGACTATTACTCACCGTTTCGGTGTCCCAAAGCGACTTCCATGGTTGTTGAACCCCAAGGTGTGTTTACGTGTTGGTCATCAGGACTCAAGGTTTGGGCCGGTTCTAGCCCGGGGTGCATTTACGTGTCCGTCGTCAACACTTGCAACTTTTGCCGATTCTGGTCCATTTCATGCACTTACTCACCGTTTTAGGGCCCTAAATCGATTTCCAAGATTGACGATCCCCGTGGTGCGTTTACGTGTCGGTCATCAACACTCATAGTTTTGGTCGGTTCTGGCTCGTTTCATGGACTATTACTCACTAATTTAGGGTCCCTGAGCGATTTCCATGATTGACAAACCCAGGGTACGTTTATGTCTCGTTCATTAATAGTCCTCGGTTTGTCAGATTCTGGGCTCTTTCATGGACTATTACTCACCGTTTTGGTGTCCCAAAGTGATTTCCATGGTTGTTGAACCCCAAGGTGTGCTTACGTGTCCGTCGTCAACACTCGCAATTTTGGCCGGTCCTGGCCCGTTTTATGTACTATTACTCTCTTTTTTGGGGTCCCTGAGCGATTTCCATGATTCAAGAACCTCGGGGTTTGGTCGACCAGACTCGCAGTTAGGGCCGGTTCTGGCCCGTTTCTTGGACTACTACTCACTGTTTTGGGGTCCTGGAGTGATTTCCACGATCGACGAACCCCGGGGTGTGTTGACATGTCCGTCGTCAACACTTGCAATTTTGGCTGATTCTGGTCGATTTCCACGATTGACGATCCCCATGGTGCGTTTACGTGTCGGTCATCAATAGTCACAGTTTTGGCCGATTCTAGCGCGTTTCGTGGACTATTACTCACTAATTTGGGGTCCCTGAGCGATTTCCATGATTGACGAACCCCGGGGTACGTTTATGTCTTGTTCATCAATAATCCTAGGTTTGTCCGATTTTGGGCTCTTTCATGCACTATTACTCACCGTTTTGGGGTCCCAAAGCAATTTCCATGGTTGTTGAACCCCAAGGTGTGCTTACGTGTAGGTCGCCACGGCTCGCAGTTTGGGCCGGTTTAGGCCCGTTTCTTGGACTACTACTCACTGTTTTGGGGTCCCGGAGTGAATCCACGATTGATGAACCCCGGGATGCGTTAGGTGTCCCTCGTCAACACTTGCAATTTTGTCCGATTCTGGTCCATTTCATGCACTTACTCATAGTTTTGGGGTCCAAGATCAATTTCCACGATTGATGATCCCCGTGGTGCATTTACGTGTCAGTCATCAACACTCATAGTTTTGGCCGATTCTGGCCCGTTTCATGGACTATTACTCACAGATTTGGGTCCCTAAGCGACTTCCATGATTGCGATCCCCGGGGTGTGTTTATGTCTCGTTCATCAATAATTCTAGGTTTGTCCGATTCTGGGTTCTTTCATGGACTATTACTCACCGTTTTGGGGTCCCAAAGCGATTTCAATGATTGTTGAACCCCATGGTGTGCTTACGTGTTGGTCTTCATGACTCATAGTTTGGGCCGGTTCTGGTCGTTTCTTGGACTACTACTCACAGTTTTGGGGTCCCGTAGTGATTTCCACAATTGACAAATCCCGGGGTGCATTTACGTGTCCGTTGTCAACACTTGCAATTTTGGCCGATTCTGGTCCGTTTCATGCACTTACTCACCGTTTTGGTGTCCCAGATCAATTTCCACGATTGACGATCCCCGTGGCACGTTTCATGGACTATTACTCACTGATTTGGGGTCCCCGAGCGATTTCCATGATTCACAGACCCCAGGGTACGTTTATGTCTCGTTCATTAATAGTCCTAGGTTTGTCAGATTTGGGGCTCTTTCATGGACTATTACTCACCGTTTTGGGGTCCCAAAGCGATTTCCATGGTTGTTGAACCCCAAGGTGTGCTTACGTTTCCGTCGTCAGTACTCGCAATTTTGGCTGGTCCTGGTCCGTTTATGTACTATTACTCTTTGTTTTGGGGTCCCTAAACGATTCCATGATTGAAGAACCTCGGGGTCCGTTTATGTACTATTACTCACCGCTTTGGGGTCCCAAAGCGATTTGCATGGTTGTTGAACCCGAAGTCGTGATTACGTGTTGGTCGTCAGGACTCACAGTTTGGGCCGGTTCTGGCCCGTTTCTCGGACTACTACTCACTGTTTTGGGGTCCCAGAATGATTTCCACGATTGACGAACCCCGGGGTGCGTTTACGTGTCTGTCATCAACACGTGCAATTTTGGCCGATACTAGTCCGTTTCATGCACTTACTCACCGTTTTGGGGTCCTAGATCGATTTCAACTATTGATGATCCCCGTGGTGCATTTACATGTTGGTCATCAACACTCACTGTTTTGGCCGATACTGGCCCGTTTGATGGACTATTACTCACTAATATGGGGCCCCGAGCGAGTTCCATGATTGACGAACCCCAGGGTACGTTTATATCTCGTTCATTAATAGTCCTAGGTTTGTCAGATTTTGGGCTCTTTCATGGACTATTACTCACCGTTTTGGGGTCACAAAGCGATTTCCAAGGTTGTTGAACCCCTAGGTGTGCTTAAGTGTCCGTTGTCAACACTCGCAATTTTGGCCGGTCTTGGTCCGTTTTATGTACTATTACTCTCTGTTATGGGGTCCTTGAGCAATTTCCATGATTGAAGAACCTCGGGGTGCGTTTATGTCTCGTTCATCAACAATCCTTGGTTTGTCTGATTCTGGTCTCTTTCATGGACTATTACTCACCGTTTTGGGGTCCCAAAGTGATTTCCATGGTTGTTGAACGCCAAGTTGTGCTTACGTGTTGGTCGTCAAGACTCGCAGTTTGGGCCGGCTCTGGCCTGTTTCTTGGACTACTACTCACTGTTTTGTGGTCCCGGAGTGATTTCCATGATTGACGAACCCCGGGGTGCGTTTACGTGTCCGTCGTCAACACTTGCAATTTTGGCCGATTCTGGTCCGTTTCATGCACTATTACTCACTATTTTGTGGTCCCAGAGCGATTTCCATGATTGACGATCCCCGGGGTGCGTTTACATGTCGGTTATCAACACTCACAATTTTTGCTGATTCTGGCCTGTTTCGTGGACTACTACTCATTGAGTTGGGGTCCCTGAGCGATTTCCATGATTGACGAACCCCGGGGTGCATTTTTGTATCGTTCATCAATAATAATAGGTTTTTCCGATTCTGGGCTCTTTCATGGACTAGTACTCACCGTTTTGGGGTCCCAAAGCGACTTCCATGGTTTTTGAACCCCAAGGTGTGCTTACAGGTTGGTCGTGAGGAGTCGCAATTTGGGCCGGTTCTGGCCCGTTTCTAGGACTACTACTCACTGTTTTGTGGTCCCGGAGTGATTTCCACGGTTGACGAACCCTGGAGTGTGTTTAAGTGTCCATCGTCAACACTCGCAAATTTGGTCGATTCTGGTCCGTTTCATGCACTATTACTCACCATTTTGTGGTCCTAGAGCGATTTCCACGATTGACGATCCCCGAGGCGCGTTTACATGTCGGTTATCAACACTCAAAGTTTTGGCTGATTCTGGCCTGTTTCGTGGACTATTACTCACTCATTTGTGGTCCTTGAGTGATTTCCATTATTGATGAACGCCGGGGTACGTTTATGTCTCGTTCATCACTCATCCTAGGTTTGTCCGATCCTGGGCTCTTTCATGGACTATAACTCACCATTTTGGGTCCCAAAGCGAGTTCCATGGTTTTTGAATCCCAAGGTGTGCTTACCTGTTGTTCGTCAGGACTCACAGTTTGGGCTGGTTCTGGCCCATTTCTTGGACTATAACTCACTGTTATGGGGTCCTAGAGTGATATCGATGATTGACAAACCCTAGGTGCATTTATGAATCGTTCATCAATAATCCTACGTTTTCCGATTCTGGGCCCTTTCATGGACTATTACTCACCGTTTTGGGGTCCCAAAGGATTTCCATGGTTGTTGAACTCCAAGGGGTGCTTACGTGTCCGTCGTTAACAATCGCAATATTGGCCGGTCCTGGTCCGTTTTATGCACTATTACTCTCGGTTTTGGGGTCCCTGAGCGATTTCCATGATTGACGAACCTCAGGGTGCGTTTATGTCTCGTTCAACAATAATCCTTGGTTTGTCTGATTCTGGGCTTTTTCGTAGACTATTACTCACCGTTTGGGGGTCCCAAAGCGATTTCCAAGGTTGTTGAACCCAAAGGTGTGCTTACGTGTTTGTCGTCAGGACTCACAGTTTGGGCTGTTTCTGGCCCGTTTTTTGGACTACTACTCACACGTTTTGGGTCCCCGAAGTGATCTCCACGATTGACGAACCCCGGGGTGTGTTTACATGTCCGTCGTCAACACTTGCAATTTTGGCCGATTCTAGTCCGTTTCATGCACTTACTCACCGTTTTGGGGTCCTAGATCGATTTAAACGATTGACGTTCCCTGTGGTGTGTTTACGTGTCGGTCATCAATACTAACAGTTTTGGCCAATTTGGGGTCCAAGAGCGATTTCCATGATTGAAAAACCCCAGGGTACGTTTATGTCACGTTCATTAATAGTCCTTGGTTTGTCAGATTCTGGGCTCTCATGGACTATTACTCACCGTTTTGGGGTCACAAAGCAATTTTCATGGTTGTTCAACCCCAAGGTGTGCTTACGTGTCCGTCGTTAACACTCACAATTTTGGTCGATCTTGGTCTGTTTTACGTACTATTACTCTTTGTTTTGGGGTCCCTGAGCAGTTTCCATGATTGAAGAACCTCGGGGTGCGTTTATGTCTCGTTCATCAATAATCCTTGGTCTGTGTGATTTTGGGCTCTTTCATGGACTATTACTCACCGTTTTGGGGTCCCAAAGCGATTTCCATGGTTGTTGAACCCCAAGATGTGCTTATGTGTTGGTCGTCAAGACTCATAGTTTGGGCCGGTTATGGCCCGTTTCTTGGACTACTACTCACTGTTTTGGGGTCCCAGAGTGATTTCCATGATTGACGAACCCCGGGGTGCGTTTACGTGTCCGTCGTCAACACTTGCAATTTTGTTCGATTCTGGTCCGTTCCATGCACTTAATTGTAGTTTTGGGGTCCTAGATCGATTCCCACGATTGACGATCCCCGTGGTGATCAACACTCACCGTTTTGGGGTCATCAACACTCACAGTTTTGGCTGATTCTGGCCCGTTTCATGGACTATTACTCACAGATTTGGGTCCCTAAGCGATTTCCATGATTGCGAACCCCGGGGTGTGTTTATGTCTCGTTCATCAATAATCCTAGGTTTGTCCGATTCTGGGCTCTGTCATGGACTATTACTCACCGTTTTGGGGTCACAAAGCGATTTCAATGATTGTTGAACCCCAAAGTGTGCTTACGTGTTGGTCTTCAGGACTCATAGTTGGGCCGGTTCTGGTTCGTTTCTTGGACTACTACTCACTATTTTGGGGTCCCGTGGTGATTTCCATGATTGACAAATCCCCTGGTGCATTTACGTGTCTGTCATCAACACTTGCAATTTTGGCCGATTCTGGTCCGTTTCATGCACTTACTCACCGTTTTGGTGTCCCAGATCGATTTCCATGATTGACGATCCCCGTGGCCCGTTTCATGGACTATTACTCACTGATTTGTGGTCCCCGAGCGATTTCCATGATTGACAGACCCCAGGGTACGTTTATTTCCCGTTCATTAATAGTCCTAGGTTTGTCAGATTCGGGGCTCTTTCATGGACTATTACTCACCGTTTTGGGGTGCCAAAGCGATTTCCATGGTTGTTGAACCCCAAGGTGTGTTTACGTGTCCGTCGTCAGCACTTGCAATTTTGGCCGGTCCTGGTCCGTTTTATGTACTATTACTCTCTGTTTTGGGGTCCGTGAGCGATTTCCATGATTGAAAAACCTCGGGGTGCGTTTATGTCTCGTTCATCAGTAATCCAAGGTTTGTCTGATTCTGGGCTCTTTCATGGACTATTAATCACCGCTTTGGGGTCCCAAAGCGATTTCGATGGTTGTTGAACCCCAAGGTGTGCTTACGTGTTTGTCGTCAGGACTCACAGTTTGGGCGAGTTCTGGCCCGTTTCTTGGACTACTACTCACTGTTTTGGGGTCCCGGAATGATTTCCACGATTAACGAACCCCGGGTGCGTTTACGTGTCCGTCGTCAACATTTGCAATTTTGGCCGATACTAGTCCGTTTCATGCACTTACTCACCGTTTTGGGGTCCTAGATCGATCTCAACGATTGACGATCCCCGTGGTGCATTTACGTGTTGGTCGTCAACACTCATAGTTTTGGCCGATACTGGCCCGTTTGACGGACTATTACTCACTAATTTGGGGTCCCCGAGCGATTTCCATGATTGACAAACACCAGGGTACGTTTATGTCTCGTTCATTAATAGTCCTAGGTTTGTCAGATTCTGGGCTCCTTCATGGACTATTACTCACGTTTTTGGGGTCACAAAGCGATTTCCATGGTTGTTGAACCCCAAGGTGTGCTTACGTGTCCGTCGTCAACACTCGCAATTTTGGCCGGTCTTGGTCCGTTTTATGTACTATAACTCTCTGTTTTGGGGTCCCTAAGAAATTTCCATGATTGAAGAACCTCAGGGTGCGTTTATGTCTCGTTCATCAATAATCCTTGGTTTGTCCGATTCTGGGCTCTTTCATGGATTATTACTCACCGTTTTGGGGTCCCAAAGCGATTTCCATGGTTGTTGAACCCCAAGGTGTGCTTATGTGTTGGTCGCCAGGACTTGCAGTTTGGGTCGGTTTTGGCTCGTTTCTTGGACTACTACTCATTGTTTTGGGGTCCCGGAGTGATTTCGACGATTGATGAACCCCGGGGTGCGTTTACTGTCCGTCGTCAACACTTGCAATTTTGGCCGATTCTGGTCCGTTTCATGCACTTACTCACAATTTTGGGGTCCAAGATTGTTTTCCACGATTGACGATCCCCGTGGTGCGTTTACGTGTCGGTCATCAACACTCACAATTTTGGCCGATTCTGGCCCGTTTCATGGACTATTACTCACAAATTTGGGGTACCTAAGCGATTTCCATTATTGACGAACCCCGGGGTGCGTTTATGTCTTGTTCATGAATAATCCTAGGTTTGTCCGATTCTGGGCTCTTTCATGGACTATTACTCACCGTTTTGAGGTCCCAAAGCGATTTCAATGGTTGTTGAACCCCAAGGTGTGCTTATGTGTTGGTCTTCAGGACTCACAGTTTGGGCCTGTTCTGGCCCGTTTCTTGGACTACTACTCACTGGTTTGGGGTCCCGTAGTGATTTCCATGATTGACAAATCCCGGGGTGCGTTTACGTGTCCGTCGTCAACACTTGCAATTTTGGCCGATTCTGGTCCGTTTCATGCACTTACTCACCGATTTGGGGTCCCAGATCGATTTCCACGATTGAAGATCCCCGTGGCCGGTTTCATGGGCTATTACTGACAGATTTGGGGTCCCCGAGCAATTTCCATGATTGACAAACCCTAGGGTACGTTTATGTCTTGTTAATTAATAGTCCTAGGTTTGTCAGATTCGGGGCTCTTTCATGGACTATTACTCACCGTTTTGGGGTCCCAGAGCGATTTCCATGGTTCTTGAACCCCAAGGTGCCCTTACATGTCCGTCGTCAGCACTCACAATTTTGGCCGGTCCTTGTCCGTTTTATGTACTACTACTCTCTGTTTTGGGGTCCCTAAGCGATTTCCACGATTGAAGAACCTCGGGGTGCTTTTATGTGTTGTTCATCTATAATCCTTGGTTTGTCCGATTCTGGGCTCTTTCATGGACTATTACTCAACGCTTTTGGGTCCCAAAGCGATTTCCATGGTTGTTGGACCCCAAGGTGTGCTTAGATGTTGGTCGTCAGGACTCGCAGTTTGGGCCGGTTCCGGCCCGTTTCTTGGACTACTACTCACTGTTTTGGGGCCCCGAAGTGATTTCCATGATTGTCGAACCCTGTGGTGCGTTTACGTGTCCGTCGTCACCACTTGCAATTTTGGCCGATTCCTGTCTGTTTCATGCACTTACTCATAGTTTTGGGGTCCTAGATCGATTTCCACGGTTGATGATCCCCGTGGTCCGTTTACGTGTCGGCCATCAACACTCACAGTTTTGGGCGATTCTGGCCCGTTTCGTGGACTATTACTCACGGATTTGGGGTCCCTAGCGATTTCCGTTATTGACGAACCCCGGGGTACGTTTATGTCTTGTTCATCAATAATCTTAGGTTTGTCCGATTCTGGGCTCTTTCATGGACTATTACTCATGAGGGAGTCCCGGATTAGGGAGTGTCCGGATAGCCAGACTATAACCTTTGGCCGGACTCCTGGACTATGAAGATACAAGATTGAAGACTTCGTCCCGTGT
Organism: Aegilops sharonensis; assembly: GCA_904067115.1. Lineage (NCBI taxonomy): Eukaryota > Viridiplantae > Streptophyta > Magnoliopsida > Poales > Poaceae > Aegilops > Aegilops sharonensis. Next base: position 6,320,935 of record LR880966.1, read on the forward strand.
CCGGATGGGACTTTCCTTGGCGTGGAAGGCAAGCTTGGCGATACGGATATGTAGATCTCCTCCCATTGTAACCGACTCTATGTAACCCTAGCCCTCTCCGGTGTCTATATAAACCAGAGGGTTTTAGTCCGTAGGACGAATAACAATCATACCATAGGCTAGCTTCTAGGGTTTAGCCTCTCTGATCTCGTGGTAGATCTACTCTTGTACTACCCATATCTTCAATATTAATCAAGCAGGAGTAGGGTTTTACCTCCATCGAGAGGGCCCGAACCTGGGTAAAAACATCGTGTCCCTTGTCTCCTGTTACCGTCCGCCTAGAAGCACAGTTCGGGACCCCCTACCCGAGATCCGCCGGTTTTGACACCGACATTGGTGCTTTCATTGAGAGTTCCGCTGTGCCGTCGCCATCAGGAAGGATGCCTTATCCCGTCTTTAAAGACGACACTCTTGCTAAAGGAGCTTTGGCTATCGGCCAAACTCTCCGGCTAGGCAATTTTCTTATGACCGCCTGTTTGGCCACCGCGCCGACGGTGACTTCTCGGGTCATCGAAAGCAATCTCCATGTCAACTCGGAACTCGCCGAGCAGTTAGATCCGATCGAGCTCTCTTCTTTAAACGAGCTCTTGGATCGCATCGCCGCCCTGGGAGTCGCTACAGACTACGATCAGATTGGGCTTAAACCTGATCCAAGAGAGATTAACTCTCCCCAGGTCACCCACCACATCGCAGTGGTGGAGGAACAATGCGGCAAGCCTTCATCTATCTTAAGGACTAGTTATGTCCGGATTCCCGATCCCTCCAAGCCGGATACCCGCGGAGGGGAGGACGTCACTCAATCCCTGAACCTAAAGTCAGGCAGCGGGCTAGATTCATTGGATAACATCCAAGAACCAAAGCTTCCGAGTTCGGAAACTCCTTGGCCCCTGAGTATCAGATTGGGCGAGGTTCCGGATCTAATTCCACCCGCCCACCCAAATATAAGGGATTTATCCCAAATTCGGCAAGAGCCCGCAGAAATAGTACACCATTACTGGGCCCGATTCCTCCTGGTTATGAACAAGATAGAGGACTGCCGCGAGGTGGATGCAATTTCATTCTTCTGCAATAATTGCACGGACAAAGGAATCCTCAATGCCATAAGTCGCCATGAAATTACACGCTTCGCCGACTTGGCACCCATAGTACGAAAGTACTGTGCGATGGAAAGCGCCTAGAAAACTAAAATAAAATTTTGGGACAATCCGGCCCTGAATACAACCCAGTCCGAAATAAAAGGGCGCATTATCGCCAGCCACCTGGGTTAAACACCAAAAAGCAAAAACCCTCTATAGGGCATGAAACCGTACTGGAGGGATGGCTCAATGGACCCTGTAAAATTCATAGTACAGAGGGCGCCACACCAACTCATAGCCTTAGAGCATGTTGGATACTGTGACAGGTGGCCATAAATGGCGAGGAGCTTCTAACTCCAGAATTCACAGAGCACCAGCCTAGGGATACTAGTACGGTATTAGCAGTCTTCGAGACTTCCGCGTCAAATAAAATGCGAAAACGAACACTCCGCAGCCTTGCCGAAGTCTACCAAGTAGCAACAATAAACCCATGGAGTGACACGGCTATTACCTTTAATGCCAGTGATTAACCTAAATTCCGAACAGCCCGAGCACCAGCCGCATTGGTCCTCAGTCCAATAGTGGACGGCTTTCGCCATACCAAGGTACTCATGGATGGTGGCAGCGGATTGAACATCATTTATGAGGAAACCCTTCGAAAAATGGAAATAGACTGGAGCCGCATTGAGCGAAGCAACACAAACTTTATATGAACAAACCCCAGTCAGGAAGCGTGCTGTACAGGGAAAATCACACTGGATGTGGTGTTCGGCACGCCGGATAATTACAGGTCCAAGGAGGTCACGTTTCAAGTGGCCCCGTTCAGCAGCGGATACCACGCTATATTAGGGCGAGAGGCATTCACAATTTTTCAATCCATACCCCATTACGGGTACATGAAGCTCAAGATGCCCGGACCCAACGGAATCATCACTCTTGCTAGTGACCCGGACATAGCACTCCGCGCCGAAAATAAGACAGCCGCACTGGCCCTTGAGGCACTATCTGAAGCCCTAGCGGCTAAGGAACTGACTGCGCTGCGCTCCACGGTGAACAGGGACGACGTGATACTCGATAAAAGATCCAAGTCCACCTCCTTTAAACCGGTGGAGGAAATAGTCAAATTCCAAGTCCATCCAACGGACCCTACAAAAACGGCCTCCATCGGGGCGCAATTAAACCCTGATGTAGACGCCACACTACGAGAATTCCTACGCGAAAATTGGGACATTTTTTCCTGGCACCCTTCACACATGCCAGGAATCCCACGCAGGCTGGCCGAGCACAGCCTAAACAACCTAAAAGGATTCAAGCCTGTCAAGCAGGCTCTTCGGCGTTAGTCGAACCTAAGAGACAAGCCATGGGAGAGGAGCTAGCCAAACTACTGGAGGCCGGATTCATCAGAGATATAAAACATCCGGACTGGCTAGCAAACCTGGTGATGGTACCAAAGAAGGACAAATCCTGGCGCCTATGCGTCGATTTCAAGGACCTCAACAAGGCTTGCCCAAAGGATCCCTTCCCCCTCCCCCGCATCGATCAAATTATCGACGCTACAGCAGGACACGATTCATTGTGTTTCCTCGACGCATACTCCGGCTACCATCGAATTAAGATGGCAGAGCCAGACCAAGCCGCAACGGCATTCATCACCCCATACAGCCCATTCTGCTTCAACACAATGCCCTTCAAGCTCAAAAACGCCGGTGCAACATATCAGCGCATGATTCAGACATGTCTGGAAAACCAGATTGGCAAAACAGTGGAAGCATACGTAGATGACGTGGTCGTCAAAACCAAGCATGTCGAAACTCTAGTAGACGACTTGAGGCTCACATTCGATAACCTCCGAACATATGACATCAAGCTTAACCCGGAAAAATGCATTTTCGGCGTACCAGCCGGAAAGCTCCTGGGCTTCATTGTATCCGGTAGAGGAATTGAAGCAAACCCAGCCAAGATCCGAGCTCTATCACAATTGGATATTCCAAAGGACCTCAAATAAATACAAAAATTGACTGGATGCGTGGCGGCTCTAAGCCACTTTATCTCCCGCTTGGGAGAAAATGCATTACCCCTTTATCGCCTCCTCCAGCGCACCGAACACTTCGAGTGGACGGATGCTGCCACGGCCAGACTCGAAGAAATAAAAGCCACATTGGCAACAAACCCGGTCCTGTCCGCGCCTAACATCGGCGAACCAATGCTATTATGCATTGCAGCAACTTATCAAGTTGTAAGCGCAGTGCTCGTCGTCGAACGAGAAACGGACGGACACAAACCCCCCCTTCAAAAACCAGTTTACTACGTGTCCACTATCCTCACCCCAAGCAAGTCAAGGTACCCGCATTATCAAAAGATAGCGTACGCGGTGTTTATGGCATCCCGGAAGCTGCGACACTACTTTCAAGAGTGTTCGATAACAGTAGCCTCCGAAGTACCTCTTAACGATATTATAAACAACCGCGACGCGACGGGCCGGATTGCCAAATGGGCCGTTGAGCTCCTCCCGTTCGACATAACCTATAAGCCACGGCGAGCTATCAAGTCACAAGTTTTGGCCGACTTCGTCGCCGAATGGACTAAAGTCGAACTCCCTAAAGAGTACGGCACATATTCCAACTGGATCATTCACTTTGACGGCTCCAAAATGATAGCTGGCCTGGGGGCTGGTGTCGTTCTGACGTCCCCAACAGGAGATACAGTCCAATACGTACAATAGATAATGTGTACGGACTCCAACAACGCAGCCGAATACGAGGCCCTTCTACATGGTCTCCGGATGGCAGTCTCCATGGGCATCCAATGCCTAGAGGTGCGTGGGGATTCGAACCTCGCGATATCCCAAATAAATGGAGACTTTGATGCCAAGGATCCGAAAATGGCAGCTTATCGCAACGCCATCCTAAAAATGTCAGCTCGGTTCGAGGGGCTCGAATTTCACCATATAGCCCGAGAAAACAATCAGGCGGCAGACGTCTTGGCATGCATCGGCGCAAAGCGCGATGCAGTCGCCCACCCCCAACATTTTCTTGGAGAGGCTATTCAAGCCATCCGTATTATGGGAAGGGGAATCCGGAAATAACAACCCGGACCCAACCGCACCGCCCGACCCCGAACATTCTAACACAACGGGAGGCCCTGCCAACGAAGTGACATCCTCAACCCATGTAATAATGGGAGTCATTGCCCCATGGACAGAACCATTCCTAGCCTACCTAAACAGGCAGGAACTTCCCGAGGACCAAAACGAGGCACGCTGCATAGTGCGGCGATCTAAAGCCTATGAAGTCCACGAAGGAGAGCTTTATAAGAAAAGCACCAGCGGAGTCCTTCAAAGGTGTATCTCCGAAGAGGAAGGGCGGAATCTTCTGGCTGAAATCCATGCCGTACTAGGCGGGCACCACGCCGCAGCCTGGGCCCTTGTAAGCAAGGCCTTCCATACAGGATTTTATTGGCCGACGGCCCGGGTAGATGCTCAGGACTTAGTCCAACGATGCGTCGGTTGCCAGCTCTTTGCTAACCAAAGCCATATGCCACCCACCGCCCTCCAAACTATACCCATCACCTGGCCCTTCGCGGTCTGGGGGCTTGACATGGTTGGACCCCTTAAAGGAGGAACCCACAAGCAAAAATACCTACTGGTCATGGTGGATAAATTCACCAAATGGATAGAGGCCAAGCCTGTTAAGACGGCCGAATCCGGACCGGTGATATACTTCATATCAGGGGTCGTACACCATTATGGCGTCCCCCACAGCATCATCACTGATAACGGCACGAACTTTACGGCCGATGAGGTCAAACTCTGGTGCAAAACATGGGCATCAAGCTCGACTACGCTTCAGTCTATCACCCACAAACTAACGATCAAGTCGAGCGAGCAAATGGTCTAATCACGAGCGGCATCAAACCCAGATTAGTGCGGTCCATCAAGGAATCTAACACGCACTAGGTAGAGAAGCTCGACTTTGTACTCTGGGGGCTGCGGACCACGCCGAATCGCACCACCGGATTCACACCATTCTTTATGGTATACGGCGCAGAGGCAGTTCTGCCCTGCGACATAATTCACGACTCACCTCGCGTGCGCATGTACGAAGAAAGAGAAGCCGAACTCGATCGACAGGACAGTTTGGATGCCTTGGAGGAGGAGCGCGACGTGGCAAAAGCCCGTTCCACATTTTATCAATAGCAGGCTCGAAGATATCAAAGCAGAGAAGTACGGGCCAAAACTTACAATGTTGGCGAGTTAGTTCTACGCCTGCCGGACAAGAAAAAGGACAAACTCAAGCCCAAATGGGAAGGTCCCTTCATAATTGACCAAGTCCTCACTGGTGGAGCGTACCGTCTGCGAGATGCATCGGATAACCGACTCGAGTCGAACCCATGGAACGCAGCCCGTCTACGAAGATTCTACGCCTAGCGCCAGACTCTGTGTTCGTCTCCTTCCACTGTCTATTTTTTACACATTAGCTGTCTTATATTTCTCTCCTTCTCCCTCCCTTTCTCTTACAGCCTTTAAGGGCTCGTTCGCGCCTTGTTCGCACACAATTGACGCGCTATCCGCGCTCATTATACCTGGGGGCTTCTTTAACAGAAGCTTGTTTATACGGGCCTCATGCCCAACACATGTGTCACACTTCCGCATGTACCTTTTATTCACCATTATATGCATCGATATGACTTAAGTTTTGGCCAAGCTGGGTTGCCTGGCTCCTGTCCTTTCCCGTACGTTCCCGATTATTCGGCTAGGCGGTAAAGGGAGCACCTTTGCGATTGTTACTGCCGGGTCAGCCGAATGTGTACCTCAGACTGGGTGAAGCCGAAAGCTAGCGTTCTTAAGGTAATATTCGGTCGCTGAACTAAAAGTTGATTTCTCACTCGTTTATTTATCTGCCCCCAGATGCTTTTCTGCTTTTTTCGCAGTCCGGACATGCACTTTAGGGCATGCCTCCCAGGGAAAGGAACCCCTAACGGAACTATTCTCCCTGGAAGATTGTTCTTACTAACCATGTAATATAACATAACTAGTTGGGCACTTGTCTGTTCAAGCACTAATGACCCCTACGCCTGGTCTCCATGCATGCCCCAGTTCTTACATAACCGAGAGGGTATTCAGACACACTCCGGACTATCGGGTCCCGAGGTTGAAGCGGAAAGGTCCGCCATGACAAACGATCTACAATCCGGCTAGAAGGCATTTTACATGTCATCTTCAATTACATAGTCAATTTGACTGGGTATATTCCTCTTCAATACCATCCAACAGGTTGTCTAGTTTACAGTCCTGTTGGTAATATTTGGCGGCCAACTCTACCTGGCCGTACACTAAACTCACAGTTATCTCCTTCGCATCGGGCCCCACAGGTCCGACCTCGGCCATGTGGTTTGGGTCAGCCTTCGTGTACCACGTCTTCACCATGGCCCAGGCCTCCCTGGCGCCTTGACGGCAGGCCGATATCTTCCATAATCAGAAGCGCCGCCGCACTCCCTTCAGCTTCTCTGCAAGCTCTCCAAGGCCTTCGGGCATGGACACGGATGGCCATAAGGCCTGGGCGACGCCTTGCATTACCTGCCGAACTCGTTCGTGCAGTCGTGAGAGCTCGGGAAGAAGGTCACCCATAGAACTGGGCATTTCCTCTGCAGGCCGACCTGTCAGCATACCTACATACATAACTCTGTCAATCGACTTCCTCGCCGAACTCTTTTTCGAAGTTCGTTCAAGCACTTACTAAAAATGCCGCGTCGAAGCCGCCGATTCTCCTTCAAGGAGTCCGACAGCTGAGCACGAACATCCTTTAGTTCCTCGCCCAGCTGGGTGTTGGCATCTTGGAGTTTATTCTTCTCTTGCCTCACCCTCGTAAGCACGCTCTCGCTAGCCTTTAACCGGCGCAAGAGTTGTTGCTTGTCCGGATCCACTCCGGCGCCATCTGCAATGTTATTGTCAGATTCCCACGCATGCCGCACTTCACAACATACTTATCTTTCGAAACATATATTACTAGAGGGGGTCTCCTTGGCGTCCCCCGCCGCGGCTAGTGCGGCCTCTAGTTGGGCTTTGCACTCTTCTAGCTCCTGGGACAGTTGGGTATTCTTTTCTGTAAGATCCTGCATAACAAATGATCCTTAAATCAGTTATTCTAACTGTTTCAAGTCTCAGGGGCTACTGACATATACAACCATCAAATTTTCTCACCCGTATGTCTTTTACATACTGCTCTGTGGCTCTGGTTAGACCATTTTGAGCGGCACGGAGGTACGCATCTCCCGTATTGAAGGCATCGAATGCCTCTTGGGAGAAACAACCGCCATGAAGAACTGTCCGGCGACGCCTGTGGTTCATGGCACTCTCCAACTCGGAATTGGTGGCAGACAGCCCGTCCGCATCCTCTGTCGAAGGAGCGCCCGGTGCGCGCCTCGTTTTCGCCTCCGCTTCCGGACCCGGCCTTGAAGCCTGGCTGGTGGAGCCGCGATTGGCAACCTCTCCGGATATAGTCCGGCGAGCGCTCTTCTTCCTGAAGAGAGCACGAGCGTTAGTATACCTTGAGGGAATTAGACCTGGGAATAAAATGGCGCGCCATACCGTTGTGCCGGCGTCTCAAACCGGACCGCACTTCTTTTCAGCCTACTGGGCCTTGCTGCCCCTTGTTGGCTAGCCACCACAGGCTCGCCCCTCCGCCTCAAGGACTTCCCCTGCAAAAATGCAGTTGGTATACGGTGATAAAAAATAAGCACGGATGGATCATCTTAAAAGCACTGGGACTTCGGTTTCGGTTACTCGTGAGGCTGGAAGTAGTCCGGGATAATTGGTCGTAATGGCCACTAAGGTGTTGTCCTTGCTCAATTGATGAAACACCCCATCGATCAGCTCCACAGATAAGTCCGGGTCCTCGGGTTGTGGAGGAGGGCTGTTTATCTCCTTTATAGCCTGGCGTAGCTCCTGCGTTGAAATTTCTAGACTGAATACTTAACTATGGGAATATGAAACGGATGGGTGAGTGAAAGTGTCCGCTTACCCAGCTTGGAGGATTATACATAGAAAATCCGCCCCGTGGGTTGACGCGGAGGAATTTCTCCTCTTCTCCCTTGTACAAAGCGGACAAGGTCTTTATTAGAGCGGCAGCCGATTCCGGCCCCTTACGGCCGCACCGGGTGGTGTCGTCCTCCCCATTGAAATCCCACATGGGATGGCCTCTATACTGAAGTGGCTGCACCCCCCGCATAATGCACGTGGACATGACCTCGATCATTGTCAGTCCGCAATGGGCTAACAACCTTATCCGGCCCATCAGGTAAAGGACATCCTTGTCATTTTCCTTCTGAGAGCTCCGTGGACGCCAGCTTAGGCGCTTCTTCAAAGGAGCATTATCGAACTCAGGCAGGCCGATCCGAACAGGGTCTGGCAGGGGGACGTCTTCTATATAAAACCATTCTGAAGGCCAGTCTTCGGACGCCTTCTTTGGGGTTCTGGATAGATATCCGGTCCCGGCGATGCGCAATAGTTCGGCTCCGCTCACTTGATATATCGACCCCTCCTGAGAATGGGGCACAAGGCAGAACAGCTTCTTCCACAGCGCGAAATGAGCCTCGATGCCCAAAAACAGCTCGCAAAGGGCTACAAAGCCCGCAATATGCAATATGGAGGCAGGCGTAAGGTTGTGCAACTGGAGGCCGTACAACTTCAGGAGCCCCCGGAGAAACGGATGAATGGGAAATCCGAGCCCTCTTATCAAATAAGGGACAAGGCATACCTGCTCTGCTTTGGAGGGATTGGGGACGCTCTCCGCTTTCTCTCCACCATCATAGGTGGCAAGCCCGGCTCGAACCGGGACCATGTAGGCTGGGGGGAGAAACCCCTTGGCTTGGAGTGCCACTAGCTCGCTGTGCGGGACGGAGCATCTCTCCCAA
>LR880966.1:6330566-6367548 GCA_904067115.1 Aegilops sharonensis
GAAGATGGTGTGATTTGGATCTAAATCCCCGTCTCTTTTATAGGCGGCTCATTTGCGCAGCTAGGGGGGTAAATGAAAGAACACCCTGGCTTTTCGCATTCGTTTGACATGTGGAAGATGGCCATTATTGGGCGCAGAAGCCAAGAAGCGCAACATTCACCAGAAGCCGGACACTATTTAACAGGTATATGGAATTTGGAGAAGAAGCCGCCTTGCAATGCCGAAGACAAATCTGCGTGCCGGACTCATCATCATTGAAGCCTGGTTCGGGGGCTACTGAGGGACTCCCGGATTAGGGGGTGTCCGGATAGCCGGACTATAACCTTTGGCCGGACTCCTGGACTATGAAGATACAAGATTGAAGACTTCATCCCGTGTCCGGATGGGACTTTCCTTGGCGTGTAAGGCAAGCTTGGCGATACGGATATGTAGATCTCCTCCCATTGTAACCGACTCTGTGTAACCCTAGCCCTATCCGGTGTCTAAATAAACCGGAGGGTTTTAGTCCGTAGGACGATCAACAATCATACCATAGGCTAGCTTCTAGGGTTTAGCCTCTCTGATCTCGTGGTAGATCTACTCTTGTACTACCCATATCATCAATATTAATCACGCAGGAGTGGGGTTTTACCTCCATCGAGAGGGCCCGAACCTGGGTAAAAACATCGTGTCCCTTGTCTCCTGTTACCATCCGCCTAGACGCACAGTTCAGGACCCCCTACCCGAGATCCACCGGTTTTGACACCGACACTCACCGTTTTTGGGTCACAAATCGATTTCAATGGTTGTTGAACCCCAAGGTGTGCTTACGTGTTGGTCTTCACGACTCACAATTTGGGCTAGTTCTGGCCCGTTTACTCGACTACTACTCACTGTCTTGGGTCCCGTAGTGATTCCCACGATTGACAAATCTGGGGGTGCGTTTATGTGTCCGTCGTCAACACTTGCAATTTTGGCCGATTCTGGTCCATTTCATGCACTTACTCACCGTTTTTGGGACCCAGATCGGTTTCCATGATTGACGATCCCCGTGGCCCGTTTCATGGACTATTACTCACTGATTTGGGGTCCGCGAGTGATTTCCATGATTGACAAACCCTAGGGTACTTTCATGTCTTGTTCATTAATACTCCTAGGTTTGTCAGATTTTGGGCTCTTTCATGTACTATTACTCATCGTTTTGGGGTCCCAAAGCGATTCCATGGTTGTTGAACCCCAAGGGGTGCTTACGTGTCCGTCGTCAGCACACACAATTTTGGCCGGTCCTGGTCCGTTTTATGCACTATTATTCTCGGTTTTGGGGTCCCTAAGCGATTTCCATGATTGATGAACCTCTGGGTGTGTTTATGTCTCGTTCAGCAATAATCCTTGGTTTGTCCGATTCTCGGCTCTTTCATGGACTATTACTCAGCGTTTGGGTGTCCCAAAGCAGTTTCCATGTTTGTTGAACCCCAAGGTGTGCTTACGTGTTGGTCGTCAGGACTCAAGGTTTGGGCGAGTTCTAGCCCGGGGTGCATTTACGTGTCCGTCGTCAACACTTGCAACTCTTGCCAATTCTGGTCCATTTCATGCACTTACTCACTGTTTTGGGGTCGTAGATCGATTTCCAAGATTGACGGTCCCCGTGGTGCGTTTACGTGTCGGTCATCAACACTCATAGTTTTGGTCGATTCTGGCTCGTTTCATGGACTATTACTCGCTAATTTGGGGTCCCTGAGCAATTTCCATGACTGACAAACCCCAGGGTACGTTTATGTCTCGTTCATTAATAGTCCCAGGTTTGTCCGATTCTGGGCTCTTTCATGGACTATTACTCACCGTTTTGGTGTCCCAAAGTGATTTCCATGGTTGTTTAGCCCCAAGGCCTGCTTACGTGTCCGTCGTCAACACTCGCAATTTTGGCCGGTCCCGGCCCGTTTTATGTACTATTACTCTCTTTTTTGGGGTCCCTGAGTGATTTCCATGATTGAAGAACCTCACGGTTTGGTTGTCAAGACTCGCAGTTTGGGCCGGTTCTGGCCCGTTTCTTGGACTACTACTCTCTGTTTTGGGGTCCTGGAGTGATTTCCACTATCAACGAACCTCGGGGTGCGTTTACGTGTCCGTCGTCGACACTTGCAATTTTGGCTGATTCTGGTCCGTTTCATGCACTTACTCACCATTTTAGGGTCCTACATAGATTTCCACGATTTACATTCCCCATGGTGCGTTTACGTGTCGGTCATCAACAGTCATAGTTTTGGCCGATTCTGGCCCGTTTCGTGGACTCTTACTCACTGACTTGGGGTCCCTGAGCGATTTCCATGATTGACGAACCCCGAGGTACGTTTATGTCTTGTTCATCAATAATCCTAGGTTTGTCCGATTTTGGGCTCTTTCATGCACTATTACTCACCGTTTTGGGGGCCCAAAGCAATTTCCATGGTTGTTGAACCCCAATGATGTGCTTACGTGTTGGTCACCAGGGCTCGCAGTTTGGGCCGGTTCAGGCCCGTTTCTTGGACTACTACTCACTGTTTTGGGGTCCCGGAGTGATTTCCACGATTGATGAACCCCGGCGTGCGTTTTTGTGTACGTCGTCAACACTTGCAATTTAGTCTGATTATGGTCTGTTTCATGCACTTACTCATAGTTTTGGGGTCCAAGATCGATTTCCATGATTGATGATCCCCGTGGTGCATTTACGTGTCAGTCATCAACACTCACAGTTTTGGCTGATTCTGGTCCCTAAGCGATTTCCATGATTGCGAACCCCGGGGTGTGTTTATGTCTTGTTCATCAATAATCCTAGGTTTGTCCAATTCTGGGTTCTTTCATGGACTATTACTCACCATTTTTGGGTCCCAAAGCGATTTCAATGATTGTTGAACCCCAAGGTGTGCTTACGTGTTTTTCTTCAGGGCTCACAGTTTGGGCCGGTTCTGGTCGTTTCTTGGACTACCACTCACTGTTTTGGGGTCCCGTAGTGATTTCCACGATTGAAAAATCCCGGAGTGCATCTACGTGTCCATTGTCAACACTTGCAGTTTTGGCCGATTCTGGTCCGTTTCATGCACTTACTCACCGTTTTGGTGTCCCAGATCAATTTCCACGATTGACGATCCCCGTGGCACGAAATTATGGACTATTAGTCACCGATTTGGGGTCCCCGAGCGATTTCCATGATTGACAGACCCCAGGGTACGTTTATGTCTCGTTCATTAATAGTCCTAGGTTTGTCAGATTTGGGGCTCTTTCATGGACAATTACTCACCGTTTTGGGTTCCCAAAGCGATTTCCATGGTCGTTGAACCCCAAGGTGTGCTTACGTGTCCGTTGTCAACACTCACAATTTTGGCCGGTCTTGGTCCGTTTTATGTACTATTACTCTCTGTTATGGTGTCCCTGAGCAATTTCCATGATTGAAGAACCCCGGAGTGCGTTTATGTCTAGTTCATCAATAATCCTAGGTTTATCCGATTCTTGGCTCTTTCATGGACTATTACTCACCGTTTTGGGGTCCCAACTCGATTTCAATGGTTGTTGAACCCCAAGGTGTGCTTACGTGTTGGTCTTCAGGACTCACAGTTTGGGACGGTTCTGGCGCGTTTCTTGGACTACTACTCACTGTTTTAGGGTCTCGTAGTGATTCCCACGATTGACAAATCCGCGGGTGCGTTTACGTGTCCGTCGTCAACACTTGCAATTTTGGCCGATTCTGGTCCGTTTCATGCATTTACTCACCGTTTTGGGGTCCCAGATCAATTTCCACGATTGACGATCCCCGTGGCCCGTTTCATGGACTATTACTCATTGATTTGGGGTCCCCTAGCGATTTCCATGATGGACAAACCCCAGGGTACGTTTATGTCTCAGTCATTAATAGTCCTTGGTTTGTCAGATTCGGGGCTCTTTCATGGACTATTACTCACCGTTTGGGGGCCCCAAAGCGATTTCCATGGTTGTTGAACCCCAAGGTGTGTTTACGTGTCCGTCGTCAGCACTCGCAATTTTGGCCGGTCCAGGTCCGTTTTATGTACTACTACTGTCTGTTTTGGGGTCCCTAAGCGATTTCCATGATTGAAGAACCTCGGGGTGCGGTTATGTCTCGTTCATCAATAATCCTCGGTTTGTCCGATTCTGGGCTCTTTCATGGACTATTACTCATCGCTTTGGGGTCCCAAAGCGATTTCCATGGTTGTTGAACCCCAAGGTGTGCTTATGTGTTGGTCGTCAGGACTCGCCGTCTGGGCTGGTTCTGGCCCGTTTCTTGTACTACTACTCATTGTCTTGGGGTCCTGAAGTAATTTCCACGATTGACGAACCCTGGGGTGCGTTTACGTGTCCATCGTGAACACTTGCAACTTTTGGTGATTCTGGTCCGTTTCATGCACTTACTCACCCTTTCGGGGTCCTAGATTGATTCCCAAGATTGACGATCCCCGTGGTGCGTTTACTCATCGGTCATCAACACTCATAGTTTTGGTCGATTCTGGCCCGTTTCATGGACTATTACTCACTAATTTGAGGTCCCTGAGCGATTTACATGATTGACAAACCCCAAGGTACGTTTATGTCTTGTTCATTAATAGTCCTAGGTTTGTCAGATTCTGGGCTCTTTCATGGACAATTACTCACCGTTTTGGTGTCCCAAAGTGATTTCCATGGTTGTTAAACCCCAAGGTGTGCTTACGTGTCCGTCGTCAACACTCGTGGTGCGTTTACGTGTCGGTCATCAACACTCATAGTTTTGGTCGATTCTGGCCCGTTTCATGGACTATTACTCACTAATTTGGGGTCCCTGAGCGATTTCCATGATTGACGAACCCAGGGGTGCGTTTACGTGTCGGTCACCAACACTCACAGTTTTGGCCGATACTGACCCGTTTCGTGGACTATTACTCACCGTTTGGGGGCCCCAAAGCGATTTCCATGGATGTTGAACCCCAAGGTGTGCTTACGTGTCTGTCGTCAACACTCGCAATTTTGGCCGATTCTGGTCCGTTTCATGCATTTACTCACCGTTTTGGGGTCCCAGATCGATTTGCATGATTGACGATCCCCGGGGTGCGTTTACGTGTCGGTCACCAACACTCACAGTTTTGGCCGATACTGACCCGTTTCGTGGACTATTACTCACCGTTTGGGGGCCCCAAAGCGATTTCCATGGATGTTGAACCCCAAGGTGTGCTTACGTGTCTGTCGTCAACACTCGCAATTTTGGCCGATTCTGGTCCGTTTCATGCATTTACTCACCGTTTTGGGGTCCCAGATCGATTTGCATGATTGACGATCCCCGGGGTGCGTTTACGTGTCGGTCACCAACACTCACAGTTTTGGCCGATACTGACCCGTTTCGTGGACTATTACTCACCGTTTGGGGGCCCCAAAGCGATTTCCATGGATGTTGAACCCCAAGGTGTGCTTACGTGTCTGTCGTCAACACTCGCAATTTTGGCCGATTCTGGTCCGTTTCATGCATTTACTCACCGTTTTGGGGTCCCAGATCGATTTGCATGATTGACGATCCCCGGGGTGCGTTTACGTGTCGGTCACCAACACTCACAGTTTTGGCCGATACTGACCCGTTTCGTGGACTATTACTCACCGTTTGGGGGCCCCAAAGCGATTTCCATGGATGTTGAACCCCAAGGTGTGCTTACGTGTCTGTCGTCAACACTCGCAATTTTGGCCGATTCTGGTCCGTTTCATGCATTTACTCACCGTTTTGGGGTCCCAAAGTGATTTCCATGGTTGTTAAACCCCAAGGTGTGCTTACGTGTCCGTCGTCAACACTCGTGGTGCGTTTACGTGTCGGTCATCAACACTCATAGTTTTGGTCGATTCTGGCCCGTTTCATGGACTATTACTCACTAATTTGGGGTCCCTGAGCGATTTCCATGATTGACAAACCCCAAGGCACGTTTATGTCTTGTTCAGTAATAGTCCTAGGTTTGTCAGATTCTGGGCTCTTTAATGGACTATTACTCACCGTTTTGGTGTCCCAAAGTGACTTCCATGGTTGTGGAACCCCAAGGTCTGCTTACGTGTCTGTCGTCAACACTCGCAATTTTGGCCGATTCTGGCCCGTTTCGTGGACTATTAATTACTAATTTCGGGTCCCAGAGGTTTTACCATGATTGACGAATCTCGGGGTACGTTTATGTCTCATTCATCAATAATCCTAGGTTTGTCCGATTCTGGGCTATTTCATGGACTATTACTCACCGTTTTCAGGTCCCAAAGCGATTTCCATGGTTGTTGAACCCCAAGATGTGCTTACGTGTTGGTCGTTAGGCCTCGCAGTTTGGGCCGGTTCTGGCCCGTTTCTTGGACTATTACTCACTATTTTGGGGGTCCCGGAGTGATTACCACGATGACGAACCCGTGGCGCGTTTACGTATCCGTCGTCAACACTTGCAATTTTGGCCAATTCTAGTCCGTTTCATGCACTATTACTCACTATTTTGTGGTCCCAGAGGGATTTCCACGATTGACGATCCCCGGGGTGCGTTTTCATGTCGGTTATCAACACTCACAGTTTTTGCTGATTCTGGCCCATTTCATGGACTACTACTCCCTGAGTTGGGTTCCGTGAGCGATTTCCATGATTGACGAACCCAGCGGTGCTTTTTTGTATCGTTCATCAATAATAATAGGTTTGTCCGATTCTGGGCTGTTTCTTGGACTATTACTCACCGTTTTGGGGTCCCAAAGCGATTTCCATGGTTGTTGAACCCCAAGGTGTGCTTACGTGTTGGTCGTCAGGACTCGCAGTTTGGGCCGGTTCTGACCCGTTTTCTTGGACTACTACTCACTGTTTTGCGGTCCCGACATGATTTTCATGATGGACGAACCTAGGGTGCGTTTACGTGTTGATCGTCAACACTCGCAATTTTGGCCGATTCTGGTCCGTTTCATGCATTATTGCTCACCGTTTTGGGGTCCCAGATCAATTTCCACGATTGACGATCCCCAGGGTGCGTTTACATGTCGGTCAACAACACTCACAATTTTGGCCGATTCTGGCCCGTTTCATGGTCTATTACTCACTCATTTTGGGTCCCTGAGCGATTTCCATGATTGCTGAACCCCGGGGTGTATTTATGTATCGTTCATCAATAGTCATAGGTTTGCCCGATTCTGGGCTCATTCGTGGACCATTACTCACCGTTTTGGGGTCCCAAAGCGATTTCCATGGTTGTTGAACCCCAAGGAGTGCTTACATGTTGGTCGTTAGGACACGTAGTTTGGGCCGGTTCTGGCCTGTTTCTTGGACTAGTAATCATTATTTTGGGGTCCTGGAGTGATTTCCACGATTGACGAACCCCGGGGTGCGTTTACGTGTCCGTCGTCAACACTCACAATTTTGGCCAATTCTCGTCCATTTCATGCCTTACTCACCATTTTGGGGTCGCAAATCGATTTCCACGGTTGACGTTCCCCGGGATGCGTTTACGTATCGGTCATCAACACCAACAATTTTGGCCGATTCTGGCCTGTTTCATGGACTATTACTCACTGATTTTTGGTCCCTGAGCGATTTCCATGATTGACGAACCCCGGGGTGCGTTTATCTCTCGTTCAACAATAATCCTAGGTTTCTCCAATTCTAGGCTCTTTCGTGGACTATTACTCACCATTTTGGGGGTCCCAAAGCGATTTCCATGGTTGTTGAACACCAAGGTGTGCTTACGTGTTGGTTGCCACGACTCACAGTTTGGGCCGTTTCTGGCCCGTTTCTTGGCTATTACTCACTGTTTTGGGGTCCAGAAGTGATTGCCACGATGATGAACCCCGGGGTACGTATACGTGTCCGTCACGAACGCTCATAATTTTGGCCAATTCTGGTCTGTTTCATGCACTATTGCTCACCCTTTTGGGGTCCCAGAGCAATTTCCACGATTGACGATCCCCGGGGTGCGTTTACGTGTCGGTCATCAACACTCACAGTTTTGGCTGATTCTGGCCCGTTTTGTGGACTATTACTCACTGATTTGGGTTCCCCGAGCCATTTCCACGATTGCCGAACACCGGGGTTCGTATATGTTCACTAATCCTAGGTTCGTCAGATTCTGGGCTCTTTCATGGACTATTACTCACCATTTTGGGTTCCCAAAGCGATTTCCATGGTTGTTGAACCCCAAGTTTGGGTTGGTTCTGGACTGTTTCTTGGACTACTACTCACTGTTTTGGGGTCCCGGAGTGATTTCCACGATTGACGAACCCCGGGGTGCGTTTACGTGTCCGTCGTCAATACTCACAATTTCGGCCGGTTCTGGCCTGTTTCTTGGACCACTACTCACCGTTTTGGGGTCCCAGATCGATTTGCATGATTGACGATCCCCGGGGTGCGTTTACGTGTCGGTCATCTACACTCATAGTTTTGGCTTATTCTGGTCCGTTTCATCGACTGTTACTCACTAATTTGGGGGTCCCATAGCGATTTGCATGATTGACGAACCCCGGGGTGCGTTTAGGTGTCCGTCGTCAATGCTCACAATTTAGGTCGGTTTTGGCCTGTTTCTTGGACTACTACTCACTGTTTTGGGGTCCCGGAGTGATTACCACGATGACGAACCCCGAGATGCCTTTACGTGTCCGTTGTGAACACTCGCAAAATTGGCGGATTCTGGTCTGTTTCATGCCCTTTTGCTCACCCTTTTGGGGTCCCAGAGCGATTTCCATGATTGACGATCCCCGGGGTGCGTTTACGTCTCGGTCATCTACACTCCCAGTTTTGGCCGATTCTGGCCCGTTTCATGGACTATTACTCACTGTTTTGGGGTCCCGGAGTGATTTCCACGATTGACGAACCCCGGGGTGCGTTTACGTGTCCGTCGTCAATACTCACAATTTCGGCCGGTTCTGGCCTGTTTCTTGGACCACTACTCACCGTTTTGGGGTCCCAGATCGATTTGCATGATTGACGATCCCCGGGGTGCGTTTACGTGTCGGTCATCTACACTCATAGTTTTGGCTTATTCTGGTCCGTTTCATCGACTGTTACTCACTAATTTGGGGGTCCCATAGCGATTTGCATGATTGACGAACCCCGGGGTGCATTTATGTCTCGTTCATCAATAACCCTAGATTTGTCTCGTTCATCGTCAATCACCGTTTTGGGGTCCCAAAGCGATTTCCATGGTTGTTGAACCTCAAGGTGTGCTTACGTGTTGGTCGTCAGGACATGCAGTTTGGGCCGGTTCTGGCCCGTTTCTTGGACTATTACTCACTATTTTGGGGTCCCGGAGTGATTACCACGATGGCGAACCCTAGCGTGCGTTTACGTGTCCGTCTTGAACAATCGCAAATTCGGCCGATTCTGGTCCGTTTCATGGACTATTACTCATCGTTTTGTGGTTCCAGCGCGATTTCCATGATTGACGATCCCCGAGGTGCGTTTAGATGTCCGTTATCAACACTCACAGTTTTGGCCGATTCTAGCCTGTTTCATGGACTATTATTCATTGATTTGGGATCCCTGAGCGATTTCCATGATTGACGAACCCTGGGGTGCGTTTTTGTATCCTTCATCAATGATAATAGGTTTGTTCGATTTTGGGCTCTTTCGTGGACTATTACTCACCGTTTTGGGGTCCCAAAGCGATTTCCTTGTTGAACCCTAAGGTGTGCTTACGTGTTGGTCGTCAGGAGTCGCAGTTTGGGCCGGTTCTGGCCCGTTTCTTGGACCACCACTTACTGTTTTGGGGTCCTGGAGTGATTTCCACGATGGACGAACCGCGGAGTGTGTTTAAGTGTCCATCGTCAACACTTGCAATTTCGGCCGATTCTGGCCCGTTTCATGCACTATTGCTCACATTTTGGGGTCCCAGAGCGATTTCCACGATTGACGATCCCTAGGGTGGGTTTACGTGTCGGTCATCACTCTCACACTATTGGCTGATTCTAGCCGTTTCGTGGACTATTACTTACTGATTTGGGGTCCTTGAGCGATTTTCATGATTGACGAACCCCGGGTTACGTTTATGTCTCGTTCATCAATAATCCTAGATTTGTCCGATTCTGGGCTCTTTCATGGACTATTACTCAAAGTTTTGGGGTCCCAAAGCGATTTCCATGGTTGTTGAACCCCATGATGTGCTTACGTGTTGGTCGTCAGGACTCGCAATTTGGGCCGGTTCTGGCCCGTTTCTTGGACAATTACTCACTATTTGGGGTCCCGGAGTGATTACCACGATGACGAACCCCGAGATGCCTTTACGTGTCCGTTGTGAACACTCGCAAAATTGGCGGATTCTGGTCTGTTTCATGCACTATTACTCACCGTTTTGTGGTCCCCTAGCGATTTCCACGATCGATGATCCCCGTAGTGCGTTTACATGTCGGTTATCAAAACTCACAATTTTGGCCGATTCTGGCCCTTTTCATGGACTACTACTCACTCATTCGGGGTCCCTGAGCGATTTCCATGATTGACGAACCACGGGGTGCGTTTTTGTATCGTTCATCAATAATCGTAGGTTTGTCCGATTCTGGGCTCTTTCATGGACTATTACTCCCCGTTTTGGGGTCCCAAAGCGATTTCCATGGTTGTTGAACCCTAAGGTGTGCTTACGTGTTGGTCGTTAGGACTCACAGTTTGGGCCGGTTCTGGCCTGTTTCTTGGACTACTACTCACTGTTTTGGGGTCCCGGAGTGTTTTCCATGATTGACGAACCCTGGGGTGCTATTACGTGTCCGTCGTCAACACTCACAATTTTGGCCGATTCTCGTCCGTTTCATGCCTTACTCACCGTTTTGGGGTCCTAGATCGATTTCCATGATTGACGATCCCCGGGGTGCGTTTACGTATCGGTCATCAACACCAACAGTTTTCACCGATTCTGGCCCGTTTCATGGACTATGACTGACTGATTTGGGGTCCCTGAGCGAGTTCCATGATTGACGAACCCCGGGGTGCATTTATGTCTCGTTCATCAAAAATCGTATGTTGCTCCAATTCTAGCCTCTTTCATGGACAATTACTCACCATTTTGGGTTCCCAAAGCGATTTCCATGGTTGTTGAACCCCAAGGTGTGCTGACACCGACGCTTTGGTGGTGCCTCGGAAGGCTTGTTCTCATCTGGATCTTTCCCACCATCGTCGTCATCCTCTTTCGGTGTGTCCACCATGTACACGTCATATGTGGAAGTAGCCGTCCAACGTCCGGTGACTGACGGGTTCTGGCTTTGCTTGTCCAGGAGTGATTTAACGATTGACGAACCCCGGGGTGTGTTTACGTGTCCGTCGTCAATGCTCGCAATTTTGGGCGATTGTGGTCCGTTTCATGCACTATTGCTCACCGTTTTCGGGTCCCAGAGCGATTTCCACAATTAACGATCCCCGGGGTGCGTTTACGTGTCGGTTATCAACACTCACTGATTTGGGGTCCCTGAGAGATTTCCATGTTTAAGGTTTGTCCGATTCTGGGGTGTTACATGGACTATTATTCACCGTTTTGGGGTCCCAAAGCAATTTCCATGGTTGTTGAACCCCAAGGTGTGCTTACGTATTGGTCGTCAGGGCTCGCAGTTTGGGCCGGTTCTGGCCAGTTTCTTGGACTACTACTCACTGTTTTGGGTTCCCGGAGTGATATCCACGATTAACGAACCCTGGGGTGTGTTTACGTGTCCGTCGACGACACTCACAGTTTTGGCCGATTCTGGTCCGTTTCATGCACTATTACTCATCGTTTTTAGATCCTAGGTCGATTTCCGCCATTGATGATCCCCGGGGTGTGCTTACATGTCGGTTATCAACACTCATAGTTTTGGCCGATTCTGGCCCGTTTCGTGGACTAGTACTCACTGATTTGGGGTCCCTGAGTGATTTCCATGATTGACGAACCTCAGGGTGCGTTTATGTCTCTTCATCAATTATCATAGGTTTCTCCGAATCTTGGCTCCTTCATGTACTATTACTCACCGTTTTGGGGGCCCAAAGCGATTTCCATGGTTGTTGAACCCCAAGGTGTGCTTACGTGTTGGTCATCAGGAGTCGCTGTTTGGGGCGGTTCTGGCCCGTTTCTTGGACTACTACTCACTGTTTTGGGGTCCTGGAGTGATTTCCACGATGACGAAGCCTGGAGTGTGTTTCCTTGTCCCTCGTCAATACTCGCAATTTTGGCCGATTCTGGTCCGTTTCATGAACTATTACTCACCGTTTTGGAGTCCCAGAGCGATATCCACGATTGACGATCCCTGGGCCGCGTTTACATGTCGGTTATCAACACTCATAGTTTTGGCCGATTATGGCCCATTTCATGGACTATCACTCACTGATTTGGGGTCCCTGAGCGATTCCCATGATTGACGAACCCCGGGGTGCGTTTACGTCTCGTTCATCAATAATCCTAGGTATGTCCAATTCTGGGCTCTTTCATGGACTATTACTCACCGTTTTGGGGTCCCAAAGTGATTTCCATGGTTGTTGAACCCCAAGATGTGCTTTCGTGTTGGTCGTTAGGGCTCGCAGTTTGGGTCGGTTCTGGCCTGTTTCTTGGACTATTACTCACTATTTTGGGGTCTCGGAGTGATTTCCACGATTGACGAACCCTGGGTTGTACTTATGTGTCTGTCGTCAACTCTCGCAATTTTGGCCGATTGTTGTCCGTTTCATACACTATTACTCACTGTTTTGGGGTCCTAGAGCGATTTCCACGATAGACGATACCCGGGGTGCGTTTACATGTCGGTCATGAACACTCACAGTTTTGGACGATTCTGGTCCGTTTCATGCACTACTACCCACCGATTTGGGGTCCGAGAACGATTTCCATGATTGACGATCCCCGGGGTGCGTTTACATGTCGGTTATCAACACTCATAGTTTTGGCCGATTCTGGAACATTCTGTGACCTATTACTCACTGTTTTGGGGTCCCTGAGCGATTTCCATGATTGACGAACCCTGGGGTGTGTTTGTGTACTATTCATGAATAATCCTAGGTTTGTCTGATTACTCACCGTTTTGGGGCCCCAAAGCAATTTCCATGGTTGTTGAACCCCAAGGTGTGCTTACGTGTTGGTCAGGAGTCGCAGTTTGGGCCGGTTCTGGCCCGTTTCTTGGACTACTACACTTTGTTTTGGGGTCCAGGAGTGATTTCTCGATTGACGAACCCCGGGGTGTGTTTACGTGTCCGTCGTCAACGCTCGCAATTTTGGGCGATTGTGGTCCGTTTGATGCACTATTGCTCACCATTTTCGGGTCCCTGAGCGATTTCCACAATTGACGATCCCCGGGGTGCGTTTACGTGTCGGTTATCAACACTCACAGTTTTGGCCGATTCTGGCCCGTTTCTTGGACTATTACTCACCGATTTAGGGTCCCTGAGGATTTCCATGTTTAAGGTTTGTCTGATTCATGGATGTTTCATGGACTATTACTCATCGTTTTGGGGTCCCAAAGAATTTCCATGGTTGTTGAACCCCAAGGTGTGCTTACGTATTAGTCGTCAGGGCTCGCAGTTTGGGCCGGTTCTGGCCAGTTTCTTGGACTACTACTCACTGTTTTGGGTTCCCGGAGTGATATCCACGAATGACGAACCCAGGGGTGCGTTTACGTGTCCGTCGACAACACTTGCAATTTTGGCCGATTCTGGTCCGTTTCATGCACTATTACTCATCGTTTTGTGATCCTAGGTCGATTTCCGCGACTGACGATCCCCGGGGTGCGTTTACATGTCGGTTATCAACACTCATAGTTTTGGCCGATTCTGGCCCGTTTCGTGGACTATTACTCACTGATTTGGGGTCCCTGAGCGATTTCCATGATTGACGAACCTCGGGGTGCGTTTATGTCTCTTCATCAATTATAATAGGTTTCTCCGAATCTTGGCTCTGTCATGCACTATTACTCACCGTTTTGGGGTCCCAAAGCGATTTCCATGGTTGTTGAACCCTAAGGTGTGCTTACGTGTTGGTCATCAGGAGTCGCAGTTTGGGGCGGTTCTGGCCCGTTTCTTGGACTACTACTCACTGTTTTGGGGTCCTGGAGTGATTTCCACGATGACAAACCCTGGAGTGTGCTTCCTTGTCCGTCGTCAACACTCGCAATTTTGGCCGATTCTGGTCCGTTTCATGAACTATTACTCACCGTTTTGGAGTCCGAGAGCGATATCCACAATTGACGATCCCCGGGCCGCGTTTACATGTCGGTTATCAACACTCATAGTTTTGGCCGATTATGGCCCATTTCGTGGACTATCACTCACTGATTTGGGATCCCTGAGCGATTCCCATGATTGACGAACCCCGGGGTGCGTTTATGTCTCGTTCATCAATAATCCTAGTTATGTCCTATTCTGGCCTCTTTCATGGACTATTACTCACCGGTTTGGGGTCCCAGAGTGATTTCCATGGTTGTTGAACCCCAAGATGTGCTTTCGTGTTGGTCGTTAGGGCTCGCAGTTTCGGCCGGTTCTGGCCTGTTTCTTGTACTATTACTCATTATTTTGGGGTCCCGGAGTGATTTCCACGATTGACGAACCCTGGGTTGTGTTTAGTGTCTGTCGTCAACACTCGCGATTTTGGCCGATTGTTGTCCGTTTCGCAAACTATTACTCACCATTTTGTGGTCCTAGAGCGATTTCCATGATTGACAATACCCGGGGTGCGTTTACATGTCTGTCATGAACACTCACAGTTCTGGCCGATTCTGGTCTATTTCATACACTACTACTCACCGTTTTGGGGTCCCAGAGTGATTTCCACGATTGACGATCCCCGGGGTGCGTTTGCATGTCGGTTATCAACACTCATAGTTTTGGCCGATTATGGAACGTTTTGTGGACAATTACTCACTGATTTGGGGTCCCTGAGCGATTTCCATGATTGACGAACCCCGGGGTGTGTTTGTGTATTATTCATGAATAATCCTAGGTTTGTCTGATTCTCGGCTCTTTCATGGACTATTACTCACCGTTTTGGGGTCCCAAAGCGATTTCCATGGTTGTTGAACCCCAAGGTGTGCTTACGTGTTGGTCAGGAGTCGCAGTTTGAGACGGTTCTGGCCCGTTTCTTGGATTACTACTTTCTGTTTTGGAGTCTAGGAGTGATTTCTTGATTGATGAACCCCGGGGTGTGTTTACGTGTCCGTCGTCAACGCTCGCAATTTTGGGTGATTGTGGTCCGTTTCATGCACTATTGCTCACCGTTTTCGGGTCCCAGAGCGATTTCCACAATTGACGATCCCCGGGGTGCGTTTACATGTCGGTTATCAACACTCACAATTTTGGCCGATTCTGGCCCGTTTCGTGGACTATTACTCACTGATTTGGGGTCCCTGAGCGATTTCCATGTTTAAGGTTTGTCCGATTCTGGGCTGTTTCATGGACTATTACTCACCGTTTTGAGGTCCAAAGCAATTTCCGTGGTTGTTGAACCCCAAGGTGTGCTTCGTATTGGTCGTCAGGGCTCACAGCTTGGGCCGGTTCTGGCCCGTTTATTGGACTACTACTCACTGTTTTGGGGTCCAGAAGTGATTTCCACGAAAGCCGTACCCCGGGGTGCATTTACATGTCCGTCGTCAACACTCGCAATTTTATCCGATTCTAGTCTGTTTCATGCACTATTACTCGCCGCTTTGGGGTCCTAGAGCGATAACCACGATTAATGATCCGTGGGGTGCGTTTACGTGTCGGTTATCAAAACTCATAGTTTTGGCCGATTCTGGTCCGTTTCGTGGACTATTACTCACTGATTTGGGGTCCATGAGCGATTTCCATGATTGACAAACCTCGGGGTGCGTTTATGTCTCTTCATCAATTATCATAGGTTTCTTCGAATCTTGGCTCCTTCATGCACTATTACTCACCACTTTGGGGTCCCAAAGCGATTTCCATGGTTGTTGAACCCCAAGGTGTGCTTACGTGTTGGCCATCAGGAGTCCCTGTTTGGGGCGGTTCAGGCCCGTTTCTTGGACATCTACTCACTGTTTTGGGGTCCTGGAGTGATTTCCACGATGACGAACCCTAGAGTGTGTTTCCGTGTCCATCATCAACGCTCGCAATTTTGGCCGATTCTGGTCCGTTTCATGAACTATTACTCACCGTTTTCGAGTCCCAGAGTGATATCCACGATTGACAACCCCCGGGCCGCGCTTACATGTCAGTTATCAACACTCATAGTTTTGGCCGATTATGGCCCATTTCATGGACTATCACTCACTGATTTGGGGTCCTTGAGCGATTCCCATGATTGATGAACCCTGGGGTGCGTTTATGTCTCGTTCATCAATAATCCTAGGTATGTCCGATTCTGGGCTCTTTCATGCACTATTACTCACCGTTTTGGGGTCCCAAAGTGATTTCCATGGTTGTTGAACCCCAAGATGTGCTTTCGTGTTGTTCGTTAGGGCTCACAGTTTGGGCCGGTTCTGGCCTGTTTCTTGGACTATTACTCACTATTTTGGGGTCCCGGAGTGATTTCCACGATTGACGGACCCTGGGTTGTGTTTACGTGTCTGTCGTCAACACTCACAATTTTGGCCGAATGTTGTCTGTTTCATACACTATTACTTACGTTTTGGGGTCCTAGAGCAATTTCCACGATTGACGATACCCGGGGTGCGTTTACATGTCGGTCATGAAAACTCACAGTTTTGGCTGATTCTGGTCCGTTTCATGCACTACTACTCACCGTTTTGGGGTCCCAGAGCGATTTCCACGATTGACCATCCCCGGGGTGCATTTACATGTTGGTTATTAACACTCATAGTTTTGGCCGATTCTGGAACGTTTTGTGGACTATTACTCACTGATTTGGGGTCCCTGAGTGATTTCGATGATGAGGAACCCCAGGGTGTGTTTGTGTATTATGCATGAATAATCCTAGGTTTGTCAGATTCGAGGCTCTTTCATAGACTATTACACACCATTTTGGGGTCCCAAAGCGATTTCCATGGTTGTTGAACCCCAAGGTGTGCTTCTGTGTCCGTCGTCAGCACTCGCAATTTTGGCCGGTCCTGGTCCGTTTTATGTACTATTACTCTCTATTTTGGGATCCCTGAGCGATTTCCATGATTGAAGAACCTCGGGGTGCGTTTATGTCTTGTTCATCAGTAATCCTAGGTTTATCCGATTCTGGGCCCTTTCATGGACTATTACTCATCGCTTTGGGGTCCCAAAACGATTTCGATGATTGTTGAACCCCAAGGTGTGCTTACGTGTTTGTCGACAGGACTCGTAGTTTGGGCGGGTTCTGGCCCGTTTCTTGGACTAGTACTCACTGTTTTGGGGTCCCGAAATGATTTCCACGATTGACGAACCCCGGGGTGCGTTTACGTGTCCGTCGTCAACACTTGCAATTTTGGCCGATATTAGCCTGTTTCATGCACTTACTCACCGTTTTGGGTCCTAGAACGATCTCAATGATTGACGATCCCCGTGGTGCATTTACGTGTTGGTCATCAGCACTCATAGTTTTTGTCGATACTGGCCCGTTGACGGACTATTACTCACTAATTTGGGGTCCCGAGCCATTTCCATGATTGACAAACTCCAGGGTACGTTTATGTATTGTTCATTAATAGTCCTAGGTTTAGTCAGATTCTGGGCTCCTTCATGGACTATTACTCACCGTTTTGGGGTCACAAAGAGATTTCCATGGTTTTTGAACCCCAAGGTGTGCTTACGTGTCCGTCGTCAACACTCGCAATTTTGGCCAGTGTTGGTTCGTTTGATGTACTATTACTCTCTGTTTTGGGGTCCCTGAGAAATTTCCATGATTGAAGAACCTCGGGGTGGGTTTATGTCTCGTTCATCAATAATCCTTGGTTTGTCCGATTCTGGGCTCTTTCATGGACTATTACTCACCGTTTTGGGGTCCCAGAGCGATTTCCATGTTTGTTGTACCCGAAGTTGTGCTTACATGTTGGTCGTCAGGACTTGCTGTTTGGGCCGGTTCCGACCCGTTTCTTGGACTACTACTCTATGTTTTGGGGCCCCAAAGTGATTTCCACGATTGACAAACACTGGGATGCGTTTACGTGTCCGTCGTCGACACTTGCAATTTTGGCCGAATCTGGTCCGTTTCATGCACTTACTCATAGTTTTGGGGTCCTAGATCAATTTCCACGGTTGACGATCCCCGTGGTCCGTTTGCGTGTCGGTCATCAACACTCACAGTTTTGGGCGATTCTGGCCCGTTTCGTGGACTATTACTCTTAGATTTGGGGTCCCAAAGCGATTTCCATTATTGACAAACCCCGGGGTGCGTTTATGTCTTGTTCCTCAATAATCCTAGGTTTGTCCGATTCTGGGCTCTTTCATGGACTATTACTCACCGTTTTTGGGTCCCAAATCGAATTCAATGGTTGTTGAACCCCAAGGTGTGCTTACGTGTTGGTCTTTACGAATCACAATTTGGGCCGGTTCTGGCCCGTTTACTCGACTACTACTCACTGTTTCGGGGTCCCGTAGTGATTCCCACGATTGACAAATCCGGGGGTGTGTTTACGTGTCCGTCGTCAACACTTGCAATTTTGGCCGATTCTGGTCCATTTCATGCACTTACTCACCATTTTGGGGACCCAGATCGATTTCCATGATTGACGATCCCCGTGGCCCGTTTCATGGACTATTACTCACTGATTTGGGGTCCCCGAGCGATTTCCATGATTGAAAAACCCCAGGGACATTCATGTCTCGTTCATTAATAGTCCTAGGTTTGTCAGATTCTGGGCTCTTTCATGGACTAGTACTCATCGTTTTGGGGTCCCAAAGCGATTTCCATGGTTGTTGAACCCCAAGGGGTGCTTACGTGTCCGTCATCAGCACTCGCAATTTTGGCCGGTCCTGGTCCGTTTTATGCACTATTACTCTCGGTTTTGGGGTCCCTGAGCGATTTCCATGATTGATGAACCTCTGGGTGCGTTTATGTCTCGTTCATCAATAATCCTTGGTTTGTCCAATTCTGGGCTCTTTCATGGACTATTACTAACCGTTTGGGGGTCCCAAAGCGATTTCCATGGTTGTTGAACCCCAAGGTGTGCTTACGTGTTGGTCGTCAGGACTCAAGATTTGGGCCGGTTCTAGCCCGGGGTGCATTACGTGTCCGTCGTCAACACTTGCAACTTTTGTCGATTCTGGTCAATTTCATGCACTTACTCACCGTTTTGTGGTCCTAGATTGATTTCCAAGATTGACGATCCCCGTGGTGCGTTTACGTGTCGGTCATCAACACTCATAGTTTTGGTCGATTCTGGCCCGTTTCATGGACTATTACTCACTAATTTGGGGTCCCTGAGCGATTTCCATGATTGACAAACCCCAAGGTACGTTTATGTCTTGTTCATTAATAGTCCTAGGTTGTCAGATTCTGGGCTCTTTCATGGACTATTACTCACCGTTTTGGTGTCCCAAAGTGATTTCCATGGTGGTTGAACCCCAAGGTGTGCTTACGTGTCCGTCGTCAACACTCTCAATTTTGGCCGGTCCTAGCCCGTTTAATGTACTATTACTCTCGGTTTTGGGGTCCATGAGCGATTTCCATGATTGAAGAACCTTGGGGTTTGGTCATCAAGACTCACAGTTTAGGCTGGTTCTGGCCCGTTTCATGGATTACTACTCACTGTCTTGGAGTGATTTCCACGATCGACGAACCCCGGGGTGCGTTTACGTGTCCGTCGTCAACACTTGTAATTTTGGCAGATTCTGGTCCGTTTCATGCACTTACTCACCGTTTTAGGGTCCTAGATCGATTTCCACAATTGACGATCCCCATGGTGCGTTTACGTGTCGGTCATCAACAGTCACAGTTTTGGCCGATTCTGTCCCGTTTCATGGACTATTACTCACTGATTTGGGGTCCCTGAGCGATTTCCATGATTGACGGACCCCGGGGTACGTTTATGTCTTGTTCATCAATAATCCTAGTTTTGTCCGATTTTGGGCTCTTTCATGCACTATTACTCACCATTTTGGGGTCCCAAAGCAATTTCCATGGTTGTTGAACCCCAAGATGTGCTTACGTGTTGGTCGCCAGGGCTCGCAGTTTGGGCCGGTTCTGGCCCGTTTCTTGGACTACTACTCACTGTTTTGGGGTCCCGGAGTGATTTCCAAGATTGATGAACCCCGGGGTGCGTTAACGTGTCCGTCGTCAACACATGCAATTTTGTCCGATTCTGGTCCGTTTCATGCACTTACTCATAGTTTTGGGGTCCAAGATCGATTTTCATGATTGATAATCCCCGTGGTGCATTTACGTGTCAGTCTTCAATACTCATAGTTTTGGCCGATTCTGGCCCGTTTCATGGACTATTACTCACAGATTTGGGTCCCTAAGCGATTTCCATGATTGCGAACCCCGGCGTGTGTTTATGTCTCGTTCATCAATAATCCTAGGTTTGTCCGATTTTGGGTTCTTTTATGGACTATTACTCACCGTTTTGGGGTCCCAAAGCGATTTCAATGATTGTTCAACCCCAAGGTGTGCTTACGTGTTGGTCTTCAGTACTCATAGTTTGGGCCGGTTCTGGTCGTTTCTTGGACTACTATTCATTGTTTTGGGGTCCCGTAGTGATTTCCACGATTGAAAAATCCCGGGCTGCATTTACGTGTCCGTTGTCAACACTTGCAATTTCGCCCGATTCTGGTCCGTTCCATGCACTTACTCACCATTTTGATGTCCTAGATCAATTTCGACGATTGAAGATCCCTGTGGCACGTTCTAGGGACTATTACTCAATGATTTGGGGTCCCTGAGCGATTTCCATGATTGACAGACCCCAGGGTACGTTCATGTCTCATTCATTAATAGTCCTAGGTTTGTCAGATTTGGGGATCTTTTATGGACTATTACTCACCGTTTTGGGGTCCCAAAGCAATTTCCATGGTTGTTGAACCCCCAAGGTGTGCTTACGTGTCCGTCGTCAGCACTCGCAATTTTGGCTGGTCCCGGTCATTTTATGTACTATTACTCTCTGTTTTGGGGTCCCTAATGATTCCATGATTGAAGAACCTCGGGGTCCGTTTATGTACTATTACTCACCGCTTTGGGGTCCCAAAGCGATTTGCATGGTTGTTGAACCCGAAGGCGTGCTTACGTGTTGGTCGTCAGGACTCACAGTTTGGGCCGGTTCTGGCCCGTTTCTCGAACTACTACTCATTGTTTTGGGGTCCCGGAATGATTTCCACGATTGACGAACCCCAGGGTGCGTTTACGTATTTGTCGTCAACACTCGCAATTTTGGCCGATACTAGTCCGTTTCATGCACTTACTCACCGTTTTGGGGTCCTAGATCGATTTCAACGATTGACGATCCCCGTGGTGTATTTACGTGTTGGTCATCAACACTCACAGTTTTGGCCGATATTGGCCCGTTTGATGGACTATTACTCACTAATATGGGGTCCCCGAGCGATTTCCATGATTGACAAACCACAGGGTACGTTTATGTCTCGTTCATTAATATCCTAGGTTTGTCAGATTGTGGGCTCTTTCATGGACTATTACTCACCGTTTTGGGGTCACAAAGCGATTTCCATGGTTGTTGGACCCCAAGGTGTGCTTACGTGTCCGTTTTCAACACTCACAATTTTAGCCGGTCTTGGTCCGTTTTATGTACTATTACTCTCTATTATGGGGTCCCTGAGCAATTTCCATGATTGAAGAACCTCGGGGTGCGTTTATGTCTCGTTCATCAATAACCCTTGGTTTGTCCGATTCTGGTCTCTTTCATGGACTATTACTCACCGCTTTGGGGTCCCAAAGCGATTTCCATGGTTGTTGAATGCCAAGTTGTGCTTACGTGTTGGTCGTCAGAACTCGCAGGGCCGGCTCTGGCCCGTTTCTTGGACTACTACTCGCTGTTTTGGGGTCCCGGAGTGATTTCCACAATTGACGAACCCCGGGGTGCGTTCACGTGTCCGTCGTCAACACTTGGAATTTTGGTCGACTCTGGTCCTTTTCATGCACTTACTCACAATTTTGGGGTCCTAGATCGATTTCCACGGTTGATGATCCCCGTGGTCCGTTTACGTGTCGGTCATCAACACTCACAGTTTTGGGCGATTCTGGCCCGTTTCGTGGACTATTACTCACAGATTTGGGGTCCCTAAGCGATTTCCATTATTGGCGAAACCCGGGGTGCGTTTATGTCTTGTTCATCAATAATCCTAGGTTTGTCCGATTCTAGGCTCTTTCATGGACTATTACTCACCGTTTTGGGGTCCCATATCGATTTCAATGATTGTTGAACCCCAAGGTGTGCTTACGTGTTGGTCTTCAGGACTCACAGTTTGGGCCGGCACTGGCGCGTTTCCTGGACTACTACTCACTGTTTTAGGGTTCCTTAATGATTCCCACGATTGACAAATCCGCGGGTGCGTTTATGTGTCTGTCGTTAATACTTGCAATTTTGGCCGATCTGGTCCGTTTCATGCATTTACTCACCGTTTTGGGGTCCCAGATCGATTTCCATGATTGACGATCCCCGTGGCCCGTTTCATGGACTATTACTTATTGATTTGGGGTCCCCGAGCTATTTCCATGATGGAAAAACCCCAGGGTACGTTTATGTCTCGGTCATTAATAGTCCTTGGTTTGTCAGATTTGGGGCTCTTTCATGGACTATTACTCACCGTTTTGGGGTCCCAAAGCGATTTCCATGATTGTTGAACCCCAAGGTGTGCTTACGTGTCCGTCGTCAGCACTCGCAATTTTGGCCGGTCTTGGTCCGTTTTATGTACTACTACTCTCTGTTTTGGGGTCCCTAAGTGATTTCCATGATTGAAGAACCTCGGGTGCGTTTATGTCTCGTTCATCAATAATCCTTGGTTTGTCCGAGTCTGGGCTCTTTCATGGACTATTACTCACCGCTTTGGGGTCCCAAAGCGATTTCCATGGTTGTTGAACCCCAAGGTGTGCTTATGTGTTGGTCGTCAGGACTCGCGGTTTGGGCCGGTTATGGCCCGTTTCTTGGACTACTACTCACTGTTTTGGGGTCCTGAAGTGATTTCCACGATTGACGAACCCTGGGGTGCGTTTACGTGTCCGTCGTGAACACTTGCAACTTTTGATGATTCTGGTCCATTTCATGCACTTACTCACCGTTTTTGGTTCCTAGATTGATTTCCTAGATTGACGATCCCCATGGTGCGTTTACATGTCGGTCATCAACACTCATAGTTTTCCATTCTGGCCCTTTTCATGGACTATTACTCACTAATTTGGGGTCCCTGGGCGATTTCCATGATTGACAAACCCCATGGTACGTTTATGTCTTGTTCATTAATAGTCCTAGGTGTGTAAGATTCTGGGCTCTGTCATGGACAATTACTCACCGTTTTGGTGTCCCAAAGTGATTTCCATGGTTGTTCAACCCCAAGGTATGCTTACGTGTTCGTCGTCAACACTCACAATTTTGGCCGATTCTGGCCCGTTTCATGGACTATTACTTACTAATTTCGGGTCCCAGAGGTATTACCATGATTGACGTACCTCGGGGTACGTTTATGTCTCATTCATCAATAATCCTAGGTTTGTCCGATTCTGGGCTATTTCATGGACTATTACTCACTGTTTTGGGGTCCCAAGGCGATTTCCATGGTTGTTGAACCCCAAGATGTGCTTACGTGTTGGTCGTCAGGACTTGCAGTTTGGCCCGGTTCTGGCCCGTTTCTTGGACTATTACTCACTATTTTGGGGGTCCCAGAGTGATAACCACCATGACGAACCTGTGGTGCGTTTACGTGTCCGTCATCAACACTCGCAATTTTGGCTGATTCTGGTCCGTTTCATGCACTATTACTCACTATTTTGTGGTCCTAGAGCAATTTCCACAATTGACGATCCCTGGGGTGCGTTTACATGGGCTATTACTCATCGCTTTGGGGTCCCAAAGCGATTTCCATGGTTGTTGAACCCCAAGGTGTGCTTATGTGTTGGTCGTCAGGACTCGCAGTTTGGGCCGGTTCTGGCCCGTTTCTTGGACTATTACTCACTATTTTGGGGGTCCCGGAGTGATTACCATGATGACAAACCCGTGGTGCGTTTACGTGTGTGTCGCCAACACTCGCAATTTTGGCCGATTCTAGTCCGTTTCATGCACTATTACTCACTATTTTGTGGTCCCAGAGGGATATCCACGATTTACGATCCCCGGGGTGCGTTTAAATGTCGGTTATCAACACTTCCAGTTTTTGCTGATTCTGGCCCATTTTGTGGACTACTACTCCCTAAGTAGGTGTCCCTGAGCGATTTCTAAGATTGACGAACCCAGGGGTGCGTTTTTGTATCGCTCATCAATTATAATAGGTTTGTCCGATTCTGCGCTATTTCATGGACTAGTACTCACCGTTTTGCGGTCCCAAAGCGACTTCCATGGTTGTCGAACCCCAAGGTTTGCTTACGTGTTGGTCGTGAGGAGTCACAATTTAGGCCGGTTCTGGTCCGTTTCTTGGACTACTACTCACTGTTTTGTGGTCCCGGAGTGATTTCCACGGTTGACGAACCCCGGAGTGTGTTTAAGTGTCCGTCGTGAACACTCGCAAATTTGGTCGATTCTGGTCCGTTTCATGCACTATTACTCACCATTTTGTGGTCCGAGAGCGATTTCCACGATTGACGATCCCCGGGGCACGTTTACATGTCGGTTATCAACACTCACAGTTTTGGCCGATTCTGGCCCGTTTTGTGGACTATTACTCATTGATTTGGGTTCCCCGAGCAATTTCCACGATTGCCGAACCCCGGGGTTCGTATATGTTCACTAATCCTAGGTTCGTCAGATTCTGGGCTCTGTCATGGACAATTACTCACCGTTTTGGGGTTCCAAAGTGATTTCCATGGTTTTTGAACCCCAAGGTGTCCTTACGTGTCCGTCGTCAACACTCGCAATTTTGGCCGATTCTTGCCCGTTTCATGGACGATTACTTACTAATTTCGGGTCCCAGATGTATTACCATGATTGACGAACCTCAGGGTACGTTTATGTCTCGTTCATCAATAATCCTAGGTTTGTCCGATTCCGGGCTATTTCATGGACTATTACTCACTGTTTTGAGGTCCCAAAGCGATTTCCATGGTTGTTGAACCCCAAGATGTGCTTACGTGTTGATCGTCAGGACTCACAGTTTGGGCCGATTCTGGCCCGTTTCTTGGACTATTACTCACTATTTTGGGGGTCCCGTAGTGATTACCACGATGACGAACCCGTGGTGCGTTTACGTGTCTGTCGCCAACACTCGCAATTTTGGCCGATTCTAGTCCGTTTCATGCACTATTACTCACTATTTTGTGGTCCCAGAGGGATATCCACGATTGACGATCCCCGGGAAATGTCGGTTATCAACACTCATAGTTTTTGCTAATTCTGGCCCATTTTGTGGACTACTACTCCCTGAGTTGGGGTCCCTGAGCGATTTCCATGATTGACGAACCCAGGGGTGCGTTTTTGTATCGTTCATCAATTATAATAGGTTTATCAGATTCTGCGCTCTTTCATGGACTAGTACTCACCGTTTTGGGGTCCCAAAGCGACTTCCATGGTTGTCGAACCCCAAGGTTTGCTTACGTGTTGGTCGTGAGGAGTCACAATTTGGGCCGGTTCTGGCCCGTTTCTTGGACTACTACTCACTGTTTTGTGGTCCCGGAGTGATTTCCACGGTTGACGAACCCCGGAGTGTGTTTAAGTGTCCATCGTCAACACTCGCAAATTTGGTCGATTCTGGTCCGTTTCATGCACTATTACTCACCATTTTGTGGTCCCACAGCGATTTCCACGATTGACGATCCCCGGGGCACGTTTACATGTCGGTTATCAACACTCACAGTTTTGGCCGATTCTGGCCCGTTTTGTGGACTATTACTTACTGATTTGGGTTCCCCGAGCAATTTCCACGATTGCCGAACCCCGGGGTTCGTATATGTTCACTAATCCTAGGTTCATCGGAGTCTGGGCCGTGTCATGGACAATTACTCACCGTTTTGGGGTCCCAAAGTGATTTCCATGGTTGTTGAACCCCAAGGTGTGCTTACGTGTCTGTCGTCAACACTCGCAATTTTTGCCGATTCTTGCCCGTTTCGTGGACTATTACATACTAATTTCGGGTCCCAGACGTATTACCATGATTGACGAACCTCGGGGTACGTTTATGTCTCATTCATCAATAATCCTAGGTTTGTCCGATTCCGGGCTATTTCATGGACTATTACTCATTGTGTTGAGGTCCCAAAGCGATTTCCATGGTTGTTGAACCCCAAGATGTGCTTACGTGTTGGTCGTCCGGACTCGCTGTTTGGGCCGGTTCTGGCCCGTTTCATGGACTATTACTCACTATTTTGGGGGTCCCGGAGTGATTACCACGATGACGAACCCGTGGTGCGTTTACGTGTCTGTCGCCAAAACTCGCAATTTTGGCCGATTCTAGTCCGTTTCATGCACTATTACTCACTATTTTGTGGTCCCAGAGGGATATCCACGATTGACGATCCCCGGGGTGCGTTTAAATGTCGGTTATCAACACTCACAGTTTTTGCCGATTCTGGCCCATTTTGTGGACTACTACTCCCTGAGTTGGGGTCCCTGAGCGATTTCCATGATTGACGAACCCAGGGGTGCGTTTTTGTATCGTTCATCAATTATAATAGGTTTATCAGATTCTGCGCTCTTTCATGGACTAGTACTCACCGTTTTGGGGTCCCAAAGCGACTTCCATGGTTGTTGAACCCCAAGGTGTGCTTACG
Source organism: Aegilops sharonensis (assembly GCA_904067115.1). Classification (NCBI taxonomy): domain Eukaryota; kingdom Viridiplantae; phylum Streptophyta; class Magnoliopsida; order Poales; family Poaceae; genus Aegilops; species Aegilops sharonensis. The sequence goes on from LR880966.1 coordinate 6,357,233, forward strand.
TGTTGGTCGTCAGGACTCGCAGTTTGGGCCGGTTCTGGCCCGTTTCATGGACTATTACTCACTATTTTGGGGGTCCCGGAGTGATTACCACGATGACGAACCCGTGGTGCGTTTACGTGTCTGTCGCCAAAACTCGCAATTTTGGCCGATTCTAGTCCGTTTCATGCACTATTACTCACTATTTTGTGGTCCCAGAGGGATATCCACGATTGACGATCCCCGGGGTGCGTTTAAATGTCGGTTATCAACACTCACAGTTTTTGCCGATTCTGGCCCATTTTGTGGACTACTACTCCCTGAGTTGGGGTCCCTGAGCGATTTCCATGATTGACGAACCCAGGGGTGCGTTTTTGTATCGTTCATCAATTATAATAGGTTTGTCCGATTCTGCGCTGTTTCATGGACTAGTACTCACCGTTTTGGGGTCCCAAAGCGACTTCCATGGTTGTCGAACCCCAAGGTTTGCTTACGTGTTGGTCGTGAGCAGTCACAATTTGGGCCGGTTCTTGCCCGTTTCATGGACTACTACTCACTGTTTTGTGGTCTCGGAGTGATTTCCACGGTTGACGAACCCCGGAGTGTGTTTAAGTGTCCATCGTCAACACTCGCAAATTTGGTCGATTCTGGTCCATTTCATGCACTATTACTCACCATTTTTTTGTCCCAGAGCGATTTCCACGATTGACGATCCCCGGGGCACGTTTACATGTCGGTTATCAACACTCATAGTTTTGGCCAATTCTGGCCCGTTTTGTGGACTATTACTCACTGATTTGGGTTCCCCGAGCAATTTCCACGATTGCCGAACCCCGGGGTTCGTATATGTTCACTAATCCTAGGTTCGTCAGATTCCGGGCTCTGTCATGGACAATTACTCATCGTTTTGGTGTCCCAAAGTGATTTCCATGGTTGTTCAACCCCAAGGTGTGCTTACGTGTCCGTCGTCAACACTCACAATTTTGGTCGATTCTGGCCCGTTTCATGGACTATTACTTACTAATTTCGGGTCCCAGAGGTATTACCATGATTGACGAACCTCGGGATACGTTTATGTCTCATTCATCAATAATCCTATGTTTGTGCGATTATGGGCTATTTCATGGACAATTACTCACCGGTTTGGGGTCCCAAAGCGATTTCCATGGTTGTTGAACCCCAAGATGTGCTTACGTGTTGGTCGTCAGGACTTGCAGTTTGGGCCGGTTCTGGAGTGATTTCCGCGGTTGACGAACCCCGGAGTGTGTTTAAGTGTCCATCGTCAACACTCGCAAATTTGGTCGATTCTGGTCCGTTTCATGCACTATTACTCACCATTTTGTGGTCCCAGAGCGATTTCCACGATTGACGATCCCCGGGGCACGTTTACATGTCGGTTATCAACACTCACAGTTTTGGCCGATTCTGGCCCGTTTTGTGGACAATTACTCACAGATTTGGGGTCCCTGAGCGATTTGCATGATTGAAAAACCCCAGGGCGAGTTTTTGTATCGTTCATCAATAATCGTAGGTTTGTCCGGTTCTGGGCTCTTTCATGGACTATTACTCACCGTTTTGGGATCACAAAGCGATTTCCATGGTTGTTGAACCCCAAGGTGTGCTTACGTGTTGGTCGTCAGGACTCGCAGTTTGGGCCGGTTCTGACCCGTTTTCTTGGACTACTACTCACTGTTTTGCGGTCCCGACGTGATTTTCAGGATTGACGAACCCAGAGTGCGTTTACGTGTCGATCGTCAACACCCGCAATTTTGGCCGATTCTGGTCCGTTTCATGCATTATTGCCCACCGTTTTGGGGTCCCAGATCAACTTCCACGATTAACGATCCCCGGGGTGCGTTTACATGTCGGTCAACAACACTCACAATTTTGGCCGATTCGGGCCCGTTTCATGGACTATTACTCACTCATTTGGGGTCCCGGAGTGATTTCCATGATTGACGAACCCCGGGATGTGTTTGTGTACAATTCATGAATAATCCTATGTTTGTCTGATTCTGGGCTCTTTCATGGACTATTACTCACCGTTTTGGGGTCCCAAAGGGATTTCCATGGTCGTTGAACCCCAAAGGTGTGCTTACGTTTTGGTCAGGAGTCGCAGTTTGGGCCGGTTCTGGCCCGTTTCTTGGACTACTACTCTCTGTTTTAGGGTCCAGGAGTGATTTCATGATTGACGAACCCCGGGATGTGTTTGCATGTCCGTCGTCAACGCTCGCAATTTTGGGCGATTGTGGTCCGTTTCATGCACTACCGCTCACCGTTTTCGGATCTCAGAGCGATTTCCACAATTGACGATCCCCGGGGTGCTTTTACGTGTCGGTTATCAACACTCACAGTCTTGGCCGATTCTAGCCCGTTTCTTGGACTATTACTCACTGATTTGGGGTCCCTGAGCGATTTCCATGTTTAACGTTTGTCCGATTCTGGGCTGTTTCATGGACTATAACTCACCGTTTTGGGGTCCCAAAGCAATTTCCATGGTTGATGAACCCCAAGGTGTGCTTACGGATTAGTCGACAGGGCTCGCAGTTTGGGCCGGTTCTGGCCAGTTTCTTGGACTACTACTCATTGTTTTGGGTTCCCGGAGTGATATCCACGATTGACGAACCCTGTGGTGCGTTTACGTGTCCGTCGACAACAATCACAATTTTGGCCGATTCTGGTCCGTTTCATGCACTATTACTCATCGTTTTGTGATCCTTGGTCGATTTTTGCGATTGACGATCCGCGGGGTGCGTTTACATGTCGGTTATCCACACTCATAGTTTTGGCCGATTCTGGCCCGTTTCCTGGACTATTACTCACTGATTTGGATTCCCTGAGCGATTTCCATGATTGACGAACCTCGGGGTGCATTTATGTCTCTTCATCAATTATCATAGGTTTCTCCGAATCTTGGCTCTTTCATGCACTATTACTCAACGTTTTGGGGTCCCGAAGCGATTTCCATGGTTGTTGAGCCCCAAGGTGTGCTTACGTGTTGGTCATCAGGAGTCACAGTTTGGGGCGGTTCTGGCCTGTTTCTTGGACTACTACCCACTATTTTGGGGTCCTGGAGTGATTTCCATGATGACGAACCCTGGAGTGTGTTTCCGTGCCCGTCGTCAACACTCGTAATTTTGGCAGATTCTGGTCCGTTTCATGAACTATTACTCACCATTTTGGACTCCTAGAGCGATATCCACAATTGACGATCCCCGGGCCGCGTTTACATGTCGGTTGTCAACACTCATAGTTTTGGCCGGTTATGGCCCATTTCGTGGACTATCACTCACTGATTTGGGGTCCCTGAGCGATTCCCATGATTGACGAACCCCGGGGTGCGTTTATGTCTCGTTCATCAATAATCCTACGTATGTCCGATTCTGGGCTCTTTCATGGACTATTACTCACCGTTTTGTGGTCCCAAAGTGATTTCCATGGTTCTCGAACCCCAAGATGTCCTTTCGTGTTGGTCGTTAGGGCGCGCAGTTTGGGCCGGTTCTGGCCTGTTTGTTGGACTATTACTCACTATTTTGGGGTCCCGGAGTGATTTCCATGATTGACGAACCCTGCATTGTGTTTACGTGTCTGTCGTCAACACTCGTAATTTTGGCCGATTCTTGTCCGTTTCACACACCATTACTCACAGTTTTGGGGTCCAAGAGTGATTTCCACGATTGACGATACCCGGGGTGCGTTTACATGTCGGTCATGAACACTCATAGTTTTGGCCGACTCTGGTCTGTTTCATGCACTACTACTCACCGTTTTGGGGTCCCAGAGCGATTTCCACGATTGACGATCCCCGGGGTGCGTTTACATGTCGGTTATCAACACTCATAATTTTGGCCGATTCAGGAACGTTTTGTGGACTATTACTCACTGATTTGGGGTCCGTGAGCGATTTCCATGATTGACGAACCCCGGGGTGTGTTTGTGTATTATTCATGAATAATCCTAGGTTTGTCTGATTCAGGGCTCTTTCATGGACTATTACTCACTGTTTTGGGGTCCCAAAGCGATTTCCATTGTTGTTGAACCCCAAGGTGTGCTTACGTGTTAGTCAGGAGTCACAGTTTTGGCCGGTTCTGGCCCGTTTCTTGGACTACTACTCTCTGTTTTTGGGGTCCAGGAGTGATTTCACGATTGACGAACCTTGGGGTGTGTTTACGTGTCTGTCGTGAACGCTCGCAATTTTGGGATATTATGGTCCGTTTGAAGCACTATTGCTCACCGTTTTCGGGTCCCAGAGCTATTTCCACAATTGACGATCCCCGGGGTGCGTTTACGTGTCGGTTATCAACACTCACAGTTTTGGCTGATTCTGGCCCGTATCATGGACTATTACTCACTGATTTGGGGTCCCTGAGCGATTTCCATGTTTAAGGTTTGTCCGAATCTGGGCTGTTTCTTGGACTATTACTCACCGTTTCGGGGTCCCAAAGCAATTTCCACGCTTGTTGAACCCCAAGGTGTGCTTACGTATTGGTCGTCAGGGCTCGCAGTTTGGGCCGGTTCTAGCCAGTTTCTTGGACTACTACTCACTGTTTTGGGTTCTCGGAGTGATATCCACGATTGACGAACCCTGGGGTGCGTTTACATGTCCGTCAACAACACTCGCAATTTTGGCCGATTCTGGTCAATTTCATGGACTATTACTCATCGTTTTGTGATCCAAGGTCGATTTCCGTGATTGACGATCCCTGGGGTGCGTTTACATCTCGGTTATCAACACTCATAGTTTTGGCCGATTCTGGCCTGTTTCATGGACTATTGCTCACTGATTTGGATTCCCTGAGCGATTTCCATGATTGACGAACCTCGGGGTGCGTTTCTGTCTCTTCATCAATTATCATAGGTTTCTCCTAATCTTGGCTCTTTCATGTACTATTACTCACCGTTTTGGGGTCCCAAAGCAATTTCCATGGTTGTTGAACCCCAAGGTGTGCTGACACCGACGCTTTGGTGGTGCCTCGGAAGGCTTGTTCTCATCTAGATCTTTCCCACCATCATCATCATCCTCTTTAGGTGTGTCCACCATGTACACGTACAATGTGGAATTAGCCGTCTAGCATCCGGTGACTGGCGGGTTCTGGCTATGCTTGTCCAGGAGTGATTTCACGATTGAGGAACCTCGGGGTGTGTTTACGTGTCCGTCATCAATGCTCGCAATTTTGGGCGATTGTGGTCCGTTTCATGCACTATTGCTCACCGTTTTCGGGTCCCAGAGCGATTTCCACAATTGACGATCACCGGGGTGCATTTATGTGTCCGTTATCAACACACACAGTTTTGGCCGATTCTGGCCCATTTCGTGGACTATTACTCACTGATTTGGGGTCCGGGAGCGATTTCCATGTTTAAGGTTTGTCTGATTCTAGGCTGTTACATGGACTATTATTCACCGTTTTGGGGTCCCAAAGCAATTTCCATGGTTGTTGAACCCGAAGGTGTGCTTACGTATTGGTCGTCAGGGCTCGCAGTTTGGGCCTGTTCTGGCCAGTTTCTTGGACTACTACTCACTGTTTTGGGTTCCCGGAGTGATATCCACGATTGGCGAACCCTGGGGTGCGTTTACGTGTCCGTCGACAACACTCGCAGTTTTGGCCGATTCCGGTCCGTTTCATGCACTATTACTCATCGTTTTGTGATCCTAGGTCGATTTCCGCGATTGACGATCCCCGGGGTGTGTTTACATGTCGTCTATCAACACATAGTTTTGGCCGATTCTGGCCCGTTTCATGGACTATTACTCACTGATTTGGGGTCCCTGAGCAATTTCCATGTTTAAGGTTTGTCCGAATCTGGGCTCTGTCATGGACTATTACTCACCGTTTTGTGGTCCCAAAGTGATTTCCATGGTTCTCGAACCCCAAGATGTCCTTTCGTGTTGGTCGTTAGGGCGCGCAGTTTGGGCCAGTTCTGGCCTGTTTCTTGGACTATTACTCACTATTTTGGGGTCCCGGAGTGATTTCCACGATTGACGAACCCTGCGTTGTGTTTACGTGTCTGTCGTCAACACTCGTAATTTTGGTCGATTGTTGTCCGTTTCACACACTATTACTCACAGTTTTGGGGTCCTAGAGCGATTTCCACGATTGACGATACCCGGGGTGCGTTTACATGTCGGTCATGAACACTCATAGTTTTGGCCGATTCTGGTCCGTTTCATGCACTACTACTCACCGGTTTGGGCTCCCAGAGCGATTTCCACGATTGACGATCCCTGGGGTGCGTTTACATGTCGGTTATCAACACTCATAGTTTTGGCCGATTCTGGAACGTTTTGTGGACTATTACTCACTGATTTGGGGTCCGTGAGCGATTTCCATAATTGACGAACCCCGGTGTGTGTTTGTGTATTATTCATGAATAATCCTAGGTTTGTCTGATTCTGGGCTCTTTCATGGATTATTACTCACCGTTTTGGGGTCCCAAAGCGATTTCCATGGTTGTTGAACACCAAGGTGTGCTTACGTGTTGGTCAGGAGTCATAGTTTTGGCCGGTTCTGGCCCGTTTCTTGGACTACTACTCTCTGTTTTGGGGTCCAGGAGTGATTTCACGATTGACGAACCTCGGTGTGTGTTTACGTGTCCGTCGTCAACGCTCGTAATTTTGGGATATTGTGGTCCGTTTCAAACACTATTGCTCACCGTTTTCGGGTCCCAGAGCGATTTCCACAATTGACGATCCCCAGGGTGCGTTTACGTGTCGGTTATCAACACTCACAGTTTTGGCCGATTCTGGCCCGTATCGTGGACTATTACTCACTGATTTGGGGTCCCTGAGCGATTTCCATGTTTAAGGTTTGTCCGAATCTGGGCTGTTTCTTGGACTATTACTCACCGTTTCGGGGTCCCAAAGCAATTTCCACGCTTGTTGAATCCCAAGATGTGCTTACGTATTGGTCGTCAGGGCTCGCAGTTTGGGCCGGTTCTAGCCAGTTTCTTGGACTACTACTCACTGTTTTGGGTTCCCGGAGTGATATCCACGATTGACGAACCCTGGGGTGCGTTTACGTGTCCGTCAACAACACTCGCAATTTTGGCCGATTCTGGTCAATTTCATGCACTATTACTCATCGTTTTGTGATCCAAGGTCGATTTCCGTGATTGACGATCCCTGGGGTGCGTTTACATGTCGGTTATCAACACTCATAGTTTTTGCCGATTCTGGCCTGTTTCATGGACTATTGCTCACTGATTTGGATTCCCTGAGCGATTTCCATGATTGACGAACCTCGGGGTGCGTTTATGGCTCTTCATCAATTATCATAGGTTTCTCTGAATCTTGGATCTTTCGTGTACTATTACTCACCGTTTTGGGGTCCCAAAGCGATTTCCATGGTTGTTGAACCCCAAGGTGTGCTGACACCGACGCTTTGGTGGTGCCTCGGAAGGCTTGTTCTCATCTAGATCTTTCCCACCATCATCGTCATCCTCTTTAGGTGTGTCCACCATGTACACGTACAATGTGGAATTAGCCGTCTAGCATCCGGTGACTGGCGGGTTCTGGCTATGCTTGTCCAGGAGTGATTTCACGATTGACGAACCTCGGGGTGTGTTTACGTGTCCGTCGTCAATGCTCGCAATTTTGGGCGATTGTGGTCCGTTTCATGAACTATTGCTCACCGTTTTCGGGTCCCAGAGCGATTTCCACAATTGACGATCCCCGGGGTGCATTTATGTGTCCGTTATCAACACACACAGTTTTGGCCGATTCTGGCCCATTTCGTGGACTATTACTCACTGATTTGGGGTCCGTGAGCGATTTCCATGTTTAAGGTTTGTCTGATTCTAGGCTGTTACATGGACTATTATTCACCGTTTTGGGGTCCCAAAGCAATTTCCATGGTTGTTGAACCCGAAGGTGTGCTTACGTATTGGTCGTCAGGGCTCGCAGTTTGGGCCGGTTCTAGCCAGTTTCTTGGACTACTACTCACTGTTTTGGGGTCCCTGAGCGATTTCCATATTTAAGGTTTGTCCGAATCTGGGCTCTGTCATGGACTATTACTCACCGTTTTGTGGTCCCAAAGTGATTTCCATGGTTCTCGAACCCCAAGATGTCCTTTCGTGTTGGTCGTTAGGGCGCGCAGTTTGGGCCAGTTCTGGCCTGTTTCTTGGACTATTACTCACTATTTTGGGGTCCCGGAGTGATTTCCACGATTGACGAACCCTGCGTTGTGTTTACGTGTCTGTCGTCAACACTCGTAATTTTGGTCGATTGTTGTCCGTTTCACACACTATTACTCACAGTTTTGGGGTCCTAGAGCGATTTCCACGATTCACGATACCCGGGGTGCGTTTACATGTCGGTCATGCACACTCACAGTTTTGGCCGATTCTGGCCCGTATCGTGGACTATTACTCACTGATTTGGGGTCCGTGAGCGATTTCCATGATTGACGAACCTCGGGGTGTGTTTACGTGTCCGTCGTCAATGCTCGCAATTTTGGGCGATTGTGGTCCGTTTCATGAACTATTGCTCACCGTTTTCGGGTCCCAGAGCGATTTCCACAATTGACGATCCCCGGGGTGCATTTATGTGTCCGTTATCAACACACACAGTTTTGGCCGATTCTGGCCCATTTCGTGGACTATTACTCACTGATTTGGGGTCCGTGAGCGATTTCCATGTTTAAGGTTTGTCTGATTCTAGGCTGTTACATGGACTATTATTCACCGTTTTGGGGTCCCAAAGCAATTTCCATGGTTGTTGAACCCGAAGGTGTGCTTACGTATTGGTCGTCAGGGCTCGCAGTTTGGGCCTGTTCTGGCCAGTTTCTTGGACTACTACTCACAGTTTTGGGTTCCCGGAGTGATATCCACGATTGGCGAACCCTGGGGTGCGTTTACGTGTCCGTCGACAACACTCGCAGTTTTGGCCGATTCTGGTCCGTTTCATGCACTATTACTCATCGTTTTGTGATCCTAGGTCGATTTCCGCGATTGACGATCCCCGGGGTGTGTTTACATGTCGTCTATCAACACATAGTTTTGGCCGATTCTGGCCCGTTTCATGGACTATTACTCACTGATTTGGGGTCCCTGAGCGATTTCCATGTTTAAGGTTTGTCCGAATCTGGGCTCTGTCATGGACTATTACTCACCGTTTTGTGGTCCCAAAGTGATTTCCATGGTTCTCGAACCCCAAGATGTCCTTTCGTGTTGGTCGTTAGGGCGCGCAGTTTGGGCCAGTTCTGGCCTGTTTCTTGGACTATTACTCACTATTTTGGGGTCCCGGAGTGATTTCCACGATTGACGAACCCTGCGTTGTGTTTACGTGTCTGTCGTCAACACTCGTAATTTTGGTCGATTGTTGTCCGTTTCACACACTATTNGATATTGTGGTCCGTTTCAAACACTATTGCTCACCGTTTTCGGGTCCCAGAGCGATTTCCACAATTGACGATCCCCGGGGTGCGTTTACGTGTCGGTTATCAACACTCACAGTTTTGGCCGATTCTGGCCCGTATCGTGGACTATTACTCACTGATTTGGGGTCCCTGAGCGATTTCCATGTTTAAGGTTTGTCCGAATCTGGGCTGTTTCTTGGACTATTAGTCACCGTTTCGGGGTCCCAAAGCAATTTCCACGCTTGTTGAATCCCAAGATGTGCTTACGTATTGGTCGTCAGGGCTCGCAGTTTGGGCCGGTTCTAGCCAGTTTCTTGGACTACTACTCACTGTTTTGGGTTCCCGGAGTGATATCCACGATTGACGAACCCTGGGGTGCGTTTACGTGTCCGTCAACAACACTCGCAATTTTGGCCGATTCTGGTCAATTTCATTCACTATTACTCATCGTTTTGTGATCCAAGGTCGATTTCCGTGATTGACGATCCCCGGGGTGCGTTTACATGTCGGTTATCAACACTCATAGTTTTTGCCGATTCTGGCCCGTTTCATGGACTATTGCTCACTGATTTGGATTCCCTGAGCGATTTCAATGATTGACGAACCTCGGGGTGCGTTTATGGCTCTTCATCAATTATCATAGGTTTCTCTGAATCTTGGATCTTTCATGTACTATTACTCACCGTTTTGGGGTCCCAAAGCGATTTCCATGGTTGTTGAACCCCAAGGTGTGCTGACACCGACGCTTTGGTGGTGCCTCGGAAGGCTTGTTCTCATCTAGATCTTTCCCACCATCATCGTCATCCTCTTTAGGTGTGTCCACCATGTACACGTACAATGTGGAATTAGCCGTCTAGCATCCGGTGACTGGCGGGTTCTGGCTATGCTTGTCCAGGAGTGATTTCACGATTGACGAACCTCGGGGTGTGTTTACGTGTCCGTCGTCAATGCTCGCAATTTTGGGCGATTGTGGTCCGTTTCATG
>LR880966.1:6374639-6393436 GCA_904067115.1 Aegilops sharonensis
GATTTCCGTGATTGACGATCCCTGGGGTGCGTTTACATGTCGGTTATCAACACTCATAGTTTTTGCCGATTCTGGCCTGTTTCATGGACTATTGCTCACTGATTTGGATTCCCTGAGCGATTTCCATGATTGACGAACCTCGGGGTGCGTTTATGGCTCTTCATCAATTATCATAGGTTTCTCTGAATCTTGGATCTTTCATGTACTATTACTCACCGTTTTGGGGTCCCAAAGCGATTTCCATGGTTGTTGAACCCCAAGGTGTGCTGACACCGACGCTTTGGTGGTGCCTCGGAAGGCTTGTTCTCATCTAGATCTTTCCCACCATCATCGTCGTCCTCTTTAGGTGTGTCCACCATGTACACGTACAATGTGGAATTAGCCGTCTAGCATCCGGTGACTGGCGGGTTCTGGCTATGCTTGTCCAGGAGTGATTTCACGATTGACGAACCTCGGGGTGTGTTTACGTGTCCGTCGTCAATGCTCGCAATTTTGGGCGATTGTGGTCCGTTTCATGCACTATTGCTCACCGTTTTCGGGTCCCAGAGCGATTTCCACAATTGACGATCCCCGGGGTGCATTTATGTGTCGGTTATCAACACTCACCGTTTTGGCCGATTCTGGCCCATTTCGTGGACTATTACTCACTGATTTGGGGTCCGTGAGTGATTTCCATGTTTAAGGTTTGTCCGATTCTAGGCTGTTACATGGACTATTATTCACCGTTTTGGGGTCCCAAAGCAATTTCCATGGTTGTTGAACCCGAAGGTGTGCTTACGTATTGGTCGTCAGGGCTCGCAGTTTGGGCCTCTTCTGGCCAGTTTCTTGGACTACTACTCACTGTTTTGGGTTCCCGGAGTGATATCCACGATTGACGAACCCTGGGGTGCGTTTACGTGTTCGTCGACAACACTCACAGTTTTGGCCGATTCTGGTCCGTTTCATGCACTATTACTCATCGTTTTATGATCCTAGGTCGATTTCCGCGATTGACGATCCCCGGGGTGTGTTTACATGTCGTTTATCAACACTCATAGTTTTGGCCGATTCTGGCCCGTTTTGTGGACTATTACTCACTGATTTGGGGTCCCTGAGCGATTTCCATGTTTAAGGTTTGTCCGAATCTGGGCTCTTTCATGGACTATTACTCACCGTTTTGTGGTCCCAAAGTGATTTCCATGGTTCTCGCACCCCAAGATGTCCTTTCGTGTTGGTCGTTAGGGCGCGCAGTTTGGGCCGGTTCAGGCCTGTTTCTTGGACTATTGCTCACTATTTTGGGGTCCCGGAGTGATTTCCACGATTGACGAACCCTGGGGTGCGTTTACGTGTTCGTCGACAACACTCACAGTTTTGGCCGATTCTGGCCCGTATCATGGACTATTACTCACTGATTTGGGGTCCGTGAGTGATTTCCATGTTTAAGGTTTGTCCGAATCTGGGCTCTTTCATGGACTATTACTCACCGTTTTGGGGTCCCAAAGCAATTTCCATGGTTGTTGAACCCGAAGGTGTGCTTACGTATTGGTCGTCAGGGCTCGCAGTTTGGGCCTGTTCTGGCCAGTTTCTTGGACTACTACTCACTGTTTTGGGTTCCCGGAGTGATATCCACGATTGACGAACCCTGGGGTGCGTTTACGTGTTCGTCGACAACACTCACAGTTTTGGCCGATTCTGGTCCGTTTCATGCACTATTACTCATCGTTTTATGATCCTAGGTCGATTTCCGCGATTGACGATCCCCGGGGTGTGTTTACATGTCGTTTATCAACACTCATAGTTTTGGCCGATTCTGGCCCGTTTTGTGGACTATTACTCACTGATTTGGGGTCCCTGAGCGATTTCCATGTTTAAGGTTTGTCCGAATCTGGGCTCTTTCATGGACTATTACTCACCGTTTTGTGGTCCCAAAGTGATTTCCATGGTTCTCGAACCCCAAGATGTCCTTTCGTGTTGGTCGTTAGGGCGCGCAGTTTGGGCCGGTTCAGGCCTGTTTCTTGGACTATTGCTCACTATTTTGGGGTCCCGGAGTGATTTCCACGATTGACGAACCCTGCGTTCTGTTTACGTGTTTGTCGTCAACACTCGTAATTTTGGCCGATTGTTGTCCGTTTCACACACTATTACTCACAGTTTTTGTGTCCTAGAGCGATTTCCACGATTGACGATACCCGGCGTGCGTTTACATGTCGGTCATGAACACTCATAGTTTTGGCCGATTCTGGTCCGTTTCATGCACTACTACTCACCGTTTTGGTGTCCCAGTGCGATTTCCACGATTGACGATCCCCGGGGTGCGTTTACATGTCGGTTATCAACACTCATAGTTTTGCCCGATTCTGGAACGTTTTGTGGATTATTACTCACTGATTTGGGGTCCGTGAGCGATTTCCATGATTAACGAACCCCGGGGTGTGTTTGTGTATTATTCATGAATAATCCTAGGTTTGTCTGATTCTGGGCTCTTTCATGGACTATTACTCACCGTTTTGGGGTCCCAAAGCGATTTCCATGGTTGTTGAACCCCAAGGTGTGCCTACGTGTTGGTCAGGAGTCACAGTTTTGGCCGATTCTGGCCCGTTTCTTGGACTACTACTCTCTGTTTTGGGGTCCAGGAGTGATTTCACGATTGACGAACCTCGGGGTGTGTTTACGTGTCCGTCGTCAATGCTCGTAATTTTGGGATATTGTGGTCCGTTTCAAGCACTATTGCTCACCGTTTTAGTGTCCCAGAGTGATTTCCACAATTGACGATCCCCGGGGTGCGTTTACGTGTCGGTTATCAACACTCACAGTTTTGGCCGATTCTGGCCCGTATCATGGACTATTACTCACTGATTTGGGGTCCCTGAGCGATTTCCATGTTTAAGGTTTGTCCGAATCTGGGCTGTTTCTTGGACTATTACTCACCGTTTTGGGGTCCCAAAGCAATTTCCATGGTTGTTGAACCCCAAGGTGTGCTTACGTATTGGTCGTCAGGGCTCGCAGTTTGGGCCGGTTCTAGCCAGTTTCTTGGACTACTACTCACTGTTTTGGGTTCCCGGAGTGATATCCACGATTGACGAACCCTGGGGTGCGTTTACGTGTCCGTCAACAACACTCGCAATTTTGGCCGATTCTAGTCAATTTCATGCACTATTACTCATCGTTTTGTGATCCTAGGTCGATTTCCGTGATTGACGATCCCTGGGGTGCGTTTACATGTCGGTTATCAACACTCATAGTTTTGGCCGATTCTGGCCTGTTTCATGGACTATTGCTCACTGATTTGGATTCCCTGAGCGATTTCCATAATTGACGAACCTCGGGGTGCGTTTATGTCTCTTCATCAATTATCATAGGTTTCTCCGATAACCGTTTTGGGGTTCCAAAGCGATTTCCATGGTTGTTGAACCCCAAGGTGTGCTGACACCGACGCTCTGATGGTGCCTCGGAAGGCTTGTTCTCATCTGGATCTTTCCCACCATCATCGTCATCCTCTTTCGGTGTGTCCACCATGTACACGTCATATGTGGAATTAGCCGTCTAGCATCCGGTGACTGGCGGGTTCTTGCTTTGCTTGTCCAGGAGTGATTTCACGATTGACGAACCTCGGGGTGTGTTTACGTGTCCGTCGTCAATGCTCGCAATTTTGGGCGATTGTGGTCCGTTTCATGCACTATTGCTCACCGTTTTCGGGTCCTAGAGCGATTTCCACAATTGACGATCCCCGGGGTGCATTTATGTGTCGGTTATCAACACTCACAGTTTTGGCCGATTCTGGCCCGTTTCATGGACTATTACTCACTGATTTGGGGTCCGTGAGCGATTTCCATGTTTAAGGTTTGTCCGATTCTAGGCTGTTACATGGACTATTATTCACCGTTTTGGGGTCCCAAAGCAATTTCCATGGTTGTTGAACCCGAAGGTGTGCTTACGTATTGGTCGTCAGGGCTTGCAGTTTGGGCCTGTTCTGGCCAGTTTCTTGGACTACTACTCACTGTTTTGGGTTCCGGGAGTGATATCCACGATTGACGAACCCTGGGGTGCGTTTACGTGTTCGTCGACAACACTCACAGTTTTGGCCGATTCTGGTCCGTTTCATGCACTATTACTCATCGTTTTATGATCCTAGGTCGATTTCCGCGATTGACGATCCCCGGGGTGTGTTTACATGTCGTTTATCAACACTCAAAGTTTTGGCCGATTCTGGCCCGTTTTGTGGACTATTACTCACTGATTTGGGGTCCCTGAGCGATTTCCATGTTTAAGGTTTGTCCGAATCTGGGCTCTTTCATGGACTATTACTCACCGTTTTGTGGTCCCAAAGTGATTTCCATGGTTCTCGAACCCCAAGATGTCCTTTCGTGTTGGTCGTTAGGGCGCGCAGTTTGGGCCGGTTCTGGCCTGTTTCTTGGACTATTGCTCACTATTTTGGGGTCCCGGAGTGATTTCCACGATTGACGAACCCTGCGTTCTGTTTACGTGTCTGTCGTCAACACTCGTAATTTTGGCCGATTGTTGTCCGTTTCACACACTATTACTCACAGTTTTGGGGTCCTAGAGCGATTTCTACGATTGACGATACCCGGCGTGCGTTTACATGTCGGTCATGAACACTCATAGTTTTGGCCGATTCTGGTCCGTTTCATGCACTACTACTCACCGTTTTGGGGTCCCAGACCGATTTCCAAGATTGACGATCCCCGGGGTGCGTTTACATGTCGGTTATCAACACTCATAGTTTTGCCCGATTCTGGAACGTTTTGTGGACTATTACTCACTGATTTGGGGTCCGTGAGCGATTTCCATGATTGACGAACCCCGGGGTGTGTTTGTGTATTATTCATGAATAATCCTAGGTTTGTCTGATTCTGGGCTCTTTCATGGACTATTACTCACCGTTTTGGGGTCCCAAAGCGATTTCCATGGTTGTTGAACCCCAAGGTGTGCTTACGTGTTGGTCAGGAGTCACAGTTTTGGCCGGTTCTGGCCCGTTTCTTGGACTACTACTCTATGTTTTGGGGTCCAGGAGTGATTTCACGATTGACGAACCTCGGGGTGTGTTTACGTGTCCGTCGTCAACGCTCGTAATTTTGGGATATTGTGGTCCGTTTCAAGCACTATTGCTCACGGTTTTCTGGTCCCAGAGTGATTTCCACAATTGACGATCCCCGGGGTGCGTTTACGTGTCGGTTATCAACACTCACAGTTTTGGCCGATTCTGGCCCGTATCATGGACTATTACTCACTGATTTGGGGTCCGTGAGCGATTTCCATGTTTAAGGTTTGTCCGATTCTAGGCTGTTACATGGACTATTATTCACCGTTTTGGGGTCCCAAAGCAATTTCCATGGTTGTTGAACCCGAAGGTGTGCTTACGTATTGGTCGTCAGGGCTCGCAGTTTGGGCCTGTTCTGGCCAGTTTCTTGGACTACTACTCACTGTTTTGGGTTCCGGGAGTGATATCCACGATTGACGAACCCTGGGGTGCGTTTACGTGTTCGTCGACAACACTCACAGTTTTGGCCGATTCTGGTCCGTTTCATGCACTATTACTCACCGTTTTGGGGTCCCAAAGCGATTTCCATGGTTGTTGAACCCGAAGGTGTGCTTACGTATTGGTCGTCAGGGCTCGCAGTTTGGGCCTGTTCTGGCCAGTTTCTTGGACTACTACTCACTGTTTTGGGTTCCGGGAGTGATATCCACGATTGACGAACCCTGGGGTGCGTTTACGTGTTCGTCGACAACACTCACAGTTTTGGCCGATTCTGGTCCGTTTCATGCACTATTACTCATCGTTTTATGATCCTAGGTCGATTTCCGCGATTGACGATCCCCGGGGTGTGTTTACATGTCGTTTATCAACACTCAAAGTTTTGGCCAATTCTGGCCCGTTTTTTGGACTATTACTCACTGATTTGGGGTCCCTGAGCGATTTCCATGTTTAAGGTTTGTCCGAATCTGGGCTCTTTCATGGACTATTACTCACCGTTTTGTGGTCCCAAAGTGATTTCCATGGTTCTCGAACCCCAAGATGTCCTATCGTGTTGGTCGTTAGGGCGCGCAGTTTGGGGCGGTTCTGGCCTGTTTCTTGGACTATTGCTCACTATTTTGGGGTCCCGGAGTGATTTCCACGCTTGACGAACCCTGCGTTCTGTTTACGTGTCTGTCGTCAACACTCGTAATTTTGGCCGATTGTTGTCCGTTTCACACACTATTACTCACAGTTTTGGGGTCCTAGAGCGATTTCCACGATTGACGAT
The DNA here is from genome assembly GCA_904067115.1 of Aegilops sharonensis. Classification (NCBI taxonomy): domain Eukaryota; kingdom Viridiplantae; phylum Streptophyta; class Magnoliopsida; order Poales; family Poaceae; genus Aegilops; species Aegilops sharonensis. The sequence continues at coordinate 6,380,882 of LR880966.1, forward strand.
ACCCGGCGTGCGTTTACATGTCGGTCATGAACACTCATAGTTTTGGCCGATTCTGGTCCGTTTCATGCACTACTACTCACCGTTTTGGGGTCCCAGAGCGATTTCCACGATTGATGATCCCCGGGGTGCGTTTACATGTCGGTTATCAACACTCATAGTTTTGCCCGATTCTGGAACGTTTTGTGGACTATTACTCACTGATTTGGGGTCCGTGAGCGATTTCCATGATTGACGAACCCCGGGGTGTGTTTGTGTATTATTCATGAATAATCCTAGGTTTGTCTGATTCTGGGCTCTTTCATGGACTATTAATCACCGTTTTGGGGTCCCAAAGCGATTTCCATGGTTGTTGAACCCCAAGGTGTGCTTACGTGTTGGTCAGGAGTCACAGTTTTGGCCGGTTCTGGCCCGTTTCTTGGACTACTACTCTCTGTTTTGGGGTCCAGGAGTGATTTCACGATTGACGAACCTCGGGGTGTGTTTACGTGTCCGTCGTCAACGCTCGTAATTTTGGGATATTGTGGTCCGTTTCAAGCACTATTGCTCACGGTTTTCGGGTCCCAGAGTGATTTCCACAATTGACGATCCCCGGGGTGCGTTTACGTGTCGGTTATCAACACTCACAGTTTTGGCCGATTCTGGCCCGTATCATGGACTATTACTCACTGATTTGGGGTCCGTGAGCGATTTCCATGTTTAAGGTTTGTCCGATTCTAGGCTGTTACATGGACTATTATTCACCGTTTTGGGGTCCCAAAGCAATTTCCATGGTTGTTGAACCCGAAGGTGTGCTTACGTATTGGTCGTCAGGGCTCGCAGTTTGGGCCTGTTCTGGCCAGTTTCTTGGACTACTACTCTCTGTTTTGGGGTCCAGGAGTGATTTCACGATTGACGAACCTCGGGGTGTGTTTACGTGTCCGTCGTCAACGCTCGTAATTTTGGGATATTGTGGTCCGTTTCAAGCACTATTGCTCACGGTTTTCGGGTCCCAGAGTGATTTCCACAATTGATGATCCCCGGGGTGCGTTTACGTGTCGGTCATCAACGCTCCGTGTTTTGGCCGAGTCTGGCCCGCGTTGGGGGCTGTTACTCTCTGATTTGGGGTCCGTGAGCGATTTCCATGATTGACGAACCCCGGGGTGGGTTTGAGTATTATTAATGAATAATCAAAGGTTTGTCTGATTCTGGGCTCTTTCATGGACTATTACTCACCGTTTTGGGGTCCCAGAGTGATTTCCACAATTGATGATCCCCGGGGTGCGTTTACGTGTCGGTCATCAACGCTCCGTGTTTTGGCCGAGTCTGGCCCGCGTTGGGGGCTGTTACTCTCTGATTTGGGGTCCGTGAGCGATTTCCATGTTTAAGGTTTGTCCGATTCTAGGCTGTTACATGGACTATTATTCACCGTTTTGGGGTCCCAAAGCAATTTCCATGGTTGTTGAACCCGAAGGTGTGCTTACGTATTGGTCGTCAGGGCTCGCAGTTTGGGCCTGTTCTGGCCAGTTTCTTGGACTACTACTCACTGTTTTGGGTTCCGGGAGTGATATCCACGATTGACGAACCCTGGGGTGCGTTTACGTGTTCGTCGACAACACTCACAGTTTTGGCCGATTCTGGTCCGTTTCATGCACTATTACTCATCGTTTTATGATCCTAGGTCGATTTCCGCGATTGACGATCCCCGGGGTGTGTTTACATGTCGTTTATCAACACTCATAGTTTTGGCCGATTCTGGCCCGTTTTGTGGACTATTACTCACTGATTTGGGGTCCCTGAGCGATTTCCATGTTTAAGGTTTGTCCGAATCTGGGCTCTTTCATGGACTATTACTCACCGTTTTGTGGTCCCAAAGTGATTTCCATGGTTTTCGAACCCCAAGATGTCCTTTCGTGTTGGTCGTTAGGGCGCGCAGTTTGGGCCGGTTCTGGCCTGTTTCTTGGACTATTGCTCACTATTTTGGGGTCCCGGAGTGATTTCCACGATTGACGAACCCTGCGTTCTGTTTACGTGTCTGTCGTCAACACTCGTAATTTTGGCCGATTGTTGTCCGTTTCACACACTATTACTCACAGTTTTGGGGTCCTAGAGCGATTTCCACGATTGACGATACCCGGCGTGCGTCTACATGTCGGTCATGAAACCTCATAGTTTTGGCCGATTCTGGTCCGTTTCATGCACTACTACTCACCGTTTTGGGGTCCCAGAGCGATTTCCACGATTGACGATCCCCGGGGTGCGTTTACATGTCGGTTATCAACACTCATAGTTTTGCCCGATTCTGGAACGTTTTGTGGACTATTACTCACTGATTTGGGTTCCGTGAGCGATTTCCATGATTGACGAACCCCTTGGTGTGTTTGTGTATTATTCATGAATAATCCTAGGTTTGTCTGATTCTGGGCTCTTTCATGGACTATTACTCACCGTTTTGGGGTCCCAAAGCGATTTCCATGGTTGTTGAACCCCAAGGTGTGCTTACGTGTTGGTCAGGAGTCACAGTTTTGGCCGGTTCTGGCCCGTTTCTTGGACTACTACTCTCTGTTTTGGGGTCCAGGAGTGATTTCACGATTGACGAACCTCGGGGTGTGTTTACGTGTCCGTCGTCAACGCTCGTAATTTTGGGATATTGTGGTCCGTTTCAAGCACGATTGCTCACGGTTTTCGGGTCCCAGAGTGATTTCCACAATTGACGATCCCCGGGGTGCGTTTACGTGTCGGTTATCAACACTCACAGTTTTGGCCGATTCTGGCCCGTATCATGGACTATTACTCACTGATTTGGGGTCCGTGAGCGATTTCCATGTTTAAGGTTTGTCCGATTCTAGGCTGTTACATGGACTATTATTCACCGTTTTGGGGTCCCAAAGCAATTTCCATGGTTGTTGAACCCGAAGGTGTGCTTACGTATTGGTCGTCAGGGCTCGCAGTTTGGGCCTGTTCTGGCCAGTTTCTTGGACTACTACTCACTGTTTTGGGTTCCGGGAGTGATATCCACGATTGACGAACCCTGGGGTGCGTTTACGTGTCGGTTATCAACACTCACAGTTTTGGCCGATTCTGGCCCGTATCTTGGACTATTACTCACTGATTTGGGGTCCCTGAGCGATTTCCATGTTTAAGGTTTGTCCGAATCTGGGCTCTTTCATGGACTATTACTCACCGTTTTGGGGTCCCAAAGCAATTTCCATGGTTGTTGAACCCGAAGGTGTGCTTACGTATTGGTCGTCAGGGCTCGCAGTTTGGGCCTGTTCTGGCCAGTTTCTTGGACTACTACTCACTGTTTTGGGTTCCGGGAGTGATATCCACGATTGACGAACCCTGGGGTGCGTTTACGTGTTCGTCGACAACACTCACAGTTTTGGCCGATTCTGGTCCGTTTCATGCACTATTACTCATCGTTTTATGATCCTAGGTCGATTTCCGCGATTGACGATCCCCGGGGTGTGTTTACATGTCGTTTATCAACACTCAAAGTTTTGGCCAATTCTGGCCCGTTTTTTGGACTATTACTCACTGATTTGGGGTCCCTGAGCGATTTCCATGTTTAAGGTTTGTCCGAATCTGGGCTCTTTCATGGACTATTACTCACCGTTTTGTGGTCCCAAAGTGATTTCCATGGTTCTCGAAACCCAAGATGTCCTATCGTGTTGGTCGTTAGGGCGCGCAGTTTGGGCCGGTTCTGGCCTGTTTCTTGGACTATTGCTCACTATTTTGGGGTCCCAGAGTGATTTCCACGATTGACGAACCCTGCGTTCTGTTTACGTGTCTGTCGTCAACACTCGTAATTTTGGCCGATTGCTGTCCGTTTCACACACTATTACTCACAGTTTTGGGGTCCTAGAGCGATTTCCACGATTGACGATACCCGGCGTGCGTCTACATGTCGGTCATGAAACCTCATAGTTTTGGCCGATTCTGGTCCGTTTCATGCACTACTACTCACCGTTTTGGGGTCCCAGAGCGATTTCCACGATTGACGATCCCCGGGGTGCGTTTACATCTCGGTTATCAACACTCATAGTTTTGCCCGATTCTGGAACGTTTTGTGGACTATTACTCACTGATTTGGGGTCCGTGAGCGATTTCCATGATTGACGAACCCCGGGGTGTGTTTGTGTATTATTCATGAATAATCCTAGGTTTGTCTGATTCTGGGCTCTTTCATGGACTATTACTCACCGTTTTGGGGTCCCAAAACGATTTCCATGGTTGTTGAACCCCAAGGTGTGCTTACGTGTTGGTCAGGAGTCACAGTTTTGGCCGGTTCTGGCCCGTTTCTTGGACTACTACTCTCTGTTTTGGGGTCCAGGAGTGATTTCACGATTGACGAACCTCGGGATGTGTTTACGTGTCCGTCGTCAACGCTCGTAATTTTGGGATATTGTGGTCCGTTTCAAGCACTATTGCTCACGGTTTTCGGGTCCCAGAGTGATTTCCACAATTGACGATCCCCGGGGTGCGTTTACGTGTCGGTTATCAACACTCACAGTTTTGGCCGATTCTGGCCCGTATCATGGACTATTACTCACTGATTTGGGGTCCGTGAGCGATTTCCATGTTTAAGGTTTGTCCGATTCTAGGCTGTTACATGGACTATTATTCACCGTTTTGGGGTCCCAAAGCAATTTCCATGGTTGTTGAACCCGAAGGTGTGCTTACGTATTGGTCGTCAGGGCTCGCAGTTTGGGCCTGTTCTGGCCAGTTTCTTGGACTACTACTCACTGTTTTGGGTTCCCGGAGTGATATCCACGATTGACGAACCCTGGGGTGCGTTTACGTGTCCGTCAACAACACTCGCAATTTTGGCCGATTCTGGTCAATTTCATGCACTATTACTCATCGTTTTGTGATCCTAGGTCGATTTCCGTGATTGACGATCCCTGGGGTGCGTTTACATGTCGGTTATCAACACTCATAGTTTTGGCCGATTCTGGCCTGTTTCATGGACTATTGCTCACTGATTTGGATTCCCTGAGCGATTTCCATGATTGACGAACCTCGGGGTGCGTTTATGTCTCTTCATCAATTATCATAGGTTTCTCCGAATCTTGGCTCTTTCATGTACTATTACTCACCGTTTTGGGGTCCCAAAGCGATTTCCATGGTTGTTGAACCCCAAGGTGTGCTGACACCGACGCTTTGGTGGTGCCTCGGAAGGCTTGTTCTCATCTGGATCTTTCCCACCATCATCGTCATCCTCTTTCGGTGTGTCCACCATGTACACGTCATATGTGGAATTAGCCGTCTAGTGTCCGGTGACCGGCGCGTTCTGGCTTTGCTTGTCCAGGAGTGATTTCACGATTGACGAACCTCGGGGTGTGTTTACGTGTCCGTCGTCAATGCTCGCAATTTTGGGCGATTGTGGTCCGTTTCATGCACTATTGCTCACCGTTTTCGGGTCCCAGAGCGATTTCCACAATTGACGATCCCCGGGGTGCATTTATGTGTCGGTTATCAACACTCACAGTTTTGGCCGATTCTGGCCCGTTTCGTGGACTATTACTCACTGATTTGGGGTCCGTGAGCGATTTCCATGTTTAAGGTTTGTCCGATTCTAGGCTGTTACATGGACTATTATTCACCGTTTTGGGGTCCCAAAGCAATTTCCATGGTTGTTGAACCCGAAGGTGTGCTTACGTATTGGTCGTCAGGGCTCGCAGTTTGGGCCTGTTCTGGCCAGTTTCTTGGACTACTACTCACTGTTTTGGGTTCCGGGAGTGATATCCACGATTGACGAACCCTGGGGTGCGTTTACGTGTTCGTCGACAACACTCACAGTTTTGGCCGATTCTGGTCCGTTTCATGCACTATTACTCATCGTTTTATGATCCTAGGTCGATTTCCTCGATTGACGATCCCCGAGGTGTGTTTACATGTCGTTTATCAACACTCATAGTTTTGGCCGATTCTGGCCCGTTTTGTGGACTATTACTCACTGATTTGGGGTCCCTGAGCGATTTCCATGTTTAAGGTTTGTCCGAATCTGGGCTCTTTCATGGACTATTACTCACCGTTTTGTGGTCCCAAAGTGATTTCCATGGTTGTCGAACCCCAAGATGTCCTTTCGTGTTGGTCGTTAGGGCGCGCAGTTTGCGCCGGTTCTGGCCTGTTTCTTGGACTATTGCTCACTATTTTGGGGTCCCGGAGTGATTTCCATGATTGACGAACCCTGCGTTCTGTTTACGTGTCTGTCGTCAACACTCGTAATTTTGGCCGATTGTTGTCCGTTTCACACACTATTACTCACAGTTTTGGGGTCCTAGAGCGATTTCCACGATTGACGATACCCGGCGTGCGTCTACATGTCGGTCATGAAACCTCATAGTTTTGGCCGATTCTGGTCCGTTTCATGCACTACTACTCACCGTTTTGGGGTCCCAGAGCGATTTCCACGATTGACGATCCCCGGGGTGCGTTTACATCTCGGTTATCAACACTCATAGTTTTGCCCGATTCTGGAACGTTTTGTGGACTATTACTCCCTGATTTGGGGTCCGTGAGCGATTTCCATGATTGACGAACCCCGGGGTGTGTTTGTGTATTATTCATGAATAATCCTAGGTTTGTCTGATTCTGGGCTCTTTCATGGACTATTACTCACCGTTTTGGGGTCCCAAAGCGATTTCCATGGATGTTGAACCCCAAGGTGTGCTTACGTGTTGGTCAGGAGTCATAGTTTTGGCCGGTTCTGGCCCGTTTCTTGGACTACTACTCTCTGTTTTGGGGTCCAGGAGTGATTTCACGATTGACGAACCTCGGGGTGTGTTTACGTGTCCGTCGTCAACGCTCGTAATTTTGGGATATTGTGGTCCGTTTCAAGCACTATTGCTCACCGTTTTCGGGTCCCAGAGTGATTTCCACAATTGACGATCCCCGGGGTGCGTTTACGTGTCGGTTATCAACACTCACAGTTTTGGCCGATTCTGGCCCGTATCATGGACTATTACTCACTGATTTGGGGTCCCTGAGCGATTTCCATGTTTAAGGTTTGTCCGAATCTGGGCTGTTTCTTGGACTACTACTCACTGTTTTGGGGTCCCAAAGCAATTTCCATGGTTGTTGAACCCCAAGGTGTGCTTACGTATTGGTCGTCAGGGCTCGCAGTTTGGGCCGGTTCTAGCCAGTTTCTTGGACTACTACTCACTGTTTTGGGTTCCCGGAGTGATATCCACGATTGACGAACCCTGGGGTGCGTTTACGTGTCCGTCAACAACACTCGCAATTTTGGCCGATTCTGGTCAATTTCATGCACTATTACTCATCGTTTTGTGATACTAGGTCGATTTCCGTGATTGACGATCCCTGGGGTGCGTTTACATGTCGGTTATCAACACTCATAGTTTTGGCCGATTCTGGCCTGTTTCATGGACTATTGCTCACTGATTTGGATTCCCTGAGCGATTTCCATAATTGACGAACCTCGGGGTGCGTTTATGTCTCTTCATCAATTATCATAGGTTTCTCCGATTCTTGGCTCTTTCATGTACTATTACTCACCGTTTTGGGGTCCCAAAGCGATTTCCATGGTTGTTGAACCCCAAGGTGTGCTGACACCGACGCTTTGATGGTGCCTCGGAAGGCTTGTTCTCATCTGGATCTTTCCCACCATCATCGTCATCCTCTTTCGGTGTGTCCACCATGTACACGTCATATGTGGAATTAGCCGTCTAGCGTCCGGTGACCGGCGGGTTCTGGCTTTGCTTGTCCAGGAGTGATTTCACGATTGACGAACCTCGGGGTGTGTTTACGTGTCCGTCGTCAATGCTCGCAATTTTGGGCGATTGTGGTCCGTTTCATGCACTATTGCTCACCCTTTTCGGGTCCCAGAGCGATTTTCACAATTGACGATCCCCGGGGTGCATTTATGTGTCGGTTATCAACACTCACAGTTTTGGCCGATTCTGGCCCGTTTCATGGACTATTACTCACTGATTTGGGGTCCGTGAGCGATTTCCATGTTTAAGGTTTGTCCGATTCAAGGCTGTTACATGGACTATTATTCACCATTTTGGGGTCCCAAAGCAATTTCCCTCGTTGTTGAACCCGAAGTGTGCTTACGTATTGGTCGTCAGGGCTCGCAGTTTGGGCCTGTTCTGGCCAGTTTCTTGGACTACTACTCACTCTTTTGGGTTCCCGGAGTGATATCCACGATTGACGAACCCTGGGGTGCGTTTACGTGTCCGTCGACAAAACTCGCAGTTTTGGCCGATTCTGGTCCGTTTCATGCACTATTACTCATCGTTTTGTGATCCTAGGTCGATTTCCGCGATTGACGATCCCCGGGGTGTGTTTACATGTCGTTTATCAACACTCATAGTTTTGGCCGATTCTGGCCCGTTTCATGGACTATTACTCACTGATTTGGGGTCCCTGAGCGATTTCCATGTTTAAGGTTTGTCCGAATCTGGGCTCTTTCATGGACTATTACTCACCGTTTTGTGGTCCCAAAGTGATTTCCATGGTTCTCGAACCCCAAGATGTCCTTTCGTGTTGGTCGTTAGGGCGCGCAGTTTGGGCCAGTTCTGGCCTGTTTCTTGGACTATTGCTCACTATTTTGGGGTCCCGGAGTGATTTCCACGATTGATGAACCCTGCATTGTGTTTACGTGTCTGTCGTCAACACTCGTAATTTTGGCCGATTGTTGTCCGTTTCACACACTATTACTCACAGTTTTGGGGTCCTAGAGCGATTTCCACGATTGACGATACCCGGGGTGCGTTTACATGTCGGTCATGAACACTCATAGTTTTGGCCGATTCTGGTCCGTTTCATGCACTACTACTCACCGTTTTGGGGTCCCAGAGCGATTTCCACGATTGACGATCCCCGGGGTGCGTTTACATGTCGGTTATCAACACTCATAGTTTTGGCCGATTCTGGAACGTTTTGTGGACTATTACTCACTGATTTGGGGTCCGTGAGTGATTTCCATGATTGACGAACCCCGGGGGTGTGTTTGTGTATTATTCATGAATAATCCTAGGTTTATCTTATTCTGGGCTCTTTCATGGATTATTACTCACCGTTTTGGGGCCCCAAAGCGATTTCCATGGTTGTTGAACCCCAAGGTGTGCTTATGTGTTGGTCAGGAGTCACAGTTTCGGCCGGTTCTGGCCCGTTTCTTGGACTACTACTCTTTGTTTTGGGGTCCAGGAGTGATTTCACGATTGACGAACCTCGGGGTGTGTTTACGTGTCCGTCGTCAACGCTCGTAATTTTGGGATATTGTGGTCCGTTTCAAGCACTATTGCTCACCGTTTTCGGGTCCTAGAGCGATTTCCACAATCGACGATCCCCGGGGTGCATTTACGTGTCGGTTATCAACACTCACATTTTGGCCGATTCGGGCCCGTATCATGGACTATTACTCACTGATTTGGGGTCCCTGAGCGATTTCCATGTTTAAGGTTTGTCCGAATCTGGGCTGTTTCTTGGACTATTACTCACCGTTTTGGGGTCCCAAAGAAATTTCCATGGTTGCTGAACCCCAAAGTGTGCTTACGTATTGGTCGTCAGGGCTCGCAGTTTGGGCCGGTTCTAGCCAGTTTCTTGGACTACTACTCACTTTTTTGGGTTCCCGGAGTGATATCCACGATTGACGAACCCTGGGGTCCGTTTACGTGTCCGTCAACAACACTCGCAATTTTGGCCGATTCTGGTCAATTTCATGCACTATTACTCGCCGCTTTGGGGTCCTAGGTCGATTTCCGTGATTGACGATCCCTGGGGTGCGTTTACATGTCGGTTATCAACACTCATAGTTTTGGCCGATTCTGGCCCGTTTCGTGGACTATTACTCACTGATTTGGGGTCCATGAGCAATTTCCATGATTGACAAACCTCGGGGTGCGTTTATGTCTCTTCATCAATTATCATAGGTTTCTCCGAATCTTGGCTCTTTAATGTACTATTACTCACCGTTTTGGGGTCCCAAAGCGATTTCCATGGTTGTTGAACCCCAAGGTGTGCTGACACCGACGCTTTGATGGTGCCTCAGAAGGCTTGTTCTCATCTGGATCTTTCCCACCATCATCGTCATCCTCTTTCAGTGTGTCCACCATGTACACGTCATATGTGGAATTGGCCGTCTAGCATCCGGTGACCGGCGGGTTCTGGCTTTGCTTGTCCAGGAGTGATTTCACGATTGACGAACCTCGGGGTGTGTTTACGTGTCCGTCGTCAATGCTCGCAATTTTGGGCGATTGTGGTCCGTTTCATGCAATATTGCTCACTGTTTTTGGGTCCCAGAGCGATTTCCACAATTGACGATCCCCGGGGTGCATTTAGGTGTCGGTTATCAACACAAACAGTTGTGGCCGATTCTGGCCCGTTTCATGGACTATTACTCACTGAGTTGGGGTCCGTGAGCGATTTCCATGTTTAAGGTTTGTCCGATTCTAGGCTGTTACATGGACTATTATTCACCGTTTTGGGGTCCCAAAGCAATTTCCATGGTTGTTGAACCCGAAGGTGTGCTTACGTATTGGTCGTCAGGGCTCGCAGTTTGGGCCTGTTCTGGCCAGTTTCTTGGACTACTACTCACTGTTTTGGGTTCCCGGAGTGATATCCACGATTGACGAACCCTGGGGTGCGTTTACGTGTCCGTCGACAACACTCATAGTTTTGGCCGATTCTGGTCCGTTTCATGCACTATTACTCATCGTTTTATGATCTTAGGTCGATTTCCGCGATTAACGATCCCTGGGGTGTGTTTACATGTCGTTTATCAACACTCATAGTTTTGGCCGATTCTGGCCCGTTTCGTCGACTATTACTCACTGATTTGGGGTCCCTGAGCGATTTCCATGTTTAAGGTTTGTCCGAATCTGGGCTCTTTCATGGACTATTACTCACCGTCTTGTGGTCCCAAAGTGATTTCCATGGTTCTCGAACCCCAAGATGTCCTTTCGTGTTGGTCGTTAGGGCGCGCAGTTTGGGCCGGTTCTGGCCTGTTTCTTGGACTATTACTCACTATTTTGGGGTCCCGGAGTGATTTCCACGATTGACGAACCCTGCGTTCTGTTTACGTGTCTGTCGTCAACACTCGTAATTTTGGCCGATTGTTGTTCGTTTCACACACTATTACTCACAGTTTTGGGGTCCTAGAGCGATTTCCACGATTGACGATACCCGGGGTGCGTTTACATGTCGGTCATGAACACTCATAGTTTTGGCCGATTCTGGTCCGTTTCATGCACTACTACTCACCGTTTTGGGGTCCCAGAGCGAGTTCCACGATTGACGATCCCCTGGGTGCGTTTACATGTCGGTTATCAACACTCATAGTTTTGGCCGATTCTGGAATGTTTTGTGGACTATTACTCACTGATTTGGGGTCCGTGAGCGATTTCCATGATTGACGAACCCCGGGGTGTGTTTGTGTATTATTCATGAATAATCCTAGGTTTGTCTGATTCTTGGCTCTTTCATGGACTATTACACACCGTTTTGGGGTCCCAAAGCGATTTCCATGGTTGTTGAACCCCAAGGTGTGCTTACGTGTTGGTCAGGAGTCACAGTTTTGGCCGGTTCTGGCCCGTTTCTTGGACTACTACTCTCTGTTTTGGGGTCCAGGAGTGATTTCACGATTGACGAACATCGGGGTGTGTTTACGTGTCCGTCGTCAACGCTCGCAATTTTGGGATATTGTGGTCCGTTTCAAGCACTATTGCTCACCGTTTTCGGGTCCCAGAGCGATTTCCACAATTGACGATCCCCGGGGTGCGTTTACGTGTCGGTTATCAACGCTCACAGTTTTGGCCGATTCTGGCCCGTATCGTGGACTATTACTCACTGATTTGGGGTCCCTGAGCGATTTCCATGTTTAAGGTTTGTCCGAATCTGGGCTGTTTCTTGGACTATTACTCACCGTTTTGGGGTCCCAAAGCAATTTCCATGGTCGTTGAACCCCAAGGTGTGCTTATGTATTGGTCGTCAGGGCTCGCAGTTTGGGCCGGTTCTAGCCAGTTTCTTGGACTACTACTCACTGTTTTGGGTTTCCGGAGTGATATCCACGATTGACGAAACCTGGGGTGCGTTTACGTGTCCGTCGACAACACTCGCAGTTTTGGCCGATTCTGGTCCGTTTCATGCACTATTACTCATCGTTTTGTGATCCTAGGTCGATTTCTGCGATTGACGATCCCTGGGGTGTGTTTACATGTCGTTTATCAACACTCATAGTTTTGGCCGATTCTGGCCCGTTTCGTGGACTATTACTCACTGATTTGGGTTCCCTGAGCGATTTCCATGTTTAAGGTTTGTCCGAATCTGGGCTCTTTCATGGACTATTACTCACGGTTTTGTGGTCCCAAAGTGATTTCCATGGTTCTCGAACCCCAAGATGTCCTTTCGTGTTGGTCGTTAGGGCGCGCAGTTTGGGCCGGTTCTGGCCTGTTTCTTGGACTACTACTCACTATTTTGGGGTCCCGGAGTGATTTCCACGATTGACGAACCCTGCGTTGTGTTTACGTGTCTGTCGTCAACACTCGTAATTTTGGCCGATTGTTGTCCGTTTCACACACTATTACTCACAGTTTTGGGGTCCTAGAGCGA
>LR880966.1:6441763-6454455 GCA_904067115.1 Aegilops sharonensis
GAAATCTCAACACTAAAACTAAAGAATTAATTTGAGGGGTTTTATGACTTAATAATTTGGGAACGAGATATTGGTTGGCGGAACCGTCTCAATAACTACCAACAATTGTAGTAATTTGCAAGCAAGTCCACTGTAGTAGGATAAAATTTGCTTTTCGCAAAATGATGAAACTTAGAGCTCCACAGCCAAAAATGCATATAGAGTTAGTAACTTTATTATTGTTATTCTTCATGACTTGCCAGCTTATTCCAAAAGCTGACCTACATGGCTGCAACGTATTATGTTGCAGAGATATATTCCGATCAGGAGTGAGGCTACGCTCCGCGCTTGGCGATTGCCCTTTGGAGTCGGATGGACTCGCTTATCTTCGACGCTTCCGCAGTGTTTTTAGTTATTTCTCATGAGTTGGCCTTGAGCCGAATTTATTCCCTTGTAATAAAGACTCTATATGAGAATCAATTAATGATATTCAGGTGTGATTGAACTTTGATTACTTTATCGATGTACTGTGAGTACCAGCATGATCTTGGGATGGTACAGACACAGAGATTTGACCGATTTTGGGTCAGGTCGCTACAACAATATTTTAGAGTATTGAGAGTACTTTGAGCTGTTAGTACAATCATTTCATATCATTGAATTTCAATCTGAAGTTATTAAATTTCAACTATGAGGCTGTTGTTGTTCTCGGCTCCACATGGGTACTGTTTCTTCTCAACTCCCATAGCCTAACAATGGTTTCGTCTCGATTACCATAGCCTAACATAAATACTGCCATAATTTTGGTTCCTGAAGATGCAATTGTGGGAGGGAGCAGAACCAAGACCTAGTTTGCTGCTACTGTTGTTGCAGACGAGGAGGAGATCAGCAGGGCACCTTGCCGCCGGAGCACCTTGCAGAGGAGGAGGAGATCTGCAGGGGGCAGCATGTGTATGTACAGATGCAAACTAAACCAAACATGTGTACGTACTGAAGATGCAAACTGAACCCAAACGTCCGCTCTGTACTGAACACCTTGCCGCCGGAGCTGAGCACCGTCTGGGTCACCTTCCAAGCGTCGGAGCACCTTGCCGCCGGAGCACCTTGCAGAGGAGGAGGAGATCAGCAGGGGCAGCATGTGTATGTACAGATGCAAACTAAACCGAACATGTGTATGTACTGAAGATGCAAACTGAACCCAAACGTCCGCTCTGTACTGAACATGTCTGTGTACAGAGAACATGTTGCCGCTCACCTTGCCGCTGGAGGAGTCAAGCACCTTGCCGCTGGAGGAGCTGAGCACCGTCTGGGTCACCTTCCAAGCGTCCTTCTCCTCGCCAAGCACCTTGCTGCCGAAGGAGCCGAACCAGATCTGCAGAGAACAGGGCCGGTCAGAGAGAGAGAGATAGAGAAAGAGAGAGAGTGAGGGAGAGAGAGAGGTGTACCTGCCGGCGGAGGGAAGGTAGCGCCACGGAGAAGGCCCAGCGACCTTAACCCTAGCAGACGGCGAGGGGCGGCGGGGCGGCGGCCGGTGGGAGGGCCTGGTCGGGGGAGCTCATGCTAGGCAAGGGAGGCGGCGACGTGTGGATCTGCAGCGCGGGGGCGGGTGGCAGCGCAGCCGGCGGTGCGTGCACGGCGATTTTGGGCGGCGCGGGGCAGAGATTGGGGGAAGACAGGGGGCGGCGGGGGAGAGGCAGGGGGCGGCGGGGGAGAGGCACGGGCGGCCTGGCTTGGGGGTGCTCTGCGCGGTCGATTTGGGCCAAAATTGAGCTCTTCGCGCGTCTATTTTCGATAAGTCCCGCGCGTAGTAAAAGAATAAGCCGAGTGTCAAAGAAAAATACACGGTCTATAAAAAAAATTATTTCAATAATAAAAATTTATTATTTTATTTCAATAATAAAAGTTTATTATTTCAATAATAAGAAAAATACAAGGTCTATAATTTCTGTACTTTATTTTTATTGTCTTTGTATTATACTTAATTTAATTTTCATCTTATTGTTTTTTTTTGTATTTCTATTTCATTGCTTTTATAAAATGAAACGCTCTCCCCTTATTTCATTATTTCCACTATTCGATATATGGCCAATATTTCAATAAATTGACTGATTTATGGCTTTGATGTCTGCCCTATAAGATATCGGCTCATATGCAGATAAACTGGCCGATTTACCCGTTATCTCGGGTCGACCGATAAGTTCCCGAAAACGATATCCCCAACATTGATTATTTCATACATGGCCCTTGTAGGGTGTGGTAAAAATTTAAGCGCATTTGGAATAGGCCTCCCATAAGGCTTCTTGTAAACTACACCATCTCCGAGGTTGTCTCTGGGTATCGAGAGGGAACATGTCGGGTTTGTGAAGGAAGTGCAGGTCATGTTGCTTCGTTGGACTTGAAACTTCTCGTGCTCTCAAAGGAGGCCATCAAATGACACGTGCCAGGCCCCCGCATTTTTCGGACCCACCTGCAATATTTGAGACATTTATTGCACTGTTACAGTTTCAATGCCGAAAATTAGAGATCTGCAAGGCGCCACATAAAATCATGCCCGGAAGCACCATGGAAAATCCTATGTGATATCTTTGCGACATGCGTAGGCCTTTTGCGGATCGATGAGGGGGCAGGCCCTGCCACCGAGGGGCAAAATTCCCTCGGCAGCTGGAGGGGGGAAACGAACGCGTCGGGTCTACACGGAGGGGATCTTGCTGTGGGTCTGGCCCGGATGTTGCTCCAAAGTGTTCCTATGGGCTGACCTAACACAACCGGGTGGAGAGGCCCACTGGTCAAATCCCGTCCGTGCAAAGTCAAAGGGCTAGATCCGATGGTCAAACACTACAGGGTTAGGCGGGACGGGGGCCCTGGGGGGTAGCAATGCCACCGGAGCGTCGCACCGGGCCCTCATACTTGCGGGGTGGTGTGGTGGCATGTCCTAAGAGGCGGCACGCGTCTCCGGGGTGTGGCCCCCCTCACGGAATGCGATGACACGGTAGTAGATGTTCTGCGGTAACGATGCGGCGTGAATATTATTAAATACTCGGAGCGCGATAAAATCATGAGTTTTTTACACGACGTGGGCACATGTGCTATAGGACCGATGGTAATTTTTCATAATTTTTCGTGATGGAGAAGTATCTGAACACTTCCCTCTACGCGGAATGCTCTTCACGTGTCTACGACTGTGGCCGGCGGCCTCCGGGGGCTAGCATACCGTCAAATCTTGCGTAGGCGGCCTCTGACAATTCTGTAAGTGTTGTGGCGGTTGCAAATGCCCGGCACACGTCTCCGGGGTGTGCCCCCCCTCACGGACGGTGCAGCCGCGGGCACCTGGAGGGGGGAAACGGACGCGTCGAGTCTACTCGGAGGGGATCTTGCTGTGGGTCTGGCCCGGATGTTGCTCCAAAGTGTTCCTATGGACTGACCTAACACAACCGGGTGGAGAGGTCCACTGGTCAAAGCCCGTCCATGCAAAGTCAAAGGGCTAGATCGCGTGGTCAAACGCTACAGGGTTAGGCGGGACGGGGGCCCTGGGGGGGTAGCAATGCCACCGGAGCGTCGCACCGGGCCCTCATACATGCGGGGTGGTGTGGTGGCATGTCTGAAGAGGCAGCACGCATGTCCGGGGTGTGCCCCCCCTCACGGACGGCACCGCCGCCGGCACCTGGAGGGGGGAAACGGACGCGTCGGGTCTACACGGAGGGGATCTTGCTGTGGGTCTGGCCCGGATGTCGCTCCAGAGTGTTCCTATGGGCTGACGTAACACAACCGGGTGGGGAGGTCCACTGGTCAAAGCCCGTCCATGCAAAGTCAAAGGGCTAGGTCGTGTGGTCAAACGCTACAGGGTTAGGCGGGACGGAGGCACTGGGGGGTAGCAATGCCACCGGAGCGTCGCACCGGGCCCTCATGCATGCGGGGTGGTGTGGTGGCATGTCCGAAGAGGCGGCACGCGTCTCCGGGGTGTGGCCCCCCTCACGGACTGCGATGACACGGCAGTAGATGTTCTGCGGTAACGATGCGGCGTGAATATTATTAAATACTCGGAGCGCGATAAAATCATGAGTTTTTTACACGACGTGGGCACATGTGCTATAGGACCGATGGTAATTTTTCATAATTTTTCGTGATGGAGAAGTATCTGAACACTTCCCTCTACACGGATTGCTCTTCGCGCATCTACGACTGTGGCCGGCGGCCTCCGGGGCTAGCATACCGTCAAATCTTGCGTAGGCGGCCTCTCACAATTCTGGAAGTGTTGTGGCGGTTGCAAATGCCCGGCACACGACTCCGGGGTGTGCCCCCCCCTCACGGACGGCGCCGCCGCCGGCACCTGGAGGGGGGAAACAGACGCGTCGAGTCTACTCGGAGGGGATCTTGCTGTGGGTCTGGCCCGGATGTTGCTCCAAAGTGTTCCTATGGACTGACCTAACACAACCGGGTGGAGAGGTCCACTGTTCAAAGCCCGTCCGTGCAAATTCAAAGGGCTAGATCACGTGGTCAAACGCTACAGGGTTAGGCGGGACGGGGGCCCTGGGGGGTAGCAATGCTACCGGAGCGTCGCACCGGGCCCTCATACATGCGGGGTTGTGTGGTGGCATGTCTGAAGAGGCAGCACGCATGTCCGGGGTGTGCCCCCCCCACCCCTCACGGACGGCGCCTCCGCCGGCACCTGGAGTGGGGAAACGGACGCGTCGGGTCTACACGGAGGGGATCTTGCTGTGGGTCTGGCCCGGATGTCGCTCCAGAGTGTTCCTATGGGCTGACCTAACAAAACCGGGTGGGGAGGTCCACTGGTCAAAGCCCGTCCATGCAAAGTCAAAGGGCTAGGTCGCGTGGTCAAACGCTACAGTGTTAGGCGGGACGGAGGCACTGGGGGGTAGCAATGCCACCGGAGCGTCGCACCGGGCCCTCATGCATGCTTGGTGGTGTGGTGGCATGTCCGAAGAGGCGGCACGCGTCTCCGGGGTGTGGCCCCCCTCACGGACTGCGATGACACGGTAGTAGATGTTCTGCGGTAACGATGCGGCGTGAATATTATTAAATACTCGGAGCGCGATAAAATCATGAGTTTTTTACACGACGTGGGCACATGTGCTATAGGACCGATGGTAATTTTTCATAATTTTTCGTGATGGAGAAGTATCTGAACACTTCCCTCTACGCGGATTGCTCTTCGCGCGTCTACGACTGTGGCCGGCGGCCTCCGGGGGCTAGCATACCGTCAAATCTTGCGTAGGCGGCCTCTCACAATTCTGGAAGTGTTGTGGCGGTTGCAAATGCCCGGCAAACGTCTCCGGGGTGTGCCCCCCCTCACGGACGGCGCCGCCGCCGGCACCTCGAGGGGGGAAACGGACGCGTCGAGTCTACTCGGAGGGGATCTTGCTGTGGGTCTGGCCCGGATGTTGCTCCAAAGTGTTCCTATGGACTGACCTAACACAACCGGGTGGAGAGGTCCACTGGTCAAAGCCCGTCCGTGCAAAGTCAAAGGGCTAGATCGCGTGGTCAAACGCTACAGGGTTAGGCGGGACGGGGGCCCTGGGGGGGTAGCAATGCCACCGGAGCGTAGCACCGGGCCCTCATACATGCGGGGTGGTGTCGTGGCATGTCTGAAGAGGCAGCACGCATGTCCGGGGTGTGCCCCCCCCCCCGCCCCGCGTCCCCCCCCCCCCCCGGACGGCGCCGCCGCCGGCAGCTGGAGGGGGGAAACAGACGCGTCGAGTCTACTCGGAGGGGATCTTGCTGTGGGTCTGGCCCAGATGTTGCTCCAAAGTGTTCCGATGGGCTGACCTAACACAACCGGGTGGAGAGGTCCACTGGTCAAAGCCCGTCCATGCAAAGTCAAAGGGCTAGATCCGATGGTCAAACGCTACAGGATTAGGCGGGACGGGGGCCCGGGGGGGTAGCAATGCCACCGGAGCGTAGCACCGGGCCGTGATACATGCGGGGTGGTGTCGTGGCATGTCTGAAGAGGCAGCACGCATGTCCGGGGTGTGCCCCCCCCCACGGACGGCGCCGCCGCCGGCAGCTGGAGGGGGGAAACGGACGCGTCGGGTCTACACGGAGGGGATCTTGCTGTGGGTCTGGCCCGGATGTTGCTCCAAAGTGTTCCTATGGGCTGACCTAACACAACCGGGTGGAGAGGCCCACTGGTCAAATCCCGTCCGTGCAAAGTCAAAGGGCTAGATCCGATGGTCAAACGCTACAGGGTTAGGCGGGACGGGGGCCCTGGGGGGTAGCAATGCCACCGGAGCGTCGCACCGGGCCCTCATACATGCGGGGTGGTGTGGTGGCATGTCCGAAGAGGCGGCACGCGTCTCCGGGGTGTGGCCCCCCTCACGGAATGCGATGACACGGTAGTAGATGTTCTGCGGTAACGATGCGGCGTGAATATTATTAAATACTCGAAGCGCGATAAAATCATGAGTTTTTTACACGACGTGGGCACATGTGCTATAGGACCGATGGTAATTTTTCATAATTTTTCGTGATGGAGAAGTATCTGAACACTTCCCTCTACGCGGAATGCTCTTCACGTGTCTACGACTATGGCCGGCGGCCTCCGGGGGCTAGCATACCGTCAAATCTTGCGTAGGCGGCCTCTCACAATTCTGGAAGTGTTGTGGCGGTTGCAAATGCCCGGCACACGTCTCCGGGGTGTGCCCCCCCTCACGGACGGTGCCGCCGCGGGCACCTGGAGGGGGGAAACGGACGCGTCGAGTCTACTCGGAGGGGATCTTGCTGTGGGTCTGGCCCAGATGTTGCTCCAAAGTGTTCCTATGGACTGACCTAACACAACCGGGTGGAGAGGTCCACTGGTCAAAGCCCGTCCATGCAAAGTCAAAGGGCTAGATCGCGTGGTCAAACGCTACAGGGTTAGGCGGGACGGGGCCCTGGGGGGTAGCAATGCCACCGGAGCGTCGCACCGGGCCCTCATACATGCGGGGTGGTGTGGTGGCATGTCTGAAGAGGCAGCACGCATGTCCGGGGTGTGCCCCCCTCATGGACGGCGCCGCCGCCGGCACCTGGAGGGGGGAAACGGACGCGTCGGGTCTACACGGAGGGGATCTTGCTGTGGGTCTGGCCCGGATGTCGCTCCAGAGTGTTCCTATGGGCTGACGTAACACAACCGGGTGGGGAGGTCCACTGGTCAAAGCCCGTCCATGCAAAGTCAAAGGGCTAGGTCGCGTGGTCAAACGCTACAGGGTTAGGCGGGGCGGAGGCACTGGGGGGTAGCAATGCCACCGGAGCGTCGCACCGGGCCCTCATGCATGCGGGGTGGTGTGGTGGCATGTCCGAAGAGGCGGCACGCGTCTCCGGGGTGTGGCCCCCCTCACGGACTGCGATGACACGGTAGTAGATGTTCTGCGGTAACGATGCGGCGTGAATATTATTAAATACTCGGAGCGCGATAAAATCATGAGTTTTTTACACGACGTGGGCACATGTGCTATAGATGGTAATTTTTCATAATTTTTCGTGATGGAGAAGTATCTGAACACTTCCCTCTACACGGATTGCTCTTCGCGCGTCTACGACTGTGGCCGGCGGCCTCCGGGGGCTATCATACCGTCAAATCTTGCGTAGGCGGCCTCTCACAATTCTGGAAGTGTTGTGGCGGTCGCAAATGCCCGGCACACGTCTCCGGGGTGTGCCCCCCCTCACGGACGGCGCCGCCGCGGGCACCTGGAGGGGGAAACGGACGCGTCGAGTCTACTCGGAGGGGATCTTGCTGTGGGTCTGGCCCGGATGTTGCTCCAAAGTGTTCCTATGGACTGACCTAACACAACCGGGTGGAGAGGTCCACTGGTCAAAGCCCGTCCGTGCAAAGTCAAAGGGCTAGATCGCGTGGTCAAACGCTACAGGGTTAGGCGGGACGGGGGCCCTGGGGGGGTAGCAATGCCACCGGAGCGTCGCACCGGGCCCTCATACATGCGGGGTGGTGTGGTGGCATGTCTGAAGAGGCAGCACGCATGTCCGGGGTGTGCCCCCCCCCCCCTCATGGACGGCGCCGCCGCCGGCACCTGGAGGGGGGAAACGGACGCGTCGGGTCTACACGGAGGGGATCTTGCTGTGGATCTGGCCCGGATGTCGCTTCAGAGTGTTCCTATGGGCTGACCTAACACAACCGGGTGGGGAGGTCCACTGGTCAAAGCCCGTCCATGCAAAGTCAAAGGGCTAGGTCGCGTGGTCAAACGCTACAGTGTTAGGCGGGACGGAGGCACTGGGGGGTAGCAGCCACCGGAGCGTCGCACCGGGCCCTCATGCATGCTTGGTGGTGTGGTGGCATGTCCGAAGAGGCGGCACGCGTCTCCGGGGTGTGGCCCCCCTCACGGACTGCGATGACACGGTAGTAGATGTTCTGCGGTAACGATGCGGCGTGAATATTATTAAATACTCGGAGCGCGATAAAATCATGAGTTTTTTACACGACGTGGGCACATGTGCTATAGGACCGATGGTAATTTTTCATAATTTTTCATGATGGAGAAGTATCTGAACACTTCCCTCTACGCGGATTGCTCTTCGCGCGTCTACGACTGTGGCCGGCGGCCTCTGGGGGCTAGCATACCGTCAAATCTTGCGTAGGCGGCCTCTCACAATTCTGGAAGTGTTGTGGCGGTTGCGAATGCCCGGCAAACGCCTCCGGGGTGTGCCCCCCCCCCCCCCTCACGGACGGCGCCGCCGCCGGCACCTGGAGGGGGGAAACGGACGCGTCGAGTCTACTCGGAGGGGATCTTGCTGTGGGTCTGGCCCGGATGTTGCTCCAAAGTGTTCCTATGGACTGACCTAACACAACCGGGTGGAGAGGTCAACTGGTCAAAGCCCGTCCGTGCAAAGTCAAAGGGCTAGATCGCGTGGTCAAACGCTACAGGGTTAGGCGGGACGGGGGCCCTGGGGGGTAGCAATGCCACCGGAGCGTAGCACTGGGCCCTCATACATGCGGGGTGGTGTCGTGGCATGTCTGAAGAGGCAGCACGCATGTCCGGGGTGTGCCCCCCCCACCCCTCACGGACGGCGCCTCCGCCGGCACCTGGAGTGGGGAAACGGACGCGTCGGGTCTACACGGAGGGGANGTGGCATGTCTGAAGAGGCAGCACGCATGTCCGGGGTGTGCCCCCCCCCCCTCACGGACGGCGACGCCGCCGGCAGCTGGAGGGGGGAAACGGACGCGTCGGGTCTACACGGAGGGGATCTTGCTGTGGGTCTGGCCCGGATGTTGCTCCAAAGTGTTCCTATGGGCTGACCTAACACAACCGGGTGGAGAGGCCCACTGGTCAAATCCCGTCCGTGCAAAGTCAAAGGGCTAGATCCGATGGTCAAACGCTACATGGTTAGGCGGGACGGGGGCCCTGGGGGGTAGCAATGCCACCGGAGCGTCGCACCGGGCCCTCATACATGCGGGGTGGTGTGGTGGCATGTCCGAAGAGGCGGCACACGTCTCCTGGGTGTGGCCCCCCTCACGGAATGCGATGACACGGTAGTAGATGTTCTGCGGTAACGATGCGGCGTGAATATTATTAAATACTCGGAGCGCGATAAAATCATGAGTTTTTTACACGACGTGGGCACATGTGCTATAGGACCGATGGTAATTTTTCATAATTTTTCGTGATGGAGAAGTATCTGAACACTTCCCTCTACGCGGAATGCTCTTCGCGCGTCTACGACTGTGGCCGGCGGCCTCCGGGGGCTAGCATACCGTCAAATCTTGCGTAGGCGGCCTCTCACAATTCTGGAAGTGTTGTGGCGGTTGCAAATGCCCGGCACACGTCTCCGGGGTGTGCCCCCCCTCACGGACGGTGCCGCCGCGGGCACCTGGAGGGGGGAAACGGACGCGTCGAGTCTACTCGGAGGGGATCTTGCTGTGGGTCTGGCCCAGATGTTGCTCCAAAGTGTTCCTATGGACTGACCTAACATAACCGGGTGGAGAGGTCCACTGGTCAAAGCCCGTCCGTGCAAAGTCAAAGGGCTAGATCGCGTGGTCAAACGCTACAAGGTTAGGCGGGACGGGGGCCCTGGGGGGGTAGCAATGCCACCGGAGCGTCGCACCGGGCCCTCATACATCCGGGGTGGTGTGGTGGCATGTCTGAAGAGGCAGCACGCATGTCCGGGGTGTGCCCCCCCTCACGGACGGCGCCGCCGCCGGCACCTGGAGGGGGGAAACGGACGCGTCGGGTCTACACGCAGGGGATCTTGCTGTGGGTCTGGCCCGGATGTCGCTCCAGAGTGTTCCTATGGGCTGACGTAACACAACCGGGTGGGGAGGTCCACTGGTCAAAGCCCGTCCATGCAAAGTCAAAGGGCTAGGTCGCGTGGTCAAACGCTACAGGGTTAGGCGGGACGGAGGCACTGGGGGGTAGCAATGCCACCGGAGCGTCGCACCGGGCCCTCATGCATGCGGGGTGGTGTGGTGGCATGTCCGAAGAGGCGGCACGCGTCTCCGGGGTGTGGCCCCCCTCACGGACTGCGATGACACGGTAGTAGATGTTCTGCGGTAACGATGCGGCGTGAATATTATTAAATACTCGAAGCGCGATAAAATCATGAGTTTTTTACACGACGTGGGCACATGTGCTATAGGACCGATGGTAATTTTTCATAATTTTTCGTGATGGAGAAGTATCTGAACACTTCCCTCTACGCGGATTGCTCTTCGCGCGTCTACGACTGTGGCCGGCGGCCTCCGGGGGCTAGCATACCGTCAAATCTTGCGTAGGCGGCCTCTCACAATTCTGGAAGTGTTGTGGCGGTTGCAAATGCCCGGCACACGTCTCCGGGGTGTGCCCCCCCTCACGGACGGCGCCGCCGCCGGCACCTGGAGGGGGGAAACGGACGCGTCGAGTCTACACGGAGGGGATCTTGCTGTGGGTCTGGCCCGGATGTTGCTCCAAAGTGTTCCTATGGGCTGACCTAACACAACCGGGTGGAGAGGCCCACTGGTCAAATCCCGTCCGTGCAAAGTCAAAGGGCTAGATCGCGTGGTCAAACGCTACAGGGTTAGGCGGGACGGGGGCCCTCGGGGGTAGCAATGCCACCGGAGCGTCGCATCAGGCCCTCATACAAGCGGGGTGGTGTGGTGGCATGTCTGCAGAGGCAGCACGCATGTCCGGGGTGTGCCCCCCCCCCCTCACGGACGGCGACGCCGCCGGCAGCTGGAGGGGGGAAACGGACGCGTCGAGTCTACACGGAGGGGATCTTGCTGTGGGTCTGGCCCGGATGTCGCTCCAGAGTGTTCCTATGGGCTGACGTAACACAACCGGGTGGGGAGGTCCACTGGTCAAAGCCCGTCCGTGCCAAGTCAAAGGGCTAG
The DNA here is from genome assembly GCA_904067115.1 of Aegilops sharonensis. Taxonomy (NCBI): domain Eukaryota; kingdom Viridiplantae; phylum Streptophyta; class Magnoliopsida; order Poales; family Poaceae; genus Aegilops; species Aegilops sharonensis. The sequence continues at coordinate 6,453,051 of LR880966.1, forward strand.
ATCGCGTGGTCAACCGCTACAGGGTTAGGCGGGACGGGGGCCCTCGGGGGTAGCAATGCCACCGGAGCGTCGCATCAGGCCCTCATACAAGCGGGGTGGTGTGGTGGCATGTCCGAAGAGGCGGCACGCGTCTCCGGGGTTCAGCCCCCTCACGGACGGCGCCATCGCCGGCACCTGGCGGGGGGACACGGCCGCGTCGGGTCTACACGGAGGGGATCTAGCTGTGGGTCTGGCCCGGATGTTGCTCCAGAGTGTTCCTATGGGCCGACCTAACACAACCGGGTGGAGAGGTCCTCTGGTGAAAGCCCGTCCGTGCAAATGCAAAGGGCTAGATCGCGTGGTCAAACGCTACAAGGTTAGGCGGGACGGGGGCACTGGGGCGGTAGCAATGCCACCGGAGCGTCGTACCAGGCCCTCATACATGCGGGGTGGTGTGGTGGCATGTCCGAAGAGGCGGCACGCGTCTCCGGGGTTCAGCCCCCTCACGGACGGCGCCATCGCCGGCACCTGGAGGGGGGAAACGGACGCGTCGGGTCTACACGGAGGGGATCTTGCCGTGGGTCTGGCCCGGATGTTGCTCCAAAGTGTTCCTATGGGCTGACCTAACACAACTGGGTGGAGAGGCCCACTGGTCAAATCCCGTCCGTGCAAAGTCAAAGGGTTAGATCCGGTGGTCAAATGCTACAGGGTTAGGCGGGACGTGGGCCCTGGGGGTAGCAATGCCACCGGAGCGTCGCACCGGGCCCTCATACATGCTTGGTGGTGTGGTGGCACGCGTCTCCGCGGTGTGGCCCCCCTCACGGACTGCGATGACACGGTAGTAGATGTTCTGCGGAAACGATGAGGCGTGTATATTATTAAATACTCGGAGCGCGATAAAATCATGAGTTTTTTACACGACGTGGGCACATGTGCTATAGGACCGATGGTAATTTTTCATGATTTTTCGTGATGGAGAAGTATCTGAACACTTCCCTCTACGTGGATTGCTCTTCGCGCGTCTACAACTGTGGCCGGCGGCCTCCGGGGGCTAGCATACCGTCAAATCTTGCGTAGGCGGCCTCTCACAATTCTGGAAGTGTTGTGGCGGTTGAAAATGCCCGGCACACGTCTCCGGGGTGTGCCCCCCCTCACGGACGGCGCCGCTGCCGGCACCTGGAGGGGGAAACAGACGCGTCGAGTCTACTTGGAGGGGATCTTGCTGTGGGTCTGGCCCGGATGTTGCTCCAAAGTGTTCCTATGGACTGACCTAACACAACCAGGTGGAGAGGTCCACTGGTCAAAGCCCGTCTGTGCAAAGTCAAAGGGCTAGATCGCGTGGTCAAACGCTACAGGGTTAGGCTGGACGGGGGCCCTAGGGGGGTAGCAATGCCACCGGAGCGTCGCACCGGGCCCTCATACATGC
>LR880966.1:6458073-6471302 GCA_904067115.1 Aegilops sharonensis
GCACCGGGCCCTCATACATGCGGGGTGGTGTGGTGGCATGTCCGAAGAGGCGACACGCGTCTCCCGGGTTCGGCCCCCTCATGGACGGCGCCATCGCCGCCACCTGGAGGGGGGAAACGGACGCGTTGGGTCTAAACGGAGGGGATCTTGCTGTGGGTCTGGCCCGGATGTTGCTCCAAAGTGTTCCTATGGGCTAACCTAACACAACCGGGTGGAGAGGTCCACTGGTCAAATCCCGTCCGTGCAAAGTCAAAGGGCTAGATCCGGTGGTCAAACGCTACAGGGTTAGGCGGGACGGGGGCCCTGGGGGTAGCAATGCCACCGGAGCGTCGCACCGGGCCCTCATACATGCGGGGTGGTGTGGTGGCATGTCCGAAGAGGCGGCACGCGTCTCCGGGGTGTGGCCCCCCTCACGGACTGCGATGACACGGTAGTAGATGTTCTGCGGTAACGATGCGGCGTGAATATTATTAAATACTCGGAGCGCGATAAAATCATTATTTTTGTACACGACGTGGGCACATGTGCTATAGGACCGATGGTAATTTTTCATAATTTTTCGTGATGGAGAAGTATCTGAACACTTCCCTCTACGTGGATTGCACTTCGCGCGTCTACGACTGTTGCCGGCGGCCTCCGGGGGCTAGCATACTGTCAAATCTTGCGTAAGCGGCCTCTCACAATTCTGGAAGTGTTGTGGCGGTTGCAAATGCCCGGCACACGTCTCCGGGGTGTGCCCCCCCTCACGGACGGCGCTGCCGCCGGCACCTGGAGGGGGGAAACGGACGCGTCGAGTCTACTCGGAGGGGATCTCGCTGTGGGTCTGGCCCGGATGTTGCTCCAAAGTGTTCCTATGGACTGACCTAACACAACCGGGTGGAGAGGTCCACTGGTCAAAGCCCGTCCGTGCAAAGTCAAACGGCTAGATCGCGTGGTCAAACGCTACAGGGTTAGGCGGGACGGGGGCCGCGGGGGGGGGGGGGGGGCCCCCGGGGGGGGGGGGGGGGGAGGGCCCCCGGGGGGTCGGCGGGGGCCGGCGGCCGTCGGGGGGGGGGGGGAGGGCCCCCGGGGGGTCGGCGGGGGCCGGCGGCCGTCGGGGGGGGGGGGGAGGGCCCCCGGGGGGTCGGCGGGGGCCGGCGGCCGTCGGGGGGGGGGGGGAGGGCCCCCGGGGGGTCGGCGGGGGCCGGCGGCCGTCGGGGGGGGGGGGGAGGGCCCCCGGGGGGTCGGCGGGGGCCGGCGGCCGTCGGGGGGGGGGGGGAGGGCCCCCGGGGGGTCGGCGGGGGCCGGCGGCCGTCGGGGGGGGGGGGGAGGGCCCCCGGGGGGTCGGCGGGGGCCGGCGGCCGTCGGGGGGGGGGGGGAGGGCCCCCGGGGGGTCGGCGGGGGCCGGCGGCCGTCGGGGGGGGGGGGGAGGGCCCCCGGGGGGTCGGCGGGGGCCGGCGGCCGTCGGGGGGGGGGGGGAGGGCCCCCGGGGGGTCGGCGGGGGCCGGCGGCCGTCGGGGGGGGGGGGGAGGGCCCCCGGGGGGTCGGCGGGGGCCGGCGGCCGTCGGGGGGGGGGGGGAGGGCCCCCGGGGGGTCGGCGGGGGCCGGCGGCCGTCGGGGGGGGGGGGGAGGGCCCCCGGGGGGTCGGCGGGGGCCGGCGGCCGTCGGGGGGGGGGGGGAGGGCCCCCGGGGGGTCGGCGGGGGCCGGCGGCCGTCGGGGGGGGGGGGGAGGGCCCCCGGGGGGTCGGCGGGGGCCGGCGGCCGTCGGGGGGGGGGGGGAGGGCCCCCGGGGGGTCGGCGGGGGCCGGCGGCCGTCGGGGGGGGGGGGGAGGGCCCCCGGGGGGTCGGCGGGGGCCGGCGGCCGTCGGGGGGGGGGGGGAGGGCCCCCGGGGGGTCGGCGGGGGCCGGCGGCCGTCGGGGGGGGGGGGGAGGGCCCCCGGGGGGTCGGCGGGGGCCGGCGGCCGTCGGGGGGGGGGGGGAGGGCCCCCGGGGGGTCGGCGGGGGCCGGCGGCCGTCGGGGGGGGGGGGGAGGGGGTAGCAATGCCACCGGAGCGTCGCACCGGGCCCTCATACATGCGGGGTGGTGTGGTGGCATGTCCGAAGAGGCGGCACGCGTCTCCGGGGTCCAGCCATCTGCTTAATACGCATTGCCGAGTGCCCGTGTTTTGGCTCTCGACAAAGAGTCAAGCTCTCGGAGTAGATTGAATTTTCAGTAGCGACTTTGGCACGTGACCATAATATGCCTACGCTAGGGGGTCGGAAGAGTACAAGGCCATCAAAATATTAAAGTGGCGTTAAATTGAGAGTTTCCAAAATAAGACCCATAAAACTAGTAGGAAGAAAATTAGTGAGAAAAAAATTAAGTAGTAAAGATAAATGCAATGAAAATTATTTTAAATCAATTTCACATAATTGTCGTGGGTCGCAAAAAAAAAGCCACACTTTTGCATCGGGCACACGGCTTATATACCTTATAAGCCGAGTGCTGTGAAATGGCACACGACTTATACACCCTATACGCCGAGTACTATCGCAGGGCACACGGCTTATATACCCTATACGCCGAGTGCTACCGCAGGGCACACGGCTTATAGGCTGCTCCGTGACGGCGCCGTCAGTCCGCTCCGTTGTAGACACGTGGCAGTTGTATTTGCCGAGTGCGGGCTGTAAGCCGGGTGCCTTTTTCAGTAGATACCGTGTGTTTTATATAAGCCGGGAGCCTTTTTGCAACACTCGGCCTATATATGGCCATAAGCCGAGTCCTTAGAATTTGCCGGGTGTTTTTTTATACGGACTCGGGTTAAAGTAACATAAGCCGAGTACCCGAAAAATAGCTCTCGGCTTATAGGCTAACACACGGGAAATCAGGATTTTCCTGTAGTGGGTGAGGGAGGCGGGTAGAAGAACGGGAGGTACTCCCCATTGGCTGTGAAGGAGTCAGCGCGCGCCCAGGCCCGGACGGGGCGGACCGAGACAACACGAGCCCCCCAGCGCCCTCCGAGAGGCCACACGTCACAGGGGACGTTGCGAGGGTTTTTGAGAAGGACGACCGCGCGGACGGTGGCGAGCTCACTGCCCGCCAGGACGAGTGGGTCGATCTCAAGGACCTTCCCAAACCCAGAGTAGGTAAGTTTGGGAGTACTAGTACGTATAGTCATGTTGAGTCCTGTTAGAATTAATATAAAGTGTGATTAAGGTAGACGGAGATTAGAAAAGAGTCATTGCATGTACGGCAAGAAAGAAAGTTGCCATACAAGCTTAGTTTGTGTTTGAGTCGGAAGAGGTGCTTGTTAGCCGTATGAATAGGTCTAGTATAGGTCGGGTCGGTTGGCCGTGTATATATACACAGCCAGGTTATATGATTGTAACAACGCCAGAGAGAAAAGGAGAAAAGAGAAATAAAGAGGAAAACAAAGGGCACGATACGGGCCATTGGCTATCAATTTTGTGTGCACGTCTGTTCCTGTTATTATGATGTGATCGATCATGTGGAAGAATTTTCAACATGAGATACTTCAATCCCCAAATAATAGCTCAGGAGTCCCAGATCACTCAATACTGTAGAGTCTCTTCATCTGCTCTTTAAACTCAGCAATGTTTTTGGTGCTTGACCAGTGATAATTAAATCATCCACATAAAGACCAACAAGGAGAAAATCCTTACCAGTGCGTCTTCTGTACACAGCATGCTCCATAGGGCTTTTCTCAAACCCAATTGACACAAGTGTTTCGTGCAACTTGATGTTCCATGCTCTAGGTGCTTGCCGCAGCCTATAGAGTGCTTTTTTCAGCTTCAACACTTGAGAAGATTAATCAACCTAAGTGTTTATCCCTGGAAGGTGGTTCCAGCTGGTGTGTTGCAGAATCTGAAAACCATAGAAGTATTGAGGAAGATCTTGGTCTCTCTGAGTACTGCACAAGATCTTGGCAACCTGGCAAGGCTGAGGCATCTTGAGATTCACTTCAAGGATGGTAGGTTAGATTTGTATGAAGGTTTTGTGAAGTCTCTGTGCATCCTACATCATATCGAAATCCTTTGGATTACTTGCAATCCCGAAGAAACATCTTTTGAACTGATGGATCTCTTGGGAGAACGCTGGGTGCCTCCTGGACATCTCCACAATTTTGTGTCATACATGCCCAGCCAACACTCTGTACTGCGAGGGTGGTTAAATAGAGACCCCTCGCATCTCTCGAACCTCTCCGAGTTAACACTCTTGTCAGTGCAGGAAGTGCAGCAGGACGACGTCGAAATCATTGGGGGGTCGTTGTCCCTTCGATGTCTATGCATAAAGTGTACCCACCAAACACAACGGCTGCTAGTCATCCGTGCAGATGGGTTCTGCTGTATAGTAGTCTTTAGCTTGGATTGTGGATCAGCAGCGCAAATAATGTTTGAACCAGGAGCTTTGCCGAGGGCGGAAGAAGTTGGGTTCAGCCTGGGCGTGCTGGTCGCGAAAGAGGATGGCAACTCTGATTTCGACTTGGGTCTGCAGGGGAACCTTCTCTCCCTTTGGCGGGATGTCTGGGTATGGATGTATTGTGGTGGAGCGAGGGTTGGGGAGGCAAAGGAATCGGAGGCTGCGGTGAGGCATGCCCTCGACACCCATCCCAACCATCCCCCGATTTATATTGATATGTATCCGCATATAGCAGAAGGTACTCATCACATCTAACTAATTACTCATGTGCTTATGTATGCGTTTTTTTCTCTCAATGACGGACTGACCTTATTGCTTTCTGCATTGATTTTGATCTCTGAACCTCCCAAGGTGCTCATGATGACGATTTGTGTGATTATTACGAGGAGGAGAATGATTTCTGACGCAAAGGGATTCACGGTGCATCAGGTGTGCTCTCGGTATGTACATATTTACTAATCATATTTTCCACTACCTTTCTTTCTCCATGTCTAGAGCTCAGCTTGTTGCTACATTGATAAACTGCGCTTCACTAGGAGGCATAAGTGTCTGAGAAAAGTAAAGTTGGCAGTGTAGTCTGAAACTTGCTCAATCTCAGTGTAGAAGGATAGTTGGTGGTGGGGATGGAAGTAGATTTTGGGAAGGTTTGTGGATAGGGCATCTTGTTTTAGCTGACAAGTACTCCAGGTTATACAATTTATTTTTATGTAAGCATATCTCTGTAGCTCCAGTCCTAGCATTAATTTCACTGCTCAGAAATTTAGAAGGGATCTACTGATTGTGAAGGTTTTAGTCTGAATCATGTAGATGGCCTTTCAAATTTCTATGCGTTCTATGCATATAGCTTTCAAAGCTCATAAGTGAAACGACTGTGCAGAAAATTTTGGTATGTAAAAGTTCTACTTAATTAAGATCAAATTATTACTGTGGTCAGGATTCAGAAATAGTATCTTAACCAGAGATAATCTGAATCATAGAGGTAGTGTGGAACTGGAAAATTGGCATCTTTTACAATAGAAAAGAGTCCGCGGGTCATATCTTTTTGAAGTGTTCGGTTGCTCGTTATATTTGGAACACATGTGGTTTTGATACAGTTCCTGACTTCCTGTTAGCATGGAGGGACTTAGTGATTGGGTGTTGAACTTCAGTAGTACAAATAGGAATCTGGTTACTGCAGGGGTAGCGGCTGTTATTTGCGGAAAATGCGAACGGAGGCCGTCCTGCAGGCAGGCCGGAATCTCGGCCATTGAACCGCCATGGGGATCTGTGCTGCCAGAGTATAAGTCACGTATTTGATTTATTTGTGGCCTGTATTGAACCAGGAAGGCCCCACACACATGCAAAAGCTTATAGGCCTCCGACCTTCACCTGACATGAACGCAAAGCACTCGCACGCTGGAGACCTGTACACCCATGTGCATGCATGCCATGGAGCAATTTTGGCCGGGGGAGACCACCAGTTGGCTATCTTTTCACTAAGCAAGTTTAATTAGTTTAATGTTAATGCTTCTGTCCGGTTTGACCAGCAAATACATCACGGTTACATTGTCTTTGTGTTTTAAAACTATTACCACTAACCTGGGACTTGAGTTTTATCTGTTCTATACGCAAGAAAGTCGGAACAGCTTAGCCACATGTGTGTGCTAATGCTTTATGTGATAGAGCAAACAGTTTAGTCTTCATTAATCACGCCACAGCGGCATGTTCATGTCTAATGGTCAATTTGCATTAGCGAGTTCACGAGAGATGCCTGACTCCTGCTCTGGTCCAACAGCTTTGCACCGCGCACTGTGGTTCACTTTCCCCGTCTTGTCATGTCTACGAATTTACTACGGCCCCACAGGACATGTGGGTTGTTATAATCCATCGGGCAATAGATTTGGTTGTACAGTCAAGTCCATCGAATAGTTTGACCAGCAACAGGCACGCGGCTCACTATACATCGTGTCAAGTCCATTAATCAATTACCAGCTCCCATCCCATCCACCAGCTCCAAGGTTGCTTGAATGATTGAACGGTGAACTACGCAGCGCAACGAGGGCTGTCAAAGAACGTTTAATGTTGTGATGGTGTGGGTCAATGGCTGCTGTGTTCTACGTGTGCCACCACATGTAGTTTGCTAGTTCGGATTTGTCAAGTGTTTTGCCACTATTAACTATGTACACAAGATCAGTGCGATGATCTAAGCTTGCTGCCCCTCTTACGGCAAATCAAAAACAGCTGGGTTTAAGCACACTGGTCACGAAGTACCATCTAGTCAAATTCAGTTAGAAAACATTCATGAGCGTAAAGATAGTTATATTACACAATCTCCAATTGATAAACTGTTCTTTCCAATGTGGTGCTTCACAGTAGACAAAATTCAGTTAAGAAACAATGATGGTCAAAATATTAGTCAGTTTCATATCAAATTCTGCTAGAAAACACATGCTCAGATATACCAATATGTAATTAAACAGCGGAGCTCTGAATATTAATTCAGGACTATAATCAGAAATGGGCAAATTAAAATGTAGACAAACTCTTGCAAACATTTCTTTCTCTGAACATTAAATCGGCTCTCGGCGAAACAAGTCCCAAAAATCACATTCCATGGAGTACAAATCATAGAACTCATACGCTTAATCTAGTGGATCAAACAATGTGCCGATAGTTGGGCTGACAACTGGACCATCTCAAGGATTCATCCCAACTATCGGCATAATTAATATGCTGAGCAACTCTCCCTCAAAAAAAAAATGCTGAGCAACTCCATTGCAAGAATTCATCTCAACCCCCTCTGATGCTCTAAATATCCTAATCTAGTTAAATTTTAAGGATCAAATTATTGTGTTCATTCTGAATTTGGAGGCTGCTATCAATAATTTATGCACTGATGCAAATCACACCTAATAGCCCATGCATTCACATAGGTAAAATAACAATCAAAAGAAACGATGGTTGATGCATCATGATGTGTTTATAAATATAAACAGAATGCGTCATTTAGAACTGGTAAACTTCATCTAGGGAATCAAACAATGACACAGTTTACAACTTGACCATCCCGCTTGTCTTAGGTTCTAAAGCGCTCTTCTGGTGTAGGCTTGACCTCCCGCTCCACAAAGGCTCTGCCAATCCTCACCCTGGGAATATAACGTGCATACTGTCTTGTTCCTTATTAACAAAACAAAGCACATGTAGATAACTACTCAAGGGGTAATCAGAACAGAAGAAAACCTTCAGCTCATTACAAACAAATCACATTGATAATATAACTCCTTAGATAAAACAGAATTTAAATAAGGTTTTGGTCCAGGCCACACCATTTTAGGACTGGAAATCAAAAGAACCAAAAAAAAAAATAGCTTGTACCCTGTGCATTGGTGTCACGATCATTAACAACTAGAGTGAAAAGTGGGAAACCACATTATTGCTCACCACGAAGACATAATGAGAAGACGAGTTAAAAATGAGGCGGCTAAAAAAAAGCTTGGAGCTCAAATAGACACAATCTGCATACATTTTAGTATTAAGGCCGCATGATTTCTAGTCTCATAACCAACAAAATAAAGAGAAACATCCTGAACCCTAAACCCTAATGTATGCTCACTTGTGTTACATTTATTAGCAGCTACTGAGGAAATTGGAAAAAAAATATGGCTCATCATAAATCCATAATGAAAACAAGAGATCTAATCAAATTGAATAGACGAGCAATCACACATCATTATTCAGTTAATAGAACAATGAACAAAAACTCTATGTAGACTTAACTAATCAAATTGATAAACTGCAAAACAGATTTCGATCTATGGGGTTGATGACAAACAAGCTTAGATTTAATTATTTGATAACCACCATGCCAATTGCTTACAAGTTCACAAACAATCATGCTGCTAAGTGGTGAAAATCCCACAAAAATGCCTCCAAACAAAACAAACAATCCAGACTCATCCCTAGTATTCACCTACTAGATTCGGCATATGCACATCGACAAATCCACAACACTAAAATAGTATGGGAGCAACTAACCCGACAACTAAATCCAGTCACAGATAACAAAACTATGCATGCTTTGTGCACTAGTTCTCTATTTAGCTAAAACTTTGTTCACACTGCAATCAGTCCAATCAAAAATATCATCTCGTTGGGGGTGACAAAGCCAACATTTAGTACTACAACACCTCAGACCAGTGAATCCCTACTGAATTTAATATAATCCACAACACACTAATTTATCCATGGGCGTGCATTATTCCAACAACTAAATCCAAGCAAAAATCCAGCGACAGTACTATAATCCAGTGACACATCCAACAATTATACTTGAACACCCTCAGAAAATGTTCCCTACTGAAATCAACATATCCACACCAAAATTATACCCTGTATTTTAGCTACCATGCGCCAAATCTGAAAATCATTGCCAGCAACTACATAGAGCAGGTCAAAGAGAGGATTTCCCCTCCCTGCAAAATGAGATGCACATGGTTTGGAAACAAATTGACACAAGAATGGAACAAACATAGTTCTCCCGGACAAATGATATAAATCTCGATCGAACCATATAGCCAAATCAGCCGTACCAAAGGAATAGAAGGAACAGAATTAAAATCATAAAAAAACGTGCAAATCTAGAATAGATGAACACCAGCTAGGAGAAAAGCATAAGCACATAACGTGTGATCTAGCCTCACCGACAGAAACAATGGAGAAAATGATTTTTTCCTGGCCAGATCCATGGACAAGGACCTCGAGCTGGACAAATCCGGTGTTCCACAAACCCGAGGTGATCCGGCCGCCAGAGTAGAACTTGACGCGGGATCCCGGTGGCTTGGCCGTCGGAGTAGAAGGGGACGAGCGCTCCGGCCGTCCCTTCGGTCGCAGGAGCCGTGAGAGGGTGAGGATGCACCCGATCTCCTGACCACGGCTCAAGGGGAGCGCGTTCGCCGCCGACAACCACCGTGAGAACCACGCACCNGGGGGTGACAAAGCCAACATTTAGTACTACAACACCTCAGACCAGTGAATCCCTACTGAATTTAATATAATCCACAACACACTAATTTATCCATGGGCGTGCATTATTCCAACAACTAAATCCAAGCAAAAATCCAGCGACAGTACTATAATCCAGTGACACATCCAACAATTATACTTGAACACCCTCAGAAAATGTTCCCTACTGAAATCAACATATCCACACCAAAATTATACCCTGTATTTTAGCTACCATGCGCCAAATCTGAAAATCATTGCCAGCAACTACATAGAGCAGGTCAAAGAGAGGATTTCCCCTCCCTGCAAAATGAGATGCACATGGTTTGGAAACAAATTGACACAAGAATGGAACAAACATAGTTCTCCCGGACAAATGATATAAATCTCGATCGAACCATATAGCCAAATCAGCCGTACCAAAGGAATAGAAGGAACAGAATTAAAATCATAAAAAAACGTGCAAATCTAGAATAGATGAACACCAGCTAGGAGAAAAGCATAAGCACATAACGTGTGATCTAGCCTCACCGACAGAAACAATGGAGAAAATGATTTTTTCCTGGCCAGATCCATGGACAAGGACCTCGAGCTGGACAAATCCGGTGTTCCACAAACCCGAGGTGATCCGGCCGCCAGAGTAGAACTTGACGCGGGATCCCGGTGGCTTGGCCGTCGGAGTAGAAGGGGACGAGCGCTCCGGCCGTCCCTTCGGTCGCAGGAGCCGTGAGAGGGTGAGGATGCACCCGATCTCCTGACCACGGCTCAAGGGGAGCGCGTTCGCCACCGACAACCACCGTGAGAACCACGCACCGGTGAGAGAGAGAGGGACCGAGGGGTGGGGGGCTGGGCGACGGGACAAGGATGAGGATGGGCCAGGAATAGGAATAGCAATCGCGTGGCTCTGTTCTAACGTGGGGGAGAAAGGAGTAGCACAGGATCGCGGGATGGGCCGAACATAATACGCCTATGTCACGGGTAGGTGTATCCCGGACCGTATTTCAGCCACTAGGCCTGGCGCAGCTCAGACCAACGCTGACGAATTCCAGATCCCTAGGCCCAAAAGGACGCACAGGATTAAGGCCTGCCTGGGGCGCGGCCGCCATAAGCCCGCACTCCTGTTATTTGGTCTATTTAGAGAACGAGGAATGATAATTGGTTGAAAAATATTTTTCTTATGGATCCCAGCTATGTAGCTTGGAAAGTTAAATATTGGATGTTTCTAGTTTACAGAGAAAAGAATTGCACGATGTGCAGGTAGCAGGGGCGCAGGGTTACTGCTGGTGGCACAGGAGAACTGAAGGCTGGAAAAGTTCCGAGCTTCGCTGGAAGTTGTGTGATGAGCTTCTTTTAAATGGCAGTCAGCTTGAAGAAAGAGATAATGCTTGGTTTTGTAACGAATAAGGGTATTCGAGTGACATGCTGCTCTGCTTTTGTTTTTATAAGTTGAACCGGACAAATTTTGTGCTCTGTTTTGCATGTTTGTACATGCTGCTCTGCTCTTCTTTTAAATGGCATTCAGCTTGCAAAAAGAGATATTGGTTGGTTTTGTAATGAATAAGTAAGGGTGTTGGAGTGAATTCATCCTTACAAGGATAGCCTGCATTGCTTTGCTGCAGTTGAATGGCACAGTTGCTTTGCTTCAGTCACAAAACCAAATGAAGCCAAATCCGACAATGGCGGACAGGACCTAGAATGAAAAGCGCTATATATGTTTGTACAGAGAGTGGCAGAGCTACAAAGAAAAAGATGGAGAGCACAAAAACTTTAAATTCTGAACCATAGATACTATTGAGTGAATTATATATTTCTTTTTTGTTTCTTTTTATTTTCTCCTTTGGTTGTGTGCATCCTGGATGTTTTGTGACATCTTGTAGGTGCAGAGGCTGGGTGTAATTGTTATCTTCGCGATATTTAACATATTCGCCTTCTCAAAAAAAAATCATGACACCAAATTGGAAATTGTTGTCAAACCGTGAGCTAGCAAAAATGGCTTTGTTGTTAACTTGTATAAGCTGTAAAAGTGGCCTTTTGTTGTGAACCTGTAAAATGCAAAGAACAATGGCTTTCCACGGTATAAACTGTAAACAAACAATATTTCAGTGTGAATTATTTATGCTAGGGACCACTGATGACGACCTAAGTGAAATTTGGGGGAAGAAAATTAGGATTGATTCAAAGAAATTTACCTATACAGCTTGAAGGGGTACAAGCAAATTCAGAGAAGGACCCGGCCAGACGCCTCGCCTGCTCGCCACTGTTACGTCGCCTCGTGGAGTCATGGGTCAGCAGTGGGACTGGTGGGAGCACTGGGCGGCTGATGTGCGCGACAGCGCGGTCTGTGGCCGGCGGCGGCTGCTCCGTGCCTCTGCCGCCAGGGCGGCTGCTCCGCCTCTCAGTGGTGCGTTACGTGCCTTCGTTTCTTTTCCTCTGAGAAACAATGCTGCGACTTGTGAATTGTGATGTGAGCTTCGCTGTGCTGATGTGTGTGTTGTACTGCTCAATGCCGGTCAGCAGTTGTGGGCTGGTTTCTGCTTGGGCACTGGCAGTTATTAATTTGGTCTGTTTGGAAAACGAGGAATATCGATTTTTATTTTTTTTAGAAAAGGGGTAATACCCCAGCCTCTGCATCAGAAAGATGCATACGGCTCATATTATTAAAGAGCAAAACCAGTCACAAAGTCTCCAATATCTGAAAGTTCGAAAAGAAAGAAAAAAATAGTTGCTCAAGCGAGCCTAAACATGGAGCCACAACCGGCTGGCAAATAAAATAGGAGCACTACATGCCTATCCTATTACATGACCGCCATCCAAACCGGTTGAAAATAACCCGAGCTACCATCTCCCATCGGGTAGACGCAGTAGCCAAACGCCCCCTGGCCTCCGTCGGAGTGAGTAGCGACCACATACGGATCAATGCTGTGGCCCTGAAGATAACCTGCAAAAAGTGAAAGTTCGTTGCTCTGTTAAAAACCAAATCATTTCTGCAGTTCCATACTGCCCATAACAAGGCACACACTCCAACACGAACGTGTCTTGCTAAATCCAAGTTAACCCCATCAAGCCATGTTCCAAATAACATATTGATAGAGGTAGGTGGAGTAATATTAAAAGCAATATGAATCGAACGCCAAAGAATCTTAGCCAGCGGACAATCTAGAAATAGGTGCCTGATAGTTTCGTTACAATCACAAAAACTACACCTAGCAGAACCCATCCAATTGCGTTTTGCCAGGTTATCCTTTGTCAAAATTACTTGTTTATGCACGAACCACATAAACACTTTGATTCGCAAAGGTACCTTAACTTTCCAGACGTGCTTCGAGCAAGGAATGACACTAGTATTTATGACATCCAGATACATAGATTTGACCGAGAACCTTCCGTCCTTAGTCAGTTTCCAAAACAATCTATCTGGCTGCTGAGACAGCTGGACATCCATCAGCCTTCGTACTAGATGAAGCCAGGCCTCCCAACGATCGCCTACCAGCGTCCTCCGAAAGCTAATATTAAGCGGCGTGGACTGTAAGACAGTTGCAACGTATGCTTCTCGACGTTGAACAATGTTATACAGAGTAGGATATTGAAGTGCCAGAGGCGTTTCCCCAAGCCACGTATCCTCCCAGAACCTCGTGTTAGCCCCATCACCGACTAAGATTTTTGCCCTGTTAAAGAAGAGTGGCTTGACTCTCATCAACCCTTTCCAAAACGGCGAATCAGTCGGGCGCACAGTCACCTGAGCCAAAGTTTTAGACTGAAGATACTTATTTCGCAGAATCTGAGCCCAAGTAGCCTCTGTCTCGGACGAAAGTTTAAAAAGCCACTTGCTAAGGAGACATCTATTCTTGAT
>LR880966.1:6471719-6489163 GCA_904067115.1 Aegilops sharonensis
AGATGAAGCCAGGCCTCCCAACGATCGCCTACCAGCGTCCTCCGAAAGCTAATATTGAGAGGCGTGGACTGTAAGACAGTTGCAACGTATGCTTCTCGACGTTGAACAATGTTATACAGAGTAGGATATTGAAGTGCCAGAGGCGTTTCCCCAAGCCACGTATCCTCCCAGAACCTCGTGTTAGCCCCATCACCGACTAAGATTTTTGCCCTGTTAAAGAAGAGTGGCTTGACTCTCATCAACCCTTTCCAAAACGGCGAATCAGTCGGGCGCACAGTCACCTGAGCCAAAGTTTTAGACTGAAGATACTTATTTCGCAGGATCTGAGCCCAAGTAGCCTCAGTCTCGGACGAAAGTTTAAAAAGCCACTTGCTAAGGAGACATCTATTCTTGATCTCTAGATTTTCAATGCCTAGACCACCTTGGTCCTTCGGCCTACAGATGATATCCCATTTTGCAAGCCTATACTTTCGTTTCAACTCATCATTCTGCCAAAAGAATCGCGATCGATAAAAGTCTAACCTCTTCCTGACCCCCACCGGGGCCTCGAAAAAGGATAAAAGAAACATGGGCATACTGGTGAGGACCGAATTAATCAGGATTAATCGACCGCCATATGACATGAGCTTCCCTTTCCAACAGCCCAGTTTCTTTTCAAAACGATCCTCAATGCACTTCCACTCCTTGTTCGTCAGCTTACGATGATGAATGGGTATACCTAAGTAAGTAAACGGTAGCGAACCCAACTCACATCCGAACAATTGTTTATACGCCTCCTGGTCCTCAGTAGCTCTCCCAAAGCAAAACAATTCGCTCTTATGGAAGTTAATCTTGAGGCCAGACAATTGTTCAAATAAGCACAACACGAGCTTCATGTTTCTTGCTTTCGCCAAGTCATGCTCCATAAAGATGGTAGTATCATCAGCATACTGCAAAATGGATATACCACCATCAACTAGGTGCGGAACCAAGCCAGAAACCTACCCCGCATCCTTAGCCCGACCTATTAAAATAGATAACATATCAACCACTATGTTGAATAGAATCGGTGACATGGGATCTCCTTGCCTTAGCCCTTTGTGTGTCTGGAAATAGTGACCTATATCATCATTCACTTTAATCCCTACACTCCCTTTTTGCGTAAAGGATTCAATCTGGTCTCGCCAGGCCTTGTCAAAACCTTTCATACGCAACGCCTGTTGAAGGAAAGGCCATTTAACTTTATCGTATGCTTTTTCAAAATCCACTTTAAAAACCACACCATCTAGTTTTTTTGAGTGGATCTCATGGAGCGTTTCATGCAAGACAACCACCCCTTCAAGGATATTTCTATCTGGCATGAAAGCGGTCTGGGACGGTTGCACAACTGAATGCGCAATCTGCGTGAGCCGGTTCGTCCCAACCTTGGTGAAAATTTTAAAACTGACATTAAGCAAACAGATAGGCCTGAACTGCTCAATGCGAATAGCCTCTGTCTTCTTAGGAAGAAGAGTTATCATTCCAAAATTGAGCTTGAACAAATGGAGCTGACCAATGAACAAATCATGAAACATCGGCAACAGGTCACCCTTAATAAAATGCCAGCACTTTTTGTAGAACTCCGCCGGAAACCCATCTGGTCCTGGCGCTTTATTGTTTTTCATTTGTGAAATGGCCTCAAACACCTCCTTCTCCGTAAAAGGAGCAGTCAAAATCTCATTTTCTTCCGTCTCAAGTTGGGGAACATCCTCAACTCTTGACTCATCCAGGGACACNCTCAAGTTGGGGAACATCCTCAACTCTTGACTCATCCAGGGACACAAAACCCACTTCCGGGGGTCCAAACAACTGCTTATAATAGTTGGTAATGTAAACTTTCAGATTTTCCTGGCCAACTATCGTCCCTTCATCTTGTTCTAATTGAAAAATTCTCTTCTTACGATGCTTTCCATTAGCAATCATATGAAAGAATTGAGTGTTGTCCTCTCCTTGGACAACCTTACGAACCTTAGCTCTCAAAGCCCATTTCAATTCCTCCTCTCGGAGAAGCTCTTTCAACCTTAACTCAGCCTCCACTTTAGATTCTAGCTCGCAGGAATCTAAAATAGAGGTTTCAGCTTTTAACTCAAGGGCATGAATAATCATAAGGAGTCTTTCCTTTTCAGCCTTATATAACCCATTCGTATGCTTAGCCCATCCACGAAGGAACCTTCGAAGATGACGAATCTTGCACTGCCACCGCTCAATGGGTGACCTTCCCCCCGAGTCTTTAGCCCACTCTCTAGCTAACAACTCAATAAACCCTTCTCTATCAAACCACGCAAGTTCGAAGGAGAAAATATTCTTATTACCCATATGAGTTTGGGCCCCTGAGTCGACTAGTAGCGGTGTGTGATNGTGAATAATCATAAGGAGTCTTTCCTTTTCAGCCTTATATAACCCATTCGTATGCTTAGCCCATCCACGAAGGAACCTTCGAAGATGACGAATCTTGCACTGCCACCGCTCAATGGGTGACCTTCCCCCCGAGTCTTTAGCCCACTCTCTAGCTAACAACTCAATAAACCCTTCTCTATCAAACCACGCAAGTTCGAAGGAGAAAATATTCTTATTACCCATATGAGTTTGGGCCCCTGAGTCGACTAGTAGCGGTGTGTGATCCGAGATGCCTCGTGTCAACGCCTGCACCGTTACCAAAGGAAACTTCTGTTCCCAATCGACGCTCGCCAAAACACGATCGAGCTTCTCAAAAGTCGGAACCGGTAGCGAGTTTGCCCAAGTAAATTTTCTACCCGAAAGCTCTATCTCTCTGAGATCCAAGCTTTCTATGATAGTATTGAACATAAACGACCATCTGCCATCAAAGTTGTCATTATTCTTTTCTTCCTTTCTTCGAATAATGTTAAAATCACCACCCACTAAGACAGGTAGCTGCTCATTACCGCAAACTCGAACCAAATCAGCCAAGAAATCTGGCTTGAGTTCAGGTTGCGCAGCCCCATAGACTGCCACCAAAGCCCAATCAAAACCATCCGCTTTAGTTCTGACCCGAAACTTTACCGCAAACTCACCCAACACAACACTCCGAACCTCCAACGTTTCGCACTTAACCCCGAGTAAAACCCCACCGGATCTACCTCTAGGTGGGAGGCAGTGCCAGTCAAAATCCACCCCCCCAGATAAGGTGCTTAGAAATTGTGGAGAAAAATTACCTCGTCCAGTCTCGGACAAAGCAATAAAGTCTAGATGATGTTCAAGAGACGCCTCTGCTAAAAACCGTCTTTTAGCCAAGTCTTTAAGACCTCTGCTGTTCCAAAAGATGCCTCTCATATTTCATCATGAATTTTTTTAGAGGTACGGATCCTAGCACTTCTACGCACAGCCGACACCGGATAAACCTTCCGTTTCCAGGTCCTTTTAGGCATAACGCAAACATCAGAAGGTTCGGCACGCTCAGATTGAGCCTCTACCACCAAAGACACATCCTCATGGGTAGAGGTTTCAGGGGAGGCATACTCATCCTGCTCCTCCGTCTCCTGTACCGCAGGGTCAAGATCAGCACACAAACCATCAAGAACCCTGACCCCAAGCGCATCAATCTCCGACTCATTCATCGGCCTAACTGCCGCTATGTTATGAATTAATTCTAAAGCTCTTTCAGCTTCCAAATCTAGCATATCATTAATAGACTTAGAAATCTCTAGATCATCATTACCAAGAGATACTCCTAATTGGTTGGCATTTTGCACAATCTCATCATTGGAAAAATGCATAATAGAATTTGACTTGTTAACAGACATACCAGTAGAAACCTCGACGTCACGCAACTTGGCCGCCCTCAACGCGCACCTGAGCTGCAAGTCATCAACATCCGGCTGCTCCTGCAATCTCCCACTGACCCGTCTCCCTGCAGAGACAGGATCCGGGATCCCACCGAAAGCGATGACCTCCTCGCGAGAAGCTGCGCTGGGGAAAGAGCCTCCTGCCCGTCCTCCAATCGCGGTGACCAGCGGCGGGGCCACCGGAGCAGCATCCAAAGTCGGCGAGGGCTCCCAAGGCCTATCGACGGCCAACCCGCCGATGCCCGAGACCTGTGAAGTCGGCCTAGCGCGGTCCAGGGAGTCCGGTGCCGCAGCGACCAAACCATCCGGCCCGCCCTCCAGAGCCAGAGAAGAGGAAGCGACGGCCTCCTGCGCGCCCACTCCCCCACAAGCCAGCGATCTCACCAAGGGGACCGCGCCGACCCTCAGCACCGCCGGCGTTAAAGGCCCAGAGGGCCGATCCTCCTGCTCGTCCTCTCCTCTCGCGACCACCGGCTCGGCCACCACAGCCGGTGCCGAAGGAGAACAAACAACCGAGGGCGGGGCCTCCTGCCCCGCTGCACCTCCGTCCTGAACAGACCTCGACACCCGCAAACTGAGCACCGGATTCGCAGCACCGACCCTGTCACACGACAACCTCGGCGGAGCTGAGAACGCCCCAAAAGAGCCAAGCTGAAGAGTGGTAGTCGGAACAGAGGTAGAGGACCCCACAGGGGCGGAGTTACCATTGTCAGACTGCCCCGGAGGCCCCATAGCCTTGTCATCATTACCCTTAGCAAACTCCTCCTGGTTCCCCGAACCCCCTTCTCCCTCAGAAGTGTCCATAGGATTATCATCCTCAAACTCATTGAAAAGATCAGGATCCTCATACTCAACAGCCAACTGATATAAAACACCCGCATACGTCCATGGCACCACATCTGGCAAGAACTGAATGTTGGCGACACTGACAAGAAGCCGTGCCACCCCATGAGCCCGAGTGAACGGCATATCCACCTGCTCAGTCCTGCCAATCAAAGAACCCAGGCTCCAGGTTACCAAAAAGCTATCCAGAGGATCCGACGGGGCCCCAGAAAAAACGAACCCAAATCTGAGTTAAAGGCGTGCCCTGTGGCTCTTGCTTTTTCCACTTATCAAACTCCAACACATAATTAGTACCTGTGACCCTACTCATACCGAACTTGAGAATCCTCACCTGATCCTCCTTAGACGGGAAATCCACTTTATAAGAGTTATCGGTGAGCTTAAGTAAGGACCACTGAAAATTACCCGGAGCAAGCTCTCTCAACTGCTGAATGATCTGAGCTTCTGTCAACGGCCCGTGAACCACTTTCACCACACCTGGGAAAGAAGTTTCCAATATGGGTGCAGAAGGCTCCGCAGATGGAGACTCAAAAAACATCAACTCCGAACAACACACACCGTAAATCTGAACGGACGGTTTAGGCCCCAACATAAGAGGACAGTCGGCCGCTGTGTGTTTAGGTTTCCGGCACAGATCACATAACTCCGCAGTACACTGAACCAAAAAGTGACCCGGTTCCCCACAACGGTAACAAGTGAGCTTTTTCTTCTTAGCCGCCCACTTAGTCAACTTGTCCCTGTCGGCCTTGTCCGAACCTTGCTCAGAAGTAGAGTCACCAGTCTGCATGGGCTCTGGCACAGAAACTGCAGCCAAAGCCTGCACCGTCTCCATCGCCACCTGCGGTAGATCCGATACACCCTCCGCTACCTCCGACACTGTAGCGGTCTTAGGAAGCCGAGGCTGGTACTGCCTCCGGTTCCCGCCCCGACCTCCACGAAAGCGTCCTCGGACCGCGCGGTTGTTAGGACCGGCCGCGCCCTCGACGAAATTTCCGGTCGGTCCTTGGAATCCCCGGTTAGCATTGCCATTGTCCACCCAAGCATAGCCACGACCCCCTCCGGTGGATGAAGATCCCCTGTGCAAACCAGCGCCATAAGCATCGTACCCGTCATCGCCCCACTGACCGCGCGGGGGGTTACGGCTATCTCCTGCCGACGTTCCCGACCCAAGGCCAGCCGGACCCTGACCACCACTGCCTCGTCCTCCCGCCATCTGCCTCGGCCAAGGACGTTGTGCCGGCGGCGTTTCGGTCCTAGCCGGCGGCGCCTGTGCATCCCGCGGTCCGAGGACAGGAGCCACATGCGAAGGCGGCGCCGGCGCCCTAGCCGCGAAAGGGGCCAGCGTCCCAGCCGTGTTCGGACCTGACGGCCTCATAGCCGGCACTCGAGGTGGAGGCGGGGCAGTCGCCCTGGGTGCCCTCATGGCCGGCGCAGGCGGAGGCACAGCCCTAGCCACACCCGGCGCAGGCAACGCCACAGTCTTGGCCGCAGCACCCGCTGGCAGCGTGCCCTTCTTCGCCGGCGGTGGGGGCTTGGGCGGCATCACGTCGACGCCGGCCGACGTCGCAGGTCCGAGAGAGACGCCCAAGGCCCGCCTCGCACGGTCACGCACGGCAGCCGGAAACCCCACCCTTCCGCGGCGGCGAACCCTAGTGAGAACAACGCCTCGACAGGGAGAGATCGATCGTGCATGTGATGGCTCACGATCCGACTGGATCACATGCACGTACGCCTCGACAGGCCGCTTGCCCGTAGCCGGTTTTGCCTGGGCCTTTAGCCCAGCTAATCCCGGCCCACACTTAGCCAAACCACCTAACCCCGACATCCTGGTCGCTGAAGGGCCCGTACAACGGCCCAGTACTCCCAGCCCGTCAGAACCGATCAACGCATTCAAACGAACGATCNGCGCCCTCGACGAAATTTCCGGTCGGTCCTTGGAATCCCCGGTTAGCATTGCCATTGTCCACCCAAGCATAGCCACGACCCCCGCCGGTGGATGAAGATCCCCTGTGCAAACCAGCGCCATAAGCGTCGTACCCGTCATCGCCCCACTGACCGCGCGGGGGGTTACGGCTATCTCCTGCCGACGTTCCCGACCCAAGGCCAGCCGAACCCTGACCACCACTGCCTCGTCCTCCCGCCATCTGCCTCGGCCAAGGACGTTGTGCCGGCGGCGTTTCGGTCCTAGCCGGCGGCGCCTGTGCATCCCGCGGTCCGGGGACAGGAGCCACATGCGAAGGCGGCGCCGGCGCCCTAGCCGCGAAAGGGGCCAGCGTCCCAGCCGTGTTCGGAACTGACGGCCTCATAGCCGGCACTCGAGGTGGAGGCGGGGCAGTCGCCCTAGGTGGCCTCATGGCCGGCGCAGGCGGAGGCACAGCCCTAGCCACACCCGGCGCCGGCAACGCCACAGTCTTGGCCGCAGCACCCGCTGGCAGCGTGCCCTTCTTCGCCGGCGGTGGGGGCTTGGGCGGCATCACGTCGTCGCCGGCCGACGCCGCAGGTCCGAGAGAGACGCCCAAGGCCCGCCTCGCACGGTCACGCACGGCAGCCGGAAAACCCACCCTTCCGCGGCGGCGAACCCTAGTGAGAACAACGCCTCGACAGGGAGAGATCGATCGTGCATGTGATGGCTCACGATCCGACTGGATCACATGCACGTACGCCTCGACAGGCCGCTTGCCCGTAGCCGGTTTTGCCTGGGCCTTTAGCCCAGCTAATCCCGGCCCACACTTAGCCAAACCACCTAACCCCGACATCCTGGTCGCTGAAGGGCCCGTACAACGGCCCAGTACTCCCAGCCCGTCAGAACCGATCAACGCATTCAAACGAACGATCCGATCCGCCCTAATCACGGACGAACGATCGCTCGCCGGCTCTGGCCGCAGCGCCGCCGGCGGCCGCCGATCCTTCTTCTTCTTCCGCGTCACAAGGGTCCAGTTATCCGGCAAAAAATCAGACAACGTTACCGACTTTCTCAGAACCTTTGGAATTGGTCCGCTCCACGGCTTCATGACCGGCTTCGAGATTTGAATAAGAGAGCTACGACGATCGGTCTTGATCTCTAACTCCGGCGATGAACCAACGCGCGGCGAGGCCATGGGAACTCCGCCGGCGGTCTTCATAGAAGTATGGCCCTCGACCTGTTCCTCGTCGTCACTGTCTATAAGCACCCAAAACCTCCCTCCCGGTCTTGCCTGAACCATCGGCTCCGAGAGATCGATCAACTCCGGTGACCTCGGTTGAACATCCACCTGCATACATTCACCAACAACTACGTCATATAAATCGAGAATGAACCTAGAACCCACCTCGATCTTGCCGTCGTCCGGAAGATAGTCGCCAGCGAGGACGTCGTTGTCCAAATCTAGGAGAACCATCCATCTCGAACATGGAGAGAAACGAAGTCGTCCTTCGATCCAGGCGACGGACTTGTTCCCTTCGGAGAAGCTCGCCCGCCACTGCATCCAACACGATTCATCCCCGATCTCACCAGACTGCAGAACACCGCAAGCGCCATCCGATCCCGCTGGCCCGTCCGTTCCACCCGGCGGCGCCGCCGTTGGGGTACTAGGAGAAGCCGGGTGGATCTCATGCGCAGGAACACGACCGCCAGACGAGGATTGAAGGAGCAGCGACGGTGATCCGACCGCCTTTGGTAGCCTCGTCTCCGCCTTGCCCTCCGCCTCGCCCTCCGCCTCGCCCTCCGCTTCGCTCATCATCAGAGTTTTCTTTCCTATGGATCCCAGCTGTGTAGTTCGTAAAGTTGCATACTGGATGTTCCATTAGTCAATGGCGTAAAGAGAGAAGACCTGCGCAATGTGCAGGTAGCAGTGGCCCGCAGGTTACTGATGGTGGCATCCGAGATGTTTCGCAAACATTGGGTCAGCGCCTCCATCGTGCAAAGACTTGAAGGATGGAGAAGTTTCGAGCTTCACTGGAAGTTTCGTGCAAATGACAATAGACTACGTAAAGGTGCTTTTTTTTGCATTTTGTTACATGGGAGGACCAGTCCATGTCATGCTAGTGTTTTATTTTTATCGCTGAACCAGACAAACCTGAAAGTGTATCACCATATTTGGAGTTATTTACCCAAAACCACCAGACTTGGAGCTAGGGTAACAACTTGGTACCAGATTTGTACAAGTAGGTGGGGGCTTAAATCTGGTACCAAGTTGCTATCCTAGCCCTAAATGTGGTGGTTTTGGGTAAATAACTCCCATATTTGTAATGGCTGAAATTGGGGGCTTCATTGTCGGATTTATAGCTTAAGAAAGTATTTCCTAGTTCTACCAATGCTGTTTCTGTCACATACAAATGAAATGGGTGCTTCCAGCTAAAAGGTATATTTTTAAAAAGCCATTGCAAAACCAAATGAATCCTAAGGGCATCTCTAACCAAACTCCTGAAAGGGCTTAACTCCTCCCTTTGAGTAGCTCAACTCCTTAGAAGGTAATTTTCTGAGGAGTTAAGCTGCACCAAGCCGAACTCCAATTTGTTTTAGAATTTTGAGGACAAGCATCTGCCGACTCTCAATTTTGGGCGGCCGCAAGTTCTCAACAAAAAATACCCTTCCCCTCGCACAGCTGCCTCTCCCCCTTCACCTTCCCGGCTCGCCCGCATCCAAGTTGGTGCCGAGGGTGTTGCCTTCGGCGACCAGCGCACACTCCCGCTGACACCCTGAAGCCTCCGCCGACCTTCCACCCCATTTCGACCTAACGCCGCTCCTTACCTTCGCCTGGTTGCTGACGGCCCACCACCTAACCGGGCATCTAATGTCTTGGACATGGAGGAAGCCAAGACTGTCCATATTCCTGCTCATGATAAGCTACTGTATTGCTCATATAATGTGTAGCATTTACTTTTCTTCCCCTTCATCTGCTTCCTAACCCCAACTCCCCTCCCATGTTCCTGTGTAATCTTCTCTGTTCTGCTCTGCATGCACAACTGCTATCGAGCAAGCTGTTGCCTGCTGATTTGTTTTTAATACTGCTAGAAAGGTATGGGCTCCCCTTAGTTGCTAAAAAAAGATCATTGTCATTCAATGCAAATATTATATCTTCCAACTGCAGTGTATGCATAAGTGGCAACCAGTAGACTTAATAGCAGACTACGTGGCCATGGACTAATCTGAGTATTATACAGAGTGGCCAATCACATGTTTATTTGTTTTTAAAGTCTATTGTTATTTTTGTTGCACTTTTGAACAACCAGCTTCTACGCACCCGGAATTGTGCATGCCATGTACTTTCAATGAATTGAAGATTCATTTCTCAAACAAAAAAATTGAATTGAAGGTTCCAAATTGCTTATCGGGACTAACAAAAGGAAGCAATTTCATGTACCTTAGCACAGTTGGGATCTCCTACACAGTCGGCCTAGTTGATCTCCTTTAATCTAAAAGCGCATGTTAGTTTGTGGATTCTCCTTGTGGACAATGTTGTCAGCTCTCACAATCTTAGATGTTCCTTCTTGCAGCAAGAATGTTGTTTGTATTGGGATCAAGCCCCATAGGACATACCTTCGTGTGCTATGAGTATTCATAATGAATGACGAAATAGGGTTTCCCCCTGCTTTGTATTACAAAGCAAACCATCACCGATACAACTAGCTGGGGCGGAAGCAGCTCAAGCACGCCCAAAAGAAACGATAGAGAAAAAGAAAATAAACAAATGCTGACACCGGCGGATCAACAAAAAACAAAGAAGCTTTGTGACCGCCGCGCCCACCGGGGATCATCCACCAAGCTCCTATAGATCGAAGCATCGGTACCAATCAACACCTCCAAGAAGGGACGCGACGATGACGACGCTGCTGCCAAGGGTTTCCCCCTTTATGCGACGAGGAGAGAGGAAGGGTACCCCCGACGCCCTCCAGGAAGGTCCGGCGGCACCCTCAGGCACCACCGCATCGGTGTCGGCTCGGCCGACAAGGATTTCTCCCGATCCCAACGTTCACCTCGGACGCTTCGGAGCACGCTACCAAACAAACCACCACTCTGCGCCAAAACGGTATTGAAGGTTCGGGGACGGCGCCACAATAGTGGCCTGCTCAACGAAGAGGAGGAGCCGGGACTAGGGACAACAGCATAGTCGGCACGCGGGAGGGCCCAACCTCCACTGCCAACGACGGTAACCGACCGGACGCGACAGCAGGAACATACCAGGCACGTGAGCCCACATGCCCGACCGGGACCTCAGAAGCCCATAAAGCTCCCGCCGTCGCGCTGCAGAAGACACACCGTCAGCGCCACCACCTCCAGTCCGAGCTGCCCCTCTTCCGGGCCACGCAGGAGATGTCGCAGCCACGCCAATCGACGACCTGCTAGAACCCAGATGAGGCCCGCAAGGGCCAAATCTAGGCCGGCGGGCCACCGCACGCCACCACGCCGCCCCACCGCTAAGAGGCAGCACTGCCACCACGCCCGCCGCCGGCGACCGCCGTCGGGTCGCCAGGCCGCTGCCCAGCCGAGCAGCACCGCCGCCGTCCCCTGCCCCGGGAAGGGGTGCCGCGCGCGGGCGGACAGAATGACCCGCCGCCGCAGACACTACTCGGGCCAGCGCCAGCGGCTGTGGGGGAGAGCAGCAGATGGGAACTCTGAGAGGGAGAGTAAGTTGCGCGCCGTCCCGGCCACCTCCCGGGGGGGAGGCGGCGCAGGGGCTGGACCAGGAAGGACGAGGGGGAGGGGGGACGGGTCGGGGCGCGCGCCTGGCCGACACCAGCGGCGGGGGAACCCTAGCTGGAGGGCATAATAGTGCCATTCATGATGAATTAAAGAAGAAAATCAGAGATCATTCCACCTACAATATATAGTAGGACTAAACGAACATGTACGGCAGCAACGTGACTAGACATGCCAGGGACTAGGGTGACGTGCCTCCACATTACCAGACAAATAAGTACTAGATGATGATTTTGTTAAACTACAATGGTCAAAGCAAACCTTGCACAGGCATGCTTCCAGCTAATAGTATCATCTACGGTTGTTACACTACTGATTAGTACCAGACTAGCTAGGCCGGATTCCAGAAGAGCGAGGTGGTCAGGTGGTCGGAGAGGTGCACAAATTGTTCTTGGGTTTGATTTGTTCTGCTCTTCTCATCCAGTTCTAGGCTCGGCTACATCCACGCTGGTGCCGAGGGTGTTTCCTTCGGTGGCCAGCGCACACTCCTGCTGACACCATGAAGCCCCCGTCGACCTTCCACCCCATTTCGACCTAACGCCGCTCCTTACCTTCGCCTGCTGGTTGCTGACGGCCCACCACCTAACCGGGCATCTAATGTCTTGGACATGGAGGAAGCCAAGACTGGCCAGCTGCAGCGCACATTCCCGCCGACACCCTGAAGCCTCCGCCGACCTTCCACCCCATTTCGACCTAACGCCGCTCCTTACCTTCGCCTGGTTGCCGACGGCCCACCACCTGACCGGGCATCTAATGTCTTGGACATGGAGGAAGCCAAGACTGTCCATATTCCTGCTCATATAATGTATAGTGTTTATTTTTCTTCCTCTTCATCTGCTTCCAAACCCCAACTCCCCTCCCATGTTCCTGTGTAATCTTCTTTGTTCTGCTCTGCATGTACAACTGCTATCGAGCAAGCTGTTGCCTGCTGATTTGTTTTTAATACTCCTAGAAAGGTATGGGTCTCCCCTTAGTTGCTTAAAAATATGATAAATTGTCATTCAATGCAAATATTATATCTTCCAACTGCAATGTATGCATAAGTGGCAACCAGTAGACTGAATAGCAGACTACGTGGCCATGGACTAATCTGAGTATTATACAGAGTGGCCAATCACATGTTTATTTGTTTTTAAAGTCTATTGTTATTTTTGTTGCACTTTTGAACAACCAGCTTCTATGCACCTCAAAATCCCCTTGTTAATGAGCTAGGTTAATGTATCTGAGTATTGAGAATTGTGTTGTGCATGCCATGTACTTTCAATGAATGGTTTGTTATTATACAGAATGGAAAATCTGAGTATCGTGAATTGTGCATGCCATGTACTTTCAATGAATTGAAGGTTCATTTATCAAACAAAAAAAAATTGAACTGAAGGTTCAAAATTGCTTGGCGGAACTAACAAAAGGAAGCAATTTCATGTATCTTAGCACATGGGAGAATTTGGATGACGAGTCAGAGAAGGGGGCGAGGACCAGAAGAACACGAGAGGGGATTCAGAACATTCATTCATTCATTCCTGCCTCCTCTTGTGCTTCCCTTCCTGTATATGTAACCTTGCCTCCAGTGACTTCCATGTGGGACCAACCTCCAAGAGATACCCCACCACACAGCTGTGGTTACTAGTGGGGTTACTAGTGGATAGGCCGGGCATGACTGGGATCTCCTACATAGTCGGACTAGTTGATCTCCTTGAATCTAAAAGCGCATGTCAGTTTGCGGATAGTCCTTGTGGACAATGTTGTCAGCTCTCACCAGGATCTCTCAAAATCTTGTATGGTCTTTCTTGCAACAAGAGTGTTGTTTGTGTTGGGCTCAAGCCCCATACAGAGGACATACCTTAGCGCGCTATGACTATCCATGATTAACTAGGGAAAGAAAATCAGGGATTATTCCACCTGCAATATATTGTAGAACTAGACGAGCATGGTAATTTTCATGCATGTAGTAGCTAGCTTAACATGTACGGCAGCAACGTGACCAGACGTGCCTCCACATTACCAGACAAATAAGGAGTAGATGATGGACCTAGGGCCAGGATAATATGTCCAGATGCCACCCCTACCAGTAACGCCGCCCTCGTAGATGATGATTTTGTCAAACAACAATGGGCAACCTTGCACGGGTCTTCTTCTTCTTTGGTGTTCACAATATTGTTTTCCATTTTTGTCCAAACATGGGACTTACTGGTTAGACTTATGTCATGGGGATAACTTTGACCTAGACATGCTACAAAGTATGCATGCTGACACCACATTAATCTAGAAGCAGAAATATAGGAAGAGAGTGAAGGCAAGCAAGTCGACATTACGCACATGCCGTTGTTGTGGTCCATCGCAGATTCTCTCTCCTGGGCATTTCATCGAGCAACTCCAGGGCTTCCTGGAAGCAGGCTCGCTCCATTTCTTGCTCCAGGGTTAGGCGTCTTCCTCCAGCAGTACTGTAGTATTATCCGGGACGAATCTGCACGTCATGACAGCATGGGGATACTGCAGCCATAGCCACGCGCCATGAAGGTGGCACTGGCTCGGTGCTGCCAGTCACCAAATTTGAAACGTGTGAGGGGGGAATTAACAAAATGTAGATTGCCACTCCTACTCACATGGACATTCCGTCAGACACCTTCCGTGCAGTTCTTGAAACATCACAACTGAGAGGAGAGTGGTGGAAGGAGACGGACCACTGCAGCTAGAGCCTAGGGAAAGGGGTGTGCGTGGCAGGAGGACTTCTGCGTCCCCCTATAGGATCTGAGGACGACAGTGGCAGGTGTTTCTAGTTCGTGTGTAGTCAGTGCTGGTCGCTCCTATCGTCGCCGCGCTCAGAGCAAATCGGGCGGCGGCATATCGCTGAGGTGGTGGCCTGGCCAAGGTGCACGGATGAAATCTCCGGCGATCCACAATGAGCGACCGAACGCTCTGAAAATGAAGAAGCGACACGGAATGGGGGAACATCGGGTCTCCCATTTGTCCACATTGATTCCACGGTGATGACCGTGAATAAGAACCTCAACCCCTCTAATCGGATGTTGGTGCCGTTGTGTCAGGACCCATTAATCTGAAGCCATTTCATCCCTGAAGCTCTATCTGAAGATTACCGAAGAAATTGGACACTTTCACTGTTCACTCGCAGCTCACTTACCTCTTCACTGCGGCTGATGACTGAGCACCGTCCATCACGGATCCGAGGGTCTAAAATATTCTACTGTTTATCTTCTTTCTTGGGTTGATCCTGATGCTGGCTATATAAGAGCATATCCAATACATGATGTATATTTCGGTGCTCCAAACCGACGATGTAAAAATTTGGGAGCACCAAAAAGTGCTTTTACATCTCTAAAAAAGGCTCAACTCCAACCCATGGTCCAAAACGGAGATGTATAAAAAGAGCAACTCCAACAGACGGTCCAAAACAAAGATGTAAAAACACGACCACCGGTCGCTCGGCTGCTGTTCAGCCACACGACCTCGACGGAGGTCGAGGAACGGCTCCTTGGCTGCTGGAGGACGCCGCAGACTGTGGCTGTGAATCGTCGGCCCGAGCCGTTGCGGCAGCCTTCGAGATTTTGGTCGGCCGTACCGCACTTTCGGTAGGGAAACGGTCGTCATTTGCCGGCCGTTTGCCTCTACCTCGTGCCTTCGTTGCCTTCGCAGGAACCGTCGGCGCGGTGGCGACCGGCCGGGCGGCCCGAATCCGGGCCGTCGGGTTGGGGGGGGGGGGGCTTGGACGAGGAGGCGGAGGGCGAGTTCGCCACGTCGGCAGCAGCGGCGACGTGGGTCTGCCCACCGGCTGCGGCGGAGAAGGCGGCGGGGTCGTCGGCTTCAGTCATGGCGGCGGCGGAAGGCTAGGGGGGGGGGGGGGGGGGGGGGGCGCGGGCGGGGGGGGGGGGGCGGGGGGGGGGCGGGGGGGCGGCGGGCGGGGCGGCGGGGGGGGGGGGGGGGGGGGCGCGGGCGGGGGGGGGGGGGCGGGGGGGGGGCGGGGGGGCGGCGGGCGGGGCGGCGGGGGGGGGGGGGGGGGGGGCGCGGGCGGGGGGGGGGGGGCGGGGGGGGGGCGGGGGGGCGGCGGGCGGGGCGGCGGGGGGGGGGGGGGGGGGGGCGCGGGCGGGGGGGGGGGGGCGGGGGGGGGGCGGGGGGGCGGCGGGCGGGGCGGCGGGGGGGGGGGGGGGGGGGGCGCGGGCGGGGGGGGGGGGGCGGGGGGGGGGCGGGGGGGCGGCGGGCGGGGCGGCGGGGGGGGGGGGGGGGGGGGCGCGGGCGGGGGGGGGGGGGCGGGGGGGGGGCGGGGGGGCGGCGGGCGGGGCGGCGGGGGGGGGGGGGGGGGGGGCGCGGGCGGGGGGGGGGGGGCGGGGGGGGGGCGGGGGGGCGGCGGGCGGGGCGGCGGGGGGGGGGGGGGGGGGGGCGCGGGCGGGGGGGGGGGGGCGGGGGGGGGGCGGGGGGGCGGCGGGCGGGGCGGCGGGGGGGGGGGGGGGGGGGGCGCGGGCGGGGGGGGGGGGGCGGGGGGGGGGCGGGGGGGCGGCGGGCGGGGCGGCGGGGGGGGGGGGGGGGGGGGCGCGGGCGGGGGGGGGGGGGCGGGGGGGGGGCGGGGGGGCGGCGGGCGGGGCGGCGGGGGGGGGGGGGGGGGGGGGCGATGGACGGGTGGGCGGTCGCGAGCGAGAAGGCAAATGAACAGGCGGTTGGTCGTTTCGCGAGCGGCCGCGGTTTTACATCAGATGCATCTCGGGATGTATATTTGCATCATGAAGTGTTGAATTTTACTTCTCTGGGAGGCGGTGATGTAATTTTTTTACATATGAACCATTTGTTGGAGCAGCATTTTTTGCTCTCGAAGCTTCAAAAATTTGTTATTTTTATATATGGATCGTCTATTGGAGATGCTCTAAGCCGGGTAAGCCTAGAGGCAGGGGATCTTAGAGCAACTCCAACACACGGACCTATTTCGTCTGTTTGAGGCTGCTCGTGTCTGCGGAGGTAATAAACTTGGCCCAACGCGTCGACCCATTTTCATTTTGTGTCCGCTCGAACCTATATCAGTCTTAAATTTAGGACTGATTAAGGTCGGAAGCAGATACAAAGCAGACGTTTTGTGTGTCTCTCTCGTCCAACTCTGTCCGCTGCATACCCCACCTACCTCACGTGCCACACACCCCGCGAGTCTGCAGACCTCACCACCGCGCAGAGCAGGTGCTGCCCGAGCCTGTCCCTGCCATGCTCTGTCGTGGTGGGCCCATCCTCCTCCGGCGGTTGTGCTTCGACGTGGCACGCCCGTCCTCCTCCAGCGGTTGTGCTCTCCCATGGTGCGGTCGTGCTCCTCACACGGGTTAACCCTAGCCTGCCGGTGCCAAGGCCGAGCGACGAACCGTGGTCATGCCGTGCTGGTCGCGCCGCACCCACACTTGCCAACGAGCTCGAGTGGGCGGCGACGAGCTACGGACACACGGCGTCGGGGCTGCTGCTCCTGCGGTGAGCTGCTGCTACAGGCACGGCCACAAGCCGGCTCCAGATTTGCGTTGAGCTATCGCGGTCGCGCAGTGCAAAATCCAGCGCCTGTTGCAGCCCCGATGAGCTCGCGGACAAACGAGGCCGAGCAGCAGCGTGTGGCGGAGCGCGAGTTGCGGGGCGTGGATGGCGCGGGAGCTGCGGGGCGAGGTGCGGAGCACGGCACGGGCACAGGTGCGCGACGCAGGGCCCAGAGCAGCTCATGGAAGTACTCGCCCACTAGGTGTTGGATGAATAGTCACAATGGACATGCCACAAATGCGTTTGACTGGCGCACTGGGCGACTCAAATGAAAAAGTGGACCAAGTTGTGCTACCAATCTTGCCTTGTTGCGAATGATGTTCCCATGAGCATCTTGCTTGTTCTTGAAGATCCACTTGGTTCCAATAACGTTGTGGTTCCCCGATGGCCTTGGCACCAATCTCCACACCTTGTTGTACTCGAAATTGTTGAGTTCTTCATGCATGGCATTGAGCCAATCCGAGTCTTCGAGCGCCTCATAGACCTTTTGGGGTTCAACACAAGAGACAAACGCGTGATGTTCACAATAGTTTGCCAATTGTCTACGAGTGCTTACCCCTTTCATTAGGCTTCCAACCACATTCTCCATG
>LR880966.1:6508924-6522408 GCA_904067115.1 Aegilops sharonensis
AGAGGTCAATCAAACTGATAATTAGCAAGCATGTTAAATGGTATTGATGAAACTAGCGCTTGAATCACTAGGAGATGCGTGGAATATGCTACTATAGTACTTACTTTCGGATGTCTAAATTGCAGCTTCTTCGGCAGTCCCGGAGCCTTTTTGGTGAATTTTCTCCAAACCCTGCCATACAAAAAAAACAATTACTTGATATCAGAAATGAACAAAGTTGCTGATATGGTGGATAATGATCGATTTAACTTACTTCTCGAGCATTTCACTCATGTCCGCATACTCTCTGGGATCTTTTCGTCTTGAGTCTAAGACAGTTACTACTCCCTGCTCAAGCTTAATCTGTAGAAGAATATAGTGGTACCTGCGCACACATGCATAACTCATAAATATTACATTACTATAACCTGGACTAATAAGGGAAACCGAATATGCCACAAGACAGTAACACTCACTTGAAGTTGTAAGGAAAGAGTATTATATCCTTGTGTTCATTTATTACGAACGATTGTAGCAAGTTGGCCTCGGTATTTTCGGCATGAAATTCAACCTCAGTTGCATCTATGAGATATGTGTTAATGAACCCAATGGAACCCACTTGTCTTTTCTTCAATTCGGCGATCTTCAATCTGCATAATATAGTGGGGATAATTATAAATACATGCAATGAAAGAGCTGAGTTATATAGAGAGACTTAATGACAGAAGTAGTACTACTTAAAGACAATAGCAGGTGACCGTTGCTTTATCGAGGGCCAATTGATTGAAAAACTGATAGAACTCCTCAAATGGAATAGGCAACAGTTCATTTCCAACGAGGTCATGCTCCTTTTTAAATCTCACATACAAAGTACTCCTCCCCTCAGACTCTCTGCAGGTTTTCATGTACCAATCATGCAATCTTCGCATCATCGTTGATAGAGAGCTTTCATCTTTGACGAGAGGCTTCCCGTACTCGTATATTTGTATCTGCACCTCCAAGAAATCATAATGTACATCGTCGGGCAGGTAATCTTCAGGATTGCCATAACCGGGCACCATCCTCGGATCGACGATGTCGCTAGCAGGCACCTTGAGCGGGGGGCACGATTGCTTCGCTTGTTCGCCGAGCTGGGCAATTTGTTTCCCAGCTCGTCGTTCTTTCATTCTTTGATCACTTTTAGTACTTCCCGACCTCTCCGCTTCGGCAAATGCCTTTCCAATAATGCGCTCATAGTTGCCTTTCGACGGAGACTTGGGTGGTTTTGTCAGGGCAGCCAGAGTGTGCTTCGGTTTCACCGGATCTACCTGCTCCTCCGGAGGTGGATGTCTCTTTGCTTTCAACCCTTCAAACCAGTCATGCACTTCGGTCTGCGCGATCTTCGCGTTTTCCTCGTCGGTCCTCTCGTACGGTAACTTCTCTGGATTCTTCAGAGAAGGGCTGAATCTGTATCTCCTCCCGCCTTTGGCTGTATTGCTAGACGCCGGCAGAGCAGACGGAGCGGATGTCTTCTTTCCTTGCTTACGAGGCGGAGAAGAAGGACTACGACACGCCGGAGCAGCCGGAGCGGCGGCGGGTCTCTTCCGCCCTTGCTGACGAGGTGGAGAAGGAGGAGGCTGGCTGCTCGGGCGCACCGGTGCAGGCGGAGTGCCGCCACGCGCCGGAGAAGGAGCCGGCCGAGTGCCCTGATCGTCACTCGTCGGAGGAGGAGGCAGTGGAGGAGGCGGAGTGCCCTGACTCGCCGGAGGAGGAGGAGGAGGTGGAGGCGTCCAGTTCGGAAGGTTGATGAGATCCTTCCGCCATAGGCATGGAGTCTTCAGAGCAGAACCCAACCGATACTCCCCTTCACCGGTAGGGTGGTCAAGCCGGAGGTCCACAAATCCCTCCGTTATTTCATCCACCATCACCTTAGCATATCCTTCTGGAATCGGCCGGCAGTGAAAAGTTGAGTCGGGTTTAGTAGGATAAACAGAGCCAACAGCCGCCTTGACCTTCAAATTGCTCCATTGCGCCATAAGGTGGCAATTTTGAGACTCCATAATAGCATCCACGGGATAGCTGGCAGGAGCCGTCAAGGCATGCTCCGGCTGAAGCAGCTCGATGGAAGCCACGCTGCTTCTCCGCTGAGATGGCGGGGTAGCTTCGGGGGAAGCTTCGGCAGGTCGTTTGCTGCGATCTGCTGCTTCTCGTTCCTCTAGCCCCATTACCCTTTCGTGCAGCGCCTGCATTTGGCTCTGCTCCAGTTTCTTCCTCCTCTCGTGGGTTTTGTAACCCCCTGCGTCCGGAATTCTGGTGTCTCTTTTTTATCGACAAACTTATTCAGGTCTTTCTTCCAATGCCTGAATAGGTTTGCCATCTTCTTAAGAGCAAAAGACTTGATTAATGGCTCTATAACTGGCTTCTGGCTTCTCCGGATCATCCTCTGGCGGTAGGGTGAAATTTGACTTCAGCTCGGTCCAAAGATCATTTTCTGCAGATCATTGACATAAGACACCTCAGGTTCTTCGTTCTTAGGCTTATACCATTGCTGGATGCTGATCGGGATCTTGTCCCTAACCAGAACCCCGCACTGAGCAACAAATGCCTTCTTTGTCCAGATGGGTTCAATCGATTGGCCGTCGCGCGCGATTTCTATGATCTCAAACCTTTCATCCGAGCTCAACTTTTTCTTCGGGCCTCGTCTCCTTACCGAAGTTGTGCTCGATCCGGAGGGCTAGAAAAAGAAAGAAAGACAAGAGTTAATTAATATGTGTACATACCAAAACAATGAATGCATCAATTAGCTAGTCAGCACAGGCTTAACTAATATATATACCTGTCCGGACTCAGTTCGGTGATCATCGGAGCAGTCCTCACGGTGTACTTCTTCACCCTCTCCTTCTTCCACCGGCATTGGGTCATCGGAGCCATCATAAGCATAGCCAGCTGCTTCTTCACCCTCTCCTTCCAGACCATCGGTGTCGTTGAGAAACATCATCGAGTTGATGGCATCACTTCCTTCTGCGATTATGTGCCTCAACAACGCTTCTTGTGCTTCGTCTCGGGGCGGGGTGTCCATAGTTTCTACAAATATTTACAACATGGCAATTATTATTCAAACATGACAGATATGGATATATTAGTGGCAAACGTAGAACTAGCTAGCTAATCACAATAAGGAATCATATTAATTAGTGGCCTCGACGCTGCTTCTCTAGGGTTTCGGGTGGCCTCGACAATGCTTCAAGGGTTAGGGGGTGGCCTCGAGAACGCTTCAAGGAGGGGGTAATATCGACCCCTCCCCCCACGTGTTGAAGCTATCGGGAGGGGGTATATCGACAACAACAACGACGACACTACATCTATGTCCCACAAGTGACGTGGGCATCGACGCCCGTGTCACTTGTGGGACGTGGATGTAGTGTCCGACACCGACGGCCACATGTATCTCACACCGACGATACTTGCTATTTAATTAGGGTTCCCTCTACCGCTCGGCGACCCTCGACGACCCTCGTTCCCGATAAAAAAAAGAGGAAGAAGAAGAAAAAAAAGAGGAGAAGAAAGAATAGAGGAGAAGAACTCCTCTATTCTTTCTTCTCCTATTTTTTTTCTTCTTCCTCTTCTTTTTTTTATCAAGGGGTCGAGGATCGCCGAGGGGTCGGGAGGTTGCCTAGTGTCAAAGGATTCAACAAAACCATGTCTTCATCATTAGGCGAAAGTAACAGGTGCATGATGGTACGAATCTCTCCAAAGTTATTTTGGAACGGAGTCCCAGATAGGATAATTCGCTTTTTGGTACAAAGTTCAGCAATAACCTTCCGAATATCGTTATTTGGAAGGCCTTTGCTGAAATTCGTACAAAAAGATAAATTATCCTATCCGGGACTCCATTCCAGAATAACTTTGGAGGACTTCGTACCATCATGCCCTGGTTACTTCCGGCTAATGATGAAGCCATGGATTTCTTCAATACTTTGACACTAGGAAACCTCTCTCGACCCCTCGAACCCTCGACGACCCCGGAACCCTCGATCCCTAGACGACCCTGGAACCCTCGACCCTATAGAACCCTCGAACCCTCGACCCTGAAACCCTCGACCCTTGAACCCTCAACGACCCTCGACCCTCTACCCTAGTTCCCGACCCTCGACCCTTCGGCGATCCTCGACACCCTCGTTCCCGATAAAAATTAAGAAAAAGAAGAAGAAGAAGAAGAAGAAGAAGAAGAAGAAGAAAAAAGAGGAGAAGAAGAAAGGAATAGCTAGAGGAGAAGATCGAAGAAAAAAAAAAGACAAAAAAGAGAAGAAGAAAGGAATAGTGGAGAGGAAGAGAAAATAGAATAGAATATTCTATTTTCTCTTGAATATTCTATTTTCTCTTCCTCTCCACTATTCCTTTCTTCTTCTCCTCTCTTTTTCTTCTATTTTCTCTTGAATATTCTATTTTCTCTTCCTCTCCACTATTCCTTTCTTCTTCTCCTCTCTTTTTCTTCTTTTTTCTTCTTCTTACTTATTTCTCCTCTTCTTCTTTCTTTCCTCTTCTTATTTTCTTCTTTCCTATCCTTCTTTTTCTAAAACTGTAACTTTTGCATATATAAAACTTTTCTAAAATTGTAACTTTCTATATATGACCAAAAAACTTTCTATGAACCAAAAAAACATTTTTAACATATATATTTAGCAATCACATACACATATACATTATAGCCACATACACATATACATCACATATGAACAAAAAAATAAACTAATAAAAATAAAAAAAACATATTGCAACATATGAACAAAAACATATAGCCACATACATACACATACATTATATATATATATATATGAAAGAAAAATTAAACTAAAAAAACAAGTGCGTGGCGGCAGCGGTGGCGCCGGCGGGGCAGGGCAGGGCAGGTGCTCACAGGGGGGCGGCGGGGCACGGCGGGCGGCGTCGGGGCGCGGGGAGCGGCGCCGGCATCGGGGCAGATGGTGTCGAGGGCGGCGACAACGCTGGGGCGGGGCGGGACGGCGTCGGGGCGTGGCGCAGGGGCGCGGCCGGCGACGGCGTGGGCTCGAGGGCGGCGGACGGCGTCGGCGTGGGCTCGGGGGCACGGGCGAAGGCGACGGCGACGGGGCAGCCTGGCGGCGTCGAGGAGGTCCGCGGCGTCGTCGGGCGGCAACTGGCGATGTTATCTGAAAAAAATGCTAAGTGCTGGCTTATATAGAAAAGGCTTTAGTCCAGGTTCGTGGCACAAACCAGGACTAATGCCACCCTTTAGTCCCGGTTGGTGCCACCAACCGGGACCAAATGCCTCTTTTCAGCAGCCCAAAGGGCGGGAAGCGGCGGCCTTTGGTCCCGGTTGGTGGCACCAACTGGGACTAATGGGGGGCATTAGTCCCGGGTCGTAGCACCAACCGGGACTAATGCACTCATTTAGCCCCGGTTGGTGCCACCAACCGGGACCAAAGGCCTGTGCTGCCCCGAACCCAAATATTTAGTCCCACCTCGCTAGTTGAGAGGGAGGCGCACCTGTTTATAAGGTGCGGTGCGCCTTCCCTCTTCGAGCTCCTCTCTAAAGCAGGCTTTCGGGCCTAACCCTGCAATCTGTGACTGTGGGCCTACTAGGCCTCCCGCGGGCCTGAATCCTGGTCCATGGTAGGGTTTCTAGTCGTATTCAGGCCGTGGGTGCCCAGTAGGTGGCACTTTTTTTTTGTTTTTTGTTTTATTTGTTGCTTTATTTAGTTTATTTTGTTTCTATTTACAACAAAATACTTATTGTTGCTATATTTATTTTTTTCCAGTTTTTTTTTGTTTTCTCCATTATTTATTTTCTTTTGTTTTTTGCTTTATTTTTTAATTCTTTTTGCTTTTAGTTTTAGAAAAATTATAAACTTTCTGTTAGTGCCATTAGTTTTCAAATTTGAAAACACTTTTTTTGTTTTATTTGTTGCTTTATTCATTTTATTTTGTTTCTACTTACAACAAAATACTTATTGTTACATCACCAGAGTCATCTCGTCTGATCTTATACCGCAATGCACCGCATACCGGGCATGCGTTCAGATCCTTGTATGCACTGCGGTAGAGGATGCAGTCATTAGGGCACGCATGTATCTTCTCCACCTCCAATCCTAGAGGGCATACGACCTTCTTTGCTGCGTATGTACCGTCGGGCAATTCGTTATCCTTTGGAAGCTTCTTCTTCATTATTTTCAGTAGCTTCTCAAATCCTTTATCTGGCACAACATTCTCTGCCTTCCACTGCAGCAATTCCAGTACGGTACCGAGCTTTGTGTTGCCATCTTCGCAATTGGGGTACAACTCTTTTTTGTGATCCTCTAACATGCGATCGAACTTCAGCTTCTCCTTTTGACTTTCGCATTGCGTCCTTGCATCGACAATGACCCGGCGAAGATCATCATCATCGGGCACATCGTCTGGTTCCTCTTGATCTTCAGCAGCTTCGCCCGTTGCAGCACCATCATGCACATCGTCTGTTTCCTCTTGATGTTCAGTAGCATCATCGTATTCAGGGGGCACATAGTTGTCATCGTACTCTTCTTCTTCGCCGTCTTCCATCATAACCCCTATTTCTCCGTGCCTCGTCTAAATATTATAGTGTGGCATGAAACCCTTGTAAAGTAGGTGAGTGTGAAGGATTTTCCGGTCAGAGTAAGACTTCGTATTCCCACATATAGGGCATGGACAACACATAAAACCATTCTACTTGTTTGCCTCAGCCACTTCGAGAAAATCATGCACGCCCTTAGTGTACTCGGAGGTGTGTCTGTCACCGTACATCCATTGCCGGTTCATCTGCGTGCATTATATATAATTAAGTGTGTCAAAAATTATTACAGAACATCATGAATAGATAATTAAGTGACCAAATTAATAGAAGTTCATCATCACATAAAAACCAAAGTACATACATAGTTCTCATCTAACAACATAAAGCTCTGCAGAGCATATAAATTAATTAAACCATACAATGAAACTATGTAAAACATTTCAATGCGAAAACAAATGCGATCATAATCGCAACCAAGGTAACAACTGATCCAACGGCATAATGATACCAAGCCTCGGTATGAATGGCATATTTTCTAATCTTTCTAATCTTCAAGCGCATTGCATCCATCTTGATCTTGTAATCATCGATGACATCCGCAACATGCAACTCCAATATCATCTTCTCCTCCTCAAGTTTTTTTTTATTTTTTCCTTCAAGAAATTGTTTTCTTCTTCAACTAAATTTAACCTCTCGACAATAGGGTCGGTTGGAATTTCCTGTTCAACAACCTCCTAGATAAATAAAATCTATGTCACGTTGGTCGGCATAATTTTCATAAACAATAAATGAACCAATAGTTATGAAAAAATAATATATACCACATCCGAATCATAGACAGGACGAGGGCCGACGGGAACGGATACCAAAACCATCGCACTATATAAGATGCAATAATAAAAGTAAGAAAATAATACAAGTATCTATCTAAACATACAAGTAAGAATATTTTTCCTTTCAGAAAGAAGATAAGAACAAGAGGCTCACCACGGTGGTGCCGGCGATAAGATCTGCGCGGGTGATCGACGGGGACGGGGCATGACGGACCGCTAAACCTAGATAAATATTGAGGAAAATGGAGCTTGGCGGTCGAGCTTGGAGAGGAGAAACCATAAGTAGTGTGACTCGGGCATTCCATTGAACACCTTGTGTGCATAGGAGGTGAGCTAGAGCACCACCAAGCCCTCTCCCCCTTGGCCAGAAAAAACAGAGCAGTGTGCTCTGCTCTTGCACGAGGGGCTATATATAGGCACCACCATTAGCCCCGGTTGGTGGCATGAACCGGGACTAAAGGGAAGCCTTTGGTCCCGGTTCAAGCCACCAACCGGGACCAATAGTGGTGGGCCAGGAGCCAGGCCCATTGGTCCCGGTTCGTCCCACCAACCGGGACCAAAAGGTCCGGACGAACCGGGACCAATGGCCCACGTGGCCCGGCCGGCCCCCTGGGCTCACGAACCGGGGCAAATAGCTCCATTGGCCCGGTTCTGGATTGAACCGGGACTAATGGGCTGAACTGGCCTGGGCCATTGCCCCCTTTTCTGCTAGTGATCATCCTTGCGAAGTCAATGTCTACTTACTCCCTCTGTCCGGAAAAGCATGTCCCAAGTTTATCCCTTAAATGAATGTATTTAGCACTAATTTAATATTAGATAAATTCATTTGAGAGACAAGCTTTTTCGAACGAAAGAAGTAGCACGTACGCATGAATGGGCTCCCGTAAGGGACTCTACAAGCGGTTTGTCGAGCGCCAAATAAAGTCACATGACGGGCCGTGCGTGGACGGCCCTTGCGACGTGGCACTTGGGTTTGCGGAGTAAGCGAGGAGTAACGCACACAAGGCCGCCGGCTCCGACCTATTTGGCGCTGCAGGCGTCGGTTTCTTCGGTTTTCTGCAAACCGGCGCCTGCAGGCGCTTTAGCTGGGCTCGGCCCATGTAGCTCTTTCGTTCGCGTATTCAAAGCGCAAATATTTTGCGATATCTAGGAATCAAACCAAGGACTAGCTGCTTCAGGGCGCTCCGTGGTAACCACCTCGATGCGCTAAGTTCCATCACTTTCTTTACTTATCATCTTTTCTTTCCTTTTTCTGTTTTGTGCTTTTTTTGTTTTTTGTTTTTTCTGTTTTCTATTTACGTTTTTCTATTTTCTGTTTTACTTTTTATTTTTCCTTCTTCCTCGCTCGATGTTTTTGTTCAAATCCATCCACATTTTTAAAAATTGATGAAATATTTTAGAATTCGATGAACTTTTTTCTAATTTGATAAACTTTTTTTTTCCAAATTCAATGAACTTTTTTCAAGATTGATGAATTGTTCCTTCAAATTTGTGAACTTTTTTCAAAACCAATGAACTTATTTTTCAAACTCAATGAACTGTTTGTCCAAATCAATGAATTTTTTTAAAATAGATGAACTTTTTTTTTTTGAAAATGATGAAAAACGGTGAACTTTTAAAAAAGGTCCAATATCGGTGAACTTTTCTTCAAAAATGATGAACTATTTCTCAAAATTGATGAACCTTTTTTTTAAGTTTGTGAACTTTTGTCTCAAAATCAATGATCGATTTTAAATTAACGATTTTTTTAAAAAAATAAAAAAATCTAAATGAAAAATAAATCTCACGGCTATATTAGGTAAAATCACGGTTGTCCAATTGTTGTGGTGGTTAGCTAAGCTCGAACAAGGCCTAACTTCACGGGCGCCAGCTACCTGTTCGGGTGCTTAAGGCGCCGAATAGGAGCTCCCCCCAAATTGGCATTGTTGTAGCTTTGCAATGTGTACAGATAGCAAGTGCAGCCTACCGCACCCCTAACGGGTGCAGTCATATCCAACCCAGTGACAAAGAAGTTGAAGCATTGCAACCTGATATGACACAATTTATATTTCGTAGGACGCTTGAAATCTGACACAAATTGTATTCCATAGGATGCTTGTTAAGCTTCCCTGGCCCAATTGATAGGCCATTTGGCTAAGACATTTGCAATCTGCCCATCTAACGGAATTAGAAATAGATGTAACAAAATTGAAGATAAACACCAACAAATACTTTACCAGGATGGACAATACCTGGTCCAGTCATATCCAGCCGGCAATACAGAATATAAATTTCACAAGATGGATAAGGTTTAAAGAAATTTCGTTATCTCCGACTGATGCATTGCATATAAGGTGTAGCATGATATCGTAAAAGCAAGTTGAGTACAATACACCAAAAGTCATATTGTTAGTCCAGGATAACCTATTTACATTGCTTTTATATGGCAAATTAGTACACATACATGATAACTTATTTTATAGATAACTCCTTCCACCTTGTCATCTGATTGCTTGCATGCCGGACAATGTGAGGTCAATCTTGGCTCACTTTTATGCTCCTGCCACAAAATTTGTCCAAAGTGCATTCCAATGAGATGTAGTTTCTAAATCGAATATGTAGAATAAATATACACCATTTAATTAATCTTCATTCACATAATTCTCCCTAAAAACCACATACATGCACGCATCATGGCTTGGCGCGCATAGAAATATTCATCAAATACACAGTGCCGAAAAAATTGATGAAAGAAAAACCAGGAACTAATATCTCTGAGAAAGTGCAAAGAAAGAGTGCATATGCTAAAAAACACCTATCTACTAAATTAAACTGGAAGAGTTGTAGTATGGTGAATTGCATCAACCCGACAGAGATGATATGTTCAAAGAACTAGTCAAACCTCAAAGCGAGAGATCATTCTTTTGAAGCTGGATTTCGCCAAAGCTTTCGACACGATTGAGCACGCTCCCATGCTTAATATCATGAAGCACATGGGCTTCAATGACAAATGGCTGTCTTGGATTGATTGTATTTTCTCCACTGGCAGATCTTCAGTGCTGCTTAACGGAGTTCCTAGCCGACAATTTCATTGCCGTACGGGAGTGCGCCAGGGAGACCCGCTCTCCCCCCTGATCTTTGTCCTTGCCGCTGACCTCCTCCAGGCTGCCATTAACGAGGCCTTCCGACAAGGGCGAATCCAGCTGCCTTTCCCATGCGCAAGTCAAACTGAATATCCGGTGATTCAATACGTGGATGATATGATTCTTGTAATGCCTGCCTGCCTGCAACAAGATGCCACCATGAAAGGGATCCTGACTGATTATGCCTCTTCGATCGGCCTACGAATCAATTTCCATAAGTCCATGCTCATACCAATCAATCTTTCTGCCGATGCTGCCACTACCTTT
The DNA here is from genome assembly GCA_904067115.1 of Aegilops sharonensis. Taxonomy (NCBI): domain Eukaryota; kingdom Viridiplantae; phylum Streptophyta; class Magnoliopsida; order Poales; family Poaceae; genus Aegilops; species Aegilops sharonensis. The sequence continues at coordinate 6,519,670 of LR880966.1, forward strand.
GCAAACCTCTTCGGTTGCTCTGTTGGATCGATGCCGTTCACTTACATTGGTCTATCCCTTGGCACCTCCAAACCAACGATCCTTGATCTCATGCCGCTGGTTTGCAATGCTGAACGACGTCTCACCTCTACCATTGCTATGATGTCGTATGTGGGGAAGCTTTCTTGGCTTAATGCTACTGTTACCTCGCTCCTCATTTACGCCATGTGCACGCTTAAGTTTCCACCAAAACTGCTTGAGATGCTCGACAAGATCAGGAGAATATGCCTATGGACCAAGAAATGTGAGCAAGGGGAGAAATTCAACTCACTTGCCGCCTGAGAAATGGTATGTAAGCCTAAGAAGCATGGACGCCTCGGGGTCATCAACATCAAGCTGCTTAATGAAGCCTTGCTAATGAAATTCCTTCATAAGTTTTATAACAACTTGGACATTCCGTGGGTGCAACTACTGTGGGGCACCTACTATACTGACAAAATACCACATGCCATGCCACCGGTCGGCTTTTTCTGGTGGCGAGACATTTTGAAACTCACTCCAAACTTCCGTGGGATCTCACAAGTGCAAGTGGTATCGGGCACGACTGCGTTGTTTTGGAAGGACCTATGGGGACAAGATGTAGTCCAAACCACACACCCCCATGCTTTTTCGTTTGCCATGCAGGAATATGCATCCATCAAGGGTTTCTTGGAGACAACGTCGTTGGCTGAGGCCTTTCATCTACCGCTCTCGCCGCAAGCTTTATCTGAGGTGCGCGATATCCAATTGCTCTCGCTGCACATGAGCCCGACCACATCCGTTAATGATGTTTGGCACTATATTTGGGGCAAAACGGAGTTCAGGTCAAGCGGCTACTATCAGTATCTCTTCAGAGACGCCCAAGTCCACCCCATTTTCAGAAGTCTTTGGCGCTCACATTGCATCATGAGGATTAAGGTCTTTGGATGGCTCCTTTTCCATGACAGGCTCAACACACGCAACATGCTGAAACGGCGCCACTATGACATCGGGGATGACCACAGTTGCCTCCTTTGTGGGGGCCCAGATGAAGAAACGATGGATCACATGATCTTTACGTGTCCTTTTAGTCAAACCTGCTGGAATAAACTTGGGATCGTTTGGCCGACATTTCACTGCCGTCTGCACCTTCTCCAAACAACCAAAGACTCCTGGAACGACCCTCTATTCCTTGACATCTTCCTCGTGGCAGCCTGGAGCTTATGGAAGGAGAGAAATAACAAGCATTTTAGAAGGGTGGACCCCTCCATCAACTCCTGGCTTCGGAGATTCAAGGAAGACTTTGGACTTCTACAACACAGAACCAAGAGAGAGCACTCTGCTCTCATAGACTCCTTCCTAGCTGATCTTTGACACGTTAGAAGTTTCATCTTGTTCTTTTTTTTCTACTGTGGATCCTCACTCTCATTGTGTGTGGTCTGAGTGGAGCTGTGTGTACATATGATGTAACTGTGTAAAATTTCTTCCTTATATATGAAAGCACAGTAGGAGCCTCTCCTACTGTCCTTCCCATAAAAAAAAAGAACTAGTCAGAAATTAATTCCTCTGGCTATGTTCAAAGAAGTAGTCAGAAATTAATTCCACACAGTGATGTTGGATTGAAAGACCCATGGTCCAGCGCTCAGGTCAAAATAATTTAAGGCTCAACATAGCCAGAAAGAAACAATTCATGCCTTGGCACGTGCGGGACCTGTCCCAGGCGCTGATCCAGCTTTTGGTATTTCAAAAGAGACAACAACAAAACAATTGCTTGCATCCAATGCATATGCACAGATATAATAAATAATTCAGTTTTTACTTTGTGGGAGACACTGGTGTATTAGTCATGAATACTCTATCAAAGAGTACTTATAAATATATATAGTTTTGAACATTAATAAATTTACTAAAAAATCAGTTGCAACCAGCAAGGACAGAACCATTATGAGAAATTCTAAAAATGGTGCAGCAAGGTGAGGTAAAATGATATCGTATGGAGGAAGAGATACTTGAGGCTTAATATTTCGTTGAGTTCACACAGTGCTGTTGGATTGAAAGACCCATGGTCCAGCGCTCAGGTCAAAATAATTTAATGCTCAACTTAGCCAGAAAGTTACAATTCATGCCTTGGCGCGCGCGGGACCTGTCCCAGGCGCTGATCCAGCTTTTGGTATTTCAAAAGAGACAACAACAAACCAATTGCTTGCATCCAATGCATATGCACAGATATAATAAATAATTCAGTTTTTACTTTGTGGGAGACACTGGTGTATTAGTCATGAATACTCTATCAAAGAGTACTTATAAATATATATAGTTTTGAACATTAATAAATTTACTAAAATATCAGTGGCAACCAGCAAGGACAGAACCATTATGAGAAATTCTAAAAATGGTGCAGCAAGGTAAGGTAAAATGATATCGTATGGAGGAAGAGATACTTGAGGTTTAATATTTTGGCCCCTGATACTAAAAAATCATGGAATAACGCAAAACATGAAAATCAGAACAAATTATAGCAAAGGACACAATATGCAATTACACATCAAGACATTATAGATGTTATTGCATCAGTTGCTGTAATCACTGTACAGAGCCTAACTAAAAAATGCAGAAACCAGTCCCAAGCTAGTGCCTTTCCCTATACATCTTAAAAACTACAGCCCCATCTCCTATAGTTCATGGGATAATCCAAACCTGCTACTCAGCAATCGTTTCCATCAGTGGCGGAGCTCGGCAAAA
>LR880966.1:6537215-6554682 GCA_904067115.1 Aegilops sharonensis
TTTGGATCGACAAAACCTTCTGGTTGCATCATATACAACTCTTCTTCCAGAAATCCATTCAGGAATGCAATTTTAACATCCATTTGCCAAATTTCATAATCATAAAATGCGTCAATTGCTAACATGATTCGGACAGACTTAAGCATCGCTACGGGTGAGAAAGTCTCATCGTAGTCAACCCCTTGAACTTGTCGAAAACCTTTCGCAAAAAGTCGAGCTTTGTAGACAGTTACATTACCATCAGCGTCGGTCTTCTTCTTGAAGATCCATTTATTCTCAATGGCTTGCCGATCATCGGGCAAGTCAACCAAAGTCCATACTTTGTTCTCATACATGGATCCTATCTCAGATTTCATGGCTTCAAGCCATTTTATGGAATCTGGGCTCATCATCGATTCCTCATAGTTCGTAGGTTCGCCATGGTCAAGAAACATGACTTCTAGAATAGGATTACCGTACCACTCTGGTGCGGATCTTACTCTGGTAGACCTACGAGGTTCAGTAGTAACTTGATCTGAAGTTTCATGATCAATATCATTAGCTTCCTCACTGATTGGTGTAGTTGTCACAGGAACCGGTTCTAGTGATGAACTACTTTCCAATAAGGGAGCAGGTACAGTTACCTCATCAAGTTCTACTTTCCTCCCACTCACTTCTTTCGAGAGAAACTCCTTCTCTAGAAAGGATCCAAATTTAGCAACGAAAATCTTGCCCTCAGATCTGTGATAGAAGGTGTACCCAATAGTCTCTTTTGGGTATCCTATGAAGAGACATTTCTCCGATTTGGATTCGAGCTTATCTGGTTGAAGTTTCTTCACATAAGCATCGCAGCCCCAAACTTTAAGAAACAACAACTTTGGTTTCTTGCCAAACCACAGTTCACAAGGCGTCGTCTCAACGGATTTTGATGGTGCCCTATTTAACGTGAATGCGGCCTTCTCTAAAGCATAACCCCAAAACGATAGCGGTAAATCAGTAAGAGACATCATAGATCGCACCATATCTAGTAAAGTACGATTACGACGTTCGGACACACCATTTTGTTGTGGTGTTCCGGGTGGCGTGAGTTGTGAAACTATTCCACATTGTTTCAGATGTAAACCAAACTCGTAACTCAAATATTCTCCTCCACGATCATATCGTAGAAATTTTATTTTCTTGTTACGATTATTTTACACTTCACTCTGAAATTCTTTGAACTTTTCAAATGTTTCAGACTTGTGTTTCATCAAGTAGATATACCCATATCTGCTCAAATCATCTGTGAAGGTGAGAAAATAACGATACCCGCCGCGAGCCTCAATATTTATTGGACCACATACATCAGTATGTATGATTTCCAATAAATCAGTTGCTCGCTCCATAGTTCCCGAGAATGGCTTTTAGTCATCTTGCCCATGAGGCACGGTTCGCAAGTACCAAGTGATTCATAATCAAGTGATTCCAAAAGTCCATCAGTTTGGAGTTTCTTCATGTGCTTTACACTGATATGACCTAAACGGCAATGCCACAAATAAGTTGCACTATCATTATCAACTCTGCATCTTTTGGCTTCAACATTATGAATATGTGTATCACTACTATCGAGATTCAATAAAAATAGACCACTCTTCAAGGGTGCATGACCATAAAAGATATTACTCATATAAATAGAACAACCATTATTCTCTGATTTAAATGAATAACCGTCTCGCATCAAACAAGACCCAGATATAATGTTCATGGTCAATGCTGGCACCAAATAACAATTATTTAGGTCTAAAACTAATCCCGATGGTAGATGTAGTGGTAGCGTGCCGACCGCGATCACATCGACTTTGGAACCATTTCCCACACGCATTGTCACCTCGTCCTTAGCCAATCTTCGCTTAATCCGTAGTCCCTGTTTCGAGTTGCAAATATTAGCAACAGAACCAGTATCAAATACCCAGGTACTCCTGCGAGCATTAGTAAGGTACACATAAATAACATGTATATCACATATACCTTTGTTCACTTTGCCATCCTTCTTATCCGCCAAATACTTGGGTCAGTTCCGCTTCCAGTGTCCAGTCTGCTTGAAGTAGAAGCACTCAGTCTCAGGCTTAGGTCCAGACTTGGGTTTCATCTCTTGAGCAGCAACTTGTTTGCTGTTCTTCTTGAAGTTCCCTTTCTTCTTTCCTTTGCCCTTTTTCTTGAAACTGGTGGTCTTGTTAACCATCAACACTTGATGCTCTTTCTTGATTTCTACCTCCGCAGCTTTTAGCATTGCGAAGAGCTCGGGAATAGTCTTGTCCATCCATTGCATATTATAGTTCATCACGAAGCTCTTGTAGCTTGGTGGCAGTGATTGAAGAATTCTGTCAATGACACTATCATCAAGAAGATTAACTCCCAGTTGAATCAAGTGATTATTATACCCAGACATTTTGAGTATGTGTTCACTGACAGAACTATTCTCCTCCATCTTACAACTATAGAACTTATTGGATACTTCATATCTCTCAATCCGGGCATTTGCTTGAAATATTAACTTCAACTCCTGGAACATCTCATATGCTCCATGACGTTCAAAACGTCGTTGAAGACCCGGTTCCAAGCCGTAAAGCATGGCACATTGAACTATCGAGTAGTCATCAGCTTTGCTCTGCCAAACGTTCTTAACGTCGTAAGTTGCATCAGCAGCAGGCCTGGCACCCAGCGGTGCTTCCAGGACGTAATTCTTCTGTGCAGCAATGAGGATAATCCTCAGGTTATGGACCCAGTCCGTGTAATTGCTAACATCATCTTTCAACTTAGCTTTCTCAAGGAACGCACTAAAATTCAACGGAACAACAGCACGAGCCATCTATCTACAACAAACATAGACAAGCAAAATACTATCAGGTACTAAGTTCATGATAAATTTAAGTTCAATTAATCATATTACTTAAGAACTCCCACTTAGACAGACATCTCTCTAGTCATCTAAGTGATCACGTGATCCAAATCAACTAAACCATGTCCGATCATCACGTGAGATGGAGTAGTTTCAATGGTGAACATCACTATTTTGATCATATCTACAATATGATTCACGTTCGACCTTTCGGTCTCCGTGTTCTGAGGCCATATCTGTATATGCTAGGCTCGTCAAGTTTAACCTGAGTATTCCGCGTGTGCAACTGTTTTGCACCCGTTGTATTTGAACGTAGAGCCTATCACACCCGATCATCACGTGGTGTCTTAGCACGAAGAACTTTCGCAACGGTGCATACTCAGGGAGAACACTTCTTGATAATTTAGTGAGAGCTCATCTTAAAATGCTACTGTCAATCAAAGCAAGATAAGATGCATAAGGATAAACATCACATGCAATCAATATAAGTGATATGATATGGCCATCATCATCTTGTGCTTGTGATCTCCATCTCCGAAACACCGTCGTGATCACCATCGTCACCGGCGCGACACCTTGATCTCCATCGTAGCATTGTTGACGTTATGCCATCTATTGCTTCTACGACTATCTCTACCGTTTAGTGATAAAGGAAAGCAATTACAGGGCGTTTGCACTTCATACAATAAAGCGACAACTATATGGCTCCTGCCAGTTGCCGATAACTTCGGTTACAAAACATGATCATCTCACACAATAAAATATAGCATCACGTCTTGACCATATCACATCACAACATGCCATGCAAAAACAAGTTAGACGTCCTCTACTTTGTTGTTGCAAATTTTACGTGGCTGATACGGGCTGAACAAGATATGTTCTTACCTACGCATCAAAACCACAATGATAGTTCGTCAAGTTAGTGCTGTTTTAACCTTCGCAAGGACCGGGCGTAGGCACACTCGGTTCAACTAAAGTAAGAGAGACAGACACCCGCCAGTCACATTTAAGCACGAGTGCTCGTAACGGTGAAACCAGTCTCGCGTAAGCGTACGCATAATGTCGGTCCGGGCCGCTTCATCTCACAATACCGCTGAACCAAAGTATGACATGCTCGTAAGCAGTATGACTTGTATCGCCCACAACTCACTTGTGTTCTACTCGTGCAAATGACATCTACGCATAAAACCTGGCTCGGATGCCACTGTTGGGGAACGTAGTAATTTCAAAAAAATTCCTACGCACACGCAAGGATCACGGTGATGCATAGCAACGAGAGGGGAGAGTGTTGTCCGCGTACCCTCTTAGACCGAAAGCGGAAGCGTTATGACAACGCGGTTGATGTAGTCGTACGTTGTCACGATCCGACCGATCCAAGTACCGAACGTACGGCACCTCCGAGTTCAGCACACGTTCAGCTCAATGACGATCCCCGGACTCCGATCCAGCAGGGTGTCAGGGATGAGTTCCGTCAGCACGACGGCGTGGTGACGACGATGATGTTCTAACGACGCAGGGCTTCGCCTAAGCACCGCAACGATATGACCGAGGTGGAATATGGTGGAGGGGGGCACCGCACACGGCTAAGGAACGATCAGGAAGATCAACTTGTGTGTCTAGAGGTGCCCCCCTGCCCCCGTATATAAAGGAGCAAGGGGAGGAGGCCGTCCGGCCCTAGGGCGCGCCAAGTAGGGGGGGAGTCCTCCTAGTGGGAGTAGGACTCCCCTTTCCTAGTCCAACTAGGAAGAGAGGGGGGGAAGGAAAGAGAGGGAGAGGGAGATGGAAAGAGGGGCCGCGCCCCCCTCCCCTAGTCCAATTCGGACTCCTCATGGGAGGGGGCGCGCCACCTCCTAGGCTGTTGTTGCCCTCTCTCTCCCCTCAGGCCCACCAAGGCCCAATACTTCCCCGGGGGGTTCCGGTAACCCCTCCGGCACTCCGGTTTTCTCCGAAATCACCCGGAACATTTCCGATGTCTGAATATAGTCGTCCAATATATCAATATTTATGTCGTGACCATTTCGAGACTCCTCGTCATGCCCTTGATCACATCCGGGACTCCGAACAACCTTCGGTACATCAAAACTTATAAACTCATAATAAATCTGTCATCGTAACGTTAAGCGTGCGGACCCTACGGGTTCGAGAACTATGTAGACATGACCTAGAACTGTTTCCGGTCAATAACCAATAGCGGAACCTGGATGCTCATATTGGCTCCTACATACTCTACGAAGATCTTTATCGGTCAAACCGCATAACAACTTACGTTGTTCCCTTTGTCATCGATATGTTACTTGCCCGAGATTCGATCGTCGGTACCCAATACCTAGTTCAATCTCGTTACCGGCAAGTCTCTTTGCTCGTTACATAATGCAACATTCTGTAGCTAACTCATTAGCTACATTGCTTGCAAGGCTTGTAGTGATGTGCATTACCGAGAGGGCCCAGAGATACCTCCCCGACAATCGGAGTGAATAATCCTAATCTCGAAATACGCCAACTCAACATGTACCTTCGGAGACACCTGTAGAGCTCCTTTATAATCACCCAGTTATGTTGTGACGTTTTGTAGCACACAAAGTGTTCCTCCGGTAAACGGGAGTTGCATAATCTCATAGTTGTAGGAACTTTGTATAAGTCATGGAGAAAGCAATAGCAACATACTAAACGATCAAGTGCTGGGCTAACGGAATGTGTCAAGTCAATCACATCATTCTCCTAATGATGTGATCCCGTTAATAAAATGACAACACATGTCTATGGTTAGGAAACATAACGATCTTTGATTAATGATCTAGTCAAGTAGAGGCATACTAGTGACATTAAGTTTGTCTATGTGTTCAAGCATGTATCATGTTTCCGGTTAATACAATTCTAGCATGAATAATAAACATTTATCATGATATGAGGAAATAAATAATAACTTTATTATTGCCTCTAGGGCATATTTTCTTCAGATACGATACCGGGGCACCTCCTCCAAGCTTGGCAGTTGCCAAGGGGAGTGCCCATACCCATGTAATTATGTCCTCGGAGGTGGTGAAGTAGGAGTTGTTGATGATGTAGGCTTGTCGTCCATCTTCCAAGGCATAGGCTCACCATCATAGAAGGATGATCGAGTCTCCGGGATCCTTAAATCTGCAGCCAAACTCATCCTCTTGAATCTATATTCATACTCGCAGTTCTGGTTTTGCAGGTCATAGATTTGGGCTTGGAGGTGCTCAATTTTCTCTTGATGCTTGAAGATGGTCTCCCCAATGACTTTGGCATCTAGCTTGTGGTTGTTGGTGAACTCCGTGATCATCATCTGGTTGGCGTTGAGTCCATGCTCCACCATCCCTTGGCACTTGAAAACTTGCTGCTCCACGGCTTCGAGCTTTGTCTCCACGCTTCCGGTACCTTGGTCCCTCCACATCGCGGGTGTGCAACACCCTCTCACGCATCTAAATGGTTTGAGGGTGTTGCAGCACCTCCGCGAGATAGGGGTTGATAACCCTCTCGAAAAACTTGTCCTTGGGAGCGCTTGGAGACGCCATGATGCTCTAGATCTGAAACATAACAGCTCAAAACGAAAACAGTGGATATTTGCGTGATACGGTGGTCAAAACCTTCGGGAGTTTATATAATGAATTTTTACCGACCAAAATATGTAACGTGCAAGAAAACGGAGTCCGGGAGGCACACGAGGTAGCCACGAGACAGGGGGGCGCGCCCAGTAAGGGCGGGCGCGCCCTCCACCCTCGTGGAGGCCTCATGTCCTTCCCAGACTACTTCTTTCTTCCTAAAATTCTTAAATATTCCAAAACTGATAAAAATGTCCATTAGAATTGTTTTGGAGTCGGTTTACTTACCGTACCACATACCTATTCCTTTTCGGAGTCTGGAACGTTCTGGAAAGTGTCCCTTATGTATTCCTCCGGGGTTACGGTTTCAATAATATTAGTTTCAACATTGATAGGATTATGTGAGATATAATGTTTAATTTTTTGATCGTTCACCACCCTTGGACTTGTGCCTTCGAAGTTGTTAATTTTTGTGGCACCAGAACGATAGACCTCCTCGATAACGTAAGGACCTTCCCATTTAGAGAGAAGTTTTCCTGCAAAAAATCTTAAACGAGAATTGAATAATAACACATAATCACCTACGTTAAACTCACGCTTTTGTATCCTTCTGTCATGCCAGCGTTTGACTTTTTCTTTGAATAGCTTGGCATTCTCATAGGCTTGGGCTCTCCATTCATCAAGTGTGCTAATATCAAACAGCCTCTTCTCACCGGCAAGTTTGAAGTGTGTCGGAGTAAATGACCACGGGTAGCCTAGCCGGCTCCCCTTGGCTCTTGAAAAACTAGTAAGGCTGATCAAACCATCGAGCATCCAAGACACGGGGCCGCCTTCCCCCGGCTGGCTACCCTATCAGCCGACTACCGGGAGGCGGCCCGGCCAAGAACCCTCCTAAGGAAAGCCACAAGAAGGGCCGACTCCAGAAAGCCGGCCACCACCTGGCCGACTCCAGAAAGCCGGCCACCACACGGCCGACTCCAAGAAGCCGGCCCCCCAATAGGCGGCCCAGATCGGGCCCTTGAAGTTTGTTCCAGCGTAATGACGATGAGACAGGGCGTGGCAACAGTGAGTTACGCCGCCCCCGAATCCCGGGGTTCGCATGGCTACAGTACGCTGTACGGGGTTCCCATGACCCGTCCGGTGTGGCACTGTTGCCATGCTGACCATGACATCACCCATAATGGGGTGCCGGTATGGCCCGCAGGTGGTGGGCCCCTTTGGCCAGAGAGACATCCAAAGGCGGCCACCCGCCTCCTAGTCGGCCAGGGATGAAGCCGGCTCTCCCCAGCCGGCTTGCTCCCTCCCTCGAAGAATGAGCCTCATTAAGGAGACAAGACGAGGTGAGCCTACAGTGAGCGCCCGCAAGGAGGCGGCATTGTAGCCACGCTTACCTCGACCAAGCCCTCGTCATCAAGGGTGAAGCAACAGTAACCAACCCCCGACAAGACCCCCAAGCGGTGGAGCCTACCTGTCCACCAGGAAGCCGGCAGCCGGCGGGACCCACCAGTCGGCAGTCCCCAGCTGTCGGCGGAGAAGCCGGCCGGCGTAGAAACGGATGGCTGGGCCCAGGCCCAGCCGGATTACCATTGTACCCCTGGGGGGTAGGCCTATATAAACCCCTTGGGGCACCCATGCAAAGGGTTGGACATTGATAGTTTTAGACACGACTTTGAGAGGAGAAGAGAGCTAGCCTTGCCCCTTCTTCCTCCTCTCGCCAAACAGCTCAAGGAGCCTCTTGTAGCTACTTGTTGATCTAGTGATCATGCGGAGACCCCGTAGAGCAGGACTAGGGGTGTTATCTCCACGGAGAGCCCCGAACCTGGGTAAGATCCGCCGGCGTGCATGTCTTCGCCTCATCCCGTTTCCAGGCACCGGCGATGTCTTATTGGCTCCGACAATGATAAGCCACCAGTTGGCATAAGTCGTCCCAACCACCCGACATTTGGAGCCCACCATGGGGCCAGGTGCACCGTCGTCCGGAGACCTGGTCTGGACGGGAACCCTCTTCCTTCCCCGCGAGCGTAGCCAGCCTGGCACGCCCGATGGCGCTTGCCCCGACGCGCTGCAAGGTGTCGACGACGCCTGCGCAGTGAGCTGCCTCGCCGATCTCCTTGGCGAGGCTCGCATCTCCGACGAGCCCGTGTCTGACGCTGGCACCGGCTGCCCCGAGAGCCGCCACGTCAGCCTCCTCGACCAACTCCACGTCTCCAGCGAGCCTGCTGTGGATTTGGAGTCGGTCGGCTCCACCGACCCGATGCTTGTCGACTCCGACACCGCATCGCTCGACGCTTTCCCCTCCAACGTGGTGGTCTTCGACGATCCCCTCCTGCGAGCCGACAGTGGCGGCAGCACCGTTACCGAGGTGCTGGTCATCAGCCACGGAGTCGCCTCCAGCGAGAGCACACACGACGCCCTGCAAGCAGCGCTGCAGGACTTGTCCGTCCCCATCCCGGCCGACGCCGACGCCGAGGGGCTGGAGGCACGCCGCCTTGCCCTCGTCGTGGAGGGCCAGAAGCTAGCCACCATGAGACGCCTCACCGAGGCCCACCAGCACGAAGTCGACCGCGCTGCCTTCAGCGCGCCACCCCCCGACGGACCGAGCCGGGCCGACGTTGTCCAGAAACGTGGCGCGGCCATCGCCGACATGCTGGGGGCGGAACGCCCAGTCTACGCCACGCCTCTTGAGAACCTATGTGCCGCCCAGTCGGTCATAGACGAGCTGAACGGAGTAGGGGCTGACGAGCTCCCCTATATGACCAGGCGAATCCAGCAGCTGATCGACGCGGCCGCGAAGCGGCACGAAGCCGGCGTCCGTGCCGAAAGCCCTCCCCCGCGCCGAGAGCACGGCGCGACGTCACGTACGCCGACTGTGGGCGGAGCCCGCACAAGGTAGGAAAAGGAGCCGGCTGCCAGCCGCAGCCGGACTCGAGTCACTATCAAGCGCGACGCAGAAGGCCGCCCTCGAGCCGTGGAGCGACGAGGCGACCCGCCTCCTACTCCGCCTCGTGGGGAGAGACATCCCACCCCGTCGCCTGTCACGCATCCGACTCTCAGCGGCCGACTAGGTCACCGTGAAGGAGTCGGCCAAAATGATGCCCGCCATCGAATCGACCGCCTAGCACGGTCCCTGGCGTTAGAAGAACAAGATGATGTCGGCCCGCCTTGTTTCGGCCCCCGCTTCCGCGATGAGCCCTTCCCCAAATGGTTCTCGCTCCCAAGAGACACGCCCAAGTACAACGGCTCCGTGAAGCCGGAATATTGGTTGATTGACTACTCTACCGCAGTCCACATAGCAAACGGCAACAGGCGTGTTGCCGTAGAATACGTCCCCTGATGCTCCAGGGCACGGCGCGCACCTGGCTCAATAGCCTCAAGCCCTACAACATCAACAGCTGGCTCGACTTCACGGAAGCCTTCATCCGCAACTTCACCAGCACCTACAAGCGGGCTCCCAAGCCCCGACAGCTCTCCTTGTGCGTACAAGGACCCAATGACTCGACTCATGACTATCTCACGCGTTGGGCCGAGCTTCGAAACTCCTGCGAAGGGGTGCACGAGGTCCAAGCCATAGAGTACTTCATGGCCGGGTGCCAAGAAGGCACCCTCCTCAAGCACCGACTCCTCTGCGACGAGCCGACTACCCTTGACGAGCTGCTAGTCATCACGGACAAATACGCCACGGCCGACTCCTCCATGAAGACCGAGCTCCGAGTTGACGCTTCCGGGAAGGCGCTTGCGCCGGCTCCCAAGATGCCGGCTAGAGAGTCCACTCGGCGCCAGCACCAGAACGACAACAAGCGCAAGGCTCCGATGCCGACTTCCGTCAGCCGGCAAGTAGCCACAGTCGAAGACGAACTACCTGAGGGGCGGCAGGCCGGCTTGGCAGCCGACTTTCTCCTACGAGCAAGCCCTTGATGCCCCCTGCAAGTTTCACAGCGGCGCGAAGGCCTCCAACCACACCACTCGGAAATGCCATTGGCTCACGCGAATCTCCAAGGGCGAGGGACTGGTGCCGCCTCCACCTGCTGGTCAGCCGCTTCCGGCTCCACAGCAGCCGGCCGCTCGGCCAGCAGTCGGAGCCGTCCACGACGAGTTCCCTGATGAGCATGCCGCCTACGTCGTCTTCATAAGCCAGCCAGAAGATCGGCGAAGTCGGCGCCGACAACACCAAGAAGTCAACGCAGTCGCGTCCAATAACCCCGAGTTCATGCACTGGTCGGAGAAACCTATCAGTTGGAGCTGGGCCGATCACCCAGAGGTGATGCCGTCTCCCGGTTCTTATGCATTGGTTTTGGACGCCACCCTCGCGACAGAATGGCGGGCTGCCCGATTCTCCCGCGTGCTGATAGATGGCGGGAGCTGCATCAATATACTGTACCGTGATACCATGGAGAAGCTGAATATCAAGGCAAAGCAGCTCATGCCGAGGCGGACTGTGTTTCATGGCATCGTACCCGGTCTGTCCTGTGCTCCGATCGGCAAGATCAAGATGGATGTCCTCTTTGGAGACAAAGATCATTTCTGCCGAGAAGCAATATGGTTTGAGGTAGTGGATCTGGAGAGCCCTTACCACGCGCTGCTTGGCCGACCTGCATTGGCCAAGTTCATGGCCGTTCCCCATTATGCCTACCTCAAGATGAAGATGCCGAGTTCCAAGGGCGTCATCACCATATCTGGAGACTACAAGAAGTCCGCCGAGTGTGCAGCTGCTAGTAGCCGGCTGGCCGAGTCCCTCGTAATTGCTGAAGAGAAGAAGATGCTAGACCGGGTCGTGGCCATGGCCGACAAGCAGCCATACTTCTCCCCCGATCCCAAGGAGTATGAGGCCCAGTGTTCTTTCCAGCCGGCCAAAGAAACCAAGAAGATACCTCTGGACCCGGAGCACCCGGAGAGGTACGCGGTCATGGGAACCGGCCTTGACAGCAAATAGGAAAGCGAGCTCGTCGATTTCCTCCGTGAGAATCGGGAAATCTTTGCATGGTCTCCCAAATACATGCCGGGTGTTCCGACGGATTTCGCCGAGCACAAGCTACACGTCAGGTCGGATGCCAAGCCGGTCAAGCAGCCCTTGCGCCGCCTGTCAGAGGAGAAGAGAAGAGTAGTCGGAGAAGAGATAGCCCGGCTTCTGGCAGCCGGCTTCATCATGGAGGTTTTCTTCCCTGAGTGGCTTGCCAACCCGGTCCTAGTGCTGAAGAAGAACAAACAATGGCGCATGTGCATTGACTACACCAGCCTCAACAAAGCCTGCCCCAAGGACCCGTTTACCCTGCCAAGAATTGATCAAGTAATAGACTCCACAGCTGGATGCGAGCTGTTGAGTTTTTTGGATGCTTACTCAGGCTACCACCAGATAAAGTTGGAACCAGCTGATCATCTGAAGACCGCCTTCATCACACCATTAGGAGCTTTTTGCTACCTGACTATGACATTCGGCTTGAGAAATGCCGGTGCCACTTTTCAGCGTTGCATGCAGAAATGCCTCCTCAAGCAACTCGGCAGAAATGCCCACGTCTATGTAGACGACATTGTGGTGAAGACGGAGAAGCGCGGCACTCTACTGGAAGATCTCAAAGAGATGTTCGAGAACTTGCGCCGGTTTCAGATCAAGCTCAATCCAGAAAAGTGCGTATTCAGAGTGCCAGCCGGCCAGCTTCTAGGCTCCCTGGTCTTCGAACGCGGCACCGAATGCAACCTGGTGAAGATCAAGGCTATAGAGAGAACGGAGATTCCTACCAAGCTAAGAGATGTCCAGAAATTTACCCGATGCTTGGCCTCCCTCAACCGCTTCATCAGCCGGCTCGGCGAGAAGGCCCTCCCTCTCTACCGACTCATGAAGAAGTCCGCTCACTTCGAGTGGAATGACCAAGTAGATCAAGCTTTCCACGAGTTAAAAAAGATGATGTCCACGCCACCTGTCCTGGCGTTACCGACTGAGAAAGAGCCCATGCTCCTTTACATTGCCGCCACCAGCCGAGTGGTCAGCACTGTCATCGTGGTTCAACGCCCGGAAGAGGGCCGGGTTCAGCCAGTCTAGAGGCCGGTCTATTACCTGAGTGAAGTATTGTCCACATCGAAGCAGAACTATCCACACTATCAGAAGATGTGCTATGGTGTGTACTTCGCCGCCAAGAAGCTCAAGCCCTATTTCCAAGAGCATCCCATCACGGTCGTATGCACTGCCCCGCTGGCCGAGATCATAGGCAGCCGGGATGCATCCGGCCGGGTGGCCAAATGGGCCATTGCACTGGCTCCTTACACGATCTTCTACCAGCCCCGCACCGCCATCAAGTCCCAAGCATTGGCCAACTTCCTCGTCGATTGGGCCGAGACCCAGTACCTGTTGCCTGCGCCCGACTCCACTCATTGGCGGATGCACTTTGATGGGTCCAAGATGCGCACCGGTTTGGGATCCGGCATCGCCCTCACCTCTCCCAAGGGCGACAAGCTCACATACACATTGCAAATTCATTTTGCCGCCTCCATAAACGTGGCCGAGTACGAGGCGCTCATACACGTGCTCCGGCTAGCCAAAGAACTCGACATCCGCCGGATCCTGTGCTATGGCGACTCGGAATTGGTAGTCCAACAATCATCCGACAACTGGGACGCCAAGGACACAAACATGGCGAGCTACCGCTTCCTCGTTCAGCAACTCAGCGGTACTTTGAAGGGTGCGAGTTCCTCCACGTGCCACGGGCCGACAACGAGCAAGCAGATGCCTTGGCACGAATAGGCTCCACTCGGCAAGCTATACCAACCGGCGTCTCCCTCCAACGCCTCCTTAAGCCGTCTGTCAAGCCGTCTCCAGATTCCGATTCCATCTTTGTGCCGCCTGACCCCGACAGGGTCGGAGCCGGCTTGGGGAGCTAAGCAGGCAGCTCGGGGACTTCGATAGGCGGCTCTGGGACTGCCGTAGTCGTACCCGGCCCGGGGACATCAGAACACGGCTCGGGGACTACCGCAGTCGGCCCGGGGACTGCATCAACACAACAGGCGGTGGCCGACTCCAACACTTCACCACCCAGCCCACCCGCCCTGGTTGTGGTAGCCACCTTGACAATAGAAGAAGTCATAACTCCGTCATGGGCGAAGCCCATCCTCAATTTCCTGATCAACAGGGAGCTGCCGATGACGAGATCTCGGCAAGACAAGTCCAACGCCGAGCCGGAGCTTACACAATAGTGAATTGAGAGCTTGTTAGGCGCAGTGTCACTGGAGTCTTCCAGCGCTACGGCGAGCCAGAGAAGGGCATAGCAATCCTCGAAGATATACACCAAGGCGAATGCGGCCACCACGCCGCCTCAAGGTCACTCGTCGCCAAAGCTTTCCGCCATGGTTTCTTTTGGCCCACTGCTTTGGACGACGCCAAGGAACTAGTCAAACACTGCAAAGGGTGCCAAGTCTTCAACTCCAAGCAACCCTGCCGGCTTCCGCACTCAAGACCATCCCCCTCACTTGGCCCTTTGCCGTTTGGGGGTTGGATTGTTGGGGAACGTAGTAATTTCAAAATTTTCCTACGCACACGCAAGATCATGGTGATGGCATAGCAACGAGAGGGGAGAGTGTATGTCCACGTACCCTCGTAGACCGTAAGCGGAAGCGTTATGACAACGCGGTTGATGTAGTCGTACGTCTTCACGATCCGACCGATCCAAGTACCGAACGTACGGCACCTCCGAGTTCAGCACACGTTCAGCTCGATGACGATCCTCGGGATCCGATCCAGCAAAGCGTCGGGGATGAGTTCCGTCAGCACGACGGCGTGGTGACGATGATGATGCTCCACCGGCGCAGGGCTTCGCCTAAGCTCCGCGACGATATGACCGAAGTGGAATATGGTGGAGGGGGGCACCGCACACGGCTAAGGAATGATCCGTAGATCAACTTGTGTGTCATGGGGTGCCCCCCTGCCCCCGTATATAAAGGAGGGAGGGGAGGTGCGGCCGGCCCTCATAGGGTGCGCCTCGAGGAGTCCTACTCCCACCGGGAGTAGGACTCCCCCCTCTTGCCTTGTTGGAGAAGGAAAAGGGGGGAGGGGAAAGAGGAAGGGGGGCGCCGCCCCCCTCTCCTTGTCCTATTCGGACTAGGGGGGGAGGGGGCGCGCGGCCTGCCCTGGCCGGCCCTCCTCTTCTCCCTCATGGCCCACTAAGGCCCAACATCCCCCGGGAGGGTTCCGGTAACCCCCCGGTGTTCCGGAAAAATCCCGATTTCATCCGGAACCATTCCGATATCCAAATATAGGCTTCCAATATATCAATCTTTATGTCTCGACCATTTCGAGACTCCTAGTCATGTCCGTGATCACATCCGGGACTCCGAACAAACTTCGGTACATCAAAACTTATAAACTCATAATAAACTGTCATCGTAACGTTAAGCGTGCGGACCCTACGGGTTCGAGAACTATGTAGACATGACCTAGAACTATTCTCGATCAATAACCAATAGCGGAACCTGGATGCCCATATTGGTTCCTACATATTCTTCGAAGATCTTTATCGGTCAAACCGAATAACGACATACGTTGTTCCCTTTGTCATCGGTATGTTACTTACACGAGAATCGATCGTCGGTATCCAATACCTAGTTCAATCTCGTTACCGGCAAGTCTCTTTACTCGTTCCGTAATACATCATCTCACAACTAACTTATTAGTTGCAATGCTTGCAAGGCTTATGTGATGTGTATTACCGAGAAGGCCTAGAGATACCTCTCCGACAATCGGAGTGACAAAACCTAATCTCGAAATACGCCAACCCAACATGTACCTTTGGAGACACCTGTAGTACTCCTTTATAATCACCCAGTTACGTTGTGACGTTTGGTAGCACCCAAAGTGTTCCTCCGGTAAACGGGAGTTGCATAATCTCATAGTTACAGGAACATGTATAGGTAATGAAGAAAGCAATAGCAATATACTAAACGATCAAATGCTAAGCTAACGGAATGGGTCATGTCAATCACATCATTCTCCTAATGATGTGATCCCATTAATCAAATAACAACACATGTCTATGGTTAGGAAACATAACCATCTTTGATTAATGAGCTAGTCAAGTAGAGGCATACTAGTGACACTATGTTTGTCTATGTATTCACACATGTATTATGTTTCCGGTTAATACAGTTCTAGCATGAATAATAAACATTTATCATGAAATAAGGAAATAAATAATAACTTTATTATTGCCTCTAGGGCATATTTCCTTCAGTCTCCCACTTGCACTAGAGTCAATAATCTAGTTCACATCATCATGTGATTCAACACTAATATTCATATCTGTATGTGATTAACACCCATAGTTCACATCGTCATGTGACCAATACCCAAAGGGTTTACTAGAGTCAGTAATCTAGTTCACATCGCTATGTGATTAACACCCAAACAGTACTAAGGTGTGATCATGTTTTGCTTGTGAGATAATTTTAGTCAACGGGTCTGTCACATTCAGAGCCGTAAGTATTTTTGCAAATTTCTATGTCTACAATGCTCTGCACGGAGCTACTCTAGCTAATTGCTCCCACTTTCAATATGTATCCAGATTGAGACTCAGAGTCATCTAGATTAGTGTTAAAACTTGCATCGATGTAACCCTTTACGACGAACCTTTTTTCACTTCCATAATCGAGAAACATATCCTTATTCCACTAACGACAATTTTGACCGCTGTCCATTGATCTACTCCTAGATCACTATTGCACTCCCTTGCCAAGCTTAGTGGTAGGGTATGCAATAGATCTGGTACACAACATGACATACTTTATAGAACCTATGGCTGATGCATAGGGAATGACTTTCATTCTCTTTCTATCTTCTGCCGTGGTCGGGTTTTGAGTCTTACTCAATCTCACACCTCGTAACACAGGCAAGAACTCTTTCTTTGACTGTTCCATTTTGAACTACTTCAAAATACTGTCAAGGTATGTATTCATTGAAAAACTTATCAAGTGTCTTGATCTATCTCTATAGATCTTGATGCTCAATATGTAAGCAGCTTCACCGAGGTCTTTCTTTGAAAAACTCCTTTCGAACACTCCTTTATGCTTTGCAGAATAATTCTACATTATTTCCGATCAACAATATGTCATTCACATATACTTATCAGAAAGGCTGTAGTGCTCCCACTCACTTTCTTGTAAATACAGGCCTTTCCAAAAGTCTGTATAAAACCATATGCTTTGATCAACACATCAAAGCGTATATTCCAACTCCGAGATGCTTGCACCAGTCCATTGATGGATCGCTGGAGCTTGCACATTTCGTTAGCACCTTTAGGATTGACAAAATCTTCTGGTTGCATCATATACAACTCTTCTTTAAGAAAACCATTAAGGAATGCAGTTTTGACATCCATTTGCCAGATTTCATAAAGTGTGGCAATTGCTAACATGATTCAGACAGACTTTTAAGCATCGATACGAGTGAGAAAATCTCATTGTATTCAACATCTTGAACTTTGTCAAAAACCTTTTTCGACAAGTCTAGCTTTGTAGATAGTAACACTACTATCAGTGTCCGTCTTCCTCTTGAAGATCCATTTATTTAACATGGCTTGCTGATCGAGCAAGTCAATCAAAGTCCATACTTTGTTCTCATACATGGATCCTATCTCAGATTTCATGGCCTCAAGCCATTTCGCGGAATCTGGGCTCATCATCGCTTCCTCATAGTTCGTAGGTTCATCATGGTCTAGTAATATGACTTCTAGAACACGATTATCGTACCACTCTAGTGCGGATCTTACACTGGAAGACCTACGAGGGTCGGTAGCAACTTGATCTGAAGTTTCGTGATCATCATCATTAACTTCCTCACTAATTGGTGTAGGAATCACTGGAACTGACTTCTGTGATGAACAACTTTCCAATTTGGGAGAAGGTACAATTACCTCATCAAGTTCTACTTTCCTCCCACTCACTTCTTTCGAGAGAAACTTCTTCTCTAGAAAGGATCCATCTTAGCAACGAATGTTTTGCCTTTAGATCTGTGATAGAAGGTGTACCCAACAGTTTCCTTTGGGTATTCTATGAAGACGCACTTCTCTGA
>LR880966.1:6562279-6589317 GCA_904067115.1 Aegilops sharonensis
CCTAGTTCAATCTCGTTACCGGCAAGTCTCTTTACTCGTTCCGTAATACATCATCTCACAACTAACTTATTAGTTGCAATGCTTGCAAGGCTTATGTGATGTGTATTACCGAGAAGGCCTAGAGATACCTCTCCGACAATCAGAGTGAAAAAAACTAATCTCGAAATACGCCAACCCAACATGTACCTTTGGAGACACCTGTAGTACTCCTTTATAATCACCCAGTTACGTTGTGACATTTGGTAGCACCCAAAGTGTTCCTCCGGTAAACGGGAGTTGCATAATCTCATAGTTACAGGAACATGTATAGGTCATGAAGAAAGCAATAGCAATATACTAAACGATCAAGTGCTAAGCTAACGGAATGGGTCATGTCAATCACATCATTCTCCTAATGATGTGATCCCATTAATCAAATAACAACACATGTCTTTGGTTAGGAAACATAACCATCTTTGATTAATGAGCTAGTCAAGTAGAGGCATACTAGTGACACTATGTTTGTCTATGTATTCACACATGTATTATGTTTACGGTTAATACAATTCTAGCATGAATAATAAACATTTATCATGAAATAAGGAAATAAATAATAACTTTATTATTGCCTCTAGGGCATATTTCCTTCATGGATATGGTGGGCCCATTCAAGACGGCACGCGGTGGCATGACACATCTGCTCGTCGCCGTGGACAAATTTACTAAGTGGATTGAAGCAAAGCCGATCAAGAAGCTGAATGGGCCGACTGCTGTAACATTCATTGCAGATATCACAACCCGGTATGGTGTACCGCATAGCATCATCACCGACAGCGGCATGACCTTCGCCAAGGGAGCACTGGCACGTTTCTGCGCAACTCACGGCATCCGACTGGACTTAGTGTCTGTTGCCCACCCGCAGTCAAACGGCCAAATCGAGCGAGCTAACAGCCTCATCCTCTCCGGCATGAAGCCTCGACTGGTCGCACCACTGGAGCATTCGGCCAGCTGTTGGCTCGACGAGCTGCCGGCCGTCCTCTGGAGCTTGCGCACTACTCCAAACAAGTCAACTGGCTTCACTCCTTTCTTCCTTGTATATGGTGCCGAGGCCGTCATCCCGACTGACATTGAGTTCGAATCACCTAGGGTCACCATGTAAACGGAAGCGGAGGCGAAGGAAGCACGAGAAGACGTCGTCGATCTGCTAGAAGAAGTCCGGCTGTTAGCTCTCAACCGGTCCGCCATCTACCAGCAAGGTCTACGCCGCTACCACAGCTGGAAGATCAAGCCAAGATCCTTCCAAGAGGGCGACCTCGTGCTCCGACTGATCCAGCGAACAGCCGGCCAGCACAAGCTCTCGGCCCCTTGGGAAGGCCCATTCGTCATCAGCCGAGCTCTAGGCAATGACTCCTACTACTTGATCGACGCACAGAAGCCGAAGGCACGAAAGAGGGATGATTCCGGCAAGGAGTCGGAATGACCATGGAACGCCAATCTCCTCCGAAGATTTTACAGCTAAAATGCAGTATGTACCATGCTACCTTTTGTACTAAGTATGAGACAACGGGCTCCCCGAGGAGTTCTCGGGGACTGCCCTCCTTTATCTGCGAATGATGACTATCATCCCCATATTTATGATATCACATTCATTTTCTCGTCCGGCACCGGGTTCGATCAATAGGCCCGGGGACTTGCCGCCTTAAGTTATATTTAAGTTCTACCTGCAGTCAGACAAGTAGTGTGCCGGCACCCAAGCCCTCTCTTGTTGAAAGTCGCAGCTCGAAGAATCGACTGTCCGACTAACAAGAGTCAAAGGCAGGAAAGGATGTCCACACGAAAAAAACGGCTAAGGACTAGCGAACTTATATAACACAAGCCGGCTTTCCCCCCGCCAACCGGCTGTCAGAACAGCCGGCTGGCCGGCTTCCTTTCTTAGTTTGCTACAATCTAAAAAGCTCGAGTACTTGCCCTCCCAGACGGCCAGGTCGTTACCCGGCCACAGACTGCAGAGCATCTGTCCGACTGGGTAGGCGGCAGCCAAGGGAGGGCGGCAAAGGAAAGCAGCCAAAGATGAAAAGCAACTAGAAATGGAAGCCAAGCACATGCATCATTATATTTACACAAAAAGGCCTTCGAAAGGCCGGCATTCAACATAGTTTGAATACACCCCCAGTGGGTGGAACTGCGCAAATTTAATAACAAATTGTTCAAAAGTAACTAGTAGGAAGGTAAAGGCAGCAAGTCAGGCCAAGGGAGCAGCAGGCGTGTCGGGAAGGATGGTGGAGACGGCAGTGTTGGCCGGGGAAGTGGCCGGCTGGCGAGTCTCGGCTTGGTCGCCACCTGCGGCAGGCGGTGTTCCCGCGCGCGCCTCGTTGCTAGAGGCACGGTCAGGCTGAGGCTGGTCGGTCGCCCCACCGTCCGGCACGGCATCTTCACCACCCTCCTCCTCCTCCTCCTCCTCTTCGCCCTCGTCGCTGGAGCCAATTTCCTCCGCCGAGTCCTCTCCCTTTGCTGGGTTCAGCCCGAACCACTCCTCCCGGCTGAGCAATGCCGTCTTCATTCACCTCAGGAGCAAAGGCGCTGGTGTCAGTGAAGTCGGCGATCGCCGAGGCGCGCTGGATGATAGCCGGCCGCACCGCCTCCAGTTCCTCGTCAGCCTCCAGCCGCCAGGTGCGCAGCTGGTCCAAGTTCAGCCCAGGATACCAGGCCCGGACGAACTCCAGCGCCTGCCGAGCCCCGCACTGATCTGCAGAAGCCTTCCAGGCCTCGAAGTGGCCGACTGACACCTCCAGCTAGTCGGTAGTACGATTGGGGGTGCGGGGAATCACCTCGCCGGGCCAGAGGGCGGTCAACACTTGCGCTCCGGCACGCTGAAGGCGGCGGAGCATGCGGTAGGCCGGTTGGCACCCGCTGGAATCTCGGCCCCAGTCTGGCGTCGGGCCTCGCGGTGAGCTTCGATGGCCTGGTTGGCGGCAACAGAGTAGCCGGGAAAGTATTCTGCGCAAAGAAGAAAGAAGTAAAGCAAGTCAAAAGACCAATCAGATGACGAGGATGAGCAAAGGGACGAAGAGGAAGGCGGCCTACCGTTGATCAGATCCTCAACCCGGCTATAGCCCTCGCTCAGCGCCTGCCTCGCCTCGGCCCAGCTTGTCGCCTCCGTCTCATACTCGGCTTTGAGGGCGGCCTCGCTGTCCTGTGCCGCCTTCAAGGCCGCCTTGTGATTCTCCTCCTGGTCGGCCAGCTTCTTGGCCAGGCGATCACGCTCCTGGGTCAAGGCGCTGCACTCAGTCTCCTTGGCACGAAGGGCGGTCTGAGCTATGCCGAGCTGCTCCCTCAAGTCGGCGTTGGCCCCTACAGACGTAAAGAAGAAGAAGATGAGGAAGAAGTCGTCAAGAAAGATCCGACCCGACTGCTTACAAGTCGGCCCGCATCTCGGGGACTACACCCAGTGGGTGCGCTGACGCGCCCCCACATGAGATAGAAAAATAAAAACACTTACTCCGGCTCTCCGTAAAATCGGCGGCCTTCTGGCCCATCTCCCGGGCCCGGGAGTTGAAGGCAGCAACATGGAGGTTGTGATAGTGCTGCGAATGAGCCGAAGGCGCAAACAAGAACAAGATATTAAAACCAAAGCCTTCTGAGAAGCTCCAAGCCGCCTACTCAGTAGCCGGCTCGGAACTCGGGGACTACACCCAGTGGGTGAGCTCAGCGCCCCCACGGAAAAGAAATAAAGAAAGCTTACCCGGGAGGCCGACCGCGTCGCGAGAAACTCCTGGGTGCATTGCTTCAGCGAGGCGGCCTAGGACTGAAGCCGGCTCCGAATATCTTGCGCGGCTACATTCAGCACGGTCGTCCCGCCGCCCGACGTCCATCCCGGCGAGCTGGCACTGGCCGTCTCCAGGTCATGGGACAACGAGCTGGAGCCCGCAGCCCTTTGCGGCTCAGGCTCGGAAGCCGCTTTGCTTGCGCGCCGACGAGTCGGCGAGAGGACTACGAGATCTACCCCCACGGCCGGGTCGCCCCCAGCCGGCTGTGCAGACGGCGCCTCCGGCTGGCCGCTTTGGCCGCCAACGGCGACGGCACCACTCCGCCCTCTGGGACGACTTCTTCGCCCCCCTCCCTCTCCATTGCCGGCTGGTCGCGGCCGGCTTCCTCTGGTGGGGGCACCGGGATTTCGGGCTGGTTACGCAAGGCCTCCGCCGCCCTCTCCGCTACCACGTCGGCCCGCGTCTCCGCCGACTCCGCCGTCGCCTCCTAGGCTGCCCTGGCGGCGGCCGCCCTCTGCTCCTCCGCCTCCCGTTCCTCTCGCGCCTCCCGTGCGTACCGCTCCGTCGCCGCCTAGAGCTCGGCGCGGGGGTCCATGCGGCGGGAACTTGAGGATCCCCCGCTCCTCCGACTATCGAGGCGGCCGAGGTCCGCTCAAGAGTGTGCGGGGCCCTGTTTAGTAAATCAAGAAAGGCTCAGAGGGATGTCGGCCGAAGAGAAGAAAGAAGGAAAACATGCGAGAACTAGCACTTACGCCGAAACCGCTTGTGGCTGCTTCACCACCTTGCGGAAGCGGGCTGCCTTTGCGGCCGCCTCGTCTCGTTTGGTCTCCGCCGCGGTACCCTTGGGTCTCTTTGGTCGACTGCCGAAGAGGGACGGCGTCGCCCGGCGCTTCCGCATGCCGCCTCGGGCAGCCGGCCCGGCGGATGAGCCTGCGCCGTGATGGTCGGACGCCGGCTGGCGGAGCGGAATCGGCTCGGCCTCGTCGTCGTCCGGCCAGTCCTCGAAGGTGGCGGAGAGCCCAGAGCCGCCTGCCTCACCTCCTCCCCCCACGGCGTCGTCTTCCAAGGCAGCTGCCCCCAAGTCGGGGTCGTCGAAGTCGTCCGCCGCGCGGTCGGGAGCAAACTCGCGTTCTGCCCCCGCGGTCCCGACCGACTGATGAAGGAGGGGATTCTGATTAAAAGAAGAGAAAGCCGACTGGTCGGAAGTCGGCCAGAATGAACCCGGCAACAAAGAAAAGGAAGAAAGAAAGAAGATTTACCATGGGTGGTGGATCGGCGCGAGAATATGGCGCCTTGCCGTACTGCCAGTGTTTAGTAAGCTTGCAGTTGGCGATGTAGTTCACCATATAAGATACCTTGTCGTGAGGCATCTCCCTGGTGCTGAGTCGGCATGGGTCGAAGCGGCCACTCATCTGGCTTATCAGATGAGGGCGGCCTTGGAGCGGGAGCACCCGGCGCTCCACGAAGGCGGCAATCAGATCGGGCCCGGTCAGGCCCTCTGACTGGATCAGCACCCGAAGCCGGGCGACGGCGCCTGCCCCAGCCGGCGTCAGCGACCTGGCCCGATAAGACCACGAGGGCTGCCTCCTAGCCGGCGGGCCGGCTATGTAAGCCGGCAGGTTGACATAGTCGCCCTGTGGGGCAACGTTCTTCACGTAAAAATATGACTTCTGCCAAAGCTTCACCGATTGGGTCAGCGCAATGCCCGGGAACGGGTTGTCGGCCGTTGTCCGCTGCATGGCGATGAAGGCGCCACATGGAGCCAGCACGCCCGCGGTGACGGTGCCGAGCTTGGACTGGACGAACCCCCCCCCCCCCAGCTCGAGGGTGGGGAGGACGCTGAGGAAGCCTTCGCACAAGGTGACGAAGGCCGACAGCAGCACCACCTTGTTTGGGGTGAGGTGGTGCGGCTGGAGGTGATAAAACTCGAGAAACGAGCGGAAGAAGCCGCTCGCAGGAAGGCCGACGCCGCGCAGGCAGTGTGAGCGGAAGATTACCCGCTCGCCCTCCTCCGGCGCCGGCGAGATCTCCCCCTCTGACGCGAGTCGGACCCGCACATACTCCTCACTCGGCAGCCGCCGCGTCTTGCGGAGGAAATCGATGTGGTCTTCGTGAACGTTGGAGCCGTCCCAGTTGCTCGATGTTGGAGCCATGAGGACGGGAAGGTGCCCGGACACGCGCGGCGGCGGAGGACGCCCGGGTTGGCGGCTACAAGACAGCGACGCGCCAAGGAAAATGGCGGAGCAGTGGCGCGGTGAAGCGTTGCCACTGCAGCGGCAAAGAAGAAGAAGGAGAGAGAGGTGCGACTGGGGCGAGCGCGCGTGCGTCAGCCGATCTCCCCCTCCCCCTACTTATAGCCTCACGCGGCGAAGCCGAGGAGGCGAGGCGTGGGGGGACGTGGGATTAAATGCGCCCACTCCTCCACGTCCCGTGATTACCGCGCCATAACGGCATGAGGAAACCGCCGCTGGAAGGCGAGCAACCAGATCGGGCCACAAAGGATCCTCGCTTGGGCCGAGGCGTGGTAGTGGCGGGCCTCGGTCTGCAGCGGCGTCCCGTCAGGCGCGTGGGCTGGCAGGCCCCTCTAGCCAGAGGGAGCCACATGGCGCGCGGGCGGCGGGCGGTCCGCCCGTAGCTTGGCTAGCGCGCCAACTGGTTCCCGCCTTCGAATTTCGAAGGAGACTTCGCCAAGAAGGCAAGCATAAAGTGATGCCGGCTCCTACCTGCCGGCTCTTCTGGGTAGAAAGATGATTGAGCTTCTACTTCCCTTCGCAGCTAGGAAGCACAACCAGCTTCGGGTACTAC
Organism: Aegilops sharonensis; assembly: GCA_904067115.1. Lineage (NCBI taxonomy): Eukaryota > Viridiplantae > Streptophyta > Magnoliopsida > Poales > Poaceae > Aegilops > Aegilops sharonensis. The sequence continues at coordinate 6,568,831 of LR880966.1, forward strand.
TGTCGGAGTAAATGACCACGGGTAGCCTAGCCGGCTCCCCTTGGCTCTTGAAAAAATAATAAGGCTGATCAAACCATCGAGCATCCAAGACACGGGGCCGCCTTCCCCCGGCTACCCTATCAGCCGACTACCGGGAGGCGGCCCAGCCAAGAACCCTCCTAAGGAAAGCCATGAGAAGGGCCGACTCCAGAAAGCCGGCCACCACCTAGCCGACTCCAGAAAGCCGGCCACCACACGGCCGACTCCAAGAAGCCACCCCCCAATAGGCGGCCCAGATCGGTCCCTTGAAGTTTGTTCCAACGTAATGACGACGAGACAGGGCGTGGCAACAGTGAAATACGCCGCCCCCGAATCCCGGGGTTCGCATGGCTACAGTACGCCGTACGTGGTTCCCATGACCCGTCCGGCGTGGCACTGTTGCCATGCTGACCATGACATCACCCATAATGGGCTGACGGTACGGCCCGCAGGTGGCGGGCCCCTTTGGCTAGAGAGACATCCGAAGGCGGCCACCTGCCTCCTAGTCGGCCAGGAATGAAGCGGGCTCTCCCCAGCCGGCTTGTTCCCTCCCTCGAAGAATGAGCCTCATTAAGGAGACAAGACGAGGTGAGGCTACAGTGAGCTCCTGCAAGGAGGCGGCACTGTAGCCACGCTTACTTGACCAAGCCCTCGTCATCAAGGGTGAAGCAACAGTAACCAGCCCCCGACAAGACCCCCAAGCGGTGGGGCCTACCCTGTCTACCAGGAAGACGGTAGCCGGCAGGACCCACCAGTCAGCGGGCCCCAGCTATCGGCGGAGAAGACGGGCGGCGTAGACACTGATGGCTGGGCCCAGGCCCAGCCGGATTACCATTGTACCTTTGGGGGTAGGCCTATTTAAACCCCCCGGGGCACCCATGCAAAGGGTTGGACTTTGATAGTTTTAGACACGACTTTGAGAGGAGAAGAGAGCTAGCCTTGCCCCTTCTTCCTCCTCTCGCCAAACAGCTCAAGGAGCCTCTTGTAGCTACTTGTTGATCTAGTGATCATGCGGAGACCCCACAGAGCAGGACTAGGTGTGTTATCTCCACGGAGAGCCCCGAACCTGGGTAAGATCCGCCGGCGTGGATGTCTTCGCCTCATCCCGTTTCCAGGCACCAGCGATGTCTTATTGGCTCCCACAAAGATAAGCCACTCGTTGGCATATGTCGCCCCAACCACCCAACAAAGTCATAGTTGAGCTCTTTAATAGCCCAATATGCTTTATGTTCAAGTTCAAGAGGTAAACGACAAGCTTTCCCATAAACCATCTTATACGGAGACATACCCATAGGATTTTTAAAGCAGTTCTATAGGCCCATAATGCATCATCAAGTTTCTTGGACCAATTCTTTCTAGATCTATTCACAGTCTTTTGCAAAATTAATTTGAGCTCTCTATTGCTCAACTCTACTTGACCACTAGATCGCGGTGATATGGAGAAGCAATTCTATGATTAACATCATACTTAGCAATCATCTTACGGAAAGCACCATGAATAAAATGTGAACCACCATCAGTCATAAGATATCTAGGGACTCCAAACCTCGGAAAAATAACTTCTTTAAGCATTTTAATAGAAGTGTTATGATCAGCACTACTAGTTGGAATAGCTTCTACCCACTTAGTAACGTAATCAACAACAACTAAAATATGTGTGTAACCATTAGAGGCAGGAAAAGGTCCCATATAATCAAAGCCCCAAACATCAAACGACTCAATAACAAGAGAATAATTCATAGGCATTTCTTGACGCCTACTAATATTACCAATTCTTTGACATTCATCACAAGATAAGGCAAACTTACGAGCATCTTTGAAGAGAGTAGGCCAATAAAAACCAGATTGCAATACATTATGTGCAGTTCTATCTCCAGCGTGGTGTCCTCCATAGGATTCAGAGTGACACTTGCGCAGGATTTGTTCCTGTTCATGCTTAGGTACACAATGTATAATAACACCATCTACCCCTTCTTATAAAGGTGTGGGTCATCCCAGACATAATGTCTTAAATCATAAAAAAACTTTTTCTTTTGCTGGTATGTTAAACTAGGAGGTATAAATTTAGCAAAAAATGTAATTAGCAAATCAGCAAACCAAGGAGCAGTACGAGAAGCATTAACGTCCGCTAATTGTTCATCAGGAAAGCTATCATCAATAGGCAGTGGGTCATCAAGAACATTCTCTAACCTAGACAAGTTGTCTGCAACGGGGTTCTCAGCTCCCTTTCTATCAATAATATGCAAATCAAATTCTTGAAGCAAGAGAACCCATCTAATGAGTCTAGGCTTAGCATCTCTCTTTTCCATAAGATATTTAATAGCAGGATCATCAGTGTGAATAGTAATTTTGGAATCAACAATATAAGGTCTAAACATATCACATGCAAACACAACTGCTAAGAATTCTTTTTCAGTAGTAGCATAATTTCTCTGGGCAGTATCAAGAGTCTTACTAGCGTACTGGATAATATTCAATTTCTTATCAACTCTTTGCCCTAGAACAACACCTACAGCATAATCACTAGCATCACACATAATTTCAAAGGATAAATTCCAATCAGTTGGCCGAACAATAGGTGCAATGATCAAAGCTTTCTTAAGTATTTCAAATGCTTCTACACAATCATCATCAAAGACAAAAGGAATATCTTTTTGCAATAAATTAGTCAGAGGCCTAGAGATTTTAGAAAAGTCCTTAATGAACCTCCTATAAAAACCGGCATGACCAAGGAAACTTCTTATACCTTTTATGTCCTTGGAACATGGCATCTTTTCAATAGCATCATCTTTGGCTTTATCAACTTCAATACCTCTCTCGAAAATCTTGTGCCCCAAGACGATGCCTTCATTAACCATAAAGTGGCACTTTTCGCAATTCAAGACGAGACTAATGTCTTCGCATCTCTGCAAAACTCGATCAAGGTTGCTCAAGCAATCATCAAAAGAGGATCCATAAACGGAGAAATCATCCATGAATACCTCACAAATCTTTTCACAAAAGTCAGAAAATATAGCCATCATACATATTTCAAAGGTAGCAGGTGCATTACATGAACCAAAAGGCATACGTCTATAAGCAAAAGTACCGAAAGGGCAAGTAAAAGTAGTTTTTGATTGATCCCCCGCTAACACAAGTATTTGAGAGAAACCAGAATAACCATCTAGAAAGCAGAAATGTGTATGTTTGGATTGTATTTCTAGCATTTGATCAATAAAAGGTAAAGGGTAATGATCTTTCTTAGTAGCTTTATTTAATTTACGGAAATCAATTACCATCCTATAACCTGTAATAACTCTTTGCGGGATCAATTCATCTTTATCATTAGGAACGACAGTAATACCTCCCTTTTTAGGAACACAATGGACAGGGCTTACCCAATCACTATCAGCAACGGGATAAATTATACCTGCCTCAAGGAGCTTTAGTATCTCCTTTCTTACCTCTTCTTTCATCTTGGGATTCAGTCGTCATTGAGGATCTCTAACTGGTTTGGCACCGTCCTGCAAATTAATTTTGTGTTGGCATAACGTGGGACTAATGCCCTTAAGATCATCCAGAGTATATCTAATAGCAGCACGGTGCTTCTTTAGAGTTTTCAATAATCTTTCTTCTTCTTGCTCTGAAAGGTTAGCACTAATAATAACAGGATATATTTTCTTTTCATCAAGATAATCATACTTAAGATTATCAGGTAATGGTTTGAGTTCAAACACGGGATCACCCTTGGGTGGAGGGGGATCCCCAAGAATTTCAACGGGAAGGTTGTGTTTCAGCATAGGTTCCTGTTTAAGGAACACTTCATCTATTTCCCTTCTTTCCTTCATAAACATATCATTTTCATGGTCTAGCAAATATTGTTCTAATGGATCAGTAGGAGGCACGACAATAGAAGCAAGACCAATAATGTCATCCTTACTAGGTGGTTCTCTATCACGAGGTTGTCTACGAAACTTAGCAAAATTAAATTCATGAGACATACCCTCTAAGTCAATTGTGACAGTATCCTTTTCACAATCAATCCTTGCATTAACTTTATTCAAGAGGGTCTACCAAAAATTAAGGGACAAAAGTCATCTTGTGGGGAACTAAGAACAAGAAAATCAGCAGGGTATTTAACCTTCCCACACAAGACTTCAACATCTCTAACAATCCCCACTGGTGAAATAGTATCTCTATTGGCAATCTTGATAGTAACATTAATACCTTCCAACTCAACAGGTGCAATATCATGCATAATTTCTTTATATAAGTCATAGGGTATTGCACTAGCACTAGCACCCATATCACATATGCCATGATAACAACAATCTCCTATTTTAACAGAAATAAGAGGCATGCCTACCACAGGTCTATGTATCTTAGTATCTGGTCTAACAATATTAGCAGTCTCACCACAGAAATAAATAACATGCCCATCTAAATCATCATCCAAGAGATCTTTAACCATAGCAATACTAGGTTCAACATTGATTTTCTCAGGAGGTGTATAAGTCCTAGTATTACTCTTATGAACAACAGTCAAAGTTTTACCATGATCCTTTATCCAAACAGGGAAAGGAGGTTTCTCAACATAAGTAGTAGGAACAATAGGATCACTATAGGTGACAGTCTTTTCTTCAACTGTAATAGGTGCAACTACTTTTACTTCAATGGGAGGATTATATTTAAACCACTTCTCTTTAGGGAGATCAACGTGAGTAGCAAAAGATTCATAGAAAGAAGCTACTATCTCAGAGTCAAGTCGATAGCGCTAAATCCACGAAAAGCATCGGTATCCATAAAAGATTTAACACAATCGAACTTAGGTGTCATACCTGACTCCTTACCATCGTAAGAACACCAATCTTCAGAGTTGAATTTAATTATTTCCAATAAGTCTCATTTGAATTCAATAGTCTTCAGCATATAAGAACCAGCACAGGAAGTATCGAGCATGTTGCGATCATTGAGAGAAAGCCGAGCATAAATTTTTTGAATAATCATTTCTCTGGAGAGCTCATGATTGGGGCATGAATATAACATTGACTTAAGCCTCCCCCAAGCTTGAGCGATGCTTTATCCTTTGCGAGGCCATAAATTATATATGTAATTACGATCACGATGAACAAGATGCGTAGGATAGGACTTCTGGTGAAATTCCAACTTCAATCGTTTATAATTCCAAGATCCTGTCTCATCACATAGCCTATACCATGTCAATGCATCTCCCTTCAAAGATAAAGGGAAGACCTTCTGTCGGTGTCAAAACCGACGGATCTCGGGTAGGGGGTCCCGAACTGTGTGTCTAAGCGGATGGTAACAGGAGACGAGGGACACGATGTTTTACCCAAGTTCGGGCCCTCTTGATGGAGGTAAAACCCTACGTCCTGCTCGATTGATATTGATATTGTGGATGTTTACAAGAGTGGATCTACCACGAGATCAAGGAGGCTAAACCCTAGAAGCTGGCCTATGGTATGATTGTAAGGGTTGTTGTTATGTCCTACGGACTAGAGCCATCCGGTTTATATAGACACCGGAGAGGGCTATGGTTACATAGAGTCGGTTACAATGGTAGGAGATCTACATATCCGTATTGCCAAGCTTGCCTTCCACGCCAAGGAAAGTCCCATCCGGACACGGGGGGAAGTCTTCAATCTTGTATCTTCATAGTCTTGGAGTCCGGTCGATGATGATAGTCCGGCCGATGATAGTCCGGCCGATGATGGTAGTCCGGCCATCCGGACACCCCCTAATACGGGACTCCCTCAGTAGCCCCCGAACCAGGCTTCAATGACGATAAGTCCATCATGCGTGTAGTCTTCGGCGTTGCAGGGCGGGTTCTCCTTCAAGTTCTACGTACCTGCCAAACAGTGTCCAGCTTCCTCATTAATGTTGCGCGTCTTGGCTTCCACGCCCAATAATGGCCTTCTTCCACGCGTCGCGCGAACGTGAAAAGCCAGGGTGTCTTTTATGTTTTACCCCCTAGTTGTGCGAATAATCTGCCTATAAGGGAGGCAAGAATCTAGATCCAAATCACCATCTTCCTCCCGCAAATACTCATCGGAGCGCTTTTTACCAAGAATCCATTCCATCATGGACCGTCAACGCGGCTCCTCTTCTCGCGGTCCCAGCCCTTTGCCAGGAGATTGGAGGAGATGCTCTGTTCCGCACAACGAGCTGGTGAAGCTCCAAGTGGGGGGATATCTCCCTCCGGGCTTCATGGTTCCGGTTCGAGCCAGGCTGGCCACCTACAAAGGTGGAAAGCAAGCGGAGGTTACCCCAAATCCCAACGAAGGGGAGCGGGTATGCTTCGTCCCCCTATCTGATAAGGGGCTCGGATTTCCTGTACATCCATTCCTCCGCGGGCTCCTGGAGTTCTACGGACTCCAGCTTCATCACCTAACGCCCGCCTCAATCCTGCATATTGCGGGTTACGTAGCTCTTTGCGAGCTATTCCTGGGCATCGAGCCCCACTTCACGCTGTGGAAGAGGTTGTTCTGCCTTGTACCCCGCTCTCACGAGGGGTCCATATATCAAGTGGGCGGTGCCGAAATATGGCGCATTACCGGGACCGGATACCCATCCGGAACCCCTAAGAAGGCGCCCGAAGACTGGCCTTCGGAATGGTTTTATATAGAAGACGCTCCGCTGCCGGGCCCTGTTCGGATCGGCCTCCCGGAGTTCATCAATGCTCCTCTGAAGAAACGCCTTAGTTGGCGTCCGCGGAGCCCCCGTCTGGAGGAAGATAAGAGCGTCCATTATTTGATGGGCCGAATAAGGTTACTGGCCCATGTCAGGTTGACCATGATTGGAGTCATGGCAACATGCATTACGCGGGGGGTGCAGCCACTACAATACAGGGGCCACCCCATGTGGGATTTCAACGGGGAAGACGATGCCACCCGTCATGGCCGCAAAGGGCCAGATTCGGCCGAAGATCTGGTGACGATCCTGTCTGGCCTGTATAAGGGGGAGAAGGAGGATTTCCTTCGGACGAACCCGTTAAATGGGTTCTCCATGAATAATCCCCGGCCTTGGGTAAGCGAACACTCTGCGTGTCCGACCCGTGCCTTTCGAAACTTAAGTTTCTTCCCGGGATCTCTCTAGATCCTCGGGCTGCGGAGCCGGACTTAGCATGCCCTCCACGGTCCGACGCAGTTCCTGCGTCGAAAGAAGAACAGGCCTCCGAAGAGGATCCAGACATAAAGGTGGAGCTAATCGACGGGGTGTTCCACCAGCTTAGTATGGACAATGCTTTAGTCGCCATCACGGCCGACTATCTCGGACTATATCCGGCTTCCCAGGTGATTGCGGCCGAAGCCCTCACACCGTCATTCCTTCCTTGCTTATTTCTGACCACCGTATATGATGGTGCTGTACAGGAGGCGCCGCTAGGGCGAGAAGCCGAGCCCGCGGTGGCTGACCAACAAGGGCCAGTTCGGACCAGTAGGCGGAAGAGGAGCGCGGCGCGGACTGAAACGTCGCCGCAAAGGGGTAGCTCACAATTCATTATTTTAGAGCAACGTTCCTAGGAAGCGTTTGAGTGCTCATGACTTTAATAGGGAAAAAAGCGTCCGCCGGACTGCAGGCGTGGAGGTTGCCAATCCAACCTCTACCAGCCAGGCTCCCGCACTTGGTCAGGAGGGGGAGGCGAGCGCAAGGCGCGAGCCGGACGTTCCTCCGTCGGAGGATGCCGACAGACTGTCCGCCACCAGGTCTGAGGTGGAGAGTGCCCTGAATCACAGGTGCCGCCGGACAGTATTTTGTGACGCGTGCTTCTCCCCCGAGGCGTTGAATGCCTTTAACACGGGGGACGCGCATCTTCGTGCTGCTCAAGATGGTTTTACCAGAGCCACGGAGCAGTATGTAAAAGACAGACGGGTAAGATAATTTAATAGTTACATATGCCAGTAGCCCCCGAGATTTAAAGTAGTTATATTAACTGATTTAAGGATCATATGAAACGTAGGATCTTACCGAGAAGAATGCCCAACTGTCTCAGGAGCTGCAAGAGTGCAGGGCCCAACTTGAGGCCACACTCTCTGGCGCAGGAGGAAACGCAGGGACCTCTCCTGGTAACGCATTATTTTAGAAAGATAAGTAGCATTTGGCCTTTGCGCCAGTCTGGAAGAAAAAATGACGTTGCAGGTGCTGCCGAACAAGATCCGGACAGGCAAGAACTTCTGCGCCAACTAAAGGCCGGCGAGAGGGTGCTGCATAAGGTGCAGCATGAAAGGAACAAGCTCCAGGATGCCCATGCCCAGCTTGGAGAAGAGCTGAAAGGCGTTCGGGCCGAGCTGTCGGGCTCCGTTAAGGAGAATCAGCGGCTTCGTCGCGACATATATAGTAGGTGCTTGAGCGAACTCCTTTGAAAAGAAGAGTTCGGCGAGGAAGTCAATTTGACAGAATATGCCTGCAGGTATGCTCACAGGTCGCCCTGCGGAGGAGATGCCCGTATCAACGGGTGATCAACTTCCCGAATTGTTGCAACTGATCAAACGAGTTCGGCAGGCAATGAGCGGCGTCATCTAGGCGTTATGGCCAGCCTTCTCCTTACCCGAGGGTCTTGGGGAGCTTGCGGAGAAGCTGCAGGGAGTGCGGCAGCGCTTCCATTTATGGAAGATTTTGGCCTGCCGCCGAGTTGCCAGGGAGGCCTGGGCCATGGTAAAGACGCGGTACAAGAAGGCGGATCCCAACCACATGGCCGAAGTCGGACCTGTGGGGCCCGATGGGAAGGAGATCCCTGTGAGTTTAGTATACGGCCAAGTGGAGTTGGCCGCTAAATTTTCCCAACAGGACTGTAAATTAGACAACCTGTTAGACGGGATTGAGGAAGAATACAATCAGTCGATTTGACAATGTATTATAAAATGACATACAAAATGCCTTCTAGCCGGATTGTAGATCGTTTGTCTTTGCCGACCTTTTCGCTTTGACCTCGGGACCCTAGAGTCCGGAGTGTGTCCGAATACCTTCTCGGTTATGAAACAATCGGGGTATGCATGGAGACCAGGCGTAGGGGTCATCAGTGCTCTATCAGACAAGTGCCCAACTAGTTATGTTATATTACATGGGTAGTAAGAAACATCTTCCAGGGAGAATAGTTCCATTAAGGGTTCCTTTCCTCTGGGGGTGGCATGCCCTAAAGTGCATGTCCGAACTGCGAAAAAAGCAGAAAAACATCTGGGGGTAGATAAAAAAGTGGATAAAAAATCATCTTTTAAGTCACCGACCGAATATTCCCTTAAGAACGCTAGCTTTTGGCTTCACCCAGTCTGAGGTACACATCCGGCTGCCCCGGCAGTAACAATCACAGAGGTGCTCCCTTTACCTCCTAGCCGAACAATCGGGAACGTAGGGGTAAGCACAGGAGCCAGGCAACCCAGCTTGGCCAAAACTTAAGTCATATCGATGCATATAATGGTGAATAAAAGGTACATGTGGAGGCTTGACACATGTGCTGGGCATGAAGCCCGTATAATTAAGCTTCTGGTAAAGAAGCCCCCAGGTATAATGAGTGCGGATAGCACATCAATTGCGCGCGCACGTTGCGCAAGTAGGCCCTTTTAAGGCTTGGATGAATAGGGTTGAGAAGAAAAAGATAAACAAAAGGCAGATGAAGTAAAAAAAAATTTGGACGGGGGGAGAGGGACGAACTCTTAGTCCGGCGCTAGGCATAGAATCATCGGAGGCGGGCTGCGTTCCATGGGTTCGGCTCGAGGCGGTTATCCGATGCATTTCGTAGACGGTACGCTCCGCCGGTCAGGACTTGATCGATGATGAAGGGGCCTTCCCATTTGGGCTTGAGCTTGTCCTTTTTCTTGTCCGGCAGGTGTAGAACCAGTTCGCCAACGTTGTAAGTCTTGGCCCGTACTTCTCTGCTTTGATATCTTCGAGCCTGCTGCTGATAGAATGCGGAACGAGCCTTGGCGACGTCGCGCTCTTCCTCCAATGCGTCCAAGCTGTCCTGCCGATCCAACTCGGCTTCTCTTTCTTCGTACATGCGCACTCGAGGTGAGTCATGAATGATGTCGCAGGGGAAAACTGCTTCTGCGCCGTATACCATAAAAAATGGTGTGAATCCGGTAGTACGGTTAGGCGTTGTCCGCAGCCCCCAGAGTACGGAGTCGAGCTCCTCTACCCAGTGCGTGTCAGATTTCGTAAGGGACCGCACTAGTCTGGGTTTGATGCCGCTCATTATTAGACCATTTGCTCGTTCCACTTGACCGTTGGTTTGAGGATGATAGACTGAAGCGTAATCGAGCTTGATGCCCATATTTTTGCACCATGATTTAACCTCATCGGCGGTGAAGTTCGTGCCGTTATCGGTGATGATGCTGTGGGGGACACCATAACGGTGTACTGCCCCGGATATAAAGTCTATCACTGGTCCGGACTCTTCCGTTTTAACTGGCTTGGCCTCTATCCATTTGGTGAATTTATCCACCATGACCAATAGGTACCTTTGCTTGTGGGTTCCCCCTTTAAGTGGTCCAACCATGTCAAGCCCCCAGACCCCGAACGGCCAGGTAATGGGAATAGTTTTGAGGGCGGTGGGTGGCATATGGCTCTGATTAGCAAAGAGCTGACAACCGACGCATCTTTGGACTAAGTCTTGAGCATCTGCTCGGGCCGTTGGCTAGTAAAATCCTGTACGGAATGCCTTTCCTACAAGGGCCCGAGCTGCGGCGTGGTGTCCGCCTAGTCCGGCATGAATTTCAGCCAGGAGGTTTCGCCCTTCCTCTTCGGAGATACACCTTTGAAGGACTCCGGTTGTGCTTTTCTTATAAAGTTCTCCCTCATAGACCTTGTAGGCTTTAGATCGCCGTACAATGCAGCGGGCCTCATTTTGGTCTTCGGGAAGCTCCTGCCTAAGCAAGTAGGCGAGGAATGGTTCTGTCCACGGGGCAATTACTGCCATTCTGTCGTGGGCGGAAGCTGTTATGTCATCGGCTGAATCGCCGGTTGGGGCGGCTTGTTCCGGCTTGTTAGTTCCGGACTCCTCTTCCCATAGTACGGATGGCTTGATAAGCCGTTCCAGGAAGATGTTAGGAGGGACAGCGTCGCGTTTTGCGCCAATGCGTGCCAGTACGTCGGCTGCTTGGTTATTATCCCGGGCTACGTGATGGAATTCAAGTCCTACGAACCGGGCTGACATTTTTAGGACAGCGTTGCGATATGCTGCCATTTTCGGATCTTTGGCGTCAAAGTCTCCGTTTATTTGGGATATTGCGAGGTTTGAATCCCCGCGCACCTCTAGGCGTTGAATGCCCATGGAGATTGCCATCCGGAGACCATGTAAAAGGGCCTCGTATTCGGCTGCGTTGTTGGAGTCCGTGTACATTATCGGAAGTACGTATTGGACTGTGTCCCCGGTCGGGGACGTCAATACGATGCCAGCCCCCAATCCGGCTAACATTTTAGAGCCGTCGAAGTGCATAATCCAATTGGAGTATGCGCCGTATTCTTTAGGGAGTTCGGCTTCGGTCCATTCAGCGACAAAGTCAGCCAAAACTTGTGACTGTATAGCTCGCCGAGGTTTGTAAGATATATCAAATGGTAAGAGCTCGATGGCCCATTTTGCAATCCTGCCCGTCGCGTCGCGGTTGCTAATAATCTCGTTAAGTGGTACTTCAGAGGCCACTGTTATCGAACACTCTTGAAAGTAGTGTCGGAGCTTCCGGGATGCCATGAACACCGCGTATGCTATCTTCTGATAGTGTGGGTAACGGGACTTGCAGGGGGTTAACACAGTGGATACGTAGTATACTGGTTTTTGAAGAGGGAATTTATGTCCTTCTTTTTCTCGTTCGACGACGAGTACCGCGCTTACAACTTGATGCGTAGCTGCGATGTATAACAACATTGGTTCGCCCAGGTTGGGCGTAGCCAAGATCGGATTTGTTGCCAATATGGCCTTTATTTCTTCGAGTCCGGCGGTGGCAGCATCCGTCCACTCGAAGTGTTCGGTGCACCTAAGGAGGCGATAGAGGGGTAATGCCTTTTCTCCTAGACGGGAGATAAAGCGGCTTAGAGCCGCCACGCATCCAGTCAATTTTTGTATTTGCTTGAGGTCTTTTGGGATATCTAGCTATGACAGAGCTCGTATCTTGGCTGGGTTTGCTTCAATTCCTCTACCGGATACGATGAAGCCCAGCAGCTTTCCAGCTGGTACGCCGAAAACGCATTTTTCTGGATTCAGCTTGATGTCATATGCTCTGAGGTTGTCGAATGTGAGCCTCAAGTCGTCTACTAGAGTTTCGACGTGTTTAGTTTTGACGACTACGTCGTCTACGTATGCCTCTATTGTTTTGCCGATCTGGGTAGCCAGACATGTCTGAATCATGCGCTGATATGTTGCGCCGGAGTTTTTAAGTCCGAAGGGCATCATGTTGAAGCAGAATGGTCCATATGGGGTAATGAACGCCGTTGCGGCTTGATCCGCTTCTGCCATCTTGATTTGATGATAGCCGGAGTATGCGTCCAGGAAGCACAATGAATTGTGCCTGCAGTGGCATCGATGATTTGGTCGATGCGGGGGAGGGGGAAGGGATCCTTTGGGCAGGCTTTATTTAGGTCTTTCAAATCGACACATAGGCGCCAGGATTTGTCCTTCTTTGGTACCATTACCAGGTTTGCTAGCTAATCCGGGTGCTTGATGTCTCTGATGAATCCGGCTTCCAATAGTTTGGCTAGCTCCTCTCCCATTGCCTGTCTTTTGGGTTCGGAAAATCGTCGAAGAGCCTGTTTGACTCGCTTGAATCCTTTTAGGATGTTTAGGCTGTGTTCTGCCAATCTGCGTGGGATTCCGGGCATATCCGAGGGGTGCCTGGCAAAAATGTCCCAATTTCCCCGAAGGAATTCTCGCAGTGCGGCGTCTACATCAGGGTTCAATTGTGCCCCGATGGAGGCCGTCTTTTTCGGGTCCGTTGGGTGGACCTGGAATTTTACTATTTCATCTGCTGGTTTAAAGGAGGTGGACTTGGATCTCTTATCGAGTATCACATCGTCCCTATTCACCGTAGAGCGCAGCGTGGTGAGTTCCTCTGCCGCTAGGGCTTCGGATTGTGCCTCTAAGGCTAATGCGGTTGTCTTGTTTTCGGTGCGGAGTGCTATGTCCGGATCACTAACGAGAGTGATTATTCCGCCGGGCACAGGCATTTTGAGCTTCATGTACCCGTAATGGGTTACGGCTTGAAAAATTGTGAATGCCTCTCGTCCTAATATAGCGTGATATCCGCTGTTGAACGGGGGCCACTTGGAACGTGGCTTGTTTGGATCTGTAATTGTCCGGCGAGCCGAATACCACATCGAGTGTGATTTTTCCTGTGCAGCGCGCCTCCCGGCTAGGGATTATTCCTCTAAAGGTTGTGCTGCTTCGCTCAATACGGTTCCAGTCTATTTCCATTTTTTGAAGGGTTTCCTCGTAGATGAGGTTTAATCCGCTGCCGCCATCCATGAGGACTTTTGTAAGTCGAAAGTCGTTCACTATTGGACTAAGTACCAGTGCGGCTGGAGCTCGGGCTGTTCGGAATTTAGGTTCGTCGCTGGTGTTGAAGGTGATGGCTGTGGCGCTCCATGGATTGGTTGTTGCTACTTGGTAGACTTCGCCGAGGCTGCGGATTGTTCGTTTCCGCATATTATTTGATACGAAAGTCTCGAAGACTGTTGATACCGTACCGATGTTGTTGGAGTGGTTTTCCGGGGCTAGAAGCTCCTCTCCACTTTTGGCCACTTGCCGTAATATCCAACATGCTCGAAGGCTATGTGTTGGGACGGCGCCTTCTGTACTGTGAATTTTGCAGGGTCCGCTAAACCATCCCTCTAGTACGGTTCCGTGCCCTTTATGGGGTTTTTGGTTTTTGGTTTTTGTATCTGGTGCCTGAGTGTAATGCACCCTTTTGTTGCGGACTAGGGTTGTATTCGGGGCCGGACTGTCCCAAAACTTATTTTCGGTTGTCCGGAAACTCTCCATCGCACAGTACTTTCGTACTATGGACGCCAGGTCGGCGAAGCGTGTAATTTCACGACGGCTGACGGCGTTCAAGATTCCCTCGTCCGTGCAATTATTGCAAAAAATGGAGATTGTGTTTTCCTCTCGGCAGTCCTTTATCCTGTCCATAACCAGGAGGAATCTGGCCCAGTAGTGATGTACTGTCTCAGCGGGCTCTTGCCGAATTAGAGATAGATCGCATATGTCTGGGCGGGTGGGTGGAACTAAGTCCGGAACCCTACCCATCTCAAGGCTCGAAGGCCGAGAAGTTTCCAACTTTGGAAGCTTGGATTGCTGGACGTTGTCCAACGAGTCTGGTCCGATGCCTGACTTTAAGTTCATTGCTTGATCGAAGCCCGTCCCTCCGCGGGAATCCGGCATGGGGGGTTCGGGAGCCCGGACATGACTAGTTTTCAATACAGGAGAAGCGTCGCCGCATTGTTCCTCTACCACTGCAACGTGGTGGGTAACCTGGGGAGAGTTAATCTCTCTCAGATCGGTTTTAAGCCCAATCTGATCGTAGTCTGTAGCGACTCCCAGGGCGGCCATGCGATCGAAGAGCTCGTTTACGGACGAGAGCTCTATTGGATCCAGCCGCTCGGCGAATTCTGAGCTGACGTGAAAATTGCTTTTGACGACTTGAGAGGTCATTGTCGAAGCGATGGCCGGACAGGCAGTCATAAGAAAACCACCTAGCCGGATAGTTTGGCCGGCGGCCAAGGCTCCTTTGGCGAAAATACCGTCCTTGAAGACGGGAGGAGGCATCCTTCCTATCGGTGATGGCACAGAGGAACTCTCAATGAAAGCACCAATGTCGGTGTCAAAACCGGCGGATCTCGGATAGGGGGTCCCGAACTGTGCGTCTAGGCGGATGGTAACAGGAGACGAGGGACACGATGTTTTACCCAGGTTCGGGCCCTCTTGATGGAGGTAAAACCCTACATCCTGCTCGATTGATATTGATATTCTGGATGTTTACAAGAGTGGATCTACCACGAGATCAAGGAGGCTAAACCCTAGAAGCTAGCCTATGGTATGATTGTAAGGGTTGTTGTTATGTCCTACGGACTAGAGCCATCCGGTTTATATAGACACCGGAGAGGGCTAGGGTTACATAGAGTCGGTTACAATGGTAGGAGATCTACATATCCGTATCGCCAAGCTTGCCTTCCACGCCAAGGAAAGTCCCATCCGGACACGGGGCGAAGTCTTCAATCTTGTATCTTCATAGTCTTGGAGTCCGGTCGATGATGATAGTCCGGCCGATGATGGTAGTCCGGCCATCCGGACACCCCCTAATCCGGGACTCCCTCACCTTCCTTTTGAAAACATCATCGGGAATACCTGCAAACTTAAATAATCCACAAACTTCATCCACAAAGATAAGGTGTAAATTGGAATGCAATGTTCCATCTCCTGCAAATGAATTAGCTAGCAGTTTCTCTATCATACCCGAAGGAATCTCAAAGTAAATATTTTCAAAAAGTTCAGTAGGTTGAGGAGCAATTATTTGCTCTTCTGGTCGGGGTGAAGATACCCCTAACAAGCCCCACAAAGGATTAGTTTCCATAGGTACAAGTAACAGAAAATTTCAGCACACTATATAAATGTTTCCTTACCAAGTTCCACTCACCAAAAGCGCTACACTCCCTGTCAATGGCGCCAGAACTTAGTCTTGATGACCTACAAGTGTAGGGGATCTATCGTAGTCCTTTCGATAAGTAAGAGTGTTGAACCCAACGAGGAGCAGAAGGAAATGATTAGCGGTTTTCAGTAAGGTTTTCTCTGCAAGCACTGAAATTGTAGATAACAGATAGTTTTGTGATAAGATAAATAGTAATGAGTAACAAGTAAATAAAGTAAATAAAGTGCAGCAAGGTGGCCCAATCCTTTTTGTAGCAAAGGATAAACCAGGACAATTTCTAACAATGAGAAAAGAGCTCCCGAGGACACATGGGAATTATCGTCAAGCTAGTTTTCATCACGCTCATATGATTCGCGTTCGGTACTTTGATTATTTTGATATGTGGGTGGACCGGTGCTTGGGTACTGCCCTTACTTGGACAAGCATCCCACTTATGATTAACCCAAATTGCAAGCATCTGCAACTATAAAAGAAGTATTAAGGTAAACCTAACCACATCATTAGACATATGGATCCAAATCAGCCCCTAACGAAGCAACACATAAACTAGTGTCTAAGCTTCTGTCACTCTAGCAACCCATCATCTACTTATTACTTCCCTATGCCTTCCTCTAGGCCCAAATAATGGTGAAGTGTCATGTAGTCGACGTTCACATAACACCACTAGAGGAAAAGACAACATACATCTCATCAAAATATCGAACGAATACAAATTTCACATGACTACTAATAGCAAGACTTCACCCATGTCCTCAGGAACAAACGTAACTACTCACAAAGCATATTCATGTTCATAATCAGAGGAGTAATAATTTGCACTAAGGATCTGAACATATGATCTTCCACCAAGTAAACCAATTAGCATCAACTACAAGGAGTAATCAACACTACTAGCAACCCACAGGTACCAATTTGTGGTTTTGATACAAGATTGGATACAAGAGATGAACTAGGGTTTTGAGAGGAGATGGTGCTGGTCAAGATGTTGATGGAGATTGACCCCCTCCCAATGAGAGGATCGTTGGTGATGAATATGGTGATGATTTCCCCCTCCCGGAGGGAAGTGTCCCCGGCAGGACAGCTCTGCCAGAGCCCTAGATTGGTTCCGCCAAGGTTCCGCCTCGTGGCGGTGGAGTTTCGCCCGTAAGCTTGCCCATGATTTTTTCCAGGGTAAAAGCCTTCATATAGCAGAAGATGGACATCGGAGGGCCACCAGAGGGCCCAGGAGACAGGGGTCGCGCCCAGTAGGGGTGGGCGCGCCCCCCACCCTCCTGGCCAGGGTGTGGGCCCCCTGAGGTGTTTCTTCCGCTCAATAATTCTTATTAATTCCAAAAATAAGTTTCATGGAGTTTCATGATTTTTTGGAGCAGTGCAGAATAGGTTTCCAATGTTTGCTCCTTTTGCAACCAGAATTCCAGCTGCCGGTATTCCCCCTCTTCATGGTAAACCTTGTAAAATAAGAGAGAATAGCCATAAGTATTGAGATATAATGTGTAATAACAGCCCATAATGCAATAAATACTGATATAAAATCATGATGCAAAATGGACGTATCACTACGGATGTCTGAAAGCACATGCGGAGATGACATGGTCAGGTTTCCAACTACTTGGAGAGAACCAACTGTGGCTGACACCGAGGGGCTCTTGGCAATCCCACAAGCAAGAGGGTGGCCGGGTTTGCTTGAATCTCTAGATTGCATGCATTGGAAATTGAAGAACTGACTGATGCTTTGGAAGGGAAATACCAGGGTCACGTTAAGAAACTCACCGTCATTATTGAAGCAGTTGCATCATGCGATCACCATTGTTTGTGAAGCAGACTAAAGGAAAAGATCCTCCTTGCCACTACTCGCAATGGACATGAGTACAACACGGGCAGCTAGAAAGCATGTCGAGAGGGCATTAGAAGTTCTGCATGCCTGTTTTGTAGTTGTTCGTGCACTTGCTGAACAATGGGATTTAGAGACCTTGTGGGAGATGGTGACATGTTGTGTGATCTTGCCCAACATAATCCTCGAGGATAAGGGTGACGATGCTGCCGGTGTTGGGGAACGTAGTAATAATTCAGAAAAATTCCTACGTGTCACCAAGATCAATCTAGGAGATGGTAGCAACGAGAGAGAGAGAGAGAGAGAGAGAGAGAGAGAGAGAGAGAGAGAGAGAGAGAGAGAGGAAGTTCATCTTCATACCCTTGAAGATCGCTAAGCGGAATCGTTACAAGAACGCGGTTGATTGAGTCGTGCTCATGGTGATTCAAATCGCAGAAGATCCGATCCAAGCGCCGAACGGCCGGCGCCTCCGCGTTCAACACACGTACAGCCCGGGGACGTCTCCTCCTTCTTGATCAAGCAAGGGGAGAGGAGAAGTTGAGGGAGAACTCCGGCAACACGACGGCGTGGTGGTGAAGCTCGTGATTGTCCGGCACAGCTTCGCTACGCTTAGCGGAGGAGGAGGAGGAGTTGGGGCGGAGGGCTGCACCAGGGTCAAGGCTTGCAGCTCCCATGTGCCTCCCCACTATATATAGGGGCGGAGGGGCTGGTTTCTTGCCTTCCAAGTCCATTGGGGCGTTGGCAAAGGTGGGAGGAAAAAAATCTCATCCTTTCCCTTCCCCACCGATTGTTATCCCATTTTTAGGGATCTTGATCTTATCCCTTCGGGATATGATCTTTTTCCTTCTAAGGGGGGATCTTGGTGCACCTCGACGAGGGGTGTGGGGCCTTGCCCCCACTAATCACGTTCATGTGGGCCCCCATGCAGGTGGCCCCCACTTCGGAACCTTCTAGAACCTTCCCGGTGCAATACCGAAAAATCCCGAACATTTTCCGGTGACCAAAATAGGACTTCCCATATATAAATCTTTACCTCCGGACCATTCTGGAACTCCTCATGATGTCCGGGATCTTATCTTAGACTCCGAACAACTTTCGGTAACCACATACAATTCCCATTACAACTCTAGCGTCACCGAACCTTAAGTGTGTAGACCCTATGGGTTCGGGAACCATGAAGACATGACCGAGATGTCTCTCCGGCCAATAACCAATAGCAGGATCTGGATACCCATATTGGCTCCCAGATGTTCCATGATTATCTCATCAGATGAACCACGAAGTCGGGGATTCAATCAATCCCGTATACAATTCCCTTTGTCCATCGGTATGTTACTTGCCCGAGATTCGATCGTTGGTATCCCTATACCTTGTTCAATCTCGTTACTGGCAAGTCCCTTTACTCGTTCCGTAACGCATGATCCCGTGGCTAACTCCTTAGTCACATTGAGGTCATTATGATGATGCATTACCGAGTGGGCCCAGAGATACCTCTCCATCATACGGAGTGACAAATCCCAGTCTTGATTTGTGCCAACCCAACAGACACTTTCGAAGATACCTGTAGTGCACCTTTATAGCCACCCAGTTACGTTGTGACGTTTGATACACCCAAAGCATTCCTACGGTATCTAGGAGTTGCACAATCTCATGGTCCAAGGAAATGATACTTGACATTAGGAAAGCTCTAGCAAACGAACTATGCGATCTTGTGCTATGCTTAGGATTGGGTCTTGTCCATCACATCATTCTCCTAATGATGTGATCCCGTTATCAACGACATCCAATGTCCATGGTCAGGAAACCACAACCATCTATTGATCAACGAGCTAGTCAACTAGAGGCTCACTAGGGATATATTGTAGTCTATGCATTCACACATGTATTACGATTTCCGGTTAATAATTATAGCATGAACAATAGACAATTATCATGAACAAGGAAATATAATAATAACCATTTTATTATTGCCTCTAGGGCATATTTCCAACAGTCTCCCACTTGCACTAGAGTCAATAATCTAGTTACATTGTAATGAATTGAACTCCCATAGAGTTCTGGTGTTGATGATGTTTTGCTCTTGGAAGAGGTTTAGTCAACGGATCTGCGACATTTAGATCCGTATGCACTTTACAAATATCTATGTCTCCATATTGAATATATTCATGAATGGAGTTGAAGCGACGCTTGATGTGCCTGGTCTTCTTGTGAAACCTGGGCTCCTTTGCAAGGGCAATAGCTCCAGTGTCGTCACAGAAGAGAGTCATCGGGCCCAACGCATTGGGAATCACTCCTAGGTCGGTGATAAACTCCTTCATCCAGACTTCTTCTTTTGCTGCTTCCAAAGCAGCTATGTACTCTGCTTCACATGTAGATCTTGCCACGACGCTTTGCTTGCAACTACACCAGCTAAATGCGCCACCATTCAAAATATACACGTATCCGGTTTGTGACTTGGAGTCATCCGGATCTAGGTCAAAGCTAGCATCAACGTAACCCTTTATGACGAGCTCTTCAACACATCCATAAACGAGAAACATATCGTTAGTTCTTTTCAGGTACTTCCGGATATTCTTGACCGCTTTCCAGTGTTCCATACCGGGATCAGTTTAGTACCCCCTACCAAACTTATGGCAAGGTTCACATTAGGTCTGGTACACAGCATGGCATACATAATAGAGCCTATGGCTGAGGCATAGAGGACGACGCTCATCTTTTCTCTATCTTCTGCCGAGGTCGGGTGTCGGTGTCAAAACCGGCGGATCTCGGGTAGGGGGTCCCGAACTGTGCGTCTAGGAGGATGGTAACAGGAGACAAGGGACACGATGTTTTTACCCAGGTTCGGGTCCTCTCGATGGAGGTAAAACCCTACTCCTGCTTGATTAATATTGATGATATGGGCAGTACAAGAGTAGATCTACCACGAGATCAGAGAGGCTAAACCCTAGAAGCTAGCCTATAGTATGATTGTTGTTTGTCCTACGGACTAAAACCCTCCGGTTTATATAGGCACCG